>JAUCBN010000026.1:14975000-16175000 GCA_035048815.1 Abelmoschus esculentus
TCGTTCAACAGCTAGCTGAAAAGAATGGTATTTCTCTTGGCATTGGTATACTCAGTCATGTGCGAGTTGTGGATGACATGAAGCAGCAGTGCAAGGAACTTGAGCTTGAAGATTCTGCCCTGTGTCAGCCAATGGTTAATGGTTGCAAAGATGGAAAAAGCTTATTTTTCCGAGTTAAAGTAATTACTGCATCACTTGGTTTCCTAACCAACTTTGAAGATGTTTACAAGACATGGGCTTTCGTGGCCAAGTTTCTTAATCCATCATTTATTGAAGAAAATGATTTATCCACAATATCTGAAGGTTTAGAAACATGAGTCCCAAGGCTTGTACCCAGGTTTTGTTCTCAAAGTAAAATGCGTAAAATCGAAGAAAATAGACCCTGTCAATACCACCTTGCAACAAGAGCTGATGAATCCAACTCGAAACGATGCATAGGTATGGTACAAAGTGTTTTGCTTCCCTTGCTCTTCCCCTGGAGCAGTTCCTTGTGAGAAGTTATGTTTTCTTTTTCTTCATACTTGTTGGAAATATATCTTTCTGGGTGTTTTAATCATGTTTTAGCCTCATGTAGAGTTTAGTTTATAATAGCACGTCGGTTCAAAAGTCGAGTATTGTGTAATGCAAAATCGAATTGGAAATTCGTTTTCGAGACACAGAGAGGTTCTACTCTTGGCAAAAATATAGTTGGTGATGAACTTCAAATTCATGCTTTATATTATATATAGATAATCCTCTACACACAATCTGTTAATCTGAAAATTTGTGCAGCATATTCCTTACATTTGTTCCGATACTCGTCTCATAATCATGTTTTATAGCAACCACAAAAGCTGTTACACTTCTGCGTGCCAAAGTGCTACAGCTTCGTGAACATGGCCACAAGTGGTGAGTTATAGCAACAAAACCCTACAGAGAACGCCAAAAGTGGTCTGAAAGCACATAACAAAGCCGTTTCCCTTGTGCTGCCGGTGAGCACCGAAAAGTGCTTTGCTAACGTTGGCGAGGAAAAGGAATGAGCGTCGGCGTCGGCAGAGCCTTTTCATCAGCATGCAATGAAACAGCTGATATTTTCAAGATTGTATCCATCATGACTGGCCTTGTGTTGGTTGGTGTTGCAGTTGGGTTTGTTCTTTTGCGGACTGAAGCATCTCTAGAGGAATCTGAGTGATTTGCCACCCTTGGTGTAATGTGGCTGGCAGTAGCGGTCCTTAAGGGTTTGAAGAGGTTCGGTCCTCGTCGATTATTATTTTTATATATTAAGTAGAGATAAAATTTTAAAAATATATTATTTTTAGACTCACATTCGATCTGGATATCCACAACAACCAGGTACGGCACGTTCTGAATATAATGGGTAAATTATCTCTACAGTCCTTTCATTTTATCATATATTTCAGTTTAGTCCTTTTCAGCACGATGAAATTATATTTTGACCCATTTAATATAAGTATTAAAAATCTAATAATATTTAACTCATTATTTGTACGTGTTTTTTTTATTAAAAAAAAAACAAGTGCCTTCTACATGAACCTGTTGTCGTTTCACATATCCTGAGAAAATCATCCGCAGTTTTTGCTTAGTTGTTAAACCCAACACTCTTCCTTCAAAAATGCTTGCTGTGGAATGCTATAAAAATTCAATTCCAATCAACTTGTCAATATTTTTTTTTACAATTTCGCAATCAATTCAAACCGAATTATTTTATTTTAATATAGTCTATATTTAATTAAATATACGAAATACATATTTAAGCTAACAATTATAAGTTTGATACTTTGAAAATCATAAAAAAAATAGTTCCTTTTATAATAGGAAAATTCTACAACGGGTGTGAAACACCGCCGAACACCGTTAATGACGAACACCAAAACATTACTAATTGAATAAAATACTAATTTAAATTATTTTTTTAAAAAAAACTCTAAACCCTAAAATCTAAATCACTAAACATTAAACTCTAAGCCCTAAATTATAAAATTTAAAACACTAAATCCAAAACCTAAAATCAAAAATCATAAAAATACTAAACTATAAACACTAAATCTGAACCCTAAAATAACCAAAACACATATATCTAAATCTTAAAGTAATTTTGGGTTTCAAGTTTAAGGTTTATACTTTTTAGAGTTTCATTTTTTTATTTTAGGGTTTAGGTTATAGTTATATTTTTAGTTTTTATGGTTTATGGTGTTATTTTTAGGGTTTAGAGCTTAGAGTTTATGATTTAGTGTTTTGGATTTTAGGATTTAATGTTTAATATTTTTAGCTTGAGTTTAGGGTTTTAGGTTTTAGATTTAATAATTTTTATTTTTAAATTAAAAATAATTTATTTTTTAAAATTAAAATATAATATATATAATTTATTTAAAATTTATTTTAAATAATTTAAAATTATATGTTTAGTCCTTAAAATTTTTAATTTTTATTAATTAATTTAATAATATTAAATAATATTTCTCGTTAATAATATTTAATAATATTTGACGCACGTGTACTTGCATCTCAATCGAGTGTTCAAGAGTTACTCATCTAATTTTATATTTGTAGAAGCTTGACTTATTTTACTGACAATTTAATAACATGAAATAATTATATCTAACCCCTTTTTTTCTTATTAGAAACTGTGGGCTTTTTCTTTAGATATTAAAGAAACCATGGATTTTTCATTTTGTTTTCCTCAGACTAATTAAGGACATTGAAGATTAAATAAAGGTCAAGCCACCAGGTGTGACCAACCAAGGATACTTTATAGTTTATTTAGTTATGGCAGCGTAAACTGAAGTTATGCATTTAACAATGGGGAGAACGGCAATTTTAAATGAATATATATTTTTTATTTAATTAATTTTAAAAATAACTCTTAAGCTTGATCATTTAATAAATGTTTTTTTTATAATGCATATAAGGTAAACTTCTATCTTATAAAAAACGAGTTTTATATTCGTGTCTTATTAAAAATGAAATTTATATTAAAAAATTATTCCACGTTGAGTTAATTAGTGTACAAATATTTTAGTATAATTTTCGGACGTAAATTGTCTACTTCTTTCTTATATCTTTATTTGTGTCTCCGCTTCAAATTAGAGAGTGTAGGGTGTAGGGTTTAGAGTTTAATGTTAGGGGTTGTGATTAGGTTTTAGGAAATTAGTGGTAGGATTTATTTTTTAGGATTTATGGTTTAGGATATAAAAAATAAGGGTTAGAATTTAATTTTTTTAAAAAAATTTAATGGGAGGCATGAATGGAGGCATGATAAAGAGGCAGAGGATTTTTACTCAATTTTCGGGTTGCAAATCGTCTACCTCTTTCCCATACCTCCATTCGTGCTTCCGTTTTAAATTAGAGAGTTTAAGGTGTATGGTTTCAGGCTGTGGTTAGGGTTTAAAAAATTAAAGGTATAATGTATTTTTAGGGTATATAGTTTAATATTTAACCTATAAAAAATAAGGGTCAGGTTTAAAATTTATTTATTTATTAAATTTTCAAACGAGGAAGGGATGAAGTCAAGGAATTTTACTCCAATTTTCGACCATCTTGCATGCACAAATCTTCAATACCGGCACACGAAAATTCATTCAACTCGGATGACCAAAAATCTTTATTATATGCGGCTACACAACTTGAAATAAAATAAAATGATTCTGGTTGTTTTGCTAGATCCACCAAACTATATATACATGCAAAATCCAATCCTTCCCTCAACACAAGATCTCACTACAGTTAACCAAATCAAGCTTTGCATTATGGATGTTTTTGGCCTCCCTTATCTTAGTTATTCTCTTGTGTTGTTTGCCCTCGCCACACTATTTTTCTACACAAGACTCAAAAGATCCAATGGCAAAGCTGCACCGGAAGCAGGTGGTGCATGGCCGATAATTGGCCATCTTCCGTTGTTAGGGGGATCCAAGGCGGCTCACGTGACATTGGCAGCCTTGGCCGATGAACTTGGACCTGCCTTCACCATCCGATTAGGTGTTCATCCAGCCTTGGTGGTGAGTTCACGAGAAGTGGCCAAGGAAATATTCACCACCAATGATATGGCCGTTTCGTCTCGTTCAAAAATGGCAGCCGCCGAACACATGGGATATAACTACGCTATGTTCGGGTTTTCTCCTTACGGACAATACTGGCGTGAAATGCGGAAGATAACCATGTTGGAGGTGCTATCTAACCATAGAATCGACCAGCTGAAGAAAGTTTTCGTATCAGAAATAGAAGGGTCGTTGAAAGATTTATACAAGTTTTGGGTTGACAGGAAGCAGGGTGAATCGGGTCAGGTTCCTGTCGAGATGAAGAAACGATTCTCGGACTTAACTTTGAACGTTATTCTCAGAACCGTGGCTGGGAAGAGATATTCGGGTGTTGCTAAAGAAGAGCAGCAGGTGGTGTCTCGATACCGTAAGGCCTTGAGGGATTTCTTCTACTTGTCGGGCATATTTGTGATCGGAGATGCAGTTCCTTTTCTCCGGAAGCTGGATTTGGGTGGCTACGAGAAGTGGATGAAGAAAACTGCTAAAGAGTTGGACGACGTCGTTGCGGGGTGGTTAAATGACCATAGGAAGAGCGGAATTTGGGACGAAAGTAAAAAAGAGAAGGATTTCATGGATGTTATGAACTCTGTTCTTAAAGGTTCTGACCTTGCTGGTTATGATGCTGATACCATCAATAAAGCCACTTCTTTGGTATGATTTTGATATTTTGTGTTGCTCTTAGTTGTTTAACTAAATTCCATTCAAAATCCTTACAAATTATACGTTTGCAGAACATGATTTTAGCAGGAAGTGATACGACCACAGTTACCCTAATCTGGGCACTTTCACTATTGCTAAACAAACCCCATTTACTCAAAAAAGCTCAGGAAGAACTGGACATCCATGTTGGCAAGGACAGGTTCGTGCAAGAATCAGACATCAGTAAATTGGTGTATATCCAAGCTATTATTAAAGAGACATTAAGAATGTACCCACCAGCTCCACTTTCAGCACCCCGTGAGCTTAGTGAAAGTTGTTGCATCGGTGGGTATGAAATTCCTAAAGGTACTCGGCTGATCGTCAACCTTCATAAGATCCAAAGAGACCCCAATGCATGGCCGGAACCGTCCGAATTCATGCCGGAGAGGTTCCTTACAACACACAAAGATGTTGATGTGAGGGGTCAACATTTTGAACTGATGCCCTTCGGTAGTGGGCGGAGAAGCTGTCCTGGAACATCTTTTGCACTCCAGATGCTGCATTTGACACTGGCGAATTTCTTACATGCATTCGAGTTCTCGAGACCAGACAATGGTTTGATCGACTTGACAGGAACGGTTGGATTGACCGACATGAAATCTACGCCGCTGGAAACACTTGTCTCGCCGCGCCTTGCTCCTCAGCTTTATGTTATGACCAATGAACCCTAGTGAAGATCGCTAGACTGAAGGCAGAATCAGGATTTGCACTTTCATTGTCCTTACTGGTTGGTTTGTGTTGTAGTTAAACACATCCTTTTCCCCTTTCTTTTATTTCCACTACAATGTAACAAAAGTTTAAATAAAACATAAAATAATAAAAGAAGATTTCAATGATTAGTGAGAGTGCCCTCTTTGAGGCCTAATATTTATCACGTTAACCGTAGTTGATTCAAAAAATTAATATTTATAATATTTAAAATTATTTTTGTTGATCGTAATAAGTAAAAATCTTTTATTTTATTTACATGTCTCTTTTAAAAATTTACTAAAAAATTAAATTTAAACCCTAACACTTATTTTCTATATCTTAAATCTTAAACTGTATCTTAAAAAATACACCCTATCCCTAATTCCCTAACCAAAACCCTAACCTAAAACTTTAAACCCTAAACCTCTAATTTAAAGTGGAGACATAAATAAAGGTATGAGTAAAGGATAAACGATTTGCACCCAGTCGTAATGTATTTGTAATTCAAATATGAGTAGTTTAGTTTTGAGCTGTATGTTTATTGATTTAAGTTTAGTATAAAGTTAAAATTACTCCTTTAATGTTTGATCGTTTAGTAATTTTAATTTATATTTTAATTTTTAAAATATTTGTCTTTAATATTTAATTTTTGATCAAAATAATTTCATTAAATAAAAATCGCTAGCTGACATGTGTACAAGATTGTTAGCATGACATTTTTTACTAAATTACACGTAATATCATTTGGTTGATTTAAAAATAAAGAAAAGAGACAAAATTTGAATGTGTTTAATGGGAATTTAAAAACCTAAGCTTAAGCCTAACGTATAGAAAACTCAAACTTGATAATTAAAAATAAAAAATACTCGTCATAATAAATCTTAACTAGCGACGAATGTTTGATCATCGTCTTACATATATAGTATTATTATATAAATACTTGACACACAAATTTATATAAATTTATATTTACTGGAAAAAATAGTATGGAAATTAGAAGGTTTAGGGGTAGGTTTAGAGTTTAAAGTTGGGTTGCTGTTAGGGTATAGAGAATTAGGGGTACGGTGTATTTTTTAGGGTTCAGGGTTTAAAATAAAGAAAATTATGGTTAGAGTTTAAAATTTATGTTTTTAGAATTTTTTAACAGGAAGCATGATAAAGAGGCAGATGATTTTTACCCATTTTATAATGGGTGGAAATCATCTACTTTTTTTCTATGCCTCCCTTTTATGTTTTCGTTGTAAATTAGAGATTTATGGTTTAAGGTTAGTGGTTATAATTAGGGTTTAGGGAATTAGACGTAGAGTGTATTCTTAGGAGGTAGGGTTTAAGGTTTAGGGTAAGTTTTAGGGTTGAAAATTAAAATTTTTTAAAAAAATTCGAGACATAAAAAGATGCATGATAAAGAGTTAAATGATTTTTACAGTAATACCGTTAAATATTTCAAAATCAGATTTTTCACTTCCTGATAGCATAAGGTGGAAAGCAAACTCCAGTGGATATTACACAGTAAACTGCAGACCATTGAAACTGCATAATCGGGGTAATAATCACATTCTTTCTTTATTATTCTCTTTTTGTGGAGATGCCTGTTAAGAAACTATAAAAGAAGTGTATTGAATTCAGTACTTTTGAAGCTTACATGCATCCCTTATTTATATAACCATGTTTAGCTACCAACGATCCTAACCGATAACCCTAACAACCTATGGGTTATTCAACAACTTTTTAACCACATAACTACTCCACCTTATATAGTAACTTCTAAACTCTCATCATTCTCCCTACTCCTTGGTCTATTGAGTTTTTCATTGTCGAACACATAGACCTTCTTTCGAAAGTTCAGAAAATAGGTTCTGGATAACGCTTTGGTTAGCCCATCAATCACTTGATGTGTGGCTGGAATGTAGTTCACTCGGAGTTGGCCGATAGCCACCTTTTCACGTACGAAATGTATATCCAGCTCTACGTGCTTTGTCTGTGCATGGTACACAGGATTGGTAGTCAATGCAACAACTCCAGAATTATCATTCCACACGACTGGCATTGTCTTCTGTTCATGACCAAGTTCAGTAAGCAAAGCTGAAATCCATGTTATTTCAGCGGTAACATCAACAATACTTTGATACTCCGCTTCTGTGATCGACCGAGATACTGTCTTCTGCTTTTTTGAGTTCCAAGCCACCAAGTTACCCCCTAGATAAACAACATATCAAGTTATCGATCTACGATCCTCAAAGCTACCACCCCAATCAGGATCAACGAATGCTTCAACAAGAAGTTCTTCTCCAGTCATTGCTGGAGTAAATACCAAACCATGATCCAATGTTCCATTGAGATACCTCAACACTCTTTTCACAGCAACTAAATGTTGTTCTCGTGGCTCATGCATAAACTGAGCCAACCGATTCACGCAAAATATAATTTCTGGCCTTGTATGACACACATACAATAATGCTCCCACTAGACTTTGATATTGCTTAGCATCAAAAATTAGACTGTCAGCATCCCTTGTTAAGGCAGACATATTGACCATAGGTGTAGGTACACCCAAAGAGCCATACATATTAGCTCGTTGGAGCAAGTCAATAACATACTTCTTTTGACACAACACCAAGCAATCTTCCTTGCGAGTGACCTGGATGCCAAGAAAAAAAATTCAAACTCCCAAGATCCTTCAAAGCAAACCGATTTTCTAGTTGTTTAACCACAAAATCAATCTCACTACCAGACTCATCAGTGATGATAATATCATCCACATAAACTAATATTAGGATTTTAACTCCTTCACTACTACGAACAAACAAAGACGTATCTGTACAAGTCTCTCAAACCCGATTTCAAGTAAAAAAACTTTCAACTTGGCATGTCAATTCCGAGGAGCTTGGCGCAGACCATATAACGCCTTTTGTAGCTTGCAAACAAGCTTCGAACCATCTTCTGCAACCTTCTCAAAGTCTGGTGGCTGAGTCATGTACACATCCTCCAGCAAGTCATCATTCAGAAAGGCATTATTCACGTCAATTTGTCTCAGCAACCATCCTTTAGACACAGCAAATCAAAGAACAAGGTTTAGAGTGGATATCTTTACCACTGGACTGAATGTGTCACAAAAATCTTGACCAAGTACTTGAGAAAACCCCTTGGCCACCAATCGAGCCTTATGTCTAAGGACAGTACCATCCGAATTTCGTTTGAGCTTAAAGATCCACTTGCAGCCCACTAGAGAACGCCTTTCAGGTTGTTTAACTAAAGACCAAGTGTCATTGTTACAAAGAGAATCAAATTCGGTAAATGCAGCTTCTTTCCACTTCGGAGATGCTAAGGCTTCTTGAATATTATTAGGCTCCAATTCCTCACTTCCTCCTTCTACCACATACACCTTAGGCTTAAAAATTTCATTGCGACTGCGAGTCATCACGGTATGTGTTCGTAAAACTGGACTTTGAGTGATACGCTCAGTACTTCCACTAGCATTATGCTCAGCATCATCAAAGAATGACTTAGCTTGGTCATGAACAGAAGGTTCACCTGATGGATAAGTAGAAGTCTCGGTATGAGTGAGTACTTCTATCTCACAATCAGGAGCTGGTGTGTGGACAGAATCACCAGCAAGTTCAGGACCCTCATCAGCAGGTTCAAGGCCATTATCTGGTTCAAGAACAACTATTGAACCCTCAGTAAATTCAGGAGCAACGATTTCCTCAGGTTCACCAGGAGAATTAGAGCCATCTCCTGGTCCAGCAGCATCAACAGGTTCAGGAACAACCTCTGGAGGAGTGACCTCAGGAAGAACACTATCTGGAACAACATTGCATTGTTGTCCCCTTGCGGGAAAAGAGGGACTAACTTCTGACTTACTAACTGGAGAACTTTGATTCCCTCTTGTGCATTCTGCAAACGGAAATACCAACTCATCAAATAACACATGACGAGAAATGTAAACCTTACCACTGGATGCTAGTATCCTCGATGCTGAGGACTATAGCCAAGAAAGGTGCACGGCTGCGATCAGAAGTCCAACTTATGTTGCTGAAACAACCTTAGGTGAGGAAAGCATCTACACCCAAACACCCGCATCTGAGTATACTCAGGTACCTTTTTAAACAACGCCTCAAATGGAGATTTACCAAGCAGGACTGAAGTAGGCAACCTATTAATAAAATATACTGTAGTGCAAGCAGCATAAGCCTAAAATTTCAAAGCCAACGAAGCTTGAGCTAGTAACACCAAGGCCAATTTAATCACATGCTGTAAAACTAAAGTTGATTTTGATATAACAAACAAATGTAAGGATTAGTTTTGAAATAACTTTTTGGTCCTTAAGTCAAAATTGATCTCTAAGTCAAAACCAAAAACCTTGAAATACTCTTACAAGTTATTTTTTACACGAGGGTATCGATACCATAGGGACAGGTATCGATACACTTGGGATTTTCAAGACTTGTTCTTGAGACCAAGAATAGGTATCGAAACAGGGTTCGATACCAAAACTTTCTACCAACCTATGTTTCGATATTGGTATTGAAACAACTTGGGAAAATTTTCAAATTGTTTTAAATTTTAAATACACGACTCCTGGTATCGATACAGGTATCTATACAACCTTAATTCCCAACGGCTATTTTCAAGCATTAAATGAGTCGACCGTTGATGTCAGTTAAATTTTGAATGATGGTTAGCTTGTATCGAAACAAGGTTCGATACCGGGTATCATAGAAACTTTTTGTATCGAAATAGGTATTGATACACCCCTTATTAAATGCACAATGACTCTTTCTTTTCTTGGCATATTTCGAAACAGGTATCCCGTGTTTCGATACCACCTGCTACAGAGTACATTTATGATGGAAAGATGAAGCTCTAACATCCATATTTACTTTCTCAACAACTTTAACGGTTAGAAATCAATGAGAAGGTATAAAAAGAAGTATTTTCAAAAGCATTAAAGAAGAATTGATCCTCAAGCAACATCTAAGCACCAAAATCCAACTCAAAGCACTTCATTGCATATTCTTGCTCCCAACTCTTGTATTTTCACTTTGATCTTTTGTAATCTGAGTTTGGGGAGAGTTTGTTTGTAATTGGGGCAAAATATTTCTTGTGAGAGAACTTTCATTTGCCTACTTATCCCTTGTATTCTCTTGTGAGGATTGAATCAATTCTTGGGTAGAAGAATTGATTCGAATTGTAACGGTTATCCTTTGAACCGAGAAAAAGGTTGAATTCATTAGTGAATTGGTTTCAAAATTCTTAGTGGAAGCTAAGGTAGTGAATGTAGAGCTTGTTCGAAGTTTGAACCACTATAAATCTCGTGTCCTTCAAATTCTAGCTTTTTACCGAAAAATTTTCAACTCAAAATTTTAATTGTCAATTCACTCCCCTCTTGGCCATACTTCAAGATCGATCAACTCAACACATGCCTATGTTTCCTTTCCACCACCTCATTCTGTTCTGAAGTGTGAGGACATGTGACACGATGAATAACTCCTTCATGAGCAAGCCTTCTTGGCATCCTTCTGAACTCACCTCCCCTGTCGCTTTGAATCTACTTGATGGAGCATCCAAACTGAACTGAAACCATGTTCTGAAACACCTGAACCATTTCTTCAGCCTAAGACTTATTTTGTAACAAATAAAGTCATGTGTGTCTTGTGCAAGCATTAGATGGAATATGAGAGGGACCCCATAGATCAGTATAGACGAATTGAAAAGGTTCACTATGTTGAGTCTGAGAAGGAGTAAAAGGCAATCGATGACTCTTGTTCACTCGACATGCAACACAAATTGGTAAAGAAGCTTTATTAACACCTTTCTCAAGTTTTACATCCAAAGTATTACACATTCGAAGTAAACTATCATAACTAGGATGGTCTATCTGTCTGTGCCAAAGTTCATAAGTATTGGAACCTACATTAGCTAAATTTACCTTAGCATCCATCCTTGCGTGATCAACCTCAGCATCAACTTGTACAAGCCACCATTCTTGTGGCCTTGAAGTAAAATTACACCAGTACCTTCATCTCTAACAAGACAAATTTGAGCATGAAACTCAAAGAACACAACATTGTCCCTAGCAAGCTTCGAAACAGAAAGAAGATTCTTTGTCATGTTGGGCACATATAGCATCTCATTTAACATCAGTTTTCGAGAAAAAGAAAGTGTATTAAAAACAAAAGACCCTTTATTTTTAATAGCCAACCGCACACCATTACCAACTACTAAATTACCTGGACCATTATAGGAAAAAGAATGAAACATGTTGGCGGAATCAGGTGTTACATGGTGTGTAGCACCTGAATCAACCACCCACGAACCATCAGAAGTAGCCAGATTGATTTGAGGAGTGACATTCTCAGCACCTTCCACCAAAAAAGATTCGTCGTAGATGCCCAGATTAACATTCACCGAACCAGTAGCACCTTGCCCAGAAGACCCAAAAGTAACGTCTGAAAACGACTGATCAAATCGATACCAACATCGATCGGTTAAGTGTCCTAGCTTACCACACAATTGACACTGGAATTTAACACGACCTCTCCCTCGATCAGCAAATCTACCTGACTACACTAGGGGGCCTGTTCGACCTCTCAATGGATATCCACCTCTAAATGAACCAGCATGCTCACCAAACGTTTGTGAAAGGTTAGCACTCATTATGCCATCTTCATGCTGACTTCCAAACCCTGCTAGTTGATACTCCGCATCCATCAGCATCGATCTCACACTATCAACTGAGTGAGAGTCTTTACTGGCAATGATAAGAGCTATCCAAGGCTGATACTCCCTAGACAAACCATTGAGGATGCTTGCGATATGCTCAACCTCTGAAACTAGATTTCCACAAGAGGCTAAAGCAACACAAACTTTCTTGATCTGAGTCAAATAAATCCGAATACTCGCATCACCTTTCTTCAAAGCTCTCAGCTTATAATGGAGGCTCATTACCGAAGTCGTAGATTTGCGAGTAAATATTTTGTACTCCAGACATCAGCAGCCATTTCGGCACCAACAAACTGAGGTAACAACATTGAACTAATGGTGGAGAGCAACCATGAGGCGAGGGCAATATCTTGAGCAACAAAATCTTCATATTTTTCATTCACCACCTATGGATCATCATGGCCAAGAACCATCTCAGAAGGAATCGGCATAGAACCAATCATCAATTTTTCAAGCCGATGACTCCTTACTGTTAGAAGAACTTGTTGCTTCCACAGCAGAAAATTGAACTCACCAAGCACCACATTGACCTTCTTGTTGGTGAAAGACATGACGCAATAGGCAACGCAGTTTAGCGACTAAGACAAAAGAAGAAGAAGAAGAAGAAGAAGAGCGATACGCAGCTGAAAACGCTCAAAGAAGCTTAGAGATGGCATCAGGATTCCGGCGAAGATACCATGTTAAGAAACTATGAAAGAAGTGTATTGAATTCAGTACTTCTGAAGCTTACATGTATCCCTTATTTATACAACCATGTTCAGCTACCAACTATCCTAACCGATAACCCTAACAATCTATGGGTTATTCAACAGCTTTCTAACCACATAATTACTCCACCTTATACAGTAACTTCTAGACTCTCATCAATGCCATTGAAACTGCAGACCATTTTTTTTGTCAATGCAATATTATATGGACTATATGACAGAGCCGAGGTGGTTCTCTGTGTGGGACATCCATCTGATCTTTCCAGCCTTCCAGGATCGGTGAATGATCTGCTAAAGCTTTTGGCTCATTCCTCCTCGCCCAGGGTACATGAATCAGTATGGAAGCTTAGTATATTCTATTTCATGTGGTCTTCTTGGTTGTTTAGAAATGATATTGTTTTCAATGAGATTAAATTAAACACAGTCCAGTTAAATGATCTATGCACTCTACGATTGACTTGGTGGTGTAAAGGGATTTGGCCGGGGCAAACCATCACAGTTTGTGATCTAGCCAACTCCCCTCGAAATTCCAGCCTTGTAAAATGCAGAAAAGTACAACAAATAAGGTTATTTTGGAGATCTCCCGTGAAATTTTGGTTACCAGAGAAACATTTTTGATATTCAAGAATTCCCGTTGAGCCAACAGTCAAAAATTACGAATTGAAATTGATAGCAAACTCTCAGGTACCTAAAAATTGAACATCTCTATCATTCTAAGTGATCCTAAATGATGAAATGACTAAATCCAGGTACCTTGCTCCAGAGTATTTGGATGGTGGAAGGATTACACAGAAAGTTGATGTATATGCATTTGGAGTGGTACTATTAGAGTTAATGACAGGTCAAAGAATCAATGACCTGCAATATTACAAGGGACGGAATTTCTTATCTGACTGGTTCCACCCTCTAGCTGCATTAAATTCGAACCAAAAAAAAAAAGACAAACATTGATCAGTTAATTGATCCATGTTTAGCCTCCAGCAAAGTCCAGGACTACACTCATCAGCTCCACACCATGGGCCGCGCCGCTTTCTTGTGCCTAAATCACGATCCGGAATCAAGACCTCCGATGTCAAAGGTATTCTACATTGTCCATCAAGTTCTAAATTCTTTTCATGGTTCTTCCTTTTCCTTAATATTCTGTGTAGGAGCTTTTCACCCCATTTCATTAGATGGCTTGAAATTCAGATATTTTTAAGTTCTTTGCAAATTGTTAGATCCTTGGGAATTGCGTGTTTGTAATGGCTTCATTCGTTTGCTCAAATTTTTCGTATATAGCAAAGAATATACAAGTATTTTGTAGTGGAAAATTAATAAATACTATAACAATGATGGTGACTTTTACTGCTCTTGCTTGTACTGTAATTTGTTCTTTGAGCATTTCATATTAGTTTTGTTCTTTCCTGGTCCTTTTTCAACACACACAAGTAACTGAATTTGCATGATACGTGTGAAAGACAAGGTGACTAGTTTGTACGATTCATTTGGGACGCCTTTTCATACCCCACCCCCTGTTGCTGGTTTGGCTGCGTCGACCCTATCTGAGCATACTCCGACACGCTCCACACTTTGACAGACTTATCCAGGCTCCCACTATACAGTTTCCACCGCTGCTCATTCCTCACTTCTTGGTCCTTTTCCACGGCCAAGCACTTTACTGGCCCCGTATGCCCTGTTAGCACCGAGATGCACGTGTGGATGTTGACATCCCTACGCCAAACACATATGGTTTTATCAGCTGATCCGCTAAACACCAAATTCCCACCCGCCTCAAGGCAAAGAACCGCCAGCTTGTGCCTTTTAAGTACTCCACCGTGAGCTAGACCCTTTTCCAGTTCCCAGAAATTAACCAGCCCGTCACTAGAACCACAGTACAGTACTGAAGCAGGGTTGTTAATTGCCAACGCTGTAACTGCACATTCTTGTTGCAAAAGAGTTTGACTCAACACATGCTTCGTTCCTTTTTTTACTCGTTCCCTTTTCCATACTTTTATGGTTCCATCGGCTGAACCGGTGAAAACTATATCTCCAGTGCTCGAGATGACAGAGTTAACAGCGTCGTCGTGTGCATGTACAGACTCGAGGCATTTATAATCAGAAGTTCTCCATACTTTAAATGTTTTATCCCATGAAGCTGAGTAAAGAAGACCTTGTTCTTCATTCATGCTCAAACAGGATAATGCATCCGAGTGTTTGATCCATAAAGAGCGCTTGCTCTTCACTTCAATGTAATTTCTTGGTTTAATGGAGCTTTTGAGGATCTCTTTCAGGGTTGGCAATGTTCCAGCTCGTTTATGAACACCCGGATTCTTAATAGAGACTTTCCAAACCCGAATCTTCCCATCTTGATGACCCGTATAAATCTTTTCCCCTGAAATCACAATGGCCTTAACTAATCCACTGTTTGATTTGAAACCCGAAAATTCTTTAAGATGCTTCCACACACGAATGTTCTTGCTATCGGAGCCGGTGTATAGTAGATCACCCGAGGCTGCTAAGGAATAAATATGTCCCTCTTCACGTGTAAGAGACCCAATGAGACTGTTAGCTGGAACAGTTTCATCGTCGGAAGGCAGGGCAGGAGACTTGTTGAATTGAAAGGTTTGGTTCCACGGCGACATCATCATCGGTGAGCCTTCTCCGCTGGACCTGTTCGGTTCGGTAAAGGAAGGACCGGAATCATTAACCTGCTGTGACGAAGGCATAAATCATCTTCACCCACAGGAGGAGTCATTGACATGTTAGGATCCGAATGAATAGTTTTCCCAAACTTTGATCTCCGAATGCCATCAGCCTCTTCTAGCATTCTGCCCCCTCAGTCTCTCATTCCAATCCCAGAGACTCAGAAAATATGAAGAAAAGATGAGAATGTAGGCAATCAAACCAACCCCTAAGACCAATTATCAAAAGAAACGAATTCTAAATATAGAAGAATGGACATGAAAAATTTGAGGTTTAAAGAGTATATATGGTTGCAATTGCATTAGCATTCCATGCATTCATATATATATATATATATATATATATATATATATATTCAGCGTTTGCAATTTTAGAGGCGAGATGGGCAGGGGTACAACATCTGTGTGGCTATCAAAATTTGACAAGTGCTGGGATGAAATTGGGTTTCAATGGTCCAGGGAATCAGGGAGATGGGAAGTTTTATTAGTTAAAATTTGGGTCATTTTAGTTATTACGCTCCGTAAAAAGAATTAGGGGAATAAGAGGAAACAATGTATATTTAGAGTTTTTATGATAAAAATTACGGTGTTAAAGGTATAATATCATCTTTTCTTAGTGTTAACTCTTAAAAAATATTACCCTATCATATAACTTTATCTGTTACAACACGTGAATAAAATAATATTTTTAAAAGATAACGTCAAGAGAAAGTGGTGTTATACACTTAACACATAAGTTTTACGGTAATACCCTAAAATATTTCCCTAATTATTTTTATGGAGTATCTCACTAAAATTGCCTAAATTTTGAGTGGTTGTTTAGTTTATATAGGATGAGTGGTTTAATTTAAACAAAATATTTTAAAGACTTTGTAAAATTTATTTAATAACTCTGTACGTTTATAAAAAATTATATTATGAGTAAGTCTCATTATGTGTCCATAGGACCAACTATTAAAAATTATTCATCTCATCATTTTTTTGTGTCATATATTTTTTAAGTGAATCTTCACTTTGAAAAATTGTTTTTAAAATGAACTAACAATAAATATGAGTAAAGATTCACTTAAAAAAATATGACATGAAAAAAATGATAAGATAAATGATTTTTAATGACTGATCTCATAAACAACGTGATCAGATTTACCTATAATACAATTTCTCGTATATTTAACTAAATCCTAACGTATTAAATTAAAAGGTTGGCCTATATATCAAAGTTTATGCAAGCAACTTGAAAGTTAATCTTTACCTTTGCTTTGCCCCTACTGTTGGAGCCCTGTGCATCACACCATATAAATCCAAAAAATAAAGGACATTTTATATACAACCAGTGTCATTCAAATTAAAGAAAACAAATAGATTTTATTTGTATGAGTTGCTTGCTTTTAGAAGCAACCGTATCTCTACCACTAAAAATTAGGTAAAGTATTTAGAGTAAAGTGATTAAATTAAGTAATTTTTTTATTCTTAAAGTTTTAAAAATCATAAAATAATTAATATAAATCATAAAGTTTTAAAAATCATAAAATAGATTCTATTATTTTTTAAATCTTTAATTTAAAATACTAATATTAAACGCTCCATCTTCAATAAACCCTAGACATCCCTAAATCCTTCTCTTTCCGTTACCGTCGCCTCCGCTGGAAACCACCATCGCCGTTCATCTTTTTTCCGGTGAGACAATATCCCTGATTTTCAGTTGTAATTAATTTTCAAAGTCTGGTTAAATAGAAAGTCCAAAAGGGAGAATATCCCACCCAGACTTTATTATTATTCTTGGTTCACAACGTGATTAACATATTTACTAGCAATTTAAATTTTAATAATCGATATGAAAGTTCTATGAAAATACTAATATTGTTTTAATTATAAATTCGTTCTTACCGGTTCAAAATTATATTAATTAATAACTCAAATTTCACGGATACTTAATAACGAGTATCCAAATTAAATAGGTCAGGACACATAAATAAAGGGGGTGGTCCCAGATTTGACCATCATTGGGGGGATTCACATGAGAAGTATTCTGATTTCATACACCACATAGTCCATAGTTTTTCTTTTGTGTGCTTCACATATGTGGGAAAACACAATATGACTCTCTCATCATGCATCATTGGTAGATACTAAGCAGGGACGAAACTGAATGGGTCGATTTTGATTTTTTTATTTGTTTTTATATTTAAATATTTTAAAATTTTAATTTATTTATAATTTTTTTATCTTAATTTTAAATATTTATATTTTATCTTTAAATTTTGATTCCATATGATGTTAAGAGTCTAGGGTTTTTATTTTATTACATCAACTGTATTGTGATGATTTTAGGACATTATTGGATCAGCACTATGGCAGACAAGGTGTGACTGCAACACTGATTTTGCAGTCTATTGTGATGATTCGCCTTTTTTTTTCCTTTTATTTTGCTTGAAAGAATTTCATATTATAATCAAACTGTACCAGGTAAGCCACAGATACTGATCTACTGTTGGTGGCTGCCAAGGAAGGAAACTCCTGAGAAAAACATCTCTGGTCCCATCCCAAGTTTCACGGATGGTTTACTTTCAAAGGATGCTTGGGTCATGCTTATTAAAATGGGAAAAAGAAAATGAACGTTGCTTTCCAAGGTGGGTTGAGCTCAGGGATTTAATAAGACAAAGAGTAATGTGAAACCAAGGAAAAGAATATGAAACAAGATTTAGAAATGATTTCTCACTGTAATCAATTAGGAAGACTATAATTCTTTTTTAAGAAGTATATTATTTGTTTGGTTAAATATTTTATAATGAGTTTTGGCTCTTTTCGTTATCTCTTACTATAATTTAATTCTAAAATATACGTAATTTCTATTTCGAAATTTTTAAAATATATATATATTTTGTAACATAAGTCCGTTATTAGTGTTACTTTTGCAGTTAGTTTAACTGCTAATCGAAGATCACACCCAAGACCAAATGGCAAATTCTAATCTCACAAGCTTCAAATTCCTAGTATTATTCAACGAAGTCTTTCCTTTCTAGGATAAGAGCAGTAGACACGAGAAAGAAGAATTGAGTTTCCTTTCCTCTTAAATTTTCTCGAGAAAACTCTGTTCAAAGCACCCAACAACTAAGAAATGATCTCAGCAAGAAAACCATTCCATTTTCTGTGATCAAACACTCCTAAGAATACAGTCTTTGTTTCAGTTTTACAAGTTTACATTTCCCAATCATGATTCTCAAACAACACATCCTTTTGTTCTTAGCAATCTTGATACCATCACTAATCATGGTTCAATCAACCAAGTGCAACCGATCATGTGGTGGCAAGCATGTTCCTTATCCATTTGGATTCTCCACCGGCTGCAGAATCCCTCTAAACTGCAGCTCAAACGCCCATCAGCCGCTTAATATTGCTGGTTTCCCAATCTTGAACATAAGCAACGACCGCATAAAAATAAGCGTTGAAGCCACTTGCAATCGTCCACTCCTAGCCCTTCACCGTCTTTACGGCCCCAACTACGCCCCGACGTCTCGAAACGCAATTCTACTGCAGAACTGCAGCGTACCAGCGTCATGCATGATAGCATCGACGATGGTTTACACTCATTTCGAAGTCCTTGCCTGCTCTGCTAATGGTAGCAGCAGTATAAGTTGTTATTCGGAGAACAAAACGGATGGTTTTGTTGATTACAGCAAGGTGATCGGAGCTCACTGCAAGTCCTTTTTATCGTCCATATCGACGGAATTCTTCAACGAATCAGGTGTGCTGGAGGTCCACGTGGTTGAGCTAAGGTGGTGGATTGAAGGACGGTGCTCTGAGTTATGTTCTGAAAATGCAATTTGTGAAGAAATTGTTTCGCCGTTTAATCGACTGCCGGGATCCTATTGCAGATGCCGGAAAGGGTTTGTTGGCGATGGGTTTCTCGCCGGCGATGGTTGCCGGAAAGGTTAGTTGTTCCTCTTCAGTCTTCACTGAATCTCTTTGGAATTTTTAAATTAATTATTGAAGTATTTCTTAATTTTGATGCTGAAATCAAAACACTTTTTGGGTCATTTTTTCGTATATAACTCAAAAATAATAAAATTTTATTAGAAGAATAATCATCACTTTAACTTTCGATTAGTTTTAAAAATTTAATAACTTTTAAAATCACGGAGATCTAAAATGCGATGAATTTTGTTATAGAATAAAATATATTAAAATTTTGAATGTTTTTTATATTTATTTCAAAATAATAAATTTATTAAAATAAAAATCGGGAAAAAATTTAAAAGTAACTAAAAGAATAGTGCAAAAAATGTATTAACATATTTTATTTTAAAAACGTAATGCTCACATTTAAGTCCTACGATTATAAAAATTAATAAAATAATTAAAAATATAATTCAATATATATCAGTATATAACGTTTATTTTAAAAAATTTTAAGAGTTATTTAATAAAAATAGATAGGGTCAAATCTAACTATTGAATCACGGGATCAGATTTGCTTAGGTGTCCTTAGAAAAAATTTGGAGAATATTGTCTAAATTATGGTTGAACGTAGTTGCTTTGCGTGGCTGCAACATCAGAAATTATATCCGTGGTAAATTTTATTACATCATTTATAAATCATTATTAAAATTTATTTATATTATTATTTTTTTATGTCATATATTTTAAAATAAATTTTCACTCATATTTATTTTTAATTTATTTTAAAAATAGATTTTTCAAGTGAAGATTCACTTTAAAAATTATATGACATAAAAAAATGATGATATGAATGATTTTTAGTAGTCGATCTCATGAACATACGATGAAATTTACCCATAACATAATTTTACCTGCAACATGGTATTATCTATGACACGTTATACTGTTAAATGATCATAATATCCTCCATTTCTGGCAAAACAATAGGTTTTTTATCTTTATCTTTTTTATATAATTTTTTAAATATTTAATTATATCTTAGCCCGATTCGTTACTATTAACAATGATTCCCTATTATAGTTATTAATTGAAATTGGTAGTTCCACCTAACGAATTTGAGGGACCCTTGGGAAATTTCATAGAAATGACACTGATTTTTGTATATAAAATCCATATAGAAACAAGGAAAATGACAGGTTAAAGACGGCCATGGGATCCTATGATATGAGGGGATGCAAGGAAGTGATTAAGCATTAGACCCATCAAAGGATTCAGTTCACACTGGATTTAGAGCAGATCTGTTCAATTAGATGTGCTAGAAACCTGAATTTCTATACATGTAAAACAGAAGACTAATGGATTGTTTTCAATGTGTCCATGAACATGTAAAACTCAACGGCATCTTCAGATTGCAACCCGGCAAGCTACATTTCCGGCAAGTGCAGAGGACCGACTCGAGTCTTTATATTCGTCGGAGGTAATCGTTATTCGATGTAGCACATAGTTAATACTGGTGGCTTCAAATCAGTGGACACGACTTTATTATCTATGTAAGATGCACTGATTTTGGTGTTCATTATTTTCAGGCATTGCAGCTGCAACCTCTTTAATCATCTGTACAGTTCTAATTTGCTGCTTCGTGCGGAGGAAATCGACTTCGAACACGATACGAAGCACGAAAAGTCTCCTAGAAGCTTCAAACATCAACATTCACATTCACACATACAAAGAAATAGAGAAAGCTACCAATGGTTTCTCAGAGAAACAAAGGCTTGGAACCGGGGCGTTTGGAACAGTCTATGCAGGCAAACTTCATAACAATTCGTGGGTTGCCATTAAAAGGATCAAGCATAGAGATGCTGATTGCATTGGACAAGTGGTGAATGAGATCAAGCTGATTTCATCTGTAAACCACCCGAATCTGGTGCGCCTATTGGGCTGCTCCATAGAAAATGGTGAACAAATACTTGTGTATGAGTTCATGCCTAATGGAACATTGTTCCAGCATTTACAACGAGAGCGAGGCAACGGACTTCCTTGGCCGGTTCGACTTACCATTGCCGCCGAAACCGCACAAGCCATTGCTCATCTCCATTCTGCTATAGATCCTCCTATATATCATAGGGATATCAAGTCTAGCAACATTCTCCTAGATTACAATTTCAGGTCCAAAGTAGGAGATTTTGGTCTTTCCAGACTCGGAGAAACCGAAACATCACACATCTCGACAGCGCCGCAAGGGACACCGGGATACCTCGACCCTCAATACCATCAAAACTTCCATCTTTCCGACAAAAGTGACGTTTACAGTTTCGGGGTAGTTCTCATCGAGATCATAACAGCACTGAAAGTGGTGGACTTTTCCAGGCCCCTAAACGAAGCTAATTTGGCAGGTGTTGCTACCGATAGAATCAGCAAAGGACGTTTAGACGAGATCATAGACCCGTTTTTAGACCCCAACAGTGATTCTTGGACATTGTCTTCCATCCATAAGGTGGCAGAGATGGCTTTTAGGTGCTTATCATTTCATAGAGACATGAGACCTACAATGCTGGAAGTGGCCACTGAATTGGAACAAATAAGACTAAGTAGATGGGTACCTGACGAAGAAATTTCTTGTGAAGCTTCATCAGAGGTGTCTCCGTGCTCGTCTTCGTCGAATCTAAGCGAGCAGCCACTAAGCAAGGCAGTAAGTAAGAAGGGTGGAGTCGAAAACAGAGGTCTGTTCGTGCTTCGGATGAGTACTGTTGGTTTTATGAACTCCATGGAAAAACTGAAGAATGATTCCCCTGTATCAGTCCAAGATCCATGGTTGAGCGAGCAAAGTTCACCTTCTTCAAGCAGTTTGCTGAATAATGTAACCCATTAAGTAAAAACTTGAATCTTGCATTAGATTTCAACTTCTTCTCCTCCTTTATCAATGCATTTATCACAGTTTTGTCTCTCTGTATGGTTTGTAAGGCTTTTGCGTAGTTGAATGGAAAATCAGAAGAAAATAAGTGAAGAGAAAATAAAAGAAGGGGTAAACTAACAAGATCCAAGTGTGTGACATATTTGATTAACGAGATTCAATTATTTAATTGAATCTATTTTAATCATTGTTATTAAAAAATAAAAGTATAACCAACAGTGACGTAATAATTAAAAAAATATAAAATTATATATTTAGTCCTTAAGAATAAATGAATTTTAGAATTGCTCGGAAGTAATTTCCTTGCTCTATAAAATTATTTTTTTCATTAAAATTATGTGAAAAATAAGAAAGAAAATTAAAAGTTATTGTACTTTAATAATAAAATTATCAAACATTTATTTAAAAGATATTTAATTTTATTTCCATCGTAGTATTAATTTCTATAATTTTTTAATATGTTTATTATAATTTTATTTTTGTTCAATTTAGTCCCTAAGAATTTTTTTTAATCTAAAATTCGCTCCTATTTGTTTCTAATTTTATTCTCAAAATCAACATTTTTATTCACTTTAATTTCTAAAATATTTATTTAATATCAAATTGACCCCTATTTATTTCTAGTTATTATAATTTTATCTAACATTTTTAATATGTTTTATTTTATTCAATTTAATCCCTTAAATTTTATTTAATTCAGAACTGACCCTTGTTTATTTCTATTTTATAACTTAGGCTAATATCTTATAATTACAAACTTTACATTTCATTCACTCATTTTATAATTGCAATTGAGGACTTGTTTTAGCATTGATTAATCTAAAACAAGGTATATATTTCAATGATGATATAAATTTCACGAAGGACGATTAAATATCACTTTTTGCAAAATTAGTCCCTATATTTATGCATGTTTTCAAAATAGCTCATAAACTACTTATTTTTGCCATAAACACTCTATTTCAAATACGATTTCTACACAAATTTACCATAAGTCTAATTGGAACTAATGAGCCAAAAGGAAAATTCTACAACGAGCGTCGAACATCGTTGAACACCATTAATATTGAACATTGTTGAACACCATTAAATTAATTAATAAAATTTAAAAAATCTCAAGGATTCAATATGTAATTAATAAAGAGTGATAAATTCAACGTACAATTAATAATTGTGTATTAAGCCTCTAAGATTTTTAATCTTTATTAATTAATTTAATAATGTTCAGCGGTGTTTAACGTTAGTGGTGTTCAACGATGTTCGACGCCCATTGTACACTCATCCTAAGTCAAAATGGACTCCACATTTAATTTTTAAAATTTAAGCTTAATTCAGTAATAGGTGCTTAAAGTATACTCTTTTTCTGAAATAGGAGCCTAATATTTTTTTGATTGAAATAAGTACCTAAATTATATATTTTTTCTGAGATAGGTGTCTAATGTATTTTTTGGCTGAAATATGTGCCTAAAGTTTTATTACTTTAGTGTTTTAAGGTAACACCGTTAAAAATTTGTTTAATTTATAAATAAGTACCTAAACTATACATGTTTTTTCTTAAAATAGATGCCTAATGTATTTTTTGATTGAAATAAGTGTTTAATTTTTTATTCTCGATATTTAATATTCAAAATTTAATTTTATTTTTTACATCTAATAAGATAATAATTTTTACTCTGAGTTAACGATTTAAACTTTAAACAAATTAATTTATTCACAAAATTCTCTGAATTTGTTTCGATTCAAAACTATAAACTGTTGTTGGTGAATCTTTTCCCAACATTTGTCTGAAAAAGATGCAAATCCCATGCATGCAAACAAGAACTGCAGAGAAAGCAAAATTCTTGGAGACAGACAGACAGACAGTATGGATAAAGATCATAAAGATGCTCAGTTGTGAATTTAAGGGAACAAGTCTCTTTTCCATACCATATCTTGGATCGATTTCTTCACCTTTGGACGGAGGAGGAGGAGGAAGTAACGACGGCAGGAAAGGTTGGAAATTGTGGATTCTTTGAAGCTGAAGACACAAGGAACGTTGCTCTAATCGGAAGACCCGCATGCAAACTGGGTATTCACGAACAACTCTAGTTTTGAATCGAAACAAATTCAAAGAATTTGGTGAAAAAAATTAATTTATTTAAATTTTGAAGTGTTAACTCAGAGTAAAGATCATTATCTTATTAGATGTAAGAAATAAAAGTTAGATTTTGAATATTAAATATCACCTAAAGAATGAAAAAAATTAGATACTTATTTCAATTAAAAAATACATTAGGTACCTATTTTTAAAAAAAATGTATAATTTAGGTACTTATTTATAAATTAAACAAATTTTTTAACAGTGTTACCTTAAAACACTAACGGAATAAATCTTTAGACGCCTATTTCAGTCAAAAAATACATTAGATATCTATCTCAGAAAAAATATATATAGTTTAGATATTTATTTCAGCAAAAAAAAATTAGATATCTATTTAAAAAAATGTATACTTTATACACCTATTACTGAGTTAAGCCTAAAGTTTAAATTAAACTTATGAATTTTTTAATTTTAATACCTAAAACTTGATTATATTGAATTTACTTCGTTTTTAGAAAAAAAAACATGTATAAGATGTTTCTACTTGAATTTAAGTTTTTAATGTTTTTTTCAGTTTAAACTTTGTAAAGTTACCAAAATGGGCTATTTATAACATTCTATATTCGGACAAGATTCGTGTGAATTAGATATTAGGTGTTACATTGATAGTCAAATTCTTAAGATTAAAATATTCAAAATTAGACTAAATTAGAAATAGTAATTATCAATTTTGGATAAATAAAAAAGTTTAGAGACTAAACTGAATAAAAAAAACATATTAAAACTATTGAATTAAATTATAAAAAAATAAAAATACTTATAGGTAATTTTTTAAATTAAATTTAAATAGTAGTTGTATTTTTTAAAAAATAATTTGTTTTTTTTTATTTTAGAATTTCAGACATAAAAAAGCACAGTTGATTTATGAAACTTTATATTATAAATTTTATATATATAAAAAAGCAAAATACCCACTGGGATTTCATTGAAGTAGAAACGTACAGCATTGAAGGCCATGCGGTCCAACTACAATTTATTGGCACACAATACAATAATCCCTTATTGCTTAAAAATACCCATACCAAAATATCGGTAGGTACAGGATTATTATTTCTAAAAGGTTGCCGCTTTCAGTGACGTTATGGTGATGGCAGCCCCCAACGGCGACGACCCGACTTCGATCTCAAACGTATCGTAACGTTTGAAAAGTTGAACCACAAAGAGACGAGATATCAGAACCACGAACTGCTTGCCCGCACACTGTTTGTTCTCCACAGTTGGATTCTCCGTCTCGGGTCCGTTCGACCAAACCACGTACTTCAACAGCTTCTCCCCCTCCGCGCCTACGAACCTGTCGGGAACAAACTCCTCCGCTTTCTCAAATATTTTCGCGTCTTTGGTCGCAAATGGTTGGTAACCATACAACATCTCTCCTTTCTTCACTTGGTAAACAGCGTCGTGGCTCTCGATCAGAAAATCTTCCTTTGCCTTTGCGTACTGTGCTGGAACCGGAGGTTCGATCCGGAGCGCTTCGTATACCACGGATTTCATCAATGGCATCTGTTCCAAGGCAGCCAAACTGAGTTTCCCACCGTTGGATTGGATGACTGATCGGATCTCCTGGGCTAACTTAGTGTGTAGCTTCTCTCCAGCTTGACCAATCCATTTAAGCATGTTGGGGAAGAAGATTTTCATGCCGCCAAAGGTATTAAAGCACGTGGCGAATAACAGATTGTGACAAGCTTCCTCTCGTGAAATACCCATTTTCTCAGCTTCATCCAGAACGGAACCAGCCGACTGGTAGAAGAAATCATACAGTCTTTTGTAATCCTTTTTAACAAGAAACGCGGGAAGGGAAAAAGTATGGAGTAAGAGATCTTCAAGGTATTTTGGGAGACCAAGGGAGAGAACTGGAGCGAGATTAAACAATACCCATTTAGCGATCAAACTCGGGCCGTCAACTCCGAGTTTAGTATACGTCGGGTTCGAACCAAAGTAAGCCAGACCCAAGAAGTTAAACGCCGCTTGTTCATTAGGTGCCGTAAAGCTGCTTTTGCCAGTGGCAGCGAGTTCTTTCTCCAATGTTTCAAATAACTCGGTGTAACAAATTTCAAACTCAGGTAACACTCTATCACTGCTGGATTTCAAGAGGAAGAAGAGAAGTTGTTTGAGTTTGGCATGTTTGGGCTCCGACGGGTCGATGTAGGAGAGGATCCGGTACCCGCCGGTAAGGCTCGTGGAAGGCATGTAAGTTCCGGTGAAAAGGTCCTTTTTTTCAACTTTGGACACGTCAAAAAGAACAGGAAAACTCTTAGCGTCGAGTAGAGCGATAACTCTTGGATTGGAAGCAATGAAAGGACCGGGTGGCATGTTGGTTCGAACCACGGTGGACTGGTATTTCTGGATTTTGGATTTGAAAAACTCGTCTCGACCTTGGTTGTAGAAATAATCAAGTCGGTCTTTGATTGCACCAAAAAAAGGAATGCCATAATCGCCTGGAATTTTCTTTAAAGGAAGCTGGTTTTCTCCGTCCTTCGCAACCGCTGGCATAGATGGATTCTCCGACGGCAAGTCGCTAATCGGCCGAACGGTAGCAGGATGAGAAGCCATGTGGAGGGATTATAATTATGGAATTAACGAGAAAAGTAAATGGTTTTGAGAAGGTTAAGTGTATTGGATTGCAAGCCGAAAGTTGAGTCTCTACTTATAGTAATGGCCAGGGGTACAAAAAATGATTACTCAATTCCAAACTTAGATTCCGTCGGGCGCGATAGATTTTTACCCATAATTGATTTTGATGGATCGGGATTAGATCTAAAATTTAGGTTTTGCTCATAATCAGTAGGGGTGAGTATTCGGTTAATTCGATCGGTGACCGAATCGAATTAACCAAAACTAAATTAACCAGAATTTTTAAAATCTTAATCGTTAATTGAATTAAATTTTTTCTGACCAAATTAATTGAACCGAAATTATTTTAGTTAATTAGCTGAATTAATCGAGTTACTTGAAATTTATTATAAATTTTGATTAAATTACATAATAGGTCACTAAAACAATTTTTTAGTCACTAAACTTTTATTTTATACTAATTTAATATAAAATTCAGTGACTATTTTATAATATAAAAAATTTAATGAATATTTTATAATATTTTAAAAGTTAAATGTATATATAATATTTAATATATATAATTTTGGTTAATTAACCGATTTTGAATCAAATTAATCGATAACCGAATTATCAACAAAAAAAAATAATCGTTAACCGAATTTATCAAAAATTAACCGACCGAATTAATCGAAATAATTTTGGTTCGGTCGGTTAACCAAATTAACAGAACCGAATGCACACCCCTAATAATCAGAATTAAAATTATATTTGATTTTTCAGACTCGATACTCGATGGTTACTCATTTAGATAAGGATCAATATCAAGTACTCAATACTTGTTTGTTAGATAATATTTTTTTGTTTATTTTTTTTTCTCAAACTTTCTCTTTGTGTATGAATATTACAAGTATAACATATTTTAAAATTTTAATTTTTAAGTCTATAATATTACTACCGATGATTAAAATTTAATTTTTTTTATTATTCAAAATTTATTAATAATAAATTAATTGATTGGATATGTAATGTCGGTATCAACACTACTAATAACCAAACCAATTCTTAAAATGTAAAACTCAATATAACCGAAACTAAGACTCGCTTTAATTTTCAAAAATTGATAATTATCGACGCCTAAATTAATTTTAATAAAATGAATCAGATATTCAGTCTTACCTACCTCAGTAATGGCCTTGCCGACAACAATATATCTCTTCTTCGCTCGTGAAATGTGTGCATTATATTGGCTTTAATTCACCCTTTCCTTTTCAACGTAATTTTCAATTTTAATTTCCTTTAACATATAATAATTGTATCAACAATTAGGTTTAGTTGTTTTTTCAAACTATTTTACAAATCATAAAAATGTGTTAACAATGATAAATTTATATTCAAACCAATGACGAAATTAAATGATTAAAAATTTACTTTCATTTTTTATTTATATTTTTTAAAAAATAATTTATTTATAAATTTATCTGTCTTTTTTCAAATATTGATTTTATTCTCGATAAAACCTAAATGGTTAAGGATTTTTATAATATTTTATCTTGTGTTATTTTAAATTCTAATATTTACTTCAGATATGTAATACTCTCCGCTTGTTAAAAAAATAATGGAATTATATTTTAATTCTTTAAATAATAATATTGTATTTGAGTTAAATTAAAAATTATAAAATTATAACATATCAAAAATTATAAAAATTTAAATGATTTTGTATAATTTATTAAAATAAAATTTAATTTAAGAGACCTTTATTTGAAAAAAAATTATATCATAGGTCAGTCTCACCACGTGTCTATGAGACCACAATAAAAATTACTCATTTCAGTAATTTTTTTGTGTCATATTTTTTCTCAAGTGAATCTTGACTTAAAAAATTAAAAATTATTGAGGTGAATAATTTTTAGTGGTTGATTCCATGGATAACGGGATAAGACTGATCCATGATATAATTTCTCCTTTATTTGAGAGTAAAGGGTTAAAAATTTTCGGTACGATAATATTTTATTTTCATACATAAATAAAAAATAAGTTTAACATGATTCAAGTACAATATCTATTTTTTTAATATTTTTTAAGTATTTAACATAACTCATTTTCTTGCTTGATCACTCTAATTTTATCCGTCCATAATCATCCCTACATATGCAATCATTATTTTAATATTTCACAAATTATATAATTTCTACATGTCATTATTTTTAATTATTAATATAATCAAAGAACACACGTTCAAAATATTTAAAATTATTATTTAAATCCTTAAATTTCTGTCCACAAAATGATAAAGATGATCTGGCATAGGTCTAATAATGAGAATTGGGTAGCTTTCTTTTTCACAATAATGGGGTAGCTTAATTCAGGATATTAAGGATTTTAAATTATTTTGTAATATTAGATAATAAATAGTTGTTTATAAATAAATAAAATATAGAAATTGAAAAATGAAAAAAAAAGAAAAAGAAAAAGAATGTTATTAAACTGATATTTAATTAATTTTTAAAATCAGTATAGATAAGATATATGATGTGATTTCATATTTGGGCACGTTTTTTTATGATTTTTGAAAGTGACGTAGGGTTTTATTTTTGTCAACGTGGTCCCCACACTTTATCCCTGTTCCAATCTTCAATTATGGGGCAGAGTAAATAAAATATTTTTTGAAGTATTATTTAAGGAAATGATTATTTTCTACGGTAATAAAGAGAAACCGTAAATTTTAGTGTTCGTTTGTTTATTTTTTTTAAAGTGATCATATTTGATTTAAGTTTGTTTAAATTTTAAATTATATTTATATTTGTATATTTATATTTTAAAATATTTGTATTCATTTATTTAGTGTTCACGAATTTATAATTATATACGTTTAAATATTAATAAATATGTTCGTTTAATATCCACAAACATATTCATTTAAAATATTAACGAACATGTTCATTTAACGGTCATAAACATGTATAACAACCTAAGGCTTTTTTTTACTTTTTATTTGTAAGGCAAGGAAAAATTATGAAATTATGTTATTAAACTTTAAGTTTTTCAAGTTTTGCAGTTTAAACTCTAAAATGCATCATATGTTCAATTTAGGTACTATTTTTTATCAATATTTAAAATTTAAATAAAAAAGAAAAACCTGCTAAACAAACAGATAAATGAGTTTGTTCATGAATATAAATGAACTAAATATATATGTTCATGTTTATTTTTTATTAAATAAACATAAAAATCTTGTTTATGTTCTTTTATTTAGTTTAATAAACAAACATAAACAAAACTTATATGAACAGTTCACGAACAATCCTCCAAACTCGATTCTACTAAAAAAATTTGACTTGACTTGACTTTACTCTAATCTTAATTTTATAAACTCAATTGAAAAAGCTTCTAAATAAAATTTGAGTTATAAAAGAGACTCAAAAACATTGTATTTTTAATAATTAGTGAATCAAATTTTAAATATAAGTTGAGTGTCTCAATTCTGCCTAATATATATATATTAAAAATATAATTTTATAAACTCAATTCCTATCGTATTTGATTATAAAAAATCAGTTAAATCTAAACTAATTAGTATAATAACATTTAATATTAACAAATAAACTTGTAGAGAAACTTGAATTAACTCAACTTTAAAAAGTTAATAAATTTTTAGTTATAAAATAGGGTAAACTACACAAATAATCACCATACTATAGGATTAGTATCGATCTGACCATAATGCTTTAAAAAGCATCAAATACACCGACAAACTATTAATTTGGTATTAAAATAGCCACTTACCGTTAAGGAAGTAACGGACTGATGACGTGGCAGTTAAATTAAAATGGAATAATTACACATTTACTCCTTATTATTTATACATTTTTCAAATTTAGTCATAATTTTATTATAATAAAATAATATAATTATTAATTTGGTGGTGACACATGTCACCATGCACGCTTAAGAGGATTTAAACTTGGAACCAACACCCATGAATTAAACCACTAAACCATGGTAGCTTTTGTGATACAAATCATTTCAAAATTTATATAATACATACAGTTTTCTATATTTATTCACACAAAACAATAATTTAATTTTTAATTTAATTAAATATTAATTATATTATTTTATATATAATAAATTAAAATATTTAAATTATATAAAATTTTATTTAACAAACCTTAAAACTCATTTAAACCCTAAACTCTAAATGAATTTTAGGGTTTTAAATAAGTTTAGAGTTTAACGTTTTAGGAATTATGTTTAAGGTTTATGTTTTAATGTTTATAAATAAGATTTTATTTATAAACCCTAAACCCTAAAAGTTAAACCCTAAAACTCATTTAAATCTTAAAATCATTTAAACCCCAAATCTTAAATTAATTTTATTTAAAGTTTAAAGGGTAGGGTTTAGGGTTTAAATGAATCCAGGGTTTAACTTTTAGAGTTTATAAATAAAATTTTATTAATTTTAAAATTTTAATTAATTATATAATAATTTAATTGTTATTTTTAATTAAATTAAAAGAAATAAATATAAAGAAACAATTTTAGGGTTTAGAGTTTGTTAAATAAAATTTTATTATAATTTAAATATTTTAATTTATTATATATAAAATAATATAATTAATATTTAATTAAATTAAAAATTAAATTTATTGTTTTATGTGAATAAATATAGAAAACTGTATGTATTATATAAAATTTAAAATGATTTATATGACCGAAGCTACCATTGTTCAGTGGTTTGATTTATGGGTGTTGGTTCTAGGTTTAAATCCTCCTAGGCGCAAGTAAGGGGAATTTTGTTTTCTTCCTTTAATTGGGTAGTGACATGTTTTACCACTTGGTTGGTTAGAACTAAATTTAAAAATGTATAAATAACAAAGAATAAATATGTAATTATTCCACATTTTAATTTAACTGTCACATCATCAATCCGTTACTTTCTTAACGGCAAGTGACTATTTTAATATCAAATCAATAGTTTGACGGTGTATTTAATTTTTTAAAGCATTATGGTCAGATCGATACTAATCGCATAATATAGTGACTATCTATATAGTTTACCCTATAAAATAAGACTCATTAACTTTACCGACTCTTGTTTGTTTAGTTCAGGGTGTTTAATTCCCGAAGTGAAAATGTTAGATAAGGAATTTTGATTGCGGAGAATGGAGATTGAACAAAGGGAGGATAGTTTGTGCCTCTAGTTCTGATCCAAACTCAAATTTGAAGCCTACTGGGAAGGAGAAATCTGGTGAGGCTATTAGTGAATATGGTGGTGTGGAACCGTTTCGTGGTAAATAGGGTTCGGGTTCGGTTTCCTTTCATGGGCTAACTCACCACTCACCAGCTAGTGGAAGAGAGCAAATTGACGTCAGCGCCTTTTGAAGAAGAAAAAGGATCTTTGCAGAAGTTGTATCATCCTTTTCCTTAGAAATGATGTTCTACATTGGTCTCGGGATGTTCCTGCTTGTGACCGATCAGCTTCAAAGGCCGTATTTACAATTCAGTGCCAAGAGATGGGGTCTCATTACTGGACTCAGCGGATACCTAACATCATCTTGTCGACGGGGTTTCAAGGTTATGTAACTTGTCCGGTGCTTGGCTTCCCAGAGTTGGTTGCAGTGGCTCCTTTCCCAGTAGGCTGTGCTGTTCAATTTGCATTTGAGATGACTCTTGAAAAGCGACAGCCATCTTGTTTCCCCCTGGTTCCTATCATTTTCGAGGTATTTGGTGTTTAATAGGATTTAGACTTATTCTAAAGATGTTACAGGTGTATAGATTGTACCAGTTGACAAGCTACTCAATTCATTCAACACCTTTTGTTGTCGATGAAAGATTCTCCGAGAACACCGGAGATGTTCGAGAGAGGTAGTGCACTTATCGGAATGATTGGAACTTTCCAGGCCCTTGCTGTGGTTTGCCTCTGGTCATTGATGACAATTCTCCTAAGGCTTTTTCCTTCTAGACCTGTTTCAGAGAACTATTGATGCTTGTAAGTGTGTTTTACATTATCCATAGTCCTTTGTTAGATTGGACCCTTCTATGCTATACCCATGGATATCGATGAAACTCCTCGGACCTATGCATGTTCATCTGAAGTACATGACCGGGGAAATTTTGGGGTCGCTGTCGAAAGTGAGGAAACAATTGAGAAATAGAAGAATATTAATCGACTGTTTTTCATTGTCTGGTGCACAGAAATGTTACTGAGAAAATATTGTCTACAAACCAAGCATGAGAGAAATGTATAATCCAAGTCCCCAACCACCTAACGTTTTGAATACTGTGGAGCTTTACGAGCCTTCTTGAGACCAACCTTTTTCCTCTCCACCACCCTGGAGTCCCTGGTCAAAAGCCCTTCCTTCTTCAAAGGGCTCCTATGGTCCGCACTTACCTTCAACAACGCACGAGCAATGCCCAGAGAGATTGCTTGAGCCTGTCCTGAAAGACCACCCCCATGAGCTTTAACAAACACATCGTAACTCGTCTCATACCCCAATGTTACCAATGGAACTTTTATGTACTGCAGCCATAATGGGTTCCCTTGAAGATATTCCTGAATCAAATGGGAATGATAATCAGACTCCTAAGGTTGTATTTGGTGTCTATTTTTTTTTAAAACTGTAATTAGCCCACACAGACATATTATCAAACACCCGGAGGGCAATTAACTACTTGTTACGAACACTAAGAAAAAAAATAATTCAGTTTCACCTTAGCGTCACGGTAGTTGATAATGAGCTTTCCAGTGCCCTCCTGGAGAACCACGCGAGCAATGGCACATTTCCGACGACCCGTCCCAATGATAGTCTGAGCCGCGAACCCACCAGGTAGCCTGGACTTAACGTACTTCTTAAGGTTCTCAACCGTTTCCGCTTCGGCCGGGGCTGCCACAGTGGCTGCAACGGAAAGGGAACGGGTGGTTTTGGAAGATAAAGAGATGGGGATGGTTTTCGGTGGTAGTGGCATTGAAATACTGTTTTGATTCCGTGAAATCTGAGAAGAAAACGAGAGAGAAGAAAGGGATGATGCCAGGGAAGATATCGAAAGAGCCATTTTTGAAATGGGAAATGGATTGTGATGGCAAATAGGAGGCCTTTTTGTGACCGAGTTGAGGGAGAAGCTCAATAGCTGAGACCGGGAGAGGATAACGTAGAAAGGAATAGGCGATAATACCCTAATCATTCACCACTAAAACGTCGTCGTGTTTGAGAAAAATGTTTTTTTTTTTGATAAATACTACTGAATTTTTATTAAATTCATAGAAAATTATAATTATAACGAAGCAAAATAATTAGATTAAAAAATCCAAAAATTTTTACAACCTAAAAATAAAAAAAATAAATTTTTTATGAAAATAAAGATACCAATAGAATTCAGCAATTTTCTAATCTAAACTAAAAAAACTAAAATTTAAGAAAAAAGAACGACGGTTAAAAGGTTCAAGGAAAAATTAGGTTAATATTTGAAAGTACTAATAGTGCCAAGCTTTCTCTAAACTATAGCTTAAATTTTAAATTTAACTTCAAAATTTACTCTAAAATTATTACTCCATATTATAATTAATTTAAAATAATCTACTTTTAATAATTAAACTATGTAAAATATTTTGCAATTCAAATATAATAATAGAATTTCAAATGTCAATTAATTAAAATTTCGTGTTGTTAAAATTTCGTTCAACACTACGAAAATAGATAATTTTCGATATTACTTAAATTTCGTTCAACACTACGAAAATAGATAAGTTTGTAGGGATGATAAAGTATTTACAAAATAGCATCTTTTAATATTTTAAATTATTTTTACGATATTACTTAAATTTAAATCTCTTAAAATAAATATTATTTTGGTATAAAGATAAATTTAACCTTTAATGTTTATAGTTTTTATCATTTTGGTCATCATTCTTTATTTAGGATAAATTTAACCCTTAACCTAAGTTTTTTTTACAAATATCTCATCTTTTAACTAGCATGATAACCGCACCATAAAAACTTTAATGATAATGACATATAGTAAGCAGATGATAATATATTTTAAATGATATGACATCTAACATATCAAATACTTAAATATAAAATATAATTTTATTTTAATATAAAATATAGAATAGTTAAAATTTAAATAAAATATTAAAACTTAAGTAAATCTAAAATATTTTGACTATTAAACCTTAAATAAATTTACTACTTTGTATTTTTTTTTATAATTTTAGTTTTTTAGATTTAATTAAAACTCAAAACCTAAAACCTCAAATTTACTACTTTTAAATTTAAATTTAAATCTAAATCTTAAGCTATAAATTAAAACCCTAAACCTTTCGATTTGTATTAAACACTAAAATACCTAAATTCTAAACTAAAATAACAAAAATACAATTGATTAGTATCGAAATTTCTTACCTCTGATTTATCGATAGCAATCTTTATAAAACTCTTCCTTTTCAGACTGTGCTCATATTTTTCAGATAAAATTTTGATTTTATTGTAATTAGGGTTAAGAATTTTTAATAATATTTTATTTTAAATTTAATTATTTTTTAATATTTTATTTAAATTTTAATTATTTTATATTTTATATTAAAATAAAATTATATAACATGTGTATGTATTTGATAGCTTAGATGACATGTCATTTAAAATATATTATCATAGGTTACCATTGTTAAATTTTTAACAATCTAAACATCATATTAATAAAAAAATTAAACATTTTTCATAAAAACTAGAATAAAAATTAAATTTATAAAAAAAATAAAAACTAAAATAATAAAAATTATAAAAATTAAAAGTTGAAATTATCTTTATACCTATTATTTTTACTATAACTGTCGGTTAGATTTTTTATAAATAACATGCATCTGTAACCATTTTATAAACATAGACTTGAAGTTCTTGTAAAAAAAGTATTTATTTATTTATTTATTTATATTGACTGATGTAACTAACTCGATTAAAAATCCCTTTTAGTCTGATTTATTGTTCAGAAGGGGACGCTGCCTTGGAATATAAGAATAGCAGGAACACCGGCCTTGACTCAAGCGATAAGAATTGGAAAAGCCCAATCAAAAGAGAGCCCAAGAAAAAAAAGAAAGAAAGAAAAAACAGTTTTGCGGTGAGTGTGGATCGAACACGCGACCTTCAGATCTTCAGTCTGACGCTCTCCCAACTGAGCTATCCCCGCAGATGTATACAAGTTGTAGAATAGCCCTTAAATATAATTCTATGTTCAAGACGCTTTTCATGTTGATTCTTCTCGTCAGTAATCTATAGCGTATGGTTCTAAATCAACCATAATTAGAAAAATAATTAACAATTGGTCAATTAATATTTTTTTTGATCTATTTCAGGTTAGAGCCTGTCATTTTGGTCTGATATGCAATCTAGGGTACTTCAAAAAAATTGGGTTCTTATTTAATTTATTAAAATAGAATCCTCATATTTAAAAATATATATACTTTCATGTTTGTAATTGAAAATACTTAAGTTACTGTGACTAAGCATTCTGTTTGAGTGTATGGATGACTGATGATAAGAAAGAAAGTGTCAGTGGCCATCAGTATCCACTACAAAGGGTTCAGAATGGTCTGTAGCACTTGCCACCGGGAACAACACAAATATGGGTTTAAAGCATTAATGCCAATGGGACTGAAACCCATGTGGAAAATGGGTCAACTTTTGACAGGTCCGAGTTCCATCATGGACTGATAGAAAACTGTTGAAGATGGTAGATCCTGACCAGAGTACAGTAAGTTGACACTGTTACGAATCAGTGGAGGATATCTATCGACAGTTCAGATCAGAATCCGGTGAGGACCCACTTTTGCAGGACCAAAGGACAGTAAGTTGACACTGTTACGAATCAATGTCTTAGCTGCATCAGGTGTCGTTACGAATACGTTCCATCGTTTCCTTCTTGTTCTTCTTTTGACATTCTTCGATCGTTCAAGGATTATTTTCTTGTTCATGACCTGGATTTGCGGGAAGAAATTCAAAAGCATTGAACGGGAATGGCATTTTCTAACATGACTGGGCCACAAACAGAATACGTATTTGACTGGGAAGTATAGGATATTCACTTGTTAACAATAGTTTAAAGCCTTCTTTACAGAATATTAACAGGTAGTTTATTATACCCGGAAAGGAAATTAATACGGATTTATTCAAGAATTTATTCTATTTTTAAATATTTATATTTGAAAAAAATCAAATCTTAACTCCGTCCCGTGTTTTCGATCTAAATATTATGCACACAGAATGTTTCACTCCATATATATATATATTAACATGATATTACATGTAGTTTATATACATAATTTCTTTAATATATATATTAACCCTAAACCAGTATAGATATCCTTCGTTACATATTTTTTTATAGAAAAGAAAGAGAACGGTTGACCGGAATTGAACATCAAATATGATTGGTTTACTAGTTTATATTTCCTTTTTCTTTCTATATTGTTCCCCTCTCATCATATGCTGAAATTCATGGAAGTCCAGCACTCCATTGCCATCGAGATCGAACACACCAATCATGGCTTCACACTCTTGGTACGATTTCGCATCACCAAGACGACCGAGCATCTGCTGTAATCCCACCGGTGTGATGCACCCGCTGCCTTTATCGACCTCGTACATCTCGAACGCTCTTTTAATATCTTCGTCGACTTCATTGCCTTCGTCCATCAACTTGATAAACTCCTGGAATTCCAGCAGGTCGTCCCCGTTATCGTCGAAATCTTTGATAACCCTTTCAACATCGTTTTTCGATACGTCATCTCCTATGGAGGTGAAGTAAGCACTGAGCTCCTCACTTGAAATCTTTCCATCTCCATCGCTGTCAAACTGGCAAAAAACTTCTTTAAGCTCTTCTTCTCTAGTGGTGTTATGCAGTGTTGGCAGAGGGACAGCCGGCGGAGACGGATTCAGCAAGGAGGAGGAGATGGATTTAGATCGAAAGCGAGGGAAACATAGCCTTAAACTCTTGTTGGAGAACCATTTGGAAGGGTTTGAGATGCAAACAACAAATCCCATGGAAACCATCTAAGTTGTTGAGGAGCCAACATATACTATTTATATAATAGAAAAAGAGGAGTTGGTGTGGTCAGAATTTACCCTAATAGTTCACATTGGGTATGCAGATTAATTAATGGACAAGCAGGATAAGACTAACAAATTTGAGATTTTTTGACATTAATCGTTCAATCACTTTGTTAATATCACTAGTACTCGAACATATAACGTCTAAAAACAATTATTATTCATTTAATCACTTAAGCTAAAGGTTCGTACAGTAAAAATAAAACTTTTAAAACCCAAAAAGCTATTAAAAAAACAAGTGTCCTACGAGTCCTGCCTAGGAAGGTGCGTAATTGGGAAAGAACTTCTTAGTTCTAGCCTTATAGGGGGATGGACCAAATTAGAGTTGTGGACAAATATTACGTTGTTTTGCTAGGTGTGTGGAAAACTTTTTTCCTTCCTTTCGGCTTGGCCTATAAGACTGGTGAATGAGAAACGATGACTTTCAGGGTTGAAAACCAACATCAACCTCACACTTCTCTTCAAAAATGATTTTATTTAAAGAAAAAAATAGGATTTAGTTTGCAAAAGAAAACAACTTTAAGGGCGTAACAAAAATTATGGACTTTTACTATTTTGCAAATATTTTTTTTATTTAAATTTTTAAGGATTGTTTACGTAAAAGATTTTTTTAATTTGTCTTAAGATAATATAAGGTAATATATGTTCCTAATCTATTTTAATTGTTTGATAAGACATAGACTTTACTAACAGAACTGTTTAAATCCGAATCTTTTAATATTAACTTTATTATTTTTAAAGATCTAATTTTTAAAAAATGGTCGAATAAGAATCTAACATTTTAATATATACTCGAATATATGTCCAACCTTTGGAACAATCAAATATTGATCTATCATTTTTTGAATTTACAAAAAAAAATTCTAACTTTTGGAAAATGTTTTCAAATAAGGGTATTCATGTGAGCATATTAAATACTATTAGACATCCTTATCTAATCGGGTTGGAAATGTTATGCACTTATTTAACTTTTTTGGGAGGTTGTTGTTCCCATTATTTGAACGGATTCGAAACCATTAAATTAATATTCGATCGTTATAAAACGTCACGATCATATACGAACAACCCTTAAATTGATCGAATGATCGAATGATCCTTGTGGAAAAATCGATATATTTAAAGCTTTGAAAGAGAAATTGATTCGAACGTTGTTGAGAAAAAAACATAAAACCTATTCCTAAAAAAGGAGACGACATTGATTTGATTTACTCATTCATCCTCTTGTAGTGCCATTTAAAATAAAACCCATATCTTTGACGGTCCATCTATATTCAAATCCGGCCCGAATATTCCTAAAAGCCCAATCAAACCCAATTCCTATGTTCCTCTGAGATGTTGGGGAAATGGCATAATGAGTAGATGTGTCTAAAATCAGTCCAATAAATATTCATCGATCTAATAAATTAAAATTTAATATTTTAATATTTTAATTTATTTTATAAATTTATTAGACCACTAAATACCCATTAGATCGATTTTGAACACCCTAATAATTTTTTAGTCTTTTTTCATAATAAAAAATATATATCTATATAACCTAAATATACTTTTGAATTAAAACATATTATCATTTATAATTTAAATAATTGTCTTTCCTTCTAATATACAAGATTAATACATATGTTTCAAATATAATTTAAAACATATTATCATTTATATTTTTAACAAAATCAAAGATAATCCGTAATAATTTAATACTAGCCGAACGGAATAACAAGTGAAAACCACTCGAATTTATTTTACTCAAATTCGAATTTATATTTTTAAATAATTGTCTTTCCTTTCTCTCTTTGTGATCCTTGATTTTAGCTTGTTGGTTCAGTTTGTATAAAAACTTAACCTTTTAAAATAGTCTTAGTGGTAAATGATTTATCTGAATCATGAAATTGAGTTACATATAAATTTAAGCTAAAAATTATATTTATATATTCAGGGTAAAGCACATAGATGGTCACTAAAATATTCTAAAATTATAAAAAATTTTATTTATTTTTTAAAATTATATAATAAACAATAAATTTTTGTTACAAAATAGTCTTTTAACTCATTAACTGAGATGCGAGACATTTGCAAAAAATATATACTAACATAATTAATCATCAACATACTCGATCAATTAAACATAAATAATAGGGTTAAATTATGAATAAATTTATTGAATATATCGATACAAAAGATTAATATTTTAATTTTCTATAATTGTCACACATCCAAATAATAACAATTAACGATTCAGTGACCATTTTATAACAAAAATTAAATTTTAATATTTATTATATAATTTTAAAATATTTAATGATTATTTTATATTTTTTAAATGACGGACATTTATATATTTTACCTAAATATTTAATTAAATATTTTGATTAAAAATATAAATTAAACTTTAAAATTAAATTTAGACATCAAATATTTACTTACCCATTAAATAATAACCTACCGACACATTTATATGTAAACCTTTTCATTAATTATACTATTATACTATTATTCTTTATTTCTTCGTAAAACAAATTTAAATGTCTCATAATATAATAATTATCAGCAATTTGTTGTGATTCACATCATTATATTTTATGTAATTTGTCCTATCCCTATACTTTCTTTGTCTTGGTTAAAGAGTCCCATCACCAGGAAATTTGACTTATACCCATATAAATGACAAAATTATAATAAAAATTTGTAATTAATTATTATAAATTAATTTATAAAAATCTGCATGACAAGGATAAAGGATTTGATGCAATGAAATGAAATGATTCGAATCAGCTAAAAAGTCTTTGCTTCTGCAAGTATCTTCATCTTAAAGCAGTCAATATTTTAACAATATTTACGACATGTTTATCCGCCCTGATTGGATGGGTACGTGTGAGATTTTTACTCAATTTGAATTTGATCTGATTCATCTAGTAAATATTTAATTTTATTAAATTAGATTTGAAATTATAAATTTTAATTTATAAAAAAATTAATTTTAAAATTTAATTATAAAAATAATTATATAAACGAAAATGTAAATGGAATATTTAATTTTTTCAAAAAATTATTTTTAAAATATATAAAAAAAGGAGTATTATGGAGACAAATTGATTAGCTTTGAAATGGATAAAGTCTAATTGAACCATACGAATTGGAGGAGTTTAAATTTAATTTTATAGATTTTAAACCAGAAATAGATTTATCTTTTATTAAGCGACAAGGATCCATGAATAGAAGGAAAAAAAACACCTCTTTTGCTATATGATACATGTTTAAACACTATACTGATAATCTACACCTTAATCTCCCGGCCGGAGCTCAGCTCCTCCTCCATCAGGGCCACCGTTTCTCGACGATTCTTTCACCTTCTCCGCAGACAAACAGGTCCCAGAAAACTGGTTAAAGTTTTCCAAATCAAGAGTCCAAAGCAAATGGAGTTTGCAGGAGATCATAGGGTGCCCACAAAGCGTCCAAAGGGCAGGGCCTATTAGCATCGAGTCTCGCCCATGGCTTCCCTTTCCCACTCCAGTGTAAAAGACTAACCGGACCGGGATGTAAATCCCGGCACAAACCTCTGAAATTGTCTCCACCGAGACCATGTTGGTTCCACCTATGATCAACCGGAACTATGTTTCCCGCGAAAACTAATAAAAATGGTGGCAAAGAACCCAGATGGTAGATTCTCATTCTCTTTTGAACCTCCATCCACTCTTCAATCTTCGTTGTGTAATCCCCTTTTCTCCATCGATCAAGGTCGATCACCATTACGCCGGTGTTAAAATAACAAGGTTTACGGTTCGCAAATGTTAAGGGTAATGAAGGGTTCGACCAAAATGTTTCAGTGAAGTAGGAGGTGAAGTTCGCATTGCAATATTGTGGTGCGGCCAAGACCGAGTTGTCCCCGAGTGGAGTCGCGGCGAGTTTAGCTATGTCGTCGACGAGGACCACGTCCGAGTCGAGGTACACTACTCGGGTGACGCATAAAGGGAGGAGATTGGCTAAGTAGCTCCGGGCGTAGTTCAAAGGGCAGTCTAAAGCCGAGCGGATGGACGTGGAAATGAGGCGTGAAACGGAGGAGACATTAAAGGGGTATACTTGGAAGTTGAGGTAAGGGAAGGAGGAGGAGATAGCGGCTCGTAGGAGCGACACGTTGGCGGTGGCGGAGGCGACGAAGTGGAAGGCAATGTTTTGGGGACAAGAGGAGTGTTGAAGTATCGAGAGGATTGCGGCCATTGAGCCACGGATGTAGGTTGCGTCAAGGGTGATGGCCACATGTATGGCTTGGTCCGAGAAGAAAATGGAGGATTCCCCATAAGAGTCATCTTCCTCGGTTATCAAAGGGCAATCCGGCGAGTTATAGAACTGTGGGGCTTCCTTGAATTGAAGAGTTCCGGCGGCAGCCAAAGCAAAGACATTAAAGACCAACAAGAGGAGGAAATGTAGGAGTGGTGATTTAGGCATCGGCAAGATTTTGTTGAGAGGGGAAAAGCCAATGGGTTGTCGAGTTCATGTTGATCCAATACAATATTATTTTATATGTGATTTTGTTTAGGGAGAATTTTCATCAGTTTTAACATTCAAAAGGGTCCACACTTTGTTCAGACATCATTTTCCCTCTATTCTCCATTTCACTCTACTAGGAAAGGCGTGCATTTTCTTGAAGAAAAGAGAATCCAAAGGTAAAATTTTGAGAGATTAAAGATTTTCTTAAAGTTCTACTAGTGAAAATAATATATAGCGTTTTAGCTGTAAACCCAGAATTTCTTTTCATGTTTTTTTATACATAGTTTAATGTTTAGATTTTTATTAGTATTATATAGCCATTATTATGTGATCTTCGTTGTTTGTTCAATACTATTAGATCACCATGTAATTCTTGTCCTAAGAAATTATCCCTTGAGATATGTTGGACGATCGCAGTCTCAGAAAAGAAGGGCTGAGCGACCAGCAAAGGAATCATGCTTTGTCACCAAGCCTACTCTATTTTATGCGTATTTGCTACCTTCCGTTAAAAAAATGAAATTCGGTTGGTTTTCTGTCATGTTTTCATCGACTAGGGAACTCGTAGTTTGATTAAATGGATGGCTCATTAATCTTTTATGATTGACTCAAAATGGGTTACACGGGCCGTGTATTAAGCTATAATCGTTAATAGTAACCATTGACTGTTATAATCATTATATTTTACATGTTAATTAATCAAATCGTTAAGGTTAAATGATTTTAATTATCTTAATTAATCGAACAATTAAAAATGATGGTTAATGATTAACTTATAGCTTAACTATTATTAAATTATTAGTACATATATTTTGTTTACAAGATTAGATACATCAATCTCGAGGCTCTCTTATAATATAATATTTATTGGAGAGATAATTTTATTATTAAGAAATAAAAGATAGTGAATATATAAAAGAAATACACTCAGTCATATGTTAACATATAATTGACTTGTTAATTATATAGCATGTCATCAATCTTCGTGAATCAATTGAATTTAAACACATATTTAACATATAATTGACTTGTTAATTATATCACATGTCATCAATCTTCGTGAATCAATTGAATTTAAACACATATTTAGGAGTTGTTAATGCAAGCAAAATATGATAATTATGTTCAACACTTGTAATGAAACCCTATAGACATTAATTGAAGAGGATATAAACCCCTATAAACAGGTCATAACCCACATGCCACAACAATTGCTGCCCTTGTCTTGCCATGAACGTAATCAAATACAATTTCTACAAGTTTCTGCACTTGGGTTATGTTTATTGGACATGGACAAACAAGAGCTAAACATCAAACTATGATTAAAAGAACAAGAAAATAACCTAAAAAATCATTGACCCTACAACTAAGCCATCAAACCTACCAGCAACTTCACAAATTAACTTTAACCGAGCCACTGGCTAGAATTTGAAACAATTATTACAAGGAAACAAGAAATTACCTGACAAGACCGAAGGCCAAAACTTTCAAACCTGCACGTTCACCAGGCCCCCAAGTCTAAGCCGAGCAACCCATGTGCAGATGTCCTTAGAAGCCTGGTCCTCCTACAAAGTAGAAACTATAAGGGGTGCCAACAAACAAGAAGATTTTGAAACTGGTGGATCAAAAACACTCAAGGAAGCATTATAGGACCACAAGCCATAGATGATAGAAGAAATGCAAGAACAAATTCAAGCATATACGTGTCTCCAAGGAGCTTAAGACAAAACCAACACTATTCTGCACAATCATTTTGATGATATAGGTACTTTCTAGTGCCAACAGAACCAATTCAGAACAACAAGCAATCAAGCATGTCTCTTCTCACATGATAGTAGAGAATGCCAAATGGAGTTGGACTCCCCTTCAAAATGGTAGGGCTTTATGTTCTAACTGTCTGCAACATCATCCATTAACATTACTACTGATTTTCAGGCCAACATTGGGGGGGGGGGGGGGGGGGGGGAGAGCTTTAATCAAAACGTGGAGGGAAAATGGAGCAAGCAAAGCCAACATGTCACAAAACGATGAGCATTACTTATCGGCGTCAACATGATATAAATTTTTAAAATACAAGATCAAGACTATGACCTAAAGGAAAGCTATAAAACCAAGTATATTTTGGAATTCATCTTCCTATCAATCTATTCTCATACTAACTGTAATGAACATTATCGATATCATATCATATAAATAAAAATTAACCTTCATTTCAAATTTATTACATAAAAACAAATAATATGCGGGAATCAACAATTGGAGCCCACTTGCAGTGACCAAACAAAACCAAGTAATGAAAGCATATTGTAATTCAAATTATTCAGATTTAAGTCAAAAAAAAATCACAAACTTGGCTGCAAAAACTTGATTTGTACAGTAAATAAATCATAATAATTTATGAAGATTCAATTTCAATAATTTTAAAATCACAAGGTCTTAAAAAAAAGCTAAAGCAAAAAAAATTGAAGGGTCGAGACTTAAATTCATTAATTTTAACTAAAAGGGTCTTAAAAACAATAAACCCAAGATTCTAGAAACGACAAGGACTTAATTATAATAGTTTTAAAACTATCAGTGGCCTAAAAAGAAATTTAACCATTTAGAGGGACAATTACCCTTCCCATCTCCATGTGATTCCGACCCTGGGTGTACCATCTATTGCCTGCAAAATCTATTCAATCGCAATAGGGGGTAAAAGTCATATTAATGAATACATTGGAACTGCTAGAAGAGGTGATGCATTTCAACCATACAAGAGAAAGAGATTTTCTATGCATAAATGCTAAAGCATACAAGCTGCAATTCCACATATCGATAATTGATGAAAACCTACAATTGTACAAAACTAATGAACAAAAACAATATATAAACAATTCTTCAATCACTAAAACAAAATAAATTACAGTCTTGAATTTACACAAAACATAGAATCGACACTCTTAACATGATAAGAAATTTAAGCCGGTGATAGCAGATTTAGTTTATTGATAAATCATTGCAAAGACAACACAAACAATGATAAACATAGACAGTATCTTCAAATAATGGTCCTGCTGACCTTGTGCAGTACAATGGTGGTGGTGGTGATATCCATGAGCATGGCCGCCGCCACCACTGAGATGAATTTGAAAACCCAAAGGAAACCCAGCAGGACCAAACATTGCCCTATCTGGACACCCATGCATTTGAAGATTAAACAATGATGGGAGAAGACCATCAAAGGCAGCAGACAGTGTGAAATTCCCAAACCTAGCCGCTGCCATTGGTGCGAAACCTCCCAACCCTCCCATGAAACCAAAACCATTGTGGGGAAACTGGTTTGGTTCAGGGGAGGATCTGCCTCAGGTCTCTGTCCAGCCGGACGATTTGGAATATTAACACCCGGAATGGATCTAGACCTACTTTTCTTCCTACGTAACACTCAAAAATTGGGTTGATAGAGTAATTCGAATAATTTATAAATTAAATCGAATCATATGTTAATTGGATTAAAAGTGAAAGATCAAATTATATTAAATGGGAAATTGAAGATTGCATGGTAATTATGAAGAATCCCTAGACTACCCCTAATAATAAACTAACTCTAGTTATAACTAAGGGACAAATTGATCATTTTACCCTCATTAATAAACAAGAAAATCAGCTCAAAATTTTTTTCATCCTTCTCATTCTCACGATAACAACAAAAAGAAAGGGGGAAGAGTTATCCATGGGAGCTTAAAGGGATAAGCTTGGGTTCATGAAAAATTTGGTGAATATAGAAGTTTTTAGCTAAGAAGAATCGAGTATGTCTTCTAAATCCTCTTTAGATTGTTAATTGGTATGAGATTGAATGTTTATAGTTACTGAAAATTTGGGGTTAAATTGTTAGAAATTGAATTGAAGTTAACTATGGCTTGGTTATGATGTTAGAAGCATAAAAGAAATTGGATTTGAAGGCTTGGGTTTAGTGTTTTGGAAATATTATGTATATTAATTGGTTCAATCTTTAAGATTAAATATAGGGAATCTCATGTCTTGTTTCGGAGATCCCTTATGTTAAATCAAGGTTTATATCGAAACATAAATTGAGAATAAGTTAAGTTTGAATGTATAGGATCAAATTGGAACGATAAGCAAATTCAAATTGATGAATAAATTCATAATTGAAAAGATTTTAAATTAGCCTCAAATTGATAATTGTTACAAAAGATTGATTCGTAATGTTTTACAAGTAATTGAAATACTATAAATAAACGAAACGTCTTAAAAATAATTATAAATTCGATTTGATTAAAAATTATAAATCTAATCGACACCCCGTTTCTTAACCCGGGACGAGGGTGTCACAGCCTCTAGCTTACAAATAGGACACTCACGGGACATGGAATGAATATGAAGCCATTTGTACAGGAAAGGTCAGCAGAAAAGATGACCGCAGAGTAACAACGAGGTCTTGAGCCAAATCAAGCAGATTTTGCACTCGAAATTACCGGCATCACCGTTAGCATTGTAACTAGTGTACGATGGATTTGGCGACGAACGGCTAGCTGAATTCCCAAACCCACTCGCCATTTCTTAATCTTTCAAAACTCCGATTCCTATAAAGATCAAATCGGAACCAAAATAAAAACCACATATTCTCACTAAATATCAGATTCACCAGAAAATTTCAACACAATGCAATAGCAAAAAAAAAAAAACACGTTTCCCCTAAATATTGACGGAATTCATGTAAAGATTAAATCCTCTACAATTCATTTGATTCCGAAAAACAATAATCTCGAAGTCAAAAAAACATCAGATACTCGGATATCATAAAAGGAAGACCATTAATAATTATGAGATGAATAAATAAGACTATTCCATATTGCAGATCAAGATTCAGATAACAGAATAATAAAAATTGAGATAAAATAGCGTTGACTGACCTTCAAAGAAATAGAGGAGATCGAACGACCGATCAATGAGGCAATCGCCCGAGAAAGTCAAAATCAGCGAAGATCTAAGGGGGGAAATAAAATCCCTCCAAGAAGCTTCGGATTTTTTCGTAATTCTATTGACGTTTTAGGGCGTGACGTTTCACGCAACAAATTGTCCGTTGAGAATGGAAATAATTTATTCTCCACGTGGTGGTACCTAGTGATTTATGTGTGTAGACTCATTTGATGGGTGATTTTAGAGTCAAATAGTTAAAATAAGGATAATTTAAGATTTATCTGTTCAACAAATGATCGGTTTGTACATAGTTTATTACGAGGTTTGTACATAAATAATTATAATAATTATAATGAAAATGATATATACATAAAATATTACGATATAAAAATTTATATACATACCTATTTTACTACAAGAAAACCTTATTTATTACAAAAACAATAAGAATTTTAGAATGTACATAAATTATTAAAAGTTGTACATAGTTTTTATCGAAATCGTAAAAAAAAGTATGTATTGTATTTATTACAAGATCTCACCCCAACCAAAAGAGCTCATCTTAGGATAAGCATTTAGGTACATACCTATTTTACTAAAAAAAACTAATTTATTACAAAAACAATAATAATTTTAGTAGGTATATAAATTACTATAAATTGTACATAGTTTATTACCTGAATTGTAATAAAAAAGGTATGTACCGTATTTATTACAATATCTCACCTCAACCCAAAAGAGATTAAGCATTTAGGTACATACCTATTTTACTACAAGAAAACCTAATTTATTACAAAAAAAATGTGAGAATTTTAGTAGGTACGTAAATTACTACAAGTTGTACAAAGTTTATTATACAAATCGTAATAGAAACGGTATGTACCATATTTATTATAAGATCTCACCCAATCCAAAAGAGTTTATCTTAGGGTAATCATTTAGGTACATACATATTTTACTACAAAAAAAACCTTAATTTATTACAAAAACGATAAGAATTTTAGTATATAAATAAATTACTACAAGTTGTATATAGTTTATTACCGAAATTGTAATAAAAATGATAGATATCATATTTATTGCAAGATCTCACCCCCAACCCAAAATAGTTCATCCAGGGTAAACAGCTGCATACCTATTTTACTATAAAAAGATCTAATTTATTAAAAAACGATAAGAATTTTAATAGTTTTATAAATTACTACAAGTTGTACATAATTTATTACCGAAATCGTAATAAAAATGGTAGGTACGTATTTATTACAAGATCTCACACCAACCCAAAAGAGATTATCTTAAGGTAAGCATTTAGGTACATATCTATTTTACTACAAGAAACCTAATTTATTACAAAAAGTGTGAGAATTTTAGTAGGTACATAAATTATTACAAGTTGTACATGATTTATTACACAAATCGTAATAAAAACGGTACCGTATTTATTATAAGATCTCACTATACCTATTTTACTTAAAAAAACTAATTTATTATAAAAATTATAAAAATTTTTAGAGGTACATAAATTATTATAAATTTTACATAATTTATTACATAAATTGTAATAAAAACGGTACGTATCGTAATTATTACTCTATTTTACCTTATTTTAAAATTAACTTATTTATCGAGTGATATTTTAATGTTTTTTTTAATTGAACGATTTATATTTGTTTTAGTGAATCGAACGGCTCTTAAACTTTGGTTTTCTTTTAGCCGCACGATAAGCGGCCTTCTTTTAGAAATCGCATCATTTGATACGGTGGCGCGTGAGAATAAGTTGGTGGTTAACCGCGTGAGAATGTGAATGCGTTAATTTAACGGATGTCGCATTGACTTTCATATTCCATTTAAATTAGCGAGCCAGGAACGGAGTCGTCGCCATATATAATAATGGGATAAATTTGTTTGAGATTCAACTGTCGAGCCTTCATTTTTCTTTGGGTTAATTACGTAAGATACCACTTAATTATAGCCTCTAACTTAAAAATATTCTGAACTTTAAAAAATTAAAATTAATACTAAACTTTAATACATGACTCGAAAAATATCATTTATTGTTAATTTTTAATATTCTCGTTAAGTCGAAACGATATCGTTCTAGTAGAGGAATTTAACCGAAACAACGTTACTTTGTTAAAGAAAAATTATTAAAATATATGTTTAGAGGAATTTGAATCCTAAACCTTTAAATATAATGACCAAATTTTAACCACTAAACTAACATGATATTCCATAAAATTTTATCACAAATATTATATATCACGAACTAGCTATGATTAATTCAAATTAATCTTAAATGGGATTAAAAACGCTAATAATTATTTAAATCAATGTCTTTACATATTTTTTCTTTAATCTTACCTCAAAATTAACTAAATCTCACATTATTGATTCCAAATGTTGTTCTAATGTACTTTAAATAAATCTAAATAAACATTGAAAGTAACTTCTGGTCCTAGAAATTGTCAAGCTTCGTGGATCGGAGAGTTCTCTTGGAAGCAAAAGTTGAAAATTTTATTTATTTTTTTATAAATGATTATCACAATTTATTACGAAGAACATAACAAATAAAAGTAAATAAATTATCGATAAAACATAATTATATGAGAGATAGTTTAATTTTTATTTTTATTTAATTTAATCTTTAATTTTGTCTTCGTATTTACTCCTGATTGTATTTAGTTACTTAACATTTAATATAAAGTTCGGTGATTTTAATCTCATAAATAATTAATTGATTTTTAATTATTATTTAAAATTCACGGTAAATCAAATAGCGAAAATATTTATATAAATATTGTGAATTTATTCACGATGAAAATTAGTAACATTACGATTCAAATCATTATCAAATTAAGTTGATACAATGTATTCTAATATAAAATCCAAAGTTCTTTGCATGTAAGGAGATTTAAACCCACACACTCTAGTTTAGCAATCACCCAATCAACAAGTGAAACAATAGGCCAAACTACTTCTTATATTATGGTATATTCACATGTATTATTAAGTAATTAATGTTTAGTAAAAGCCCAGAATACTAAATTTCAAGTCGATTAATATTTAAATTAAAACATTAAACTTTTAAATTAAAATAATAAAATATTTAATAAATAAATCAAAATAATTAAATATTTAAAATAAAAATATTAAATATTCAAATATTAAATATTTGAATATTTTTATTTAATATTATTTGAATTAAAATATTTGAATATTTAAATTAATATTTTAAAATATTTAATATTTGAATTAAAGTATTTGTTTATTTAATATTCAAAATAAATTTATTAAATATTTTAATTAGAATATTAAAATTTTAAATATTTTGATTCGAATAAATATATTAGATTAATATTTAAATATTTATTTTTTTAATTAAAATATTTAAATATTTAATATTTAAATTAAAATATTCGAATACTTTTATTTAATATCAAAATATTTAAAAATTTAATAAGTTTAATTTTAAATATTTAATATTCTAATTCAAATATTATGCGATATGAAATTTTATAAAATTTTAATTCGAATAATATTAAATAAAATATACAAATATTTAATATTCAAATAAAATTTTAATTTTAAATACTTTTAATTCGAATAATATTAAATAAAAATATTCAAATATTTAATATTCAAATTGTCGCGACCTCTTAAAAAATACGATTTTAGGTGTAAAATAACTTGGCCATTGGTTTTAAAAAATATATGAATTTATCAATTTTAATCTTGAAAAACTCAAATTTTAGAAAAATATATATTTTAATTTTGAAAAATTGATTTGGAGTCGCCACCGGCCACTTAGGTAGGCCAGACACCGTAAAATAAACCAGAGATTCATTTTAAGAACGTTGGGTTCGGGAGTCGGTTACGTGTAAAGACGACTCTTACAAACGCCCAAAAATTGGTACCTTAAAAAACATTATGTGGCATTGATACTTTGAAGATAGACATTAATTTAATTTTTCATTGTTAATTGAACATTATTTGAATTTTGGATATCCTTTTGATTTAGAAGTTACACCACCTTTAAACTTGAGTTGAACGAGACGTCCTCTAGATAGGAAACCTCACCCGAATTTAAAGGAATGTAACTTCCGCCTCAAAAGGCTAAAACAAAATGCATGGTCATTTTTATCTTGTTCATTTTAAGTTCTAATCCTAAAAAGGCTCCATTGCTTAAGTGTTTAAAACCTAAGTTACTAATATTACTAGTTACTTACCTATCCATTTTATTTAATTCTAAACCTAAGTTATTTTATCAAAATTCTAGGTTTTAATAACACATGAATTCGATGCCAAAGTACACTCTCTAGGTCAACATCATGGTACGTCAAAACACCAACCTATTTAGTGTATCCGAGACATAAGATTCAAATGCTATATTACTAAATTATCTTCCTAATTAAATTAATTAATTAATTAAAGCGACTATTCCTAGAGGGCTCTAAATTAATAACTTAAATATTTATTAGGTGACCTCCTTAAATATGTCATGCAATACGTAAAATAAAGCATAGAACAAAGTAAAGGAACTCAACATTTTTATTAGAATCATAGGAGTACAAAATTACATCAAAAATTTCATCACGAATGAGTACAAAGTGACTTGTATTGAAAGAGATCAAAAGGGACTCGGAAGCAAACCTCGAACAAAGGATAAGATTTAATTAAGTGTGAAATTAATTTTAAAGCTTAGGATTTTTAATTAAATTAATTAATACTTTCCTAACTTCAAATTTTAATTAAAACCTAATTAGAATCTAACTTGGTGAATTTTAAGTTCAAAGGTTTAATTAGGGTTAGATTAAACTTAATTAGGTTGATCTTTAAATTCTTACCTTAGAAAATTAAAATTAATTAAGAGTCTTAATTAAAAATGATTTCTAAATTTTTAAGAATTTAATTTTAACCTAATTAAAGTTAGTTTGGTGAAATTTGGGGTTAATTAGACCTAAAGTTTTAAATCTTATCTTTAGAAATTAATTAAAATTAATTATAATAATTGATTAAAATTATTCCCTAAATTTTAAGAATTAGAAAGCCTAATTAAAGTCTAATTTAGTGAATGTTTTAAGGTTTAAGGCTAAACTAGACCTAATTTAGGTGAGTTAATTTTAAAGCTTATTTTTTAGAAATTAATTAAAATTAATTTAAAATAATTAATTAAAATAATTTCCAAAATTTTAAGAATTAAATTACACCTAATTCAAGTCTAATTTTTAGGTTCAAAGGGTTAAATTAATTTTATATTAAATTTAACTAGGTTAAATTAATTTTAAAGTATCTTAAAAATTAAATTAAATTCTAAATTAGAACCTAATTAATAAATTTTAAGTCTTTAAAATTAATTTTTTTATCCTAATTAAAGTTTAAAATAATTTAATTCTAATCCTAGAGTTCTAATTAGGGTGAAAAAAGACCTAATTGAGTGAAATCTAAAAGTTTAAAGGCCTAATTGAAGGTTTAGGGACTAAATTGAATAACAGTTTAAACCTAGAAGGACTAAGAAGGCAATTTTCTCCCATAAAAAAAGCCGAAACTAAAGAGGAAAAGAACTTACCGTCGGCGACCTCCTTTGCTTCCACACCGATTGAAATCTTTCCCCTTACTCAAGCTTGTAATTGCTCATTTGAATTCTGATCTCAACTCCCTCTTCTCTTCGTTTTGTTCTGGCCCCCTTTTAAACTTAAAATCCTCCTCCTTTTATAGTATTCAAACTCAGACTTTTGATTGAAGTAGGAAACTCCAAACAAAATTTAAATCCCTACAAACACTCCACCAAATCCCCAACTCCCCCGAAATCTTATATCAACTTCTCTTTTCTGTTTTTTTTATTTTATTTTTTATTATTATTTTATTTATATTATTTATTATATTTATTAATTATTATTATTTTATTTATTATTATTTGGTTAAGATTCATGTTGACACAAATATTTGATATTTATATTTTAAATATTTAATTATTTTGATTTATTTATTAAATATTTTATTATTTTAATTTAAATATTTAATATTTTAATTTAAATATTAATCGATTTAAAATTTTAGTATTCTAAGCTTTTACTAAAAATTAATCACTTAATAATACATGTGAATATGTTAAGACACAAGAAGTAATTTAACCTAGTGGTTCTTTTATTGGATGGTGGTTGTTATGTTAAAGGGTGTGAGTTCAAATTTCCTTACATTCAAAGTATTATGCATTAATAAATAAAATTTTTTCTTAAAATTAAGATTAAATTAAAATAATAAATAAATTGAAGGGATTAAATGTGTAATTTTATCGATTTTAATTAACAGCCACGTCACTGTTGTTAATTTTTCCGTCAGAATTTTAACGGTAATGGCCAAAATAGGTAGGTTTCAAAGTTGTGGTACCTGATTGACGAGTTCTTTAGTTGGGTGGTCAAAATAAGTATCTCTAAATAGTTGGGTGGTCACTAAGGTAGTTTACCCTTTAAATTATACTGCATAATATCAAGTAGGTTTAATTGCACCCTTAGTCCTTATATTTTTCAAACTTTTGAAATCAATCTTCTTTTAAATTAGTTTATTGATGATTCATCATTGATTACATGATTGAGCTTTGTTAATTTTATTGACTGGGTTTTGGATTTTCTCAATTTCATTGAGTGGGCAATTATATGCTGAGTGACAATCATTGATTTTCTTAATTTTATTAGATTTTGGATTAATAGGTTCATACAATCTGAATACTTTTTAATTTTTAGACCTCTATCGTTGAGCAGTGAGGGCGGTTTAAATTTTTTTGGGTTTTATGCGGTTTATTAAAATAAAATTTTTATTTTATTAAAAATATTATTACGTGAAATTTATATACAGTTTATTTAAAAATATATAAATTTTTTTCGTAAAAATATAATATTAATAAAAAATATTATTAGATTATTCTCTTGAATAATAAAAATAAATATTAAATATATAAAAATTATATATATTTTTACCTAAAAGTGATATTTTTATGTTTTTTATAATAATTATTATATATACACATAATTATATATATATATATTTTATAAATATTTAATTTAATTTTTTAAGCCTTTTTTCTTTAGGGTCATGTGTGATCGTTTTTATTGTATCTGTTCAAAAATCTCATTGTTGAGTAGCCTAAAATACAATTTAAAAAAGATTTGAGAGATTAACAGATATTTGACTTAGTTTAACATTATTTTTAAAAAAAATGTAAAAAAAAGTGATTTTAAAAAGTTGAATTGATATTTTAATTGATGTCAAAAAAGTAATTTTAAGAAGATAAAATATTTATTTTAAATATGATACTTGTAAATTAAAATAAGTGAACTTGAGTGTTGTTCAAATTCATTAATCTTTTTTAAAATAATATATATCTTATATGGTTAAAAAATTATTTAAAATTAGAATCTATTTATACTATAATACTCTAAATAATTATAATTTAGTTTAAATAGAAACATGAATATTTTGACCCAATTTTTTTAACTTAACTCAACTAAAAAATTTAAAATAAAAATTTAAATGATAAAATCAGATTTATCAATTTGAATAATTTAATTTTTTTTAAACTCAACTCGATTAAACACTTATCCATACTCTCATTATATTTTTAATTTGTCTCTCATATTAAAAATATATATATAAATTTTCTGCATCCAACTTGACTCAACCCATGTATTAACAATGCCATTATAATTTATACATACCAAATTCTTGATGGAGTTGAATATGAAATTTCTCAGTATAAAATTAAGTAATTTATTTTGATGGTATTTATCGGTGCATAAACTAATTACTAATTTCCAATTATTATGTTATAACCAATCATTAATAAAGTAAAAAAAAATCAAACGAAAAAACAAAGGGACTTGAAAATTGCTCCCTTTTATTTATTTATTTATTTATGGGACCCACAAACAAAATTAAATAGAGTGAACGAAGACAAAAAACAGGAAAACCTTTTCTTCATTTTAAAACAAAAATAAAATCGTTGGGGGAAAAACCAGAAATTGGATTATTCCAAACTGGCAAACTCCCAAAACCTACCTTCACTGGGCTCGTGAAAATAACCCAGCGCCGCCCTTTTATTTTCCTATGGAATTTTGATTCCATTTTCACAACCAGTGATTTATTAAATTTTCTTTGTATCCAAACGGAGTTCTGGGTTTTTTTTCTTTTGGATTTGTATGTGAGATTTTGATCTGATCATGATGCAAAGGCTGAGATATTGGTTGTCGGAGCATCCGTCCATCGTTAACTTCCGTTGGAGTCACACCCAATCGTTTGGCTCCACGTGGTCCTTCCTCTTCGCCGCCATCGCCGTATACGTCGTCGCCAATATCACCCTTCATAGTTTCCTGTCTCTTGTTCTCTCTAAACGGCGACGTGTACCGCTTGGACCAATCCCCGCCATCCACAGCCTCTGCGTTTCCCTTATTTCCGTCGTCATATTCGTCGGCATCCTCTACTCTGCTTCCGCTGAGATTCGAGACACGCGCTGGTTCTGGCGCCGTACCAAAACTATCTCCAGCCCAATCCAATGGTTCTTGTGCTTCCCGCTCGGTACGCGCCCTTCGGGGCGCGTGTTTTTCTGGTCGTACGTCTTTTACCTCTCCCGTTTCCTCCACCTGTTCCGAACATTCTTCATCATCCTCCGCCACCGCAAACTAACTTTCTTCCACCTCTTCAACCAATCAATCCTCCTCTGGATGTCATTCCTCTGGCTTGAATTCTCTCAATCGTTTCAGGTCTTAGCCATTTTATTAGCCACTTTATTGTACTCCGTGGTGTACGGATACCGATTCTGGACCGCCATTGGCCTCCCGAGCGCCTGCTTCCCGTTCGTTGTGAATTGCCAGGTGGTGCTATTGGCTTGCAACTTAATCTGCCATTTCGGTGTTCTCTTCCTCCATTTCCTCAAAGGAGGGTGCAATGGAATGGGAGCTTGGGGTTTCAATTCCGTCCTCAACGGCGTAATTCTTTGTCTGTTCCTCAATTTCTACGTCAAGATGCATTTGAGAAAGAAAAATGTTGAAGACATTGATGGACAAGGTGATTCTTCTTCTTCTTCTTCCTCATATGGCTACTCCAAGTCTGAAATTAAGTTTGAATGAATTTGTTCACTCACTTTTTTTTAATAATTTTAGTTATACAATCACATAGATTATGGAGATGAAGAAGTTAAATTTCTCCTACTTTGGTCTGTTTATTTCTTCCGAGCTGGAAAATGTAAATGCATAGCAATTGTTTATCAATGAAATAATAACCATTAGGAGAATTAATAGTAGATTTGGAGCTGTGTTTTTATTTTATATGATTATATACATTTGTTTGAATAAATAGATAAAAAAAATTAATCATTTGTGATTTAAATGAGATAATAAAAAAATCATATTTGATACAAATTGTAAAAGAATTTAAATTTTAAAAAAGTTACAAAGAAATCATCGAAAAATTTACATAAATATTGCACTCATTTTTTTTTTTATTTTCTAAAATATTGTATTAGTCTTTTTATTTCTTAAAATATTATACTGTGAATAGTAACTTTAAAGATGACTATAGAAGAATCCGAATTTAGATATTAAAATGGATTAAATCAAATAAAAAATTAAAGTCGGTATCAAGGGGTGCCGACTTTGAACAATGTTTTTATAATTTTCAAAGTGCTTTCTGCAAAATCACTATTCAAAGTCGGCACCTCTTGATACCGACTTTGATTTTTTATTTGATTTAATCTAATTCACTATTTAAAGTCAGATTTTTTTGTGATCATCTTTAAAGTTACTATTCAAAATATAATATTTTGAGAAATAAAATGATTAGTACAGTATTTTGAAAAATATTTTTTAGATTATTATATTTTTAGAATTTCACCAAAGATCACAGTAAGAAGTTGAAAAATGTAAGAAATATATAGCGTGTGATTTTTTAAAGTCATGGGTATAATTAATAAATATATATAATACATATTTAAATAATTATCATAATAGTTATGGTAATATTCAAGAGATTTAAATTAAAATAATTTTATATATTTATTAATAATTTAATTTTGTTTTTTTTAAAGATTTTTATAATTCTATGTTTATCTTTGATTGTATTAGCATTAATTTAAATACTAAAATATGGTGTCATAAAATAGATGAATAAACTCAATAAAAATATAAAAAATTAATTTAAAATAAAGAAGATTTTATTTAAGACTAAAATCAAGGAAAAATAAACAAATAAAAAATTCAAACAGCAAATACTAAGGTCATCGTCGGACTGCTCTCTTAAATAGGAGAAATTATATCATGGGTCAGTCCTATCACGTCATCCATGAGACCGACCAGTGATAATCATCCACCTCATTATTTTTTAATTTTTAAAGTAAAGATTCACCTGAAAAAAAAATATGACATAAAAAAGTTGATGAAGTGGGTAATTATCATTGGTCGGTCCTATAGACACGTGATGGAACTGGCCATGATATAATTTTTCCTTAAAAGAGAGAATAAAGAAAGATTTTGAATAAAAAAATCTAACAATTAGATTTGTTTTTCATGAACGAAAAATATAATATTATATTTTTTAATATTTTAAAAAAGTTATAAAATACTATTTTTTTAATAAAATACATACTACGTTTGGTGCATGCGGTCGCGGATGGCGTCTGTGTTTGTATTCTCTCTCCTTTACCCCATAAACTAAAATTCTAGAAGTCAAGTAAATGAGTCAAAAAAGATTTTTATTTTATTTTATTTCAAAACACGTGATGAAAAAAAAATAAAGGTATTTTTTAATTAAGTAATGAGAAATTATATTATAGGTCATTCTTATCACGTTATTTATGAGATTAATTACAAAAAATTATCTACATCAATAATTTTTAATTTTTCAAGTGAAGATTCGTTTGAAAAAATATGACATAACAAAATTGCTGAAGTTGGTAGTTTTTAGTGGTTGATCCATGGACACGTGGTGAGACTAACCCATGATATAATTTTTTTATTATAATAATATTTTTAAAAAATATTAAAATTTAAATTTAGGTAAGAATGGAAGTAGATGAACATCTATAATTATCAATAATTTATTTAACGATATATATTTCTATGTGATTTTATATATCAAATGTAGATTATATTTTTTTTATAATTTAAGTTGTATACATAGGATTTGTATTTTACGAATATGAATTTAGTTTAATTTATGAATGCATTAGCTTATAAATACATTTACATGTATATTAGAGCCAAATTTTAACAATTTTTTATAAGAAATATAATTTTTTAAGTAATTTAAAGCGACATATAATTTTGTTAAAAAAGAAATTTAATACTAATTTATTTTTAAACTTTTTAATTGAATTTAACGTCCACGTATTTTTATCTATTTTTGGGACTTACCATTACGTACTAAATTTATGAAAATTTTAACTTGCAAAGATTTATCAACAGATAAATAAATCGGTATTTTTTTTAAATGATAAAAAATAATAATTTATCAATAATAATGTATGAGCCCTTTATCTCAAGTGGTTAAAGGAACGATTGATGTCATTAGAGGTCACGAATTCGAGCACCAGTTACACTAGCAGAGTGATTGAGCGATCAATGTCAAATGGTACAGATTATATTCTAGAACAGATACTACTGTAATCACTATTAACTTGTTAAAAAATATAAAAAAAAATAATCAATTAATTTGTGAAGAGGTAAACGTTAGAGGTAATTTGTGTACTAAATATTTAAAAATAATTTTATTCCTTCATCATTTTGACATCATTTTATATTTCATCGTGTTGTTCATATTTTTTAGAGCTTTAAATTTATGATTTATAACATAAAATTAAAAATTAAAAATTATTTTTTAATATTAAATTTAATAAAAAATCAATAATTAAATTTAAAGCCTAAAAAGTTGAAATAAGTCAAAGTTTTCATTATTATTCATATTATTATCTTTTTATCGATAGTGTACCAAACTATTATCATCATCGTCATCATAAGCGTTGTTAGTGAAAAATTCTACAAATAATGTTAAAATACTACAAAGTATCTAATTTATTTTAAAATTCTAAATATACAATAAAAGTTAGCGTAATTTCCTTTAAGAATTCTTGTGCAGCTGCTGTTCCTTTTTATTCCGTTACTGAGGGTCAATAATTAATTTTAGTATTACTGATAAATATCAATATTTTTATTTTTTTATTTATTTATATTTTATTTGTCTTAATTTTAATAAAATTTTATATTCTTGTGAGTTGTGAAACGCATTTTCTTTTGCCACGTGTTTTTTAATTAATTTTTGTGGTTCGTTGTATTCAGAAATGAAATTAAAAATTAAAAGTTAAAAATATAGAAATTTTTGAATTAAAAAGAGATTTATGATCAAAATTAATACAAATTTTATTAATTTAATTTTTTAGTACAAAAACTTAATTAACTGAAAAAAAAATCAAAAACTTCATTGATTTTTTTCAAACTTCAAAGATTTCTTACGCTAAAGCCTAAAAAAGCAGAAAACTGAAAAACGTCATCAATGGGATCCAATTCACTAATTTTAAGTGAAATAAATTTAATTTTTGTGTACACTTTTTCAATAAGACAACACCCATTCTATAATAATAAAACAAGTCAAATAAATTATAATTTAAAATTCTACAACAGCCAAATTAGAAAAGGAATGGACCGTAAGTGGATCATGAGTGCTTACCCCCAGCCAATCCCATGTATCTTCTTCACTTGTGGTTGTATGCTTGTATCAGCGTTTTGCACGATTTTAATATTTTATTTATTTTATTGGTGATCATAAAAAAGATTAAATTTATTAATTGGTATAATTAAAATTGTATAATAAAATAATCTATCTGATAATTTAGTTTACTCACCACTTTTTTTTATCCCGTAAACGTTTCATTTATCTAGAGATAAAAAATCATAAAAAATTTTAAGTTTTGATGGTATGTTAATCTCTATAAAAATATTTACATTTTATACATATTTGTATAAAAGTAATAAATTACTTTTTTTGAATAAGTCTACGAAGGGCGTTGAACACCACTAATATATTACTAACGCTGAACACTGCTTTATATTACTAAATTAATTAATAAAAATCGAAAATCTTAAGGATTTAACATACAATTAATAATTATATGTTAAGCTACAGTAAATACAATAGTATATGTTCTAGTTAGTACTCTTTAACTATTGAACCTTAATCACTTAATTACTGTGTTGGTATTACTGTTACTTGAACTCGTGACCTTACAAACAATAACCATCCCTTTAACCATTAAAATTAAATGATTTGTATTTTTTTTCCTTTTAACATATTATATTTATAGTATCTTTCATAATATTTAATAAAATCTAAATATCATTATAAAAAAAGCTAACGTAATTTAAACAATACTATTCGTCAAAAAAAAGTTAATGCCCCCAATAATAATGATTATTATTAAAGAATGGGGTTTAAATGAAGTAGGGCCGGGACACAGTTAGCATCATGGGCCAAAAGTATCGTCTTTAAGAATGAGGAAAGCAGTCCACATCGGACTGAAAAGCACTCTCCGTTCAACAATTTATATCATAAACTTTGTCTATCACGATATTTGTAATCTTAATCAATCAGATTTATTTATTTTATTTTTAATGTAAATCACCAATTTTTATATATAATTGATAAATAATTATTTAAAAATAAACGAATCTAATTATTTAATTTACAGATAATATAATAAATAAGATTTAACCTCTCAACTCTGATTTATCCCAATTTAATTCCATATTTATTGATATGTCCAAACTTATAACACCAACAGTGACGGCAATTAAAATGATGATATGAACTTTTATACTTATGGTAAGAATAGGTCTGAATACTTTTGATATCTTATGTTTGAAATTTGTGAGGTGACTTATCGTTTGAATTATGTCGTTTTAGACCTACTCTACTAATTGTATTATAAAAATATACAAAGCAAATTTTGAGGTATTAAAGTAGATGAACAAAACCTACTACTAGTATTATAAAAATAGAATGATCAGTTTTCCTTGTTTTATTCTGCATTCATTCATTGGATGAGATCGTTGTCTGTATATATTTTAGCACTGGGTTGGCCTTTGTTTTTGTAGATTTCTCCGATTCATATGTTTCTAGTACCTTCTTTGTTTGTTTATTTCTATGCAAATGGACCTGTTTGTAATAAATACAAGAAATGAAGTAAAGAGGTTGAGAAAGATCGAGCTTCGCATGAGAAATTATGGTTCAGAGTGAAGGAAATTGGAGAATCGAGTGGAATTGGGGAGAATTGGGTCTGAAGCTGTTATCTGAGGAAGGGAAGCAGAATGACGTCGCTCAGCTTAAGGGAAAAAACGTCATCGTTCCAGTGGAGATGCAAAACGGTGCCGTTCCATCGAATGGAGACAATGGGTCAGCATGTCTTAAACCCAGCAAGGAGACCGGGCCCAATGATGTCCAACCCGCACTGTCTGAAGAAAACAAACTCAATAGTTAGACAATAGCTGTAAGATTGTCTGTTATAACGGTATTTACAGGTGTCCAAAAATAATTTGTTGTGTGCCCTAAACAGCTATATAAAGACAAGTTATTTTATTGATGAAATGAATGCAAACTTCTTTTCTCTCATTCTCTGCTTCTGAAACCTATTTTCTTTTCTTATTTCATAACAAATTGGTAGTCAGAGCTCGATTTATTGGATCCAAGCCAAGCTGAAAAAACAAAAGAAGAACCTGGTGATGCACGATAAGCTAAAAACCACAATCTCAACAGAACCTGAAAAGCTCATGGAGAAAACATCAGAGAAAGAAAGAAATCAGCCGAGGAACATGAAAGATAGATTGAGTAACTTGGAGCCTAGATTTGAGGTGACTGAAGGATATGTAGAAGAAGTATTGAGGATACTCAGATCTAAGAAAGGGGAAGAAAATCCACCAAGAATTGGCCATCAAGGATCTTCTTCTAACCAAAGAGAAGGTAAACAACAGATTGAGGTAACTGTTTTGGATGAGAAAGAAAGATATTCATTCAAGCATGGAGCACCTGAGATTCTAGCAAGCAAACCACAAGGAGTAGGAGTTATTGGACAAAATTCAAATGACATCAATATCAGTGGCAAAGATGGTTCCTTTGACAATGAAAAGGGAGATGGGAGCAGGAATAATCAGCAAACCTATTTTCCAAGACCAAAAATAGAAGTTCAAATGTTTGGGGGAGTAAATCCCAGAGGTTAGACGAGGAAGTGTGAGAAATATTTCAACTTGTTTGGTATTCCAGAATCTCAGAAGGTAGAATTAGCAACTATGTACCTGGAAGAGAAAGCAGAGTCTTGGTTTGACGATTATATTACCCAGAAACATCAATTGACATGGCAGGAATTTGCTTCAGATTTATGTCACAGATTATGTGACAGGACCCATAAAGATGTGATTGAAGAATTCAGCAAACTAGTGCAGAAAGGGACAGTGGAAGACTACCAAAAAAGGTTTGAAGAGCTAAAACCCTTTATGCTTCAACATAATACCACATTAGAAGAAGAATATTTTGTCTCTATGTTTATCAGTGGTCTTAAGGATGAATTAAAATATAGAGTCAAGGTCCTACAACCTACAAACCTGTTTGAGGCTAGTAGACCAACCAAGTTGTATGAACTAGTGTTAGAATTTGAACTGAAGAAACAGAAATTTAGTAGCAAGAGTAGTACTTATACAGCTACTGGTAATACTCAAAGAACACAACAGGGTCCTGTTATTTAGAGGGGGAATGTTACTACTTCCATTAACAAGTAGAATCCAATCGAGTATAGAAAGGCTCATAATCTATGCTTCAGATGTGGAGAAAAATTTGTACCTGGTCACCAATGTAAAGTCAAACAACTGAATCTTATGGTTGTGGAGGAGGAGATAGAAGATACAGAAGAGAAGTACAAGGAGTTAGATGAAGAGGAGGTTCATGAAGGAGGAAATTTGAAAATTTCAATCAATGCTCTTAATGGTAGCTCAGGTTACACCACATTAAGGCTTCAAGGAGTGATTAAAGGCAAACTTTTGAATATTTTAGTGGACACTGAAAGTATTCATAGTTTTATGGTACCAAGGTGGGCAAGAGAAAGAGAGGAGATAGTTCAAACCCCTCCATTAGCCATCACTGTTGCTAATGGAGAGAAGTTGTACAACACATCAAGAAGTAATATGCTCAGCTGGAAAATGCAGGGCCATCAGTTCAAGCATGATTTTAAAGTTCTACATATGGGAGGTAGTGACATGGTCTTTGGGGTGGATTGGATGAAGAAATACAACCTTATTCTAATGAATTTCAATGAAATGACCATTAGTTTTGAAAAGGAAGGCCATAACATAAGTCTTCAAGGGGGAAGGAAGAGTGAGGATGTAAAGATTATTTTTGGAAAGAAGTTACAGAAATTTTCTGAAAAATATCCAAAAATGATGGGAGAAGTGTATTTATTGAGTGCTGAAGCAATGGAGTCTGAGACACCTAAAGAACTACATGAACTCCTTAGTAAATATGAAGTTATTTTTGAGTAGCCACAAGGTTTACCACCTAAAAAGACACATGATCATGCAATCATACTTAAACCAGAGGCTACTCCAGTAAATTTGAGACCCTACAGGTTTCCTCACTTTTAAAAAACAGAGGTGAAAAGGCAAGTGAAGGAGATGCTAGCAGCATCTGTTATACAAACCAGCTGTAGCCATTTGCATCTCCATGCCTTCTAGTTAAGAAGAAGGATAATTCTTGGCGCCTATGTGTGGATTACAGACAACTGAATTCCCTCACAGTGAAGAACAAGTTTCTTATTCCAGTAGTAAAAGACTTACTGGATGAGTTACAAGGATCTGCCTATTTCTCTAAGCTAGATTTAAGGTCTGGCTACTGGAAGATTAGAGTTAAAGAGACAGATGTACCAAAAATAGCTTTTAGGACCCATCAAGGGCATTTTGAGTTTAAGGTAATGCCCTTTGGTCTTACTAATGCCCCTGCCACTTTTCAATCATCAATGAATGAGATTTTCAAGCCTTATTTAAGAAAATTTATTTTGGTATTTTTTGATGACATCCTTGTCTATAGCCCTGATTTGAAGACTCATGTACAACAATTAAGGACTGTTTTGGAGGTTCTAAAACAGAATCAACCATTTACTAAGAGAAGCAAATGCTTCTTTGGACAGAGACAAATGGAGTACTTGAGATATTTGATCTCCAAAGAAGGGGTGTCTACAGAACCCTTCAAAATTGAAGCTATGAAGAATTGACCACAGCCTAAGACACTGAAATCTTTGAGAGGTTTTTTAGGGCTGACAGGTTATTACAGGAAGTTTATTAAGGGGTATGGAGTCATAGGTAAGCCCCTTACTGAACTTTTAAAGAAGAATAATTTCTGTTGAAATGGAGAGGCTACTGAGGCATTTGAAGCATTGAAGCAAACCACGTGTCAGGCTCCAGTTCTTGGCCTACCAAACTTTGACAAATCCTTCTGTTTGGAAACAGATGCAAGCCAGAAGAAATTAGAGCATTTCTGACCCAAGATGGCAGACCCTTGCCTTACCTAAGTAGGGCATTGGGGCCTAGACACATTGATCTTTCTATTTATGAGAAAGAGTATTTGGCTATATTGATGGCCATTTTAAAATGGAGGCACTATTTTGAAGGAGGAGTTTTTGTGATCAAGACTGACCATGAACCATTGAAACACCTGCTGGAACAGAAGCTCACTACAACTATTTAAAAGAGAGGCCTATCAAAGTTTTTTGGGATTGGATTATATCATCCAATACACAGTGGGGGTTCTAAACAGGCGCAATAGGAGCAACCGCACAGGGCCCCTAAAAAAGAGAGGCCCCAAAATAAATAAAATCTTAATTAAATAGGTATATAAAAATTATTAATTATATATAATTTTATTTGTATATAAAGTTATGATAGAAAAAATATACATATAACGGTTAAATTTTTTTAAATGAATATACAATGACTTGAAACTATAAAACATTAATGTTTCATATTTATTAAAAGGTTTTGAGCTTGTTTCAAGCTGGCAGGCGGTAACCTTGGAAATTGTCAATGTGAGTATATATTTATGATATGTGGGTAATATTTATTAATTTTAACGTTAATGTTTCAAGCTGCAGACTATCCTTCCTTTATATACACACTATCAAATAATTTTATTCTTTAGATTTGTTTAAGAAAGCACACATTTTAACTATATAATTTTTTACTTTTCAATCATTCGGTAAGTGTTAGAAATTTCTTTCAAATATCTTCAACAGTCCAATCTCTCAGTACAAGCAATTTTATGCTATACGGTAAGTGTTTTACTTTACTTTATTTTATGTTTTGTAATATTTAATTATTTAAATTAATTTATATTTAATTTTTTATAGGTTGATTTATTGATCTTGTGCTATTAGTGATCTCATATTGTCCGACGATACATTTTTTCGATAATACGGGTGTTATCTAATCTCTTTGTCTCTTTTTATTTAGTTATTTAGTCATAATAAAAAATTCACTTTAGTGTTAATATGTTTCAAAAATATCCATCCGGTCGTGAGAAACGTAAAAAACAAAAAAATGTAGAACAAATAATTCAATCTCAAAAGGGTGCTCTAAATAAATATTTTTCAAAAAAATCTAAAATAGATGAAAAATCTATTGATGTAGAAGAGATTGATGTAGAAAATATTGATGATAGAAATATTGAACAAGTAGAACATGACGTGAATAATGATAATAAAATAAAAGATACTAGGAGTTCACAAGATTATGAACAAAGCAAAGAAGAAAATTTTGATGAAAATACTCAATATGTTAAGGAAAATGAGTTTAATTTATTTAATATTTATGATCCAAGAAATTGGGATGCTCTTGATTCGAAATTAATTGATATTTTAGCAGTAAATGGTCCGAAACGAGATATGACCGTAGTAGAAGACCCTAAAGATAAACTTTCCCGTAGATTCTCTTTAGATTTTTATATAAGATATTTGTCCAATAATAAAACTTGTGATAGAGATTGGCTTGTTTATTCAAAGGAGCTAGATAAAGTGTTTTGTTTTTGTTGTAAAATTTTTAAAAAGGGGCCAAAGAAAGGTTCTTTATTTAACGAAGGTTTTAATGATTGGTCGCATCTTAGTGTTAGACTTAGAGATCATGAAGAGTAGTGAACATTTGTTGAATATGGCAACTTGGTGTGATCTTAGAAAAAGAATATTGGAAAAATGTGATTATTAGAATTATTGTTATTGTAAAGTATCTTTCTAAACGAAATTTGGCATTTCGTTGAAAAAATGAAAAATTATATCAAAATAGTAATGGAAATTTTTTAGGATTAATAGAAATGTTGGTAGAGTTTGATCCTGTAATGAAAAAACATGTTCAACGTATTAATAATAACAAAATTCATCACCAGTATTTAAGTAAAGATATTCAAAATGAGTTAATACTTTTACTTTCTTCTAAGATTAGATCAAACATTATTAAAAAAATTAAAGAATCAAAATATTTTTCTGTGATGTTAGATTGTACTCCTGATGCTAGTCATCAAGAACAAATGTCATTAATTTTGAGGTGTGTTGATGGCTCTTCAAATTCTTTTAAAATTGAAGAGTTTTTTATTGAATTTTTACAAGTTGACGATACGACCGGAGAAGGACTTTTTCAAGCGTTAGAAAATGCGTTAAAATCTCATGATTTAGATATAGATAACATAAGGGGTTAAGGATATGATAATGGATCTAATATGAAAGGAAAAAATCAAGGTGTACAAAGAAGACTTTTAGACTTGAATCCTAGAGTTTTTTATACTCCATGTGGTTGTCATAGTCTTAACTTAGTTTTGTGTGATATTACAAACACTTCAAAGAGAAAATGTGCAGAACTTAACTCTTAAATCATTGTCAGTCACACGATAGAAAAGTCGTGTTAAAAGTATTAAGGCAATAAGATTTCAAATTGTTGAAATAAAAAAAAAAAGCCTTACTTCAAGTAGCTCATACAGATAATGATCCTAAGATACAAAGTGAGGTTAAATCTTTGACAACAAATGAGCTTAGTAGTTTTAAATTTTTGTTATCTATAATCATTTGGTATGAGATTTTATTTGTTGTGAATTTAGTTAGTAAAAATTTACAGTTAAAAGACATGTTGATTGATGTTGCTATATCTGAGATAAAAAGGGCTTATTTCATTTTTAAGAATTATAGAAATAATGGATTTTCAACTGCAATGGATACGGCAAGAAAATTAGCTAATGAAATTGGAATTGATCCTACCTTTCCTAAAAAACGTATGATACATAGGAAACGAAAATTTGATGAAATTGACAGTGATAAAACATTAATATCTATCGAGGAGTCATTTAGAATTGAATACTTCTTATATATTGTAGATCAAGCCATTATTTCATTGAATAAGAGATTTGAACAATATCAATTGTATGAGAATATTTTTGGTTTTTTATTTTACTATGATAAATTGTATTCATTGGATGATGTTAATCTCGAATCTCATTGTAAAAATTTTGAGAATGCTCTTAAGAAAGATAATTTATCTGATGTTGATGGAAACGAGTTATTTATTGAGCTGAAATTACTAACAGATGTAACACCCCGACCCGAATGTCACAATGGGCCTCCGGCCCAAACCCGCATTTTAAAATTTCCTTCGAAAGTCCAATAATAAAGTCAATTCAAGTCCAAATATAATACGAATAAAATCCATTTAATTTAAAACAAAAGCCCAAAGTAGTTTAAAGTGATCGAAACTCCAAATTACTACAAACCCATTTAAAACATTTGACTCAATTAAAATGACAGAGATACAAAAATACATATAGGTCTGACAAAGTACTAGCCCACTAAATCTATCACTGTACCCTGACACAAAGTCGATGCTGAAATCCAAACCTTGATGGTGCTCCACGGGACCTGATTCACTTAACCTACGCACAAAAACAGATTTCGAACGCTGAGCCACACAAGCTCAGTGGATACGCCAAACTCGGCCAACATCATGCATATCAAAAGCAGTAAAGCATGGCATATAAATCATATGCATGGTATGAAGGTCTAGCATGCTTGCCTACACATGGCACAAATGAGTGTATACTATCGCACATAGCATATACAGTCATATAAGTCAACACACAAGAGCGAAGCCCGCGTCCACACAGCATCGGGATCCTACACTCAGGATTGAGGCCACCCTCAAATCCTATGCCCGGAATGTTACATCGAACATCTTCGAACGAGGCCGCCCAACGTTCAGAAAGGGTGGAGGCCGCCCAACCAACCAACCCTATGCTCGGAATGTCACATCGAACATCTTCGAGTGAGGCCGCCTAACACTCGGAATAAAAGTCTTTAATCATCACCCGGCATGTTACATCGGATGGCCTTCAACGTGTTACAACACTTATGGATATCCGAATTCTAACACACAAAGACTCGATCACACAAACGATCCACCTAGGATCTCATCACAACAAGATATATTAAAGTCTTATCTCACTTAGTCTTTCGGAGTTATAACCTTAACTTAGTTTGACAATTCATTTCATAGCTTTTAGATTTGAGTAATTATTTATTAAGACCACCAAAGCCTTAATTTCTACCCAACTTAGCCAAAACACACAGGGGTATCGATACCCTTAAGTAGGGTATCGAAACACCCTTTATCGATACCCACCCAAAGAGGGTATCGAACCACAGGTATCGAAACAAGTATCGATACCGTTGACCAACCCCAAAAGTCAACAGAAAGGGGAGGACCCGTTTCGATACAGGTATCGATACAAAAACTTTCTAGAACCCACGGTATCAAAACAAGTATCGATACCCCTAAACAATAAGCCAAAAATACACTCACTGGTATCGATACCGGTAGCCCGAGTATCGATACCCCCTGCACTAAGGATAGTTCTGCACTTAGAAATTCTAGATTTTTAACCCCAAACTTAATCTAATCGATCCCTAAGTGTTCCTACTCAATACTAATGATGTTTAGAGTGTTTTAACACCAATTTCTAATCCTTAATCACATTAATACGGATTCCACCATTAAAGACCCATTTTCAAGCAACCAAGCAAAACATCATTCATGCATGATTATCTCTACATGTCATGCACTCTACTATGAATGGATGATGAAGGAGAAGTTGGGAGTACCAACCTTGAACAACAACAGTCACAACCCAAGCTCACACCTCTTCAAGCTTTCTTCTTCCCAAGACTTGTTGAGGGTTCTCCAACTTCCTTCTCTACAAGAGATGTTAAACCAAACATTAGACAACCCTTTGGAAGATTCTCAGAACCACAAAACTTAAGGAAACTGAGATTTAAGCCCTTAAACTCTATTCCCGTTTTTCTCTCAACCCCATACTCACAACCACTCATCCTTACCAAAACAACATATTCTTACCTCTTTATGTAGATCTTTAACCACTCAACAACTTACTCTCTTGCACCAAAACGTGATTCTTCAGCAAAACCAACAAGATCCGACCTTTACTTACCTCTATCTTGCTACCAAGATGAAGGAGATGGGAAGAAAAAAGAAGAAGTGATAATCTCTCTGCAGGCCAACTCTCCCTCCCTAAACCCATCTCATACAACTTGTGCAATTACAAGAATGCCCCCACTTACCAAGGCCCAACTCTCAACCCAACAACACTCAAGTCCAAACAAGTCAAAGACCCAACAACCGGCCCAACAACACAAACTCAAGGCCCAAAACCACTAAACTCGAGACCCAAAACTGAAATCCATAACTCTCAGGTTAACCCGACACTCGGATCTGAATTCGGGTCGTTACAATAGAACTTTTACCTAAAGAAAAATTAGGAGTAGTGGATTTATTAAATTTTTTAAAACGTTATAATTGTTTTTCAAATGTGACAATTGCTTATAGAATCTTATTGACTATTCCTATTACTGTTGCTTCTGCAGAACGGAGCTTTTCAAAATTGAAGTTGTTGAAGTCTTACTTACGAACAACTATGTCGCAAGAAAGACTAAATGGACTTGCTTTGATGGTAATCGAAAGTGATCTTTTAGAAGAAGTTGATATTGAAAGTATTGTAGATGATTTTGCTTCAAAAAAAAGCAAAAAGAATGACAATTTTTAAGTAAAAATATTTGATATCTAGATGTTTATAAGTTAATTTTTTGTTGTTCAAAAGGATAATCTAATGATATTTTTTGTAATACAATATTATCTCTTATCGATTATAAATTAAGGGCACATTTTAATAAATTGCACAGGGCCCCTAAAATGTTTGAACCGCCCCTACCAATACAGAAAAGAAAAACATAATCAAGTAGCTGATGCTTTGTCTAGGCAATTTGAAGGAGAAGGTGAGAACTTTCAGATGAATACAGTTCATATCACTCCTACTTGGATGCAAGAAATTAAAGGGAGTTATGTAAATGATGAGTTGGCCAAGGAAAAGATTACAGCTTTAACAGTAATGACAAATGATGGTGGTAATGAGTGGAAATTTGGTAAGGGCATTCTGAGGTTTAAAGAAAAAGTGTATGTGGGGTTACAGGAAATTTAAGGAAGCAAATCTTGAACACTCTGCATGATTCACCATTGGGAGGGTATTCTGATTCTCAAGCTACATACCAGAGGCTTAAGTTATATTTTTATTGGCCAAATATGAAGAAGACAGTGGACACTTATGTGAAGGAGTGTGAGGTTTCTCAGAGGACTAAAGTGGAACACATTGCTAAACCTGGGCTTCTACAACCTATTTCAGTTCCTCAACAAGCATGGGAAGTCATAACCATGAATTTTATAGAAGGATTGTCCAAATCCTAGAAGTTTGATTGCATTCTGGTGATTGTAGACAAATATTTTAAATATAGTCACTTTTTAGCACTTTCACATCCCTATTCAGTCCTGGAAGTTGCTAGACTTTATTTAGACCAAGTTTATAAGCTTCATGGGTCTCCTAAATTAGCCATTTCAGATAGGGACAAGACTTTCACAAGTTTTTTTTGGAATGAATTGATGAAGCAGCTGGGAACTACTACCTTCTTCAGTACTGCTTACCACCAAGAAACTGATGGGTAAATTGAGAGGCTTAACCAGTGCCTCGAACAGTACCTTAGGTGTATGTGTTTCTTGAAACCTAAGGAATGGGTTAAATGACTACCACAAGTTGAGTGGTGGTACAATACCAATTATCACTCAGCTCTGGGAATGACTCCATTCCAAGCCATTTATGGATACCCACCTCCAATGCTGGATTGAAGTAAACACACTACAGTTAATAGTGTGGAAAAACTAATGCAAGAGAGGCAGAAACTGAATCAACTGCTTAAAGAGCAATTAAACAGAGCCCAAAACAGAATGAAACAGTTTGCAGACCAAAACAGAATTGACAGGGAGTTTCGAGTGGGAGAAGAGGTATACCTGAAGCTCCAGCCATATCGACAGTCTTCAGTGGCCATTAGGAAGGATGTGAAACTGGCTGCACGCTACTATGGTCCTTACAAAATACAGAAAAAAATTGGATTAGTAGCCTATCAATTAGAACTACCAGCTACATCGAAGATACACCCAGTATTTCATGTTAGTCTGCTAGAAAAGAAGATTGGGCACAAACACATTACCTCGACAGATCCTCCAGAGGTAGGGGACGATGGACAATTGAAGGTCTTTCCTGCTGTGGTCCTGGATAAAAGGATGGTCAAGAGACATAATCGAGCCATAACTCAGTTACTAATTCAGTGGTCCAATCTGGGTGCAGAGAGTGCGACTTGGGAGGATTATTTCACACTGAAAGCTCAATTTCCGGAATTCGATCCTTGGGGACAAGAATCAAATGAAGCAGGGAGGATTGTTATGGTAAAGGGAGAAGAGGTTGAGAAAGATCGAGCTTCTCATGGGAAATTAGGGTTCAGAGTGAAGGAAATTGGAGAATCGAGTAGAATTGGGGGAGAATTGGGTATGAATCTGTTATCTGAGGAAGGGAAGCAGAACGACGTCGCTCAGCTTAAGGGAAAAAACGTCATCATTCCAGTGGAGATGCAAAACGGTGTCGTTCCATCGAATGGAGACAATAGGTCAGCATGTAAACCCAGCAAGGAGACCGGGCCCAATGATGTCCAGCCCGCACCGTCTGAAGAAAACAAACCCAATAGTTAGACAATAGCTGTAAGAGTGTCTGTTATAACGGCATTTACAGGTGTCTAAAAATAATTTGTTGTGTGTCCTAAACAGCTATATAGAGACAAGTTTGTAAATATGCAATTTTTATCGATGAAATGAATGCAAATTTCTTTTCTTTTATTCTCTGCTTCTGAAACCTATTTTCTTTTCTTATTTCATAACAATGTAACTCATGGACATGGAATCATTCCTTTTGAGGAATGTGATTCATGTCGGATAAATATCCGATTAATCCGAGTAGCGTAGTCTGGTGGTTAGAGTTGTGATGGATATGAGTTTCAGTTTATATCTGCTTATAAGCTGTAGGAACATTGAGTGACACTTTGATCTTATTTCAGGCAGCTGAGAGGTGACACCTTGAGCAGCTGCCAGAACCAAAGATGGAAGTTTGCGATGCAAAAAGGGTGCTTGGGCTATATCAAATACATACTTAAGAGCAGTCTGATGAAATATCATGTTCTTGGTTGGGGATTTCATATCTTGGAGTTCATTTCTGTAGATAGGAAGTGGGAAACGGATGAAACCATCATGAACCAAATGCTTTCCACTTTTAAGAATCCTCAAGATCCTTTATGGCTTGCTCTGTTCCCCGAAGGAACCGATTTTACGTAAACTTTTCAGTATCTCTGAGCTTCCATCTTTGCAAATACATGTTGCTTAATTGCATTCTTATGTCAGTTTTATGTATGCACTGCAGTGAAGAAACGTGCTTGAGGATTCGAGAATTTGAAGCTGAAGTGGGTCTGCCAGTGTTGACTCATTTGCAGAGGCCGAAAACAAGGGTTTTTTGCCTTTGCTTAGAAAAGCACTTCGGGACTCTTTGGATGCAGGTTCAATGTCAATACGGAAGATGATGAACTCCTGGATTCTCTTTCTGCATTTCTCTTGATATCTGCCTGATGCATATGCAGTATACGATCTGACTATCGCATAGAAGCATCAATTCTCGACAACGTATTCGGCGTCGATCCATCAGAGGTTCACATCCATGTACAACGTATTCCGGTTGACAAGATCCCAACATCCAATGCAGAGGGTGCGGCTTGGTTAATCGATAGGTTCAAGTAGAAAGATAAATTACTGTCAGATTTCAAATCTCATGGCCATTTCCATAGGCAAGGAGTATTGACTAGAGTAAATACAACTAATGATTTCAAGAGAATGAATAAGTATTGATTTCAGTGTATGTTTCTTCATTAACAAGGGTACATTTATAGCAAAGATAAACCCTAGTAGAGAAACCCTCAGCTGAGCTAACAAACTCTACCAGCTGTCATTGTACAACTGTGATGAATTCATGCCAAAATGCATTTCTGTTATAACCGACTATTACTCCTCTAATATTCCCCCCGTTTCTTCAAGTTCTGTGAGAGATCGAACACACAGCTGAGTGCGAAATGATTCAAATGCTTGAATTGGAATCGGCTTGGTGAACAAATCAGCAACTTGCGAGGAAGCAGGGACATAGTTAACTTGTAATGCACGTGCAGCAACTTTCTCGCGAACAAAGAAGAGATCAAGATCAACGTGTTTGGTCTTAGCATGCAGAACTGGATTTGCGGCCATCGCAACCGCACTTGTATTGTCACTCCAAAGCGTTGGAATCTCAGAAACATCTATTCGCAGTTCACGAAGTGCAGCGTTGATCCATAACACATCTGCGGCAGCATCGGCTAAGCTGCGAAATTCTGCTTCTGCAGTAGAACGTGAGACAGCTTTTTGTTTACGTGAGCTCCATGATATCAGATGAAGACCAAGGTATGTGCAGTGACCTGAGATTGAGCGGCGATCATCAGGATCACTGCCCCAATCTGCGTCTGAAAAAGAGTGTATACCAATGGTAGATGAATTTTCAGCAGAAAATCAAAGCCCAAAATCTAAAGTGCCTTTGAGATAGCGTAGAATCCGTTTCACTGCGATCCAGTGAACCTCTGTAGGTGTCTGCATGAATTGAGCAACTTTGTTAACAGCATAGGAGATGTCAGGTCTTGTGTGGCTGAGATACTGCAATGAGCCAACAATGCTTCTGTATTGAGTGGCATCAGGAAGAAGAGTGTCACTGTTCTTGCTTAACTTTGGTCCAGCTAACATAGGTGTAGGAACTGTTGAGGCATCTTGAAGTCCAACCTTTACTAACAAATCAAGGATATACTTGGTTTGAGTGAGAAAAAGTCCTCCTTGGAGTTGTTTGACTTCAATGCCAAGAAAATAACTCAAAGGGCCAAGGTCTTTGACAGAAAACTGTTGATGAAGTTGAAGTATAACTGTATGAATATGGTCTTGTGATGATCCTGTAACAAGGATATCATCGACATAAACAACTACTAATGTTGTAATCTGATCCTGATAATACAAGAAGAATGATACATCACAATTGCAAGACTGAAATCCAAGGGAGAGTAAAAAATTCTTCAGCTTTGTGAACCAGTTTCTAGGGGCCTGTCGAAGGCCATATAAAGCCTTCTTGAGTTTACAAACCAGAGGCACACCTGAAGAGGACACAACTTGAAACCCCTCAGGCTGACTCATGTAAACATCTTCTGCAAGGTCTCCCTTCAAAAAAGCATTATTCACATCGATTTGCTGAATAACCCATGCATGTGTAACTGCTAGTGAAACAATCAAATTGATCGTAGCAGACTTCACTACTGGACTGTATGTCTCGTTGAAATCAGGACCAGCAACTTGAGCAAAGCCCTTAGCTACCAAACGTGCTTTATAACGATCAATAGAGCCGTCAGCTTTCTTTTTAATTTTAAAAAGCCATTTGCACCCAATGGCTTGACGATCAGCTGGTAACTCTACTAGCTCCCAAGTGTGATTGTCTACCAAAGCAGTGTACTCAGCAAGAACGGCATCTTTCCAAGCTGGATTTTGCAAAGCAACATAGACATTAGCTGGGATTTCTTCAAGTTAAAGGTGATAAACCTTAGGCTTGAAGATACCAGCTTTACTTCTGGTAACCATAGGATGAAGATTTGGTGCTGAGTGATCATTGGTTTGCTGCTCCATAGGGGAAGAAGTCTCATTCTGTGAAGAAGACACTAGAGGAGATTGACTTGTAGGAGAAGTAGGTGCTGGAGATTCTTCATTATCAGGCCCATTCTCGGTGCCAAAACGTGGCGATGATGTGGCATCTGACTCAGGAACCGTCTGTTCAGCAACTGGTTCAGGTGTAGCAGTGGCTGGGATAGGTTCCTCAGGTACAGAAAGAGGTGCAGACAGTCCACTGGGAACCAATCGAGATGCGGATGGGCAAAGATCCTTGCCTGGAAAGACTGTTTCATGGAAGATCGCATTTCTAGAGGTGAAAATCCTGCCACTAGGAACATCAAGACACAAATATCCATGATGAAAAGATGAGTATCCAAGAAATAAACAAGGCTTGGATCGAAATTCAAGTTTGTGTCTGTTGTAAGGTCTTAAATAGGGATAGCACAGGCATCCAAACACCTTCAAAAATTTGTAGTTTGGCACCCTATTGTAAAGACGTTGAAACGGTGATACATTCCCTAGAGTCTTGGAGGGTAGTCGATTAATCAAATATACTGCACAAAGAACTGCATAAGACCAGTAGTGGATTGATAAACCAGCATGAGCAAGCAAGGTCAAGGCAGTTTCAACTATATGCCTGTGCTTGCGCTCTACGACCCCGTTCTGCTGAGAAGAATGTGGGCAAGTAATCCGTAGTTGAATGCAAGCTCAGCTAGGTATTTATGTAAAAAATGAAACTCACCCCCTCCATCCACTTGAATTGCAAGCAATTTGGCATCAAACTGAGTCTTTATTAAATTGTAAAACAACTGAAAAGCATTACATGCATCGGACTTTCTTTTAAGTAAGTAAACCCAGGTATTCCTGGTATAGAGATCAACACAGGATAGATAGTATAGGAAACCAGCTGAAGATGTGGATGCAGGACCCCAAAGATCAAGCTCAACCAGATGGAAAGGAGCAGTATAGACAGTAGTGGAGGAGGAAAAAGGTAGAGTATGGCTTTTTCCAAGCTGACAAGCTGGACATGGAGCAGCATGATCTACTCGATAGCTTTTATTCATTACTAAACTTACGATATCTGTAGAAGGGTGACCCAATCGTGAATGCCACAGCCAGTAATCTGATGCTGAAGAGGAGCAATGACAGGTAAAAGTTGAAGGAGATGATGACTGAGGAGAGACAGCAAACATATAGAGGCCATTAGCTTGCTTGCCTCGAAGTAACTCTTCACCTGATCTTTCATCCTTAAGAGAACAATAAGTTGAATGAAATTCAAAATAAACGTCATTATCATTGGTAAACTTTGAAACAGATAATAAATTCCTGGTAATGTCAGGAACATGCATCAATTGATTAAGAGACAATTGTTTAGACTTAGTAGCAAAACCAGATAAGCCAATATTATGAATGGTCAAAGTCGAGCCATCCCCAATGTGCACTTGACCCTGACCTTTGTAAGGGTGACCAGAATGAAGCATGGACAGATCATTGGTCACGTGGTGCGTAGCTCCTGAATCTGGAAACCAGGTATTTGGAGCTGCAACAAGAGTGTTAACCTGTGGAGGAGCAGCTGGAGTAGCTTCAGCAGGAGGTGAATCAGCGGGAACGAAAGGGTTGTAAGATGGCTCAGGTGAATCCCAACTGCAAGTATGAGCTTCTGTAGTGGATTTAACTGGAGGTTGATAGGCATGATCAAAACGATGCCAGCAACGATCGGCAAGATGACCTAGCTTGCCGCAGATCTGACACTGATAGCGAGGTCGTCCTCTAAACCGGCCTCCTAGACCAGAACGTCCACCACGAGCTCCACCTCTCCCTCCATAAGTGTAGCCAGATCGAGGATCTGAAGGAGCCTGCTGCGAGTCAATAGTCGTATTATGAACTCCCACAGAAAAGCGAAGTGGATCTTCAAGCCTGGTTTCCGCATCAATAAGGAGAGAAACCGCACCATCGAAGGTGTACGGTTCTTTACTGGCAGAAATAACAGCTACAACGGATTCAAACTCAGTAGGCAGGCCATTCAAAACTGTAGCAACCTGTTCAAGTTCTGATATCGGATTTCCACAAATGGCAAGCAGATCACACACTTCTTTAACCTGAGTAGTAAAAGCACTGATCGAGAGAGATCCCTTTTTGAGTGATCGCAGGCGACAATGGAGATGCATAATTTTTGTAGTGGAAAGTTTAGAGTAACGCTGAGCAAGCGTTTGCCAAATGGAAGAAGACGACTCAGCCCCGACTAAATCAGGTAGAATGGAGGTACTGACAGTAGAGAGTAACCACGAGGCGAGAGAACTGTCCTGCTTGAGGAAGCGTTGATAAGCCGGATTCACAGAGGGAGTGCCATCAGTGTTAGTAACAATCGGAGCTGGAGAAGGAGATGCGCCATCAAGGAAATGCTCAAGACCTTGACCACGAACCAGCAGCAAGACTTGTTGACGCCATAGGAGATAGTTGGTGTCATCGAGTTTGACATTGATTTGTTTATTGAAGAAGCCTGGAGTAGTAGCCATATCTCCGACCGGCAGAAGAGCAGTGTCACCAGGAACGAACATGAAGCAAAGAGGAATCAAGAAGAAGCAGAAATGGCAACTGATACCATGTTGACTAGAGTAAATACAACTAATGATTTCAAGAGAATGAATAAGTATTGATTTCAGTGTATGTTTCTTCATTAACAAGGGTACATTTATAGCAAAGATAAACCCTAGTAGAGAAACCCTCAGCTGAGCTAACAAACTCTACCAGCTGTCATTGTACAGCTGTGATGAATTCATGCCAAAATGCATTTCTGTTATAACTGACTATTACTCCTCTAATAAGGAGATGAAGAACAACTGTGTACACAGAAGTGGTTACTAAATTTTGTAGTGATAATTGGACTGACAACCCTATTCACGTATCTAACAATATCCAGCAGTGCGTGTAAAATCTATGTAGGCTTTAGCTTGTTAATTTATATCTCCATAAAAGGAAAAAAATGAATAATATCTCTCGTATCATTATTATCATCATCATCGTGCTGCACAATTATTGTGTTGGACACAATGATTATTATATAACGATATAGAAATAATTTTATTCCTTAACGTTTATAATTTTTATTATTTTGATCTTTATTTTTGGGATAAATTTAATTTTTAAGCTATATATTTTTGACAAATAACTTATTTTTTAACTAAGATAATGATTCGACCGTTAAAAATTTAATGATATTGACATGTCATATATATGTGATAATATATTTTAAATAACATGGCACCTAGCCTCATTCTACATATATATAACATGTCATTATCGTTAAATTTTTTACGATAATGATAAATATATACATATAAAATATAATTTTATTTTAACATAAAATATAAAACAATTAAAATTCAAATAAAATATTAAAAATCAATTAATTCTAAAATAAAAGACTATTAAACATACTCAAATCTTAAATATCATTTTACACACACACACACACACACACATATATATATATATGACATATCATTATCGTTAATTTTTTAACTATCTAATTATTATACTAGTTAAAAATTGAGATATTTGTCAAAAAGATATAAGTTAAGGACTAAATTTATCTTAAAAAAAAATAAGAGCCAAAATAATAAAAATATAAACGTTAAGGGTTAAAATTATCTTTATACCTTATATAATACAACATATTAAATATATTAAATTAGCTTAGTTTCTCTTTTTTATATATTAAAAAAACATTAACTATAATATATTTATAATTCTAAAAATTATTTATTAATTTAAAATATATTAATTAAATTATATTTATAATCTTAAAAATTATGTATTAATAAAAGATATATTCATTATATCTATTGTTTTAAAATTTATTTATTAAAAATATATATTAGATTAGATTAGATTCATTAATTGTTATATCATGTCAGCTCAGCTGGATAAATAACCCACTGAGACATAACATTTCCCAACAAAACATTTGTAATGCTTAGTCTGATTCATCATGTCTCAATGATTTTACCCTTTTACATTTATATATTATATGTAAAAGAATTAGTCACTTTTTTTTTTTCATAAAAGGCTTACATAAAAAAATACCTAAAATTATATTAATTTTTTAAATAATTAAAATATTCTTAATCAAAATAAATATTTAAATATATAGTTTCATCAAAATATATATCTAAAACATTTTTTCGACAAAACAACTAACTAAAGTATATGTTTTTTTAATGTATGAAAAAACATTACCCAGTTACCATGAAAGAAGCCTAACATGACAAGAACATAGGACTTTTCCATTTCCTTTCAAGGCCTTCGGCAAAACATGGATTACTAGCTAAACATGCTGCTGCTATTTTATTTTATTTTTTTACATTTTCAATTTTCTCCACATGAGGCTTTTTAATGGGGAAGCCTAACCATGCCCAAACGTTCTAATTGAATTTTGGGCAAAACTCTATGCCTAGGCACTGCATTTAAGTGCCACCTTTCCTATTCTTGAACCCTAGAAAAGGAGGGGGAAAGGGCAGGCTGGGGATGATTCTAATACTGTTACTGCCTATAATTTACAGACAAACCTTTTCAAAGTGTATTTCTTTAAAAGGAACTAGTTCGAAAGCGATTAAACCAGGAAACCTTTGTCTCACCAAAGCCGGTGCATTGGCCGTCACCTTCCTCTTTACTACTAAAGAGTGTTTGATCCGAGCAGTCTAGTGATGCTTCACATGCTAGATTATATGACTGGCATGCCGAATGGCATACCCGCAGCCTGTTGTCCCCATCGTTATCGCATTTTTGGATTGATATCTGGTAAGGAAAAGAATGAAGTGAAAAGAATCAAAATGGAGATAGGCAGTGGTGAGAAAACAAATGCTTGGGAATAGAGGAGCAGGGCTTAGCTACTTTACCCAGCAGGCTAGTCGCTTGGCAGCTGCATCACAGTAGCTACTCCCGAATACATTATTAAACAACTTTCGTGCACCGCTGGGGAATAGACGGTGGTAATTCGGCATGACAACAACTTCTTCTAGTTGCTGTAATATGCTTGCTTCGCTAGGTGCGCAGTGTTGCCCAGACAATTCCCTCTCCAACACATCCTTGCATATTGAAAGACTTGAGAGGAGTGTAGAGCTATTCTGACATGTGTAGCCTGCATAGTCCGAGCAGCGGAACTCACAAACTCCATTGTCACAGACACCACCGTGGAGGCTGCATTGCTCATCACAAACGGCTGGTATACAGTTCCAAATAAAATGGTAAGAACGAGGACACACAAACAAGAAATATCCAATTAATTGACTGCAATTTTTCCCAACACACGCAGCATGAAATGGCTTCAATATCTCATATTGAAACAGCACACAACACTTCATTTCGTGTTTCTTGAAAATAAAAGGAATAATAAAGAGATCATGTCACGTATTTATTCTTAACAATGTCGGAAAAGGCATTACAGATATAGAAACCCCTCAGATTTTCATCCAAAATAAGAGAGAAAAACATCAAACAAGTATTTAAATCAAATATGTACACATATGACATATTACCAGTGGAGCAGTCAATGCCCGTATGGCTGTTATCACATTCACAGACCCCATTTGAGAGGCACCTTCCATTCCCACTGCAATTGCTGGGGCAAGATCCTGAAAATATATAACACAAAGGTCAGGAAAAAAACATCAGTTTATTTAAAAGGATCTTGGAAGAGAATTGGCATACCATATTTTTTATCTCAACTAAAAAATGACTTTGAAAAGGATCATGGAGCTCACTTTTACTACAATCGTGACCATGGAACCCCAGAAAGCAATGACACTCTCCATTGATACAGTCACCATTAAAATTACAAGAATTTGCACACTGGCCAGGCACAGAAACCGCGGCAGTGATACAGAGTTCATGGTAAGCAGGACAAATCAGTTCACCTGCAGACAAAACATCAAAAGAAATTATCAGTGCAAATAGATAGATTTTATTGACTGAAAAGACGATTGCGTGCGTGAAATTACCATTAAAACCAAGAAACCGAACTGGTCCACCAGATTTAGGACACACTTCCCAAATTCCATCCACAGCAACCTAAATGAGAAATTATTAATAGAATTAATTACAAGGTGCAGGAGGGAAAGAACTTTTAACATTCAAATGATTCTTTGCCAGCTTTATCTTATACTGTTATAAACAAAAGCTATTATTTCAGCTAGCCATTCCATGCAGGGAAAAGATCATAGCAAATCTTTTATTTGCAAAATAGAAACCTAAGCTTAGCAAACACTAACACATACCTCTAATAAATTATTAACACATCTGTGCTGGTAACAACCACTTCCTTGGGTCACAGAACCACGCACAAAACCTGTACGCACTAAGGATGAAGCCATGCATCTATGTAATCATTAAAAGATGATTCATCAGAAATTGCTTCAAATGTTCTAACCATATCTAAGGTAAACATAAAAGGTTAAACAGAGCCTCAGTAGAGTTCCGTTTTGGATCAAAAATCACCTTGAGTTGCTTCCTCTCACTTCACCTAACATTCTGTCTGGGGCCCTTGCACTATTAGTGTCCGTACAAGATCCATCGGAATATGCCACAAAGTATGTGCAATAATCAGCCAGCAAGGATTGACCACCTGTAAAGTCAGGACAAGTTGCATGCAGAACACAAGTATCACATTAGGAACACTAGATCCAAAACTAAACAGTTTTGCTATAATTGTAACTTAAATTTTTCATATTTTAATACACTGGTTTTCAATTCCCATAAATAAGAAATTCAAGTTGCAAACAAGAACATACCCTTGTTAGCCTGAGGAAAATATCGAGCCCATTGAGGGAGGTCCCCGCTATAACTTACAATAGGACAGTAACCCTCTGCTTCCCTGTTATATGTACAGCCAGATAAATTGGTTGCATTGCAATGATACGCCCCCTTCCAGAGATTGCAAGAAGAAGTAACAAAATCTGTTCCTTGGTTGCGACCCCAATCAAGACGATCTGCCATGCTATAGTTAGCTTGATACCATCCACTATCTTCCAACAATGCTAGAGTCATTTTTGAAACTACTGATCTTGTATCCACAGAACCCGTCATTATCTCATTCATCAAAAGTCGTTTTTCCCAGTGAGATCCTGCAGCCAAGTCATCACTCAAAACATTAAGGACCATTCGGTTAAACTGCTGCATCCTCTGTTAAGAATCACATTATGTATTCTACACTAGTTTTGAGATAACCTCCATGAGTAATCCACGACCAATGGCTCAAAATAGAGAGGGGGAGACAATAATAACAAAGTCAAAATTGAATACCTGATGTGCCACGTCCTCCCCCATCTTCTAGCTCTAAGCCTGTAAAATTTTCTGAGAATGCCTGCGATTAAACAATCATCAAATATTTGTTCAATTTTCTCATGGTGCTTTTTTCAGTAAACTAAAGCCAAAAAAACTCAACAGTCAACACAACAAGAAGTTAACAATACCCCATAATGATGTCGTGCATGCATGACAACACGTGGAAGAACCACACGAGTTACCATCCTTCCAAGCTTTTCATCCATGATCTGCGCACTAACCTGCAAATGCACAGTGATAAACATGGGATAGTGAGGTTCTAAACCTTTCCATCAAGTACATATATGACAAAATAAGGAACATACACTTTTCATATTGAAAGTAACAATACATAAGATGCAGTGTCAAAAGCATGATCTACAAAACGGAATGAACAAGTGACATAGCTTTGGGTTTTTACTTTAGAATCCAGAATTTATCATGTAAACTGGTTTGGTGTTCATATTCACAGTACATGCGATGTAAATACCTGAGTGCGCCTCCTTTTTCTCTCATCCCTAAAATGGGCAAAAGCATGTGGGTCAAAGCCAAGAACATGCATAACCTGGATTAAAACAACAATAGTGTTTAGGACATGCAATTTCCTTCTATGCTCTTTTAAATTCACACAATTAACATCATCAAACCTCATGGATAAGGGTAGCTGAAAGTAAAGTCTCCGCTTCAGCCGTTAAATGCCGAGGAGCAACATTCACATGACCTACAAAACGAAAGTATAGCATTGCTTTCGATTTTAGATTTCTACTGCACACAAAAGCAACATAATCCACACTTTAGAGATAGACAACAAGAAATTACCAGCTATTGCACGACCCCATTGGTCACGTTCACACGCTACTGCCCATGCCAAAGTGTTTTCGGTGGTAGGTCTTGTAGTCACAAGAAGAACCAAGTCTGCATAAGCAACACCATCTGTAGAAAAAAAAAGATAAAGATCGTGGTTACAAAAGAATGAATCTAACAGGAAAATACTCTTACAGGCCAACATCAAGATGAAAATGGAATCTAAGAAATGTTATGCAACTGCAATGAGATACCTTCAACATATTCACGAGGTATCTGTACGCCTCCATCTTGTCCGCATGCAGAATATCCACTCAATCTCAAATTCCCTCTCACAGGCTCTACAGCCAAGGCTCTCTTGAACCAATCAGCTGTCTGCCCTAGAGCCTTCATTCATTTCTTAGAAAAGTTAGCATTGGCTTAATCACATTCACAACTCAACAAAAGCTAATTTATTCGTAATGTGTGTGAGTTGAAACCTTGCGAAGGCGGTGATGTTTGTCCTCCCCGGATATATCATTCAAAGTACAATTATACCAACAGTCACCATAGATTGGAGGATCACCATGAGGATTGCAGGAGGGTATGCCAGGCGGAGAACTCAGAGATGGCTCTCCAAGCTGGTAAAATAAAATTCGGAAACAACAGAAAAACAAAGAAAGAAAATACCAAATACCCTCAATTAGACATACAGCCATGACCAGAAATACAATGCTAAAGAGATCACCAAGGACACAAAAGCACCCACCTTCACAATGTCACCAACTTTTCGACAATCTCTGTCCTCTGAGTGGCCAACAGCATCATAATTTAAAAATATTCTTATAGATTGTTTAGCATCCTTTGGATGACCAAGCATCTCAGGAATCTCAAGCAATGACCTTCCATTGTGATGTACATGATTCGAGATATCAGAGTGCTCATAAACTTGAGGAGTAACTGAATAAACCTTACGACCCGGTCGCCTCCTTTGTTCAACTATCTGGTCATGAATACAAGAATGAGAGGCAATGTTTTCACTACTTCCTTTTTCTTGGCCTACCCATTGCAGATCATCATGGTCGTGGAGCTTACCAGTAGCAGCTTCAAACCATAACAATAACAATAAAATCTGCAGTACACATAAGAAAAGGCTTGAGCTTTAAAAGGAATTGCACAAACAAGAAACCCCAGAATTAGAAGTTAAAACAAAAAAGGCAAAGAAAAATCGATGCAACAATAGATCTAATAAAACCAAACGGTGGATAATACCAGCACCAAGATTAAATTTTTACAAATCATGAACTCGAATCCAGCTATTTGATGTGGCGTTCACACCAAAAAATTTGAACTTATAGAGAAAAACGCATACTCCCTTTTTTAGTTGCAAAATTTCAATAGCTAATTCAACTAAAAGAAGGCTTTATCCAACAAGCAAAACCCTTAGGGAGCAACTTCCATAAAAGAGAGAACCCCAAAAAAATCGTTGCAAAAAGTAAAAACAATAAATATAAATAAATCTATGAAGTATCCAAATGAATCACATCTTTAAATGCAGAAAATAAAAGGCAAAAAAGAAAGAATTAAACAGCAAATTTCAAAATATCTTATCCTTCTCGAACTAATTTTCTCAGTGAACTCATGTTTTCTGCAACCTGGTTTATTTCCACAATCAAAACCCACAATCATCCTAGCATTCTTCATACAATTCAAATAGTCCAAGAGAATAACTTTTTTCTTTCATGGAAAAAATTACAGTGAAATAGAAGCTTTACCTCCAATAAAACAACAGCAAATCGAAGCTTTAAAGCAAATCTGTTTAAGGTGCTTGAACAAAACCGCATTATAAGCTCCATGAAATGTCCCAAAGTTAAACATTAACTCTCATAATTCCATCGATTCTCCAATCGGTTTTAGAACCCCAAAAAATAGCTCTTCGCCCCACATTTCTCCTCGAAAAGTAAAACCCACAAATATTTTCAAGAAAAACCCAAAATTTACAGAGCTTATCCCAAGCAAATATATATTGAAAAACAATGGGATCTAAATATCTTTCCCCTTTTTTCTGAATAATAAATCAGATGTTCTCCAAACAGTGATGCTAAAAAGGATGAGATTTCTAAAGGTTTATCTCTTTTTCTTCTCTTCTCTGGGTTTTCAGAGAGATAAGAAAGTGGCAAGGAAGAAATGCAGGAGAATCAAATGGTGGATAAAGGAGATTATAGAAAAAAATGAACATAAAATCCAAAGATTGGTGGGGCGGGTACAACAATATATACATACAGGTATGTATATATATCATATATGTGTATATTGCTTTCTTTTTCTCCTACAGAAAATGTTCTTTTAGGTAGAAAAATTGATAAATTCAGCTATTAATTATTATAATAAAAATTAATACGAATCATATATATTTTTTAAAATCAACTACTATAATTATAATAATATTTATTCTAAAATATACTTTTAATATATTACATACATATAAAAATAATCTCACATAAATTTACGATAATTATAAACTTTTAAATCCTAAATATTAAATTAAAATCATAAATAAAAAATAATTATTTCTTTATTTATAAAATAAATTTGAAATTTTGAATAGGTCTTTCTTTCATCACAATAAATTAAAGAATTATTGATTTTTTCCATGTGGTTGGAAAAAAAAAATTGAATGTTCATTCAATAATGTTTAAATTTACGTAAGGGGTGAAGATCACTAAAAAATATTATAAACTTATGATTTTTTTTCTTCGAAAGATAAGTTTTAACAAATTGTATTTTTTTATATATTTAATGAACCATTCCATAATGCTTATTGGTGTATAGATATAAAATTATGAGGGCTTTTTTGTAATAAAAATAAATAATTAGATTCCTCAATGTATAAACTCAGACATAAATAAAGAATCAAATATATAAGTTCAAACACATACTTCTTTTGTCACAACACTCATCTTGTCTTATTTGTTCGATTTTGTCGTAATTTTATTGTGTTTTGTATAAGTGTTGTATATAATGGCGGATTCAGAAAAATATTTGAGGTGGATATATGTGAAAATTTAAAATTTTAGGGTGGACACGACTCATAAATATTTAAAAAATTAAGGACTAATTCAAAAAATTTTAAAAAATTAAAGACAAATGTATGAACTTTAAAAAGTTCAGGGTGTGTTTCAGCCCACCCTATTCCCTAGCTGCATCCGTCACGGATTATATATTTGAGTTAAGTTATTTTTTAAAATAAGTTACATTCTTATGATAGTATTTGTTTTAGAATATGCTCTCAACTATTAGACATTGATTGCTTAAACACTGTATCAGTATTATTGGTGCTCAAACTCGTGACCTCTAAGAACAACAATTATTTTCTTAACCACTGAGGCTAGATGATTCGTATTTGAATTATGTTATTATTTTATTAATATTTTTTTTATCTTTTAATGTTTGCAATTTCTTTGACAGACGGTAACACGTGATTTAGTCCTTTCATTAAATATTTCATTAAATCAGCCATTCTTTATGAAAAATTCAACTCTCTGGTCAGTTAGAATTTGATATAAACGGAAGTAAATTAAAAATAAAAAGTTTAACGCTTTTATTAATAATAGAGTTTTTGAAAAATAACTTTAATCCACTGTCATACGTTCTAAAACGATATTTAAAATAAATAAATATGACGCGCGGGGTGGAAGAGAATTTTAAATACCCAAATAATAATTATTGATGATTTAGTTTGTTAAAAAAAATATAGTGGATAATTAGGATTAGATTTAAGTCTTGTTTAGGATTGCTTTTTAAACTAGTTTTTGGGCCAAAATCTGGTTTAAAACGCAAAATCAATACTAAACAGTTAATTTTTGAGAAAAAAAACTGTGTTTGAAAAATAATTTTCAATCCAAACGTAAAAACTAAAATTTATAGTTTTTGCGGTTGGAAAACTACTTTTAGGAGTCAGATTACAATTTTAACCTTTATTTACTATGTTTTATTATAATATAATTTTTACAAATACATAATATATTTAACCTAAATTATTTTTTAATTTAAAAATTATATATTTTCTCAAAATCGCTTCTAAAAAGCACTTTTTAAAAATATTTATGTATTCATTTATTAATATTTTTTAGATAAATGAGATTTATTAATATTTTTATATTTTATCATAATTTAATTTAATATTATAATATAAAATAATTTAATTATCATTTAAATATATATTTTTAACTTATAACATTATGTCTAAAATATTCATTTACTTTCTCAAAAAAAAATTTGAAAGCAATACTAAACACATATTTCAAACAAAAAATTCCAAAAGAATTTTTTCACTATATTTTTTCACCACATTTTTTTATCATATTTTTTAAAAGTAATATTAAACTGGCCCTTAACGGATGATTTGGTATAACTTATTGCAGTAAAATAGTTTCGGAACATAATCTATGATTTGGAAAGGGATGGCAAACCAATGCATGCACTTCAAGTTTAGGTCTTTAACTCGGATAAAATTAATACTTATACTTTATAATTATAAAGCGGTAGCACGAGCAATTTCTTAAAAGGACTATGGTCATGGCCTTGCCCGTACTTAATTTTGAAAAAATTATATTTGAGTCTAATTTTAAAAAATTAAACTTTTAATTTTCTTAAAAATTTATATTAAACTTAAATTTTTCTCATAAATTTTAAAAGTTCTTATTAAATCCATCAAAATTATTAAAATTTATAATTAAACCCTCATAAATTTTAAAAAATTTAGTTTATACTTCCAACTTTTTGAATAAAATAAAAGTTAACCCCAAATTTTTACTCTGAATTTATTGAAAGTAAATAATCTCACATATCATCAAAATTAGACGATAATAATAAATTATAAAGATTTTATACTCTTGTAATTAAAATGTATACCCGTATAAAATACTAATGAATGAAACAGGTTGTTAGGCTTTGGTGTTTTCCCAACCAATTGTTAAGGACTTCAAACATTATAGTTTATAGTTTGAATTTATTACAACATATTTAGAAACAAATCTATCATTGTCTTCGAATAAAAAAATTATATTATGGGTCAGTCTCACCACGTGTTCAGGGACCAACCATTAAAAATTACCCACATCATTATTTTTTTCATGTCATATTTTTTCAAAATGAATCTTCACTTGAAAAATTAAAAAATATGAGATGAGGGCGAAAAATAATTTAAAAAACTCTTTTATTTAGCATGAGGCTCACTAAAGATTTTAAGTATTTAATGTTGTGTTTCCAAAGAGATTTTAAATAAATAAAATATTTATTTTAGATATTATTTTTAAAATATATATTTTTAATTTTAAAAATTATATGTTCTGAAAAAAATAATTTCTTCAGCATTTTTATGTGTTAGACTATACGGTAGGTCGATATACTAATAGTCGATAATTTTATAATATAATTAGCAGACACACGATATTAATTTAAAAAACAAATGTTCTCAACTTCATTCTAAATGTTATTATGATGATTTGATTTTCCGATAATATATAAAGTTAAAAGTTGTTAGAATCAACTAACAAGAGTTAGTTTAAACGAAAAATAATTTGATTTTGTTTAAGTAGATTTCGAGTTTAAGGTATTGTGTATGTAAAAAAAAATTTATTAAAAGACTTACATATCAAAATGAAACGTATGATGCGAGTCGATATAATGATTATTAATAATATTTTTAATATATAAATAATATAATCTTAAAATTTTAATTATATTATAAATATTATAAGGTTATATCTTCAAACAAATGAAATCAAGTACAACTGTAATATTATTTATATATTATTTGCGTTAAATTTATATTAAGTTTTTAAGTTAGTTTGATGGTTGATGTAAACCTTTTATCTTATAGATTTTTAATTCGAGACTCATCAAATATACTTTTTCAATTTTTTTAGAAAACAACATTATTTTGGACTATCTTAAATATTAAAACAATTATACCAAAATAACGATATTTTGCACTTAATAATTCGTTACAATTTAATAATTAAATATTTGAATTAAAACCAAAATAAAATTTAATGTATAATAATATGACAAAAAAACAAAGTTTAATGGTACAATAATAAAAACAAAATTTAATAAAATAATTATTTTATAATTTAATGATAATTTTTTATATAAAAGTTAAATTTTAGTAGTATTTTATATAATTTAAAATAATAATAGTGGATGGGTACCACAGCCATGGGTGTGTCATGTTCCAATCCAAACCCAAAGTGAAAAAGCTGCATGGAATTATTACCAAACCAAGATTGGTCCATCCCTAGTCCCCTTCTGCACTTCAATATGGTGTTGTACCGGACCTCATGGATTCTCATTTCCGACCAAACCAAAATCAAAACACTTACAGTTTTATATTGCCCGTTAAGGGTGAGTGTTCGATCAAAACGAATCGAGTCGAATTAAAAAATTTTAAGTTATTCGAATTGATGAGTTTAATTTTATCATTCGAATTTTTATTTAAAATATTTTTGAATCAAATCGAATTAAAATAAAAAAATTTGAATCGAGTCGAATTTTAACGGCAATTGAGTTTAAACCTTGGGGACACACTTTTAAATTATTACACGAGCAAAGTAGTACCAACTTATGTTTTCATTGACTAGTAAACTTAAAGAGAAATACAGCTACGAGTGGACCGACTGGTAGGCTCTTATACCACAGGGACAAGGGGACCATAACTTTAGAGTGAGGTATTCTTATGATGATATTAAATGAAACTTAAAAATTCAAGTTATAATTTTGAAAATATTTTTTTATTCAATTAATAATTAAAATTTTTTATCTAATTCTGCATAATTTTTAATCATATTTTATAAAAAAATTATACTGACTAACTTTTAAGTGTTTTTAAGAATTTTTTTAAAACTGTATCCTTTTCGTTTTTTTATTCCCCACAGAATGTTGTTTTTCTTCAAATTTGCCATCTTTCAACTCAACATGATCCTTGGTCCGGTTTCTTCAACACAATTCTCCTTCGGGGTAAATAACACCATTAGTCACTAAACTATTCTTATTTTCCTATAAACAATGACGGTAAATACTTGGGTCTTCCCTGGATACGGGATAGAGACAAGGAAGAAGCACAAAAGTTCATACGATAAATAATTCGAAAACGACCTGTTTATCGCTTCTTAATCTTGTTGTCGATTGGGTGGTAAAATGAATCAGGACTATGAATGGGGCAAGTGTATTTACAATCTTCATGTTTGGACCTGGTTTTTCTTTATAAACCTTGAACTTCGATATCTACAATCTCAGATTGTAACTTCAAATGGACACTGGCAGGGGTCCCAAGTGGATACTGATATCTTTCTGACAGGGAAGGACTAAATACAGACATGAATATGACATCTTCGTAAAGATAAAATGGAAACACAAAAACATGGTGCATCTTGATAGCAAAGGGGGAACCACCATCTCTGTCAAGGATTCAGAATTTTAAAAACGTGTATCCTTCATTGACATCTGTCGGAATCAAGCTCCACCTTTTATAGCAAATATTTCTTCCATTTAAATACATATATATATATAAGATGTAGGCAGGGTTATAAATAAGAATATATACATTTCAAGATATCCACTTCCCCAAGTCACAAGTACATTCAAGCAAGCTTTAGAAAGGAAGTCACAAAGGGACTTCTTAGAGGTCTACTAACCAAGTTTAGGGTTATATCTACAGTAACTACTCTACCAAAATGGAACTGAACCTCTATAGCTTGAAATAAGATAATAACGTACTAACAAGGACCGAAAGGATCCACGATTACATATGTTACAGATATTACTACCAAGTGCCAGGGGGAAGAGGAACATTGGGAATACCGAGTATCTGTTAGCGTTGTGGCATTGGCAACCGAACTCGAAAGCTGGTCTGATCATTCTCCTCCGTGTCATTTGCAAACGGTCTTCAATCTCTTTGCAGCCTGAACAAATCCCTTGATCACCTGCAGCTCATCCATTTGCTACACCAACAGAAGGTATGTGTATCGTATAATCAGATTTTTTTTCAAAAGCTGATAAATCTCATTCTTATTCAAAAGGAAGTGAAAAACTAATATACAACTGACTTAATATAGAGAAACTGTCTTAAAAAACTACAATTTTGTTTTCACTTCCAAAGGGCGGCTATTGCGGTCAAGTTACCTGTGACATGAAATGCCTCTGAACGATATCAACTAGTTGCTCTTTTGAGGGATTGGGACTGCCATCCATCTAGAAATAGCAAAAGCAACGATGTTTAATTCAGTTATTTTCAGTTATACATGCACCAAAGACTGTGCTGGTAATTTGCTTCTATTTAATGTTAAAATGGGAGGAACTTACAAGATTGAAGTGTCGCCAGTATCTCCATAAAGCAGCCATCTCAAGTTTGCTGAGGTCAACTCTCTATAGAGGAGATATTATGAAAAAAATAAACCTTAATTATGCAAAAATAGATGGCTAACATATTTTTGCAGTAGCTTATTATTGGTAACATGTGATATCAAAAACTATACACGAAAAAAAAAGAGGTTTAAAACTATGTACCGTCGAACCGCGGGGTGTGGAAATAGAACTCTTAGACTGAGAGTCACAAGAAAGAGACCTATTCATAGTCTTGTTAGAAGACCCCGTTGATTTATGTGATCTATGCCTCGATCTGTGGGACTTTTGAGTGTCATCGGATGCTGGGCATTGAGAGATGGAACAAGCAGGATTAAGAAACCAAATTAAAAGAAAAGCTTGGTGGGACCAATAAAAAGAGACAATGGAGCTTTAAGAAATGGTGAAAGTTAAAGGTGAAGACACAATGGACCCTATGCACCCACCTCAACTACTTTTCACCAGAGAATATTATCATCCAAATCATTATATCAGAAGTATTAAGTATTGGAGTAGTTAATCACAACATTAAGCATCATTAGAAATCAAAAGCCATCACGCATTACCATCACCACAAAAAATTAACGGTATCCCAAAGTCAGCACAAGAAAGTATCTTTTCTACCGATGATTGACCCTCTCTAGACACAAGTGAATTTACACTCAGATGATTGACCCTTTCTGGAGGATTGTTTTTTTATCGAAAGGGTATAAGAATTCAACCTTAAAAAATTGTGAAGAATATGCAATATTTAAAATAAAGAGGAAAAGAGATCTCACCCATGTCTGATCCATTGCACTGCAGGTTTCCGAATTCAAGGTCTTCGTCGTCTTCATTACCAGTAGGAGCTTCAATAACGCTGAGGGCATTTCTCTGTAGCTTTACTTCTATGCCATTTGTAAGAACCTGTGATTTTATTAGTTGGACAAACAAATATCACCATCAACTACAAAATAAATGATTAACACAATGCTACCATAAGTGGATATTTGGCAAGAAATAATAGGCAGGGGAAGAGAAATCAAGCACAAATGTCTACAATTGATTATGAAACTTAACTACCAAACCAAAATAAATTAGGAAATTATTGATTGTGATAGAATAGTCGGTTAGGCTAAAAATTGTCTATTTTGCATTTGAAACCACTAGCTCACCTAGAAATTAAATACAACACAAATCAAGCACACATGTCTACAACTCATATAGCTCAATGAGAAACCTTCGGTTTTGTCAAAGTAAATCAGCAATAACATCAATTGGAGGAAGAAAGAAGGTCCATCTTTTCAGCATAAAAACAGTGGGAAACAGTTGTGTGATTGAATTGAATCAAAATATGATCATTTCCAGCAAAGCTATGAATTAATCTTCATAGATAGAAGTTACAAAAACTGCAGAGAAAAAGGAAGAGAAAAGGGACTCAAATTCAGAGTAGCTCAAGAAAAGAAAAAATCTTGAGGGAATGATATTCAGGCAGAACCAAGATCAGAATTCAGAATATAAAATTAGGAGAAGATTTAGAACACGAAGTAAAATGAAAAGAAGACTAAATAAACCCCCAAAACTTAAGATTCATTGTAGAAATGCATGCTAAACCACTTCAAAATACCAGATCTAGTTACAGAAACTTGCATGCAAGCAAACCCCAAATCCAAACCCCAACTTTGCAACTTGTGAATGACAATATAACCATTTCTTTTACTAGAACGTATCAAAATTCAAGCAAAAGAAGACATTAAAAAGCTGAATTTTCGGTTTTATTCAAAATAAATCTGATATTACAGGACATGCAATTGCACTAGATCGAAAAATTCAATGCAAAAATCAAAAGATGGGAAAATATAAATAATTGAAGTAAAGCCAAAACCTTTACTTGAAAATAACTCAAATTGAATCCATATTACCTTAAGAAAACCAAATTTGATTGTACTTAAAACTTGAAGAAAATATCCACATTATAAACAAAAAAGAGTACAGAGCAAAACAATTGCCAGTACAGGGGAAAAAAGCATTTCCACCCAAACTGAAAAATTCAAAGAATTACCAGCCAATGCCACCCGCCAAGTCCAACTGCCTTCTTGACCACGCCTTGAAGACCAACGAGAACCGATTTGGTACGGTTATTCCCAGTGACAACCACCTTGGTGTGACGTGGCAACACCGAGAGTTCCTCTTCACTACTGTCTCCGCAGCTCTGTAACTGCGTGAAACCACCGCCATTGACGGAACTCTCCATTGCCTCCATCATAATCCCCCAAACCAGCTCAGTGAGTCAAAATCAGGCTGGGAATTCGGAAGCGTTAAGGGTCAAAATTGCATTGAATCGGAAGATCATGCATCAGTGAATGCTTCTAGGGTGTTTTCGTAAGCAAAAGAGAGAGAAATTGAGGAGAACTTTTGGAATTTTGTGGAGAGAAAAAACACAGTTTTTGAAAGGAAAAGAAATGAAAATTCTGTGTGTTTTTAGTGAGAGAAACAATAAATGAGAGAGACGGGTATTTGTTTATTTATTGGTTGGTGTTGGCTGTGAATCCCGACTACTCGAAATTGACCAATAGGAGAACGCCACGCAATCATATGAGTGCTTTCTCGTTAATCATGCGCTGCAGAGAAAAGGAACGAGTTAGAAAGAAATGCTTGTTTTACGGCAGGGTTCAAATACCACTAGCGGTTATTTTATGTTATATTTTTTTTGATAAATTACGTAAATAAGTAAAAAAAATATTTTTTAATTTATTTTAATTTAAATTGAAGGTACGATTATTTAAATTTTTTAGTGTTTAAATTATATTTATGAATTATTTTTTAGTGTTTAAATTATTTTTTATTTTAAATAATTATTTAAATTTTTATTTAGATCATTTTAAGTATTTGAATGTTAAAAAATCGTTAGTCTATTAAAATATGATATATGATATATTTTTAATTTATTTTAATTAATTTTTAAATTAAAATTTAAACTTTAATTCAAAATTTTTATATCATAAATCTTAAACACTACACCTAAAAAATATATTTATATGCTTAATTTTTTAAATCTTAACATTATTTCTAACCTTAAACTTTAAATCTTAAATCTATTATTTTAAAGTAAAACATTAAAAAATTACGATAAAATATTAAATAATTTTCACCCTCTTGTTATAATGTTCTTCATTGTTTTAGCAACATCCGCAGATTGTGGACTCTACAAATCAATGATCAGTCACCGACCGAAAACTTCGAATGTTATACAGAAGCTGTTGCAATTAGGGCAATAACGAGCCTAATCGGCTCGCGAGTTACTTGGGTTCAATTTGGTTAAAATTCATTTTGAGTTGAATTCGACTTGAAAAGCTCATGAACATGTTCATAATAATTATATTATATATATGTTACATATATATTAAAAGTATTTTTTGAAGAAAAACAATAAAATAAAATAGAAGAAATGCACTAAAAATAAATTAATTAAAATAAATTAAATATTTTTTCTTTTCTCAATATTGAATTTTGTTTTTTTGTTAGTTATGAATTATTTTTAACAAGATCCTATTTTTTAAAAAAATATAATAAAATTTTATATTTTGAGTCGAACCAAATAAAATCTGACGAGTTTCGAGTTCAAGTCGAATTTTATAATATTATTTTAGAGTCAAACCCGAAACTAAAATTCCGTGTTCGCCGAACCTCAAGTTCTAACTTAGAATGAAGTAGGAAGGAAAGTGATTACCCTGTTCATAGAGTTGAAAAGTGATTACCCTGTTCTTCCTCTAGAGTTTGAAAAGTGATTACCCTGTTAGTCACAGGTATAATATTAAAATTGCAGTTGCAATCATGGTAAAGATGCCAGCTGCGGTTGGGGGCATTGTGGCTTTCAAAATCGTGTACCGTGTTACAATGACTTTCAAAATCGTTAAGATATGTTACAGTCGTAATTTAATATTATGATCACTAATCAAATTTAAGTTTATGAAAATATAAATTGAGAAGAGTAACAATACGAATGTCTCAATTTTCGGACTTTAATTCTTGAGGATAAAAATTGAGTACAACGAATATTTGAGTTTATAATTTGAGCTTTTGAATTAAATCTCTTCATGTTTTGTTATTTGAGTTAGACATTCGATTTCGAATTATTCTAGATTATTTATCCGAGTTGTTGGATGTAAAAAACAACAAAGAATTTCGTTCATTTGCCTAAGCCCCGACATTGAAGAAGGCTATAACACAACAGTCAATCTGAAAAATGAACTGTCTAAAATGGCATGAAGCATATGTACTTCTTTCCAAGTTCTTTCATTCTACCAGAACCCTCCTTCTTCCTTATACCTGCTGTTGCCGTAAAGCCGTCGGCCTTCGCCTGAGGACGGTACCGTCACCCCTTTGATTCCATTTGGCACGCTTTGTGACCTTGTTGTTAAGGTTCCTACTCCTAGAAGCTGAATTGGGAATAAAGACAGTAGTTTTAAACAATTCATCACTACCTGAATTGCTGGCTGCTGCCTTCAATACTAACTAGAGATCCTGTTAAGAGCAAGAGCTAATTATAATTGTCACGATGATGTTCCATTCCCCAGGGATATTGAAAAAATGGTCGTAAATTATTCAACATGTCTGATTGTATGGTCATGAAAGTAAGTCTCACAGGATGAATACGGAAAGCAACGAGCATGGAGGAAATCAGAAAGTTGACATACCTAAAGTGGCTGGAACTATAACCATCTCTTCCAGCCTATGGATGCAGAGGCATTAAGCTTCTTACATGCGTCATTGTGTTCCAAAATCTTGGTCCTGATCAAGGTCTTGCAAGAAAGCCATTGAATCGAAACATTCATCCGCTGAAATGCTCATGGCGCTTGAATTGTCTGAACTTGAAGAAGATGCAGGGTTGTCAAGATCATTCAATTCCAGAAAGTCACCTTCTGAACAGAATCTGAAAAAATCCATGTCAACAATGTTTTTTCCTTGATGCTCTGGCTCCGGAAGTCTCTCTGTGACGCCCAATGCTTCTGCCTCATCATGCCTGTTCACCTACAAATTGTTGAAACATGTTGACAGGTATTAGAAAAACTCATCCCCTTCAGATTCTCTCCTAATATCAGTTTTTTAATCTAATTGTCCACTGGCGTCTTACCAATCTTGGAAGACATCCTAGGACTGTTAAAATCAATCGATTCGAAAAATCATCCGGTCTGTTTTTTAGGAAATTATAAAGATTGATAGTCCTAATTCCTAATGAAATCAGGATATTTCATGTCCTAGGGGCACCTTGCTGATATTTTAGGTGACTGCAATAATTTCAATGTCCAAGCTGATAGTTTGGTGTCAAAGTCCATCAACTTGAAAAACTTGTATAATTCATTGTCCTAATCTATCCCAGAAAGAAAAGTAAACATGCAGATACAGAGATACCTGAGGATTGCTCAAGGAACCTATTCTTGTACTGCAATTACCATCTAGAACAGGAGGTTCTGATAAAATATTTTCAGCATCGATTCGAGCACTCGACGCATTCCTCAGAATCTCGTTGCTAGGAACAAGAAAAACTCTACAGAGGCTGATGGATTCCTGCATATCAGGCAAACAAACCAACTGAAATAGAACAACCGAGTTAAACTGTAAGGTTGCAAGTCTTTTGGTTTCAGTAGAGTACCTTTTCCGCATTTTCATCGCCCGGTCTCTTCCGAGTAATGCTAAAAACTTGCATCACCCAGTTAGTTTTATGCTCGTAAGGGACTTGACCATTGTAGTATTCAAGAGTGGTTCTCCAACCAATAATATCAGAGTTTGAGAAGACTTGAAGGGCCTCCTCTCTGGTCTTCCAGCGGCCATGTTCAGCATCGGTGTTATCCTTTGAGCTACTCAAGAACCAAAAATCATCTGCATGCAGTAATTAAGATGAGCCTCGTATCCAGAAGACTGATCCTTTTGCATCATAGCTCACACAGAAAAGAGAGGAAAACGAGAGAGCTCTTACCTGGTAAGTTTTGTGGCTCGTATTTGTAAGGATCTACATCATTAATAACATTGCTTGGCAGAGGAGATCCATTAGCAAATTTGTCAAGACCGATAAAAAGCTCCTCGTTGGTGCAGGTGAAACTGATATTGGCAGGTGGGGAAGTTGCCCGAGTGGCCATGGTGATCTGGTTCAAACCAAAAAAGAAAAGAAAAGAAAGAAACCCACATCATCAAATGTTTTATATCTGGTGCAGACGTGCAGCTATGAAAGGAAGGCCTTCCAAGCCGGTGGATATCAAGTTCTTACTACTACTAATCAAGAAACAGCAATAAATTATACTGTAATGAAAATCTAGCAAAAATCACTAGTAAATGATACGTTATATGCACATACAGGATCAGAAAAATTATACGTTTAGTTGATTCACAACGAACATCCCTGAATAGATCAAAGACCAAGTAACCACTCAAATTACCTGTTCCTTTGTAACTCATGGAAAGAAAACTTTCACAGTTAAACAAGACAAAGCAAATATTTCTCTTTTCTTTAAGGACGCTAAGGACGGAGATAAGCTCACCTCACTTTGCAGTGGCGTTGCCGCTGAGTTGCTGGATAGCTACCTTCAATCTGATACACACAGGAAAAGAAATCAAGGAAACAAAACGATCAGCTTCACCCTGTGATGGTTACTTCCTTTCTGTTTGATGTTTTCGAGAAAGTGAGAACTGAGAAGGGCGGAGGGAGATTAAAATCACTATGTGTTGGCTTTCGTTTTGAGTGACTTTAGCTCACAATGCCCATAGTATTAAATTACGGTCGCAACTCAACAACCACATTGTAACGTAACGGTTTTGAAGGTATCTGGCCGATATTACCATAATATCTCAATCGTAGCCGTAATTTAATACTATATTTCTGCTTTCGTTTTCCTTTTCAGACCAGCCAAACAGAGGGTTGTTTACAGTTTTATAACATTTAAGCTGATTTTTACATGTACAAATTATAGTCCTACAGGCTACATGTCCGGTGACTGCTCTGATGAATACTAAAAGAACACAATAAGAAGGATATTAAAAGAATCCCCTTACCAGCTTTCAAGACGTGTAACCGGGAACAGAGTGGTGTCCCGCCTGCCTTGGTTTCGGGTTCCTTAATCCTACCCCTCTACAAATAGTATTCGGAATTAGTGATGTTCAAAATTTTGGTTAATCGAATTAACCAATTGAATTAAAAAAAAATCACTTAATCTGATTAATTTTAGACGGTTAACGGTTAATAATTTTTTAAAATTTCGATTATTGGTTAATTTGATTTGAAATCGGTTAATTAACCGAATTAACCAAAAACTTTTATATATTTTATATTTTATATATTTATTTTTAGTCATTAAACTTTTAAAAATTATAAAATAAGCATTAAACTTTATAAAATTAGCACAAAATAATAATTAAATTTATTAAATTAAAAAATAATCATTAAATTTTTTAATATTTATCATAATTTATAACATACGATGAATCAATATAATAATTCAGTAAGTCTAATATTTTTTTTATAATTTTTGAAATTTCAATGCCTAAAAATTTATTTTAACATAGTTTAATGATTATTTTTATGAAATTTATCTAATTTTTTAGAAAAATTCTATTAATTAATTTAATCGATCGGATTAACCAAACTTTTTTTAATTCGATTAAAAATTTTCAAAAAAAATAATTTAATCAATGATTAATACGAAAATAATTCTAATTAATAAAATTTTGAAAATTCAGTTACCGAATCACCGTTTGAACACTCATATTTCGCATCCCTTCGGGCTCCACTACCCAACAACGTTAAGTAACCCTGGTTGGAAGCACGTGGGAGTTTGCTGTTGGATGAAACTACCCCATGGTTATCCTAGTTGGCTGTAGTTGTGTCTGTTGTCCAAGGAGAAGAGACTAGGTATTTTCAGCGCAAAGTGTTTGCAGCTATGGCGGTTAATGAGACGAGACGGATTGAGAGTTATTCGAGTTTGATTCAATCAAAATTCGATTAAAATTTAACTTGATTGTATTCGATTTAAATTCTTAATGAGTAATCGAGTTACATAATACTCGACTCAAAAAGCTCACGAGTTACTCGAAAACATAAATATAATATTTTTATTTTTTTTATAATTTAAAATCTAAATTTCTAATCTTAAAACCCAAAAATCTAAAGCTTAAACATAAGTCTTAAACCCTAAAATAAGATATTAAAACCTAAAATTAATAAGTTTGAGTTTATACAATTTGTGTATCAAAGTTTTTTTCATTAGGCTTTAAATGAGACATGAGATATAAGAGTTACTCGAGTCTAACACGGTTAAAGATCGATCAATACTCGACTTGATTAAACTTGAAAAAAAGCTCAAACTCGACTCGAGTTCTTAACGAATTGAGCCGAACTCAGATATTTTAGGCTCGTTCAAAATTACTCAAGTTCAAAATTTTAACGAACCGAACCAAACTTAACACTATTTGATCTCAGTTCGGCTCATTTACACCTCTATTTGCAGGTACCAAGTAACAAGTCTCGAAAACGAGGGCTTGGTTATAATTCTAGAATAGTCCAGTGGATTCTACTTCTACTTGGGATGAAAAAAATGAATATGATAGGAGTTCAATTTGATCTAATATGATTCGATAGAATTATTTTTTAAAATATTTTTCTGTCACGGGATAGGTCAGGATAAAATAAAAGATAATCAGATCAATTTTAATTTTTTTGTATTTATATGTAACATTTTTATTATTTTTTTTAGAACAGATTAATTTTAATTATTTTTTATTTAGTTATTATAATTAAATTAGAATTAAATTATATTTTTATTATGTTGGATCCGATTAAAGATAAGATATATTACAATTAAGTCAAGATAGATGATTTAAATTTTAAATCAAGGTCGGTATAGCCGAAAACTTGCACCGTCCTGTTTTAATTCATAGATACAAGCCCAGCTAATTGCAGAGTAATTTTAAATGAATATATATTTTAATAATTATTATAAAATAACCTCTAAACTTGATTATTTAGAAAAATAGTTCTCTTTCGGATCACATAATGTAAAAATATATTTTTTTAAAAGTGGTAGATTATTATTGTTCTTTTTTATCAATTTATTCAACACAAAACTTACATTTCATTAAAACATATTCCGTAAAAAACAAGTTCATCTTACATAGATTGAAATAGGGTTAGTTTTTAATTAATCAAATTCAAAAAATATTTTTTAATTAATTATTTAAAAATATATCGTTTAAAATTTCCTAATTGTAGTATTTGAATTTGATTGCATCATTTTTACGACAACCTGATTCTTTGCCTACATCTGTATGTCTTTTATCACATCTAAAGTAAAAATACTTTATACATTTATAAAATTAATAACATGACAGTTAAATACATTTATAAAATTATAGACTTAATTCTTATTATTTTATCAAATTGATCATATTTTTAATTAAATTATTTTTATAATTTAATTATCAAAATATAATTAATACAATAAATTAGTGATACGTGAGGTAGTTTATCCTAAGTTGTATGAGCACAACCAAGACCTTTAGTGATACGTGAGGTAGTTTATCAGAATTTGAAGAGCTTAAACCTGAGCTTGAAGAAAAAACCAGAGCTCAACCTGTTTGGCAAACCGGAAAGTCCAAAGGAAAACACACAATTTTCATTTTGTTTTCAAGAAATGCAGGGAGGGGAAAGAAAGAAAGAAACGAAGACAACATAACAGGATCAAAGAAGAATGAAATAATTTTCTCCTCTAGATCATCACCATCAGCTTAGATTCATTTTGCATCATACAAAAACTTAAAACAATGCTAAATGAAACAGAAAAACAGTCGTTTACTTCAATTTCAAGCAAGACGACTACTGAGTTGACAGAAACAAAAGGAGAAAGCTAACCTTGAAACGAGTGTTCTGCAGGAAGAAGAGAGCCGAGAGCGAGTGAGTTAACAGTGTTGATCATCCTAAGAGCGGAGGTGTGGGGGAATATTTATACGCTTTCTAACCAGGGTTACCCGCCCACAGTTAACAATGTTGATCACCCTGGAGTTTATATAAGAAAAGCAAAGGAAAATTGAGCACAAATTCGTGACATGGCCGTCACTCGTTGGCTCAGCTTATGCAATCATCAGCTGGAGCCTGGAAATAACACAGGGACGGGCATTACTTTATTTCGAAGGAAGCTTCCTTTGCCCAGGTTTGAGTCTCTTTGACTTTGTCAAACATGACTTGGTAGCATTTAGCACCGGAATCATGTTTAAAAAGGAAATGTTTTATTGCCCAAATTAAGACATGACCACATTACGGGAACGATGTATGAGTTTATATCTCGATATAAAAATATAATTCTTTTTAATTAATAAAACAATTATAAGTACATGGGAAATTTTGATTTTTTCCTTGCCTTCTTTTAATTAGTTTGTTCTTGTTAGAGATCTTTGTCAATGCCTGTAGGGTTGGCTTTGTCTGTAATTGCATGAACTTAAATGTTTTCAACAATGAAAATCAATGTCTTCAGTATTTCTAAAGGCTGAAGAAACAAAATAAATCGATTGTATTTATGAAATGAAAATTTAATTTTAAAACATTGTAGTTTAATCCGGAGAAACTTACAATGGAGTAGAGTCCCCTTGGAAATTGGAATTGTTTTCTACTCGTATGAGGTTGAGCTAAAAAGTATACTGTTAATTCTCTTGATCTGGTGTCGCATCGTTTCGTTTTTTTTAAATGTGAATCGAATCACAGTCTGCGTTTTTTCAAAAAAAAAATCAAAAACGAATGGTAAAAAATCAAAAATAGAATTTTGCGGTTCAGTTCGATTAAAACTCGTGGTTTTAACGGTAATTTTTATTTTTTAAAAAAAGTAAGTCAAAACAAATAAAATATTTATTAGACCTTTTAATATCAATTTATTTTATCATTAAGAACATGAAAACACATATCTCGAGCCCTTGAAAAATCTAAGATTTTAAACAAAAATTAAAAAAATAACAATGATTATAAAACAAACAATATATCTAAAAAATAAATCATAAAAATATCTATTTAATTAATGTACACTCAATGATTTTATATCGCCAACCTAAATATATATATCTAGTCTAATATATTGTTTGATTAAATATAAACTTAAATATTATATGTTATAAAATAATCGTAAATAATAAATATTACAAAAATATATTTAAATATAAAATACGATATCTAATCAATTTAATATTATAAAATTTTATCTAAATATTTTAAAAGATTATCTTTAAAACATATTTTTTTCATTAATTTGGTAGCGGAAGGTATATAGTTTTAGTAGAGTCATTGATTATTATGTAGTAATAGGTATAGATTTTCGTGATTAAACAGTTCCATTAATAATCAACTTCTAGTATTTTATTTTTTCTACAAAATTTTAGTTAGAATTTATTTTTTTATAATTGAAATTAAATTAAAAGTATTTGACTTATTTAAATGTTTATCCATTTATCATTATTTGTTTTAAGTTTAAAGTTTAAATAAAAAATAGGTATTTAAAATATATTTTTTAAACTTTAAGTATTAAAAATATTTTTATTAAAAATGAACGTTTAAAATTTATATCATTATAGTTTTAAGCGTCTGATGATTAATATAATTAAAAATTTTAATTTTAAACAATCAAAACGTTACATATCATTTTTTAAATTAATATTTTTAAATATTTAAAATTAAAAATATATAATTTTTAAATATTTATTTTTATTTAAGCTTAATTTTAATAGAACTACAGTCCCGTAAAGTGTTACCATTCAAGCTGGGAAGAGGAACCTTCTTGAACTACAAATCTCTCCATTTCATTTTACTGTTAAAAAAGAATCCATTAATTTTTGGTGGATTTCAGTCGATATTTTCGCAGTCAGAAAGAAGGACCGACAAGAAGTGGAAATTGAGCTTACCAAACCATGACGCTTTTCTCAGATCTAACGAAAGCTCTGTTCTTCATTCGTCGACTAAATTCCCCTACTCAAATCCAAATTCTGTGTCCAACCCTTTGTTTATCTCTTTAAATAATCACTTCCCAGATTTCTTTATACAAGGATCTGTCCAAGTTTGAAGTTTTTTCAAACCAGCATGGAATCGGAACTTAAGGACCTCCATTCGAAGCCGGCGAAGATCCAGCAACCCGATTCGACCCAGGACGAGGCCTCCGCCAAAGACGACCGTCCCCTCCTCAAACCCGACTCCTCATCCGCCGCAGACTACAACATCCAGGAGCTCGAGAAGAAATTCGCTGCTTATGTTCGTAACGACGTATACGGTGTCATGGGACGTGGGGAGCTGCCGTTGAAGGAGAAATTTTTGCTTGGGGTCGCCCTCGTCACGCTGCTTCCGCTTCGCATCATGTTTGGGATGACTATTTTGGTTGTATATTATTTGATTTGTAGAATATGTACGCTATTTGCTGTTTCGAACCGGGAGGAAGAGCAGGAGGATTATGCTCACTTGGGCGGGTGGAGGCGGGCCGTGATTGTCCGGTCGGGTCGCTTCCTCTCTAGGTCATTGCTCTTTGTGGTGGGGTTCTATTGGATTAATGAAACTCGTAAAGATCCAGCAAGTACCCAGGAGAACTAAAAAAATGAGGTATGACGACTTTTTCTGAAGTTCAATTATTCAGCTTCGACTTCAATTACGTGCTCCCAATCTTGAATAATGAACTTTTCATAAAAAGTAATGTTTTTTTTGTCTCTTATGAACTTTACGTGTTTGATTTTCCTACAGGATACCCATCTATCAGAAGAGCAGGAAATACCTGGGGCAATTGTATCTAATCATGTATCATATTTAGATATATTATATCACATGTCCTCTTCCTTTCCAAGCTTCGTTGCCAAGGTCTGTTAACTTTGCTGCATTTTTTACCATGTCATAAATGGCTAAATTTCTGCCTTGACTGACATGTTTCTTGTTTGTTTTTTGTCAATTCGGACCCTTGGATTTTATTGCTGAAGTGATCTGTGGCTAAAATTCCTTTAGTTGGTCTCATTAGGCGAGTTTACCTCAACCCCCTAACTTTCACTAATTGTCAAGCTGATAAGTTTATTTATGATTTGTTTTCAAGTTTGATAATTATGGTAAAAGTTTTTGTTTTACTTAACATTATAAGTTCTTAACCTACTAGCTTCATAGCTTATTATGCTACAGGCAGCAATGTGTTTTTTATGAACATGTCTGAATATAACAAATTTTTGTTGCTTGTATGCAAGTGTTTTTATGATTTTATGTTTTGGAGTGATGAATGATATTTTGTCTTGTTTGTTACAGCAAATGCCTCGGTTGTGTCTATGTTCAACGGGAGTCAAAATCATCAGACTTCAGAGGTGTTGCAGGTAGAACGACTATCTATCTCAAACATGTTGTTCACCACTTACTATTGATCAAAAGTAAATGCATGAATGATCATTCTTTCAGGTGTTGTGACTGACAGAGTTCATGAAGCTCATCAAAATAAACCTGCACCAATGATGATGCTCTTTCCAGGTTAACCATTGTTTTGATCCTTTATATTCATTTTTTTTGGGAACAAAACCATTATATGCATTTATCACACGGTTAGTTTATGGTGCATGATGTACCCAAATACTATCGGTGTGTATGCATGAATGCATGTAGCTGATGTTTCATTGCTGCCTAAGGTTTTCCTATTCTTTTAAGTTCCCAATGAGTAAGGGTTGTTTGATTCATATTCATCTTAACAACAGAAGGAACAACTACAAATGGAGATTACCTTCTCCCATTAAAGACCGGTGCATTTTTGGCTGGAGCACCTGTGGTGCCTGTTGTATTAGGGTACCCATACCAAAGATTTAGTCCAGCTTGGGACACAATAACAGGGGTGAGTATTTCTTAAGCAAAGTCAAAATGACTGTAAAATTTGATAATAAAATTTATATGTTCCTGAATAGTAGCCGTGTCATACGTCTGGTCATTGGATATTGAAAATGTTTATACACATATGAGAGACTTCGGTTTCTTTTTGTTGTTATGAGGTGGTGGTCCTACTCACTGTTAGACATCTCTTAATATGAACCATTTGTTTAGTATAGTTGATATATGTGTTAGTTTTACTTGTATTCAGAAGCATATCGAAGAAGTTCTAAGGAGTGAAGACAATAATTTGCATCTTGTATCTAAAGGGACTTTTTTTTGTGAAATTGTCAATTAAGATGGATATCATGATTCACTTCTTCCTGCTAGAAAATATTGAAATATCTGTGAATACCTTTTTATGATAAGTATTGTGGTTGTACCCCATTTTTTTCTGGCTGATGCTGACACCGTGTATCGTTCCCTGTAGGTACGGCATGTTCTTCTTCTGTGTCAATTTGTAAATCACATGGAAGTGATACACTTACCTATCTACTGCCCCTCACAGCAAGAAAAGGATGACCCGAAGCAATATGCTAATAATGTCAGAAGATTGATGGCCACCGAGGTATGCATGTACCCAATTTTAACTCTGTTGACGGTTCGCAGATACCATATTTAAATTGTTCTAGACTTTTGAGGCACTAGCTTCTTGTTTTCATAGTAATGACATGAATCATCATTGTTCATTCATGTTGATGTGGGTCTTACTTTCTGGATAATTTTATGGCTGCAGGGTAATTTGATAATGTCGGATATAGGGTAATTTGCTGCTCTCAATGGTAATAATCGCCCGCCTACTGTCTTGCATCAGAAAGATGATTGATAATTTCTTGGCCTTGCTCTCAATCAACAGCGAGTATCAGTTGAGTTTCTTAGTTTGCACCGGCACTTTCATAAATTGCACCAACAAACCTTAGAGGTGGTTTCTCCTTACTTATTTGACTTGAATTAACCCCATCTGCAATTATATTGTTGCCTGTAGATACAGGTAATCTGTGCTATGAGCTTCTCTTTGTAACTTTTGTCATGAAATTACAAATTGAGTTGACTATCAGTTTTGAAATAGTTAGATGAATCTAACCTGAGATTCTGGTCTTGAATGTATAATCTTGCAGGGTCAATTGTAGCGATAGCCGCCGTATCATACGTGATCGATGTACACGAAATGCCTATATTATACAATCCATCAATTGCTACAATTTCTCTGATCGTTTAAGGCCCTTTTCATGATCAGAAATCTTAGAACAGAGTTTAACACGTTCGTGTCACATACGCAGCCCCCCACGAACTAAGAGGACAACACCGGAACAAAAATCCGAAATCATTAAGCATAACGGCAAAGAAACCCCATATACTTGTCTTGCCATTTCAGTAGAAAACATCGTTTGATTTCTTTGAATCCCAGGGAGGCAAGCAGCCTCTTAAGGGTGATTGTAGAAGTAATGAAGACTTTTGTCGCATGGACACCGAAGACAGGCAACTGAAGGCGCCTCTCAGCCTCCTCTTCTCACCATCACATGGCTGCTGATAGTTTGGATCGTGCCGCACAACAGAAGTCTTGAGGGCTTCGGGGAGAACACAGTTGCACATTGAGCCTAACACAAAGAAAATATGAGGAATGTGATGTCTGAAAACGAAGGTGCAAGTGTTGTAATAACAACGATCGCTACGATACAAAGGATACCTATTCCTGCCAGTCGATTTACCCAATTCGGAATCTGTTTCCCCGTCAGCTTGTAGCAAATATCCTTGCAGAAATGGTTGCAGTTCTTGACAATCAAGTGATACGTATCTCCATGATACCTTGCGGAATTGCACTCCATGAACTCCCTTACTTTGAAAGGGTCCAAAGATGTCGTCCCAATGAATATCGATTCCCTGAACTTGAACCCCGGGCACTGTCGTGGTTCGACCTCGAAAACACCACTGGTCGAGTACTCATGAGCTCCAAACGCATACTCCACACCATGAACTACATAAAGTGTACAGGTCAGGACATAAGAAAAAGGCTGAGCTTAGACCACAAACCCAAATAACAACACCTTCTGCATATCCAATATAAGTGCATTGCAATAACAACATACAAGTGAATGAATGGAATGAAGCCAACCTTCCACACCAGAATGAAAGATGCCAATCCCTGCCCAGTAAAAGTAGCCATTGATGGGCGTTAAGTCATAGACATTGAGATACACCGGTGCGCAGCTCGGATCGAAACTAGTTGTTGGTTTCACCTTTGCAAAGAAACAATGAGAAGCTGATTTGTATTTCAAAATTCGTGGCACCTCTAATTTCCATTTCTTCCTTTTCTCAATATCCATATTTCTTCAGTGGCAAGACCAGATTTCAATCAATGCCTATACAACCTGGGGTAAACTACGGATATCAGCTATATAATTTGTAGCAAACATGGTAGAAAAATGGGCACTTGCAGTACTAATTAGGGACCAAAAATTTCTTAACAACCAAGAGATATAGAACAGAAAAGGGGAAGGGTCAACTCAAAGCTTCAACAACCCTTAATTCCAATCACTTGAGTAGGCTAATTAACACTGCCAAGCCCTGCATTTTACATATTCATCAAGAAAACAATAATCTTTTTAATGCTCTAATGAAGGAAAGCAACAATACTACATGAAAATAAAAATAAATTGAATTGCCAGAAAAGATTTCACTTCAGATCTACTAGAAAGTAGAAACCGTGTTCATTGCCAGGAGTAACAATGGAGTATATCAGAAATGTTTTTTAACCAATAATCCCACAAAGAAAACATCTTCTTTTTGAAGAAAAAATAAAGAAACAAAGAAAAGAAAAGGCAAATGGGAGGAGCTTACAGATTCGTAGAAGAAAGGCCATCAAGCGCAGCTGAATGACGAGAAACCGCCATAACCATTACAACATCGAAGGAAGCCGGCACTGAATGAAATGTTTCATCTTTTCACAGCGGGTAACAAAGGAAGAAGAAACAGATCGTTACCAAAGATGGGATTAGTAAGCTGAAGTCTCCTTGAAAACTGGAAAGCTTTTAAGCATTAAAGAAGTAGACGAATGGGCATTCGCAAAGTCTTCATCTTTCTTTCCTTTTAGGCTTAAATGGAAAAAACAACCCCCAAAATATACTCTTTGTTTTTAGCCTTTAAATTATTTTTTTTATCAAAACAAATATCTAAGCAATTATTTCTGATTTCGGTAATTATTTAAATAAAAAATATTTCGCTAAATAAGATATCACAATAATTGTTTGATCAAGCCATAGTCTATGAACTAAAATGAATGTATATATATAATTTTAAAGGTTGGTTTTTTAATTCAAACATTCTTTTTATTATTATGGCTAAATTACCTTTTTATCCCATTGTTATGGTTATTAAGATTTAAAAAAATACTTAATCATTAAACTTTTGAATTAATCATGATTACATTAAAATATCCTCATTTTAGAAAAGTTAAATTGACCCAAAATGGCATCATTTGAATATAATAATAGTTTTATTTTAAAAAATCACATGATATTTAACAAGATAGTAAAATAACAATTTTTATTTATAAAAAAATAAACAAATTAAAATAATTATTTAATCAAGTATTAGAAGAGAGTTTTTAACCATATGCATATATTATTTTTCTACTACAAAGTTGATACAAAGTGTAATCACTTTTACGATCAGTAAATTGATTGTTTAAAAAATTTAGTGACCAAAATAGAGCAAAGTTGAATGATAATTTAAATATTTTACCCTTAAAAATTGAATGAAGATTTTTTAAATATATTAGTATCATTACAAGTTAATATGTACTCAATTTTTTTAACTCTTTTAATAACGTACATATACCGTAAAAAATATGATACTTAAACCCAGATTACTTAAATAAATTATATCGTCCTTTATAACTGGAACAACTCCACATATTCAGATCGAATGAATATTTGAATTCAAAATCCATGATTGGTAGTGTAGTGGGAAAACAACGTTTCATTTTCAAATTTGAGTGGCCAAAGAGGTCCCATTCTATTAACAGTAGCAAATAGCAACTATGATTTTTTGCTGGGAACACAGAACAGACAGACAGGTAGAAACAACATGAAGAATGGACCAACCCTGTTCACAGTTCTATTCTTTTTAGGACACCTTCCTTCAAACAACAAAAAAAAATATGGGTAAATTATGCAGAAGGACTATACATTACATATATTTTTTTTTTACTTTAATCATTCTATTATGAAAAGTTATAAAATAATCACTTATGTTGCAAGTCGATGTTTGCTTTGTTTCGAGCGTAACAGAGGAAGTATCCGGTAATCATTTTGAGAATGATTATTACACAAGAAATAATTCGAAATCGACATAAAATATTTTGAATACGATTAGGATTGAAGTACATGAATGACCTCAAGACTTGGACTTTGTCCAAACTTTATGTTCAAACATATAAAGAATCAAGATGGTGTGTGGGAAAACAAGATGAATTTACACTGTACATTCCCCCTTGTGCTAATCCCCTAAGTTTACTTCCTTTTGTGGGCAGTCGAGCATGAGTCAATCACACCGAACCAAGCGAGTTGAAGTGAGTCCATGCATCCTGAGGTTCCAAACAGGTAGGTATATCAGAAACTGTATTGTCTCAGTTTTCCTACTTTAGGTGTAGCAATATGATATAATACTCCAATATTACAGTGTTTATACGTTCCGCAAAGCAAAATATAAATGTATTATTAGTAAAATATTGTTGATCGGATTTTCACGTGACCGCGACTATGCGACTAAATAAGGATAAAATGAATAAATTGTAGCATGAAATTATAATGGAGCAATTAAATCACAGACTCTAATTGTAAATAGACTAAAATATAAGACCTTATTTGAGGTGAAAAGAAAAACAAGGGCCGGTAATAAACTATGGTACTAAGAGGAGCTAAAGATTGACAAATCTAAATGTCATTGTCCTAATGGGAAGAAAAGTTGATTGTAGGCAACAAATGGATGAATGGATTAAACAGGGGAAACATGCATTACCTGCAGAACATCAAAGACTCTTTCTGCAATGTATTTTATATCTGAGGCAGCACCCTTCTGTTGTAGTTTATCTGGATGTAAACACAGTAGAGCCTTTTGATATGATCTTTTCACCGCAGGACCTTCAATTATGTCCACCAAAGGCACCGGCTTCCAGCCACTATTAGGCCAAAGGACCTACGCATGACAAAGGATAGTTCTTTACATTTGCCACAAAATCAGAAAAAGGTAATTTGTTACAGTCCCTTAATGACCAAAATTGATCCGACCCAAAACCGATATCACCAGATCAATTGACAATTCTAACTGGCCTGCATGATCTTGGAGATTACCATTAATACTCACATATTGTAAGGTTGACAACAATGAGCGGATATTTCCTTCTTTCCCACTTGACCATTGCTGAATTTTAGCATCAATGGCCTACATTAAGTGAAGTAACCGGCTGAAAAAATGCAAAGCAAAGTAGGTGTTTTTGCATATGGTTATGACAGCATCTAGTGTGGTCTATAATGCATTACCTTGATTTCTTCAGGGTCGATGCCCAAGTCCGGGAAATTTTTCTCTTCTGGTGCCAAGTCTTCTATCTGTCCATAAGCATGTGGTATCATAATTAGGATAGAGTACATAACATTGAACATCAAACATTCTATAGGAATTGTACAAATAGATATAAACCGAAAGCATACGATGAAGTTGTTGTCGGCAGAGTCTGTTTGATCCTCCATAACAGTGTTGAATCCATGAGAAACTGATGCCAACATAAATAATATAAGGAAAGGGTTAATTTTAAATGAAATTTGCATGCCGGTAAATCTCCAAAAGCAACATACTTGAAGTAATAGAACACTAGAGAAACTAACCGGGATCTGTTATATTAGTGTTCTTTTCAGCTGCACCATTAAACATATGATTCACAATAGAAACTTCTGGAGATGATTTCGTCTCTTGCATGTAAGGCATGTGAAATTTCACCTCCGTTTCAGTCACACCATCACTTGGTTCATACTCCGGTAAAACCGTATGTCTTTCCGGCCGTCTAGAGCTATGACTCTCATGAACAGTATCCGGTTTAGGCTTTGATGAAACATCCTGGTTGAAGATTTTAATGAAATCTTTCACCTTTCCTCTAACTCTGCCTTTCCCATAATCCCCAGAATTCCTAGGGGAACCTTTTACTCTTGTTGCACTTGCTTCCATGTTACTGGAAGTAGCACTTTTTGTAGCATCAGGTTTCTTGACATTTTCATCGTCTAGAATTTCATGTAACTTCTTTCTACTCTTTCCAGAAATGTCTTCTGCTCCATCAATGTCTGCACAATACAGAAGAAAACAACATATGAGATATAGCACATAAGCACCGGATCATATCATAAACGTATGGTTAGACCACCAATTCTAATCCGAATCCGAATCGAATAGTACATGCTACATACCTCGTTCGTAATGGTTGTCCTTGTGTAAAAGCATTTTCAGAGTTCGAGGGTGAACCTTTTTAGTGCCATTCCCTTGTTTATCACACAAATCATTCTGAGAAAGGGAACGATTGATTTCAGGTTCGTACTTGGGAGTGTTCTCTTCCCGAATGGATCGAACCCTTTCTCCGTCTCCGTTTCTTGACTCGATTCGAGAGCTTAGTATCCCATTATCGTCACCTTCTACTCTAAAAGATTTTGATTCCATGTCTATCCATCCCTTAGCACTTGAACACCTCTGCAGTTTCTCTGTTTCTTCGAGTTTACCATTTCCCCTAATGACTAACCCTATTCTTCCTTTGCCTTCCCGTTTATAAATTGGTAAGTGAAATCGGCCGCCGGTTGTGGATTCTGTTTCGTCGTTCTTGGTCAAGCTTACTGAATCCACAGCTTTTTTTTCCGGTAGATAACTCCTGGGACAAAGCAGTTAATCGACACGATGATTGGACATCATTTTTATCTTGATTTTCTTGACCTGAGAATCTTGAGAGAGGAGAAGCGGAGTCATTCGAAGATCCATCCTTGTTTGTAGATGTGGTCCGAGTGGGAGAGCCAAATGTGGGGAGGTCCATTCCTTTGTTCATAAGGCTGAGGATTTACAGGCGGCAAAAGTAAACCATGAGAGCAATTATGGAAACAGATTCACTCAAATTTCATGAAAACGTAAACAAATACACTTCCATGCTGCTGCATAACTATGCTGGCCAAATTATTAAAATTCTGCTTTTTTGTTTAACTAAATTAAATTTTATTAAAGTCTATTAAGAGGGTGATTTTTTTAATTTAATTTTTTTATTTATAATATTAAAATTTACATTTTTAATATTGTTTAAAGATATTTAGTGTCTCGTCCCACTAAATTATCTTATTATTTGTTCAAAATTATGTTTTCAAGTTTTATTTTTTAAATTATTTAACTCTATCAAATAATTGATATAGAACTCTATTTTTTTAAAAAAATCCCTCTTTTCTGTCAAGTACACCAAATAAAATATTTATTTTCCCTTATTTTTACTGTAATTTTCGCAGGTTTAAAATAAAGGCAGTCAAAAATTCTATTAACCTTTAATTGAATATTCACTTTAACGTTTATTTTATTTAATTGATTTAATTTTTAATATTTTATTTTAAATTAAAATAATATATTTATAGATAAAAGATATTAGTTAATCAACGACAAATAATCTAAAATAATATGATAAATTTGTATAGTAATACACGTTGATATATATATGACAATTTAATATAGATAAATATATTAACTTAAAAGAATATTACATTAGTCAAAAAATAATTTTATAAAATTATATCAGTATATATATTTTTTTTATTAATGTGTCATTTCGTCAAATTATTTAAAATTATTTTTTGTTGATTAACAATTTTTATTCATGGAGTAGTTATTTTAATCTAAAATAAGATTATTTAAAAAGAATATAAACCAAAATACTAAAATATTCAATCGAACATTAAAAATATACTTTTTGGCTTTATGCTTAAAATAAAGTACTTAAATCTTCAATTTCAATAAAATGACGGTATATATTATTTTTCAAAGAAAAATGCTTAATAATGATATATTTAAAATAATTTTTGAGGCCATATATATATATATATATTTGTAGCGACCCTTTTAAAATTATAAAAATAATGGATTTTAGGAAAAGGTCACTAATTTGAGAAATTAAAAATTAGGAGTTTTAAAATTGTCCTCAAAATTAGAAAATTAAGGTTTGGTTTTCAAAAATTAGGTCTTAGAAATTGAAAATTAGATTTAAATTAGAAAAGAGAATTTAGACCTAAAATTTGGGGATTTAGGAATTTAGGTTAAAAGTTGGGCATTTTAAAAATTAGGGTTTAAAAAGGCCTTAAATTAAAGGTGAATTGGAAAATTTAGGGATTAAATTGAAAAGGGGAAATTTGAAAATTAGGGTTGAAATAAAAAGAATTTTAAAATTAAGGTCTAAAAAGGATAGGGATTTGGAACGAATTTGAGGATTTAAAAAGGTTATAAACGGGTTGGAGTCGCCACCGGACACCGTAAAAACCAGAGATTCGAAGAAAACGGGTCTGAGAGTCGGTTACGGCTCAAAAACGGGTTTAGGGTTTTAAAAACCGCCCAAAATTGACACCTTTATCCAAATAACCGTTTAAATAAATTTTGAAATTTAAAAAATTAAAGTGGCGTTCAAATTAAAATTTGCTTAATATTCGAATTAAATTTTATTTTTACCGTGTCTTTATTCGAAGGTGACGTATACACCGCGACCACTACGTTGGAACACGGGCCCGTTACGACCGAATAGAAACATTAGAATTAAGTTCATTGATTATCGAAGTGAGATGGGGATTACAAAAATAAAAGACGAAACTTACAACAAAATAAATGTGTAAAAATAAATATGTATGTGAACAATAAAATAAAAATAAGAGAAATAAACAAAAGTATGATATAAATAAATATAAATGCATGAAAAGGTATAATAAATATGTAACAAAATAAATATAAATAAAAATATGCACCATGAATAAAAGTGCGAAATTAAATGTATGACAAAAAGAGCATAAAATATAACATAGATAAATGAAAATATAACCTAACTAAGATGCATGGCAACAAAATAATTGAAGCAAAATGGATGAATATGTACATATAAAGAACTACATGTAAATGAAATAAGCATATAATATACATAAAACAAAAATAAACTTAACAAAATACAATAATAATAATAAAAATGTCATTGTAAGTGACTAAATTGAAATAAATCAAAAACCTTCAAGCCCTTCAAACGTTATTATGAAGCGAGGAAGGGTTGAGAGAGATATTTAAGAGATACGGATGGACCTTTTAATAATAAAACTATTATTAAAGTCACCTATTAGTTCAAATCGGGACTAGATTGAGAATATTCAAAAACTTTAAAGGACCAAGGACAAGATTTTAGGGACACGGGATGGTTCAAATGGTAATAAGACCAGTTTTAAAAGGAGGTTCAGAGTATAAAACACAAATGAAATTAAAACACATAACCCACCTTCCATTTTTTACAGTTGAAAACAAAACTCCCCAGAATCCTCTCATTTATTCGAACAGATGGATGAACATTCAAATGTTCATCCTTCAAAACCCAGAAATTGACCATTTTGCAGATTCCGGCCTTCGTCAACGTTATCCGAAGAAACCAAAACAACCTTTTTTTTTTCTTTTTCGAAATCAAAAACAAATAACACTCCTCATTTTTCGTTTTGAAACCATAAAACCCATTTGGTTCGTAGAAATCGAACCCCAAAACCCCTTTACCTTTCAAAGCAGAATCGAAGGAAAGAAAGATTTTTTTTAAAAAAAACGGATCGAAGACGGTTTCGAAGATCCTCTTTTAGGCTCACCAACTACGGCCACGAGGGTGTAACGCTTATCGCCGGACAAGGGATTCGAGCCGGTGATCATCTTTGAAAGGTTAAGAAAATCTAAAACCTAACCCCTTTTTTATTGTATGCAAGAAAACCGCATGATGGTATACCTCTAAGATCTCTGTTTTCTATTGATTCCACGAGTGGGGGGAAGAACCCCCATTACAACGTTTTGTTTTTGGCTTTATAGCCGAATTACAAGTTGCAAAAAAAAGGTTCCTGCTATTTGTTTGATTCGCCTCTTAATATTTGTTGGTTGTTACTCGTACCCTCTGAAATTCTCTAAATTTGCTGTGGAAACGGCCGAAATTGTACTGAAATTCTCGGATTTTTCTGATTTTTTCTGTTTTTGGATCTGAATATTTTTGCATTTCTAGAGCGTTTCTCTGTAATTTTGTACAAGACTGACATCTTGTTTTGGATGCATACGAACGTGGTGCCGGAGCGACAAAGGGGACCACCGACGGCACCAGACGATGACTGGAGAAGGTGGAGAGACGTCTAGCATCGAAGGGTCGCGAGGAGACGAACGGTTGCGCGCGTGTCATGCACGCACGCGTGGACCAGCCAAAAGGCCGCGCGTGTAGGAGAGTGGGGTTCCAGATGCTTCTGCTGCTTCGTTTATGACCGTTAGATCTGGATTAGATCTAACGGTTTAGATCTGGCTGCACGAAAAGATGAAAGATGAGGTGTTTAGGGTTTCCATTGTAACCGGTCATGGGCTCGAATCTTGGGCTTGTGTATTTAAAATTATTACTGGGCCATTTTATTTATTTGAAATTGGGTTTTGTTTTCTTAATTGTTAGTGGGTTTATATATTATTAATAAATGAAATAGGTTTTATGTTATATATTTTTTTTTTATTTAATTTTCTTATACTATAACAATAATAATATATAAGGATAAAAATAAAATAATAATAATATAATAGTATATATGATAATAATAATAATAATAATTGAATAAAACAAAGATAAATACAAAATCGAATCAAAATAAAGGTATTTACAAATATGGTATCTTTTAGTAACAAATATATATAGTAAGAATACATATACGTATATTAAAAAGGGTAGTACATTCATATTTTTTGATTTTATAATAATTCAAAATTCGAACCCGTTATTTGAATTCAACGAAAATTTAATATCGGGTTTAGAACCCCGGATAAAATTAGTGATTATAATATTATACGTGAATTCTATAATCCGATGAACCTAAATTCTAGGTTTTAGGGTGTGCAAAGGACTAATCTATGCAAGTTTAAATAAAGTAATTAAATCTTCGATTTCAGTATAATCGTGAGATTAAAATCGTAATTATACCATGAAAATACATACTAAACTAGAAGATTAAACATCACAGCGAAAGCAGAACCTGAATCGAGTAGGCAATGAAGTAACACCAGGTTCAGCCGTTGTCGGCAACCTCGCCGGACTTGCTACCTGCCAACTTAATGCAAAAGGGTCCTTCATTTCATACTTCCTCGGAGAAGAACTCAAACACCGATCATCCCTTCTTCTCCGAACACAGGGTTTTCACTTGATGCAGAAAACAACGTTTCATCACTGCTTCTGAAACCAGACGATGGATAAGAATCCGTTTCTTCAATGAAACGGTGCTGTGTCTCTTGAACTGACGACCTCCTCGGCGGACCTCCAAAGACGTCGTTGAAGTCTACATCCGAGTCTGTAACCTGTGTCTTGGGCGGACTGTAGCCTAAAAGAACACTCTCTCTGTAGGAAAATCTCTGCATATCGATGTCAAAAGAGGGGAAGCTGGCGGGAAACAGGATACACTGTGAAACTGGATCAAATTTGCAGAGGGAAGTGAGAATGTTTTCCGTAGATGAAAGAGAAAGTTCAAAGTAAGCAGAAGAAGATGACAAGGTTGGGGTGTTAAGGCAAAGATTTGAAGCCACTGGAGGGTTTGTTTTGTCCTTGTGTGGACCAATTTTATAAAATTATTGTGGCGGCCATTAATTCATGATTTTTTGTGATCCGAGGTTGATTCTGAGTTCGTTTTCCAACACCCATTTCATACCAACAGTCTGATTTTCTTTTTCTGGTCCTGGAATATGCCTTCAAAATGATGGTGATTTAGCATAAAACTTTATCCAACTTCTAATGCATAATTAGTTCCCAGATTACATCTTGGATAACAAATTCATAAAAAAAATTAAAATTTTAAATAGAAAGATAAAAATATAAAAAAAAATAATTAAATGTGTGGAGCGATTGTTCGACTCATTTCCATGTGACTTCATCGCTCAATAAAAAGAAAAGAAGCACACAAATCAAAATCTCACAGATAAACGAATTTATTCGAGAAAGTTTAACGGACGAGTAATCTCGTTGGGAATTTCAAAGGCAAAAACAGAATAACAATAGAGAAAGAGACTTTAAAGCAATGATTCTTTTAAAGAGGTAAAGCCAACGAAAGGGACGTAGAAGGATTTAGGGTTTGAATAAAATGTAAATATTTAAAAATAGTAATAAATTTATAAAAAATTTAAATAAGAAAAATAAAAAAATTCTTTCAAATAGAGAAAGATTGTTCCTCCTTACTCTACGTGTCTTTGTCTTCGGCCGACAACACTACCCTCAAAAAATATCAGCTTCATTGCAAAACAAATTCCAGCCCAATACATGGTAATTTTTATTATCACCTCTAAAAAGAGAATCTAAATCATCTGTTATTTTCTTATGCCTTCATTTGTGTTTCACTTTAAATTAAAGAATTTAGGGTATAAAATTTAAAATTTTAGGTTAAAGATTTAAGTTAGAGTATAGAAAATTAGGGGTAGGGTATACTCTTTAAAGTTAAAGTTTAGGGTTTAGGATATAAAAGATATAAGTTAGAGTTTAAAATTTAATTTTTTAATAAAATAACAAAAAAAATATAAATGAGGACATAAAAAAAGGGCAAAAAATTTTACTCCTAAAAAGAACATCGAAAAAATGAAAAACTGATAAGAGAAGAGAAAAGATAAGTGATACATATTATCCTATCTAGTAGCATAATAATTAACTTTTAATTTTCGACCCATTTGTTATAAGAAAAAGTACGATATCGATAAAAAATAGTTTTTTAAAGAATAAAATACATTAATATTAATTGATTAGATCAAATCAAATTAAAGTTTTAATTTTTAATTGAAATGAAATTATTTTATATGGGTTTAGGATCAAAACTATATGCAATATACCATATACGATATACAACCATAACTTCAAACGAAAGAAAACAAAAAATCTGTATCCCAGTTACTAAGCACCGGTGTTCAAGCTTTAACCATTGGCTTTTCTCTCCGCTGCCCCTTCCCATGTTTCTCCATTCCAACTCTCATCTGCGCCGCCGTACGATGGATTGCAGCTGCTTCGACACCGGACACACCTTCAAAAGAATTGAACAAAGCAGATAATCCTCTCGAGGAAGTTCCACTATCACCCATGCCAAGCCCTAGAAAATCAAGCGTTGTAGGCTTCTTCCCCAACTGCAGGGATGAGCCTATCAAGGGAAGGCCGAGGCCAATACCTGCTGTCGACATTGAATTGCTCTCCGACGTAACATTCGGATGTTGGCCAACAGAGGGTGAAACTGAAACTGTAAAGCCTAGCCCAAGAAATAGTGAAGGGCTCGATGTCGTTGCACCCATTTGAGCAGCCTTCTGGAGCAATGTAGTAGCCGACATGACTGGTCGGGTCAAGATTGAGGAGCCATTGTTGGAGAGGTAGAGCATAGAGGAAAGAGAGAGGGATGTTAAGGGTGCTGCTGTTGGTTGAAAGATTGAAGATGGTGGCGGTGAAACCATAGTAGTAGACGGTGTTAAAGGCTGTGGAGGCGGCGGAGTTGCTGCAGCTGCTACTCCAGCCCTCGCTGTTTCCTCAGCCAGCGCATCGCAGAAAGCTCTATGCGTAAAGAAACTATCCCTCCTTCAAGAAACATCAACAGCAGTCAAAACGGTTCGACTACAAAACGGGAATTATTACATATCGAAGAGTTTGTCTTTACCTGGAAAAAACGTTGCCACAATCGCATTTATACTCTCGGGTGCCACACGTCTTCATGTGGGCCTTCCAGTCGGACTTAACGGCGTACGTTTTAGTGCACCGCTCGCATTTCCATTTCTTTTCACCGTGTTTCCTGCAAAAGTGTTTCTTGATACCGGTGAGATCACCCAAGGCTCGAGCCGGGTGGTGGTGTACGCAGCTCGGCACGGGGCAAACGTAGACTCGCTTTCGTATATCTTTTCCGGTTGTTCTTTGCCGGAGCTTCCACGGTAAGTTATGGCCACGGCGGTGGAGTTGAAGGTTTTGGTCGCGTTGGAATCCCTTTTTGCAGATCTCGCAAACGAAACGGTTGGATGCTTGTAGGGTTTTTGGAGATAAAGCTATTACCTCGGCTTCAGGATCTGAATAAATCAATGAAATTTAGAAGTAAATTATGGAGATTCTAAAAAAAGTGGACTTTTGCTTGTTCTCATAATTTACCTGGCATCCCAGGAAGATTTCTTTTCTTCTTCGGTGTCCGTTCTCCCGAAGAAGATACACTTGCTTCACCAGAAGCAGTGGAACCAGCCATTGTTGACGAGCTTTGAAGCTCCCCCTGCTTTAAGCTCAAAGAAATTGAACCCAGTTTTAGTTGAAGGAAACTATGGAGTTCTTGAGTTTGGATACTATAACAATCCACCGCAAATTTGACTTGATTTTTAAACCGAATGATTGTTATTCACTATTCACGAGGAAAACGGATGGAAACTGAGGAAAAAGACGAATTTCTAAGCGTTTTTTCCGTTTGAATGAAAACAAGAAGCAAAACTGAACTGAAACCCCACTATTTCAGTAAAGTGCAGAGCAGGAGGTCTCATAAGTCGGTTTCATGGTCTGAACAAAAAGTGAAATATTCAGACATTGAAGAAGAAGCAAGCAAGTAAAGAAAAAACGAATGGAGAAAGGGATTTAAATGAACTAAAAAAACAAAATGATTTCGAATATAGTTATGCGATGCCGGGTTTGACCTAAATGCTAATGTATGTTTGATTCGATAAATTCACAAACAATTTTATTAAACTTATTACTATCAGGTCGAGTCGAATAAAATTTTATTAAACTTATCGAATATTCAATTAAATCAAACAAATTTAAAATTTTAATATTAATTAACCCATGATTGATTCGTCTCATAAATAGCTCTAAAAATTATTTTCAACATTCAATTGATTTTTTTTAATACACATTCAATTGAGAAATATTTTTTTTCAAGTATGGTAAGTTTATTTATTTATTTATTTATTTAAACTTTAACTCACTGTGTTTCTATGAAAATCAATTTTATTTGAACTTTTGGTACTTTCACGATGAGTTAATTGTGATGATATTAGTTTAAAAGTTACTCCATAGTAATATCAGAACCAAACAGTTTTATTTTTGTCTTTACTCCTTAACTTGGTCTGTTGGTCAACGTGTCAGGCTTTCCGGATTTCTGACTCCGTCGGGAGAAGTCCTGAGTAGGCGGTGCTTGTCGTTTGCATATTTGTTTGAGATCCATTTCAAAAGTCAATTATACCCCAGAAAAAAAACAAATCTTCCATGGTAGTACGAGGCAGAGATTTTAGACTTTTCAACTCAATCAAATCTTGTGTTTATAAATTTATATATTTCATGTTAGTTCTTAAGTTTAATTTTTATTTATAAATCTTTAATGATGTGATATGACTAAAATAAAAAGTTATCAAATCTATAAATTAATATGGATTAAAAGAAAGTTTAAGATTGAGTTGGTTTTTTAAGGGAAAGATAGATATCTGGTATTTATTTATGTTAGCGTTATTATTTTGGCACTTTAATTATTTTTTTCTCAAAATGGTATAATATTATATTTTTATTTTATTTAGATATCTTTATTATCTAAAATTAATAAGAATAGTGACGTGGCTAGGATTAATAATAGTTTTAGATTAAAAATTTATATAATATATCTACTTAGTCTAAAATTCTAATAATTTAAATATTATTTTACTTTTTATATTAAATTATAAATTTTTTATTTTTTTGTTCTTCTAATCGATTATTTGTTAGAATTTTAGAGCTTAAAATTTATAATCAGAACAATCAAAATTTTAAAATTTAAAATCATCGAAAGATAATGTAACACTCTAAACTTAAATGTCACATTTTGAACTTTAAACCCAATTTGTTATTATAAAAATTTCTCCACTCGATTTAAGCTTAAATAATATACTTTTCAAAAATATTAAGTTTACGATTTGAATATATAAAAAAATAATTTAAATTGTTTAAAAAAACTCTAATTTAATTTAAAACATATAAATATTTAACTTAATAATATAATTTTAAAATAAGAGTTATGTACTTGATAATATAAAATTATATAAATATACATATCATTAAATAAAAGTATTGACAATCACATTAAAGTTATGTGAGAAAAGGGAACCGGCTTTTGAACGGTAACATACTAATAGAGTAATTATTTTATTTATAAATGCTTTTAAAAAATTTATTTATACAATTACGTTAATTTTATAGTTAAAAAAATTTTATTTAAGATTTAAAAGTTTAACTATATTGAATTAAAATTAAAAAATTATTGATGCAAATTTTATTTTAAAGTGAAATTTTAAAATTTATAAGTTAAAAAAATTATTAATCATATTAGTTTATATTTTAAGTATAAGCTTTAAATTTTAATTATTAATTTTAAATTTTAAATACATATATTAAAATGTTTAACTTTAAAACTTAAATTAAAATACTTAAAAGATTAAAAAGTTTCACCCGTACCTGTATAAATACTTAAATTATTTAAGTAATTACTAAATTGAGTACATTTTAACTACTGTATTTATGTTGTCATGGGATTGTTGGCGGTGGGGATGTTGGCTGTGTTGTGTTGCTTGTTCACACCTGAGACTTACGCTTGGTGTTGTTTGTCGGGTAGTGTCGGGTTAGGTTCGGTTTTCATAAATTAAGAAACTGAAATTTATTCATGTTACTCGTTTGTATCATCTCTACTACGACCGTCATGCTTCGTCAAGTTTATTTGATTGATAAGTTTAATAAATTGTTATGTTTTAAAAAAATAAAGTAGTTAATTTTACGTAAAAAAAAATATAAACGATAGTATTATATATCTTATTAGATATATTTTTTTACAAAGAAGGTAATAATCTCGTAATAATATATTCTGATAATAATCGATTATTTTATCAATTCGTGTGATAAAATAAAAAAAAAAATTATTTATATCAAACCAACAATAATAGTCATTAGATCTAATCTCATTCTATCAAACAATATTACTCAACCGTAAATATTTCAAATCTGAATATAATTAGGGGTACTTATCGAACAAATCAATTGCGAGTTGAGCATTGCTTGATTCGTGCTCTTTAAGAAATTTTATTGCTCGACTCGACTCGTTACTTGTTAAGTTCGTTAAAATTGTGCTCGATTCGTGCTCGTTAAAATATTTTATTGCTCAGCTCGATTCGTTGCTCATTAAGCTCACTAAGAATAAAATTTAATAATATTATATGAGACTTAATATTAACGCAAATTAACAAATTTAATCAAAAATATAAAAAATGTATAAAACACTTCAAAAGTCTAGCATATTAAAATTAAAGTATCAATTAACAATAATTATGATTTAAATTTATATTTTGAATGAAATATTTTAAAGTAATTGTTAAAAATATTTTAAAAAATTAACGAGCTACTTGCAAACTGGTCAAGTCAAGTTAAACTTTGTTCGATTTAACTCGTTAAAGTATAAAGTCAAACTCAAATCGAACTAATCCGAATCGAGTCTCGACTAAGTCAAATTCGAGCAACTTACAAGCCGTCGAACTCGTTAACAACCCTTAAATATAACATCAAGATGAACACCCAGCGCTCAATCCTCCACTAACCCTCTCTACTTTGCTCCAACCAATGTCAATTTTGATTTCTCGTCCACATTAAAATGGGTAAACCACTTTAACCACCATCGACCTTTTTCTATTACAGGTGTAAATCCTCTACCACTTCTTCGTACCAAATATTTTCGGTCTTTGATCCTATTACTTGCCAGTTGACACCACTCTAAGACATTGACAAATCTATAGCAGAGTTACAAGCCTTTTCTTTCCTTTTGGAAGGTTCAGTGAAAGGTTAACCATATTCCATGCTCAGACGTGTATCGAACACATACCCGTATCTGATACTCAAATCGAGTCCAAATAACATAGCATCTAACTATACCTAGTTCAAAAGTAACAGTGGAAGTCTTTGTTAGTTACAGTTTTGCAACCCAATTTTTCTTTCCTGATCGACCATCTTGAATCTTGCTGATGAAGGAAAAAGAAATTGTAAACAGCTTTATGCGTGATTGACAAAATATTCTGACATAAACCATGCATATTGCCCTCAGTTTCCGGTTAGAATGTGTACATATCGAGACAGAGGCCGCAGCCCCTAGCATGCAGGGGAAATCAGAGAAAGCAATTGTGTTCAAAGAGCTGTCATAATAACGACTGTCTGAAAAGGGTTTTGTTCAGGAAAATAAATGTTAAATGTCAATCGACTAGCTTTATAGGGTTGAGAACGAAGATCAAAGTTTGCTAATGTGCTCTATCAGATAAAATTATATAGGTAAAATCATGCATCTCTTCTGTAAGTAAACCAGAAACAGTACTCTTGACTCAGATTCACAAGCAGATGGCATGGGCTTTGAGTTAGTGAATTACCTCAGCTTGGGAATTCAAGTCTGAGTCAGTGTCGGTAGCGGAACTACTACAATCGTGCTCTTCAGGGACTCCGATGTGTCATCTGCACCGTGTGGTACAAAGGCAACCTACAGCAGTTAAGACAATGTTGATATGATAAATCCATGGTTCTAGCTATTCTCCGATGTCTCCTTACCTCTCCCAAAAAGTGAATGAAGCACTCTTGCAGTTATATACAGGACATATAAGCAAGAAGAACAGTATAAAGGTGACAAGTAAAATGACTTTCCCGACTTGGGCAGACAATAGAAGAAATTTCCATATCAATATCCATTGAAGTATTTGAGCATACACGGTACAATCGACCGTCATAGACATCATTAAGAGTAACAGAATAAGATGACAAAAAACAACAAACTGGACTGATATTAGTGAGCAAAAAGCCGTCTTCAAATATAAGTCATAGTAGGCAACAATGAACTGCATTCACAGAATCCAACTCTAATCGGACCAAAAAGGTTCGAATAGCAATTACTGCTGCAGCATTTGAGTTCTCAACACATATCTCAAGACAAATCCAAAAACCAACTTGTTAATCACTTGAGAATAGCTGCATGAACCAATCTGATCGAAACTCAAATTCACGTAATCAGATCAAAAAGGAGCTCTAACTAAACATAATATTATTAATGAATAAAGCTTTCCAAAATCACATTAAAATGCATCTAAAACTTACCAAATTAAAATTATAGAATACTTACCTTAGCTATCATTTTTCTCCTTTTTGTAAGGAATATTATCAGTTGCGTTGGCGGTAGAATTTTTTTGTAACATTTTCATTTTTTGCAGAGTTACATTCACAATATTTGGTTACCAGGAACCAATAAACGGAGGCACTTCTATCGAAAGAATGCCCCCTTTGCCATAAAGATGAATGCTGCAAGAAATGATCAAGCTTTAAATTATTGCATTTATTCTTTGTTAGGTTACTGAAAACTAGAAATACAACATGGCAGGTTCAAATGGCTTCATAATATCTTATGAACAGCCAGAAGAATCTAAGAGAACCCTCCCTTGAAGTAGAAGTTAAGGGAAACTGGTTCTAAGAGTCAACTGTTGTCATCTGAAACTTGGGTGTCGGCAAATAAACTCTCTCTTCGTTTAGAAAAGCCAGGCGGCGGTTCAAGGGTAGAAACCCTATACTTTAGCTCAGCTGCAGGTGCAGGTCCGGGTGCAGCTCCGAAATTGGGATCAACGGAGGAGGGTCTAGAAATGGGATCAGCAGAAACTCTATAAGTTGGCTCAGGTGCAGCTCTGTAGTTGGGATCAACGGAAGAGGGTCTAGAAATGGGATCAGCAGAAACTCTATAATTTGGCTCAGGTGCAGCTCTGTAGTTGGGATCAACGGAAGAGGGTCTAGAGATAGGATCAGCAGAAACCCTATAATTTAGCTCAGGTGAAGCTCTGTAGTTGGGATCAACGGAAGAGGGTCTAGAGATGGGATCAGAAGAACTCGGCCTGAAAGAAGTGGTAGCTGCAGCTGGGAATCGGGAAGGAGATGCATACCTTCGACCTCGAAGACCACTGCTTCTAAGGTCCGGTATATCAGAATTTCTTGAAGAAGAATCTATAAATGGCCTCTCTCCAGTGTTGGACCCTAATGGGGCACCATTTGTAGCTGATGATGAGGTGGAGTTAAAAGGGTCATCAGGTCCCCATAAAGTAAGTGCATCTTTCTTCTTTGCAAAGAACTGCCATGCACCAAATAGGAAAAGTATGAAAAACAGCACAGGGGTGGTCCATAGCATCGTATTAGATTCCGCTTTCAAAACTGGAAGGTTAGAGTGATACATTCCCACATACTCACTTCCGAGTCCAAGAACAACGAGCTTTTCATGATCACTGGCTATTACAGGAATTACTTGACCTCTCTCTTTATTTGTATCCATCACATGGTTAGTTAAAAATGATGAACTGATCTCATCCAAAGATTCCGAGAAAAGAAGCCGTGCCACACCAGCTCTAACATAATGCGGGGTAGAAATGTTAAACACAGAAACCTTTTCTGGATCGACAATAATCAAGTATCCTTTAATAGCCTGAAATACAAGAGGCTCATGCATTTCCAGCTTTTTCTTGGACCTAACCCTGCACTTGAAGTTCGTAACATCACCCAACAACAAAACATGAATCAAATCACCATCTGATGTAAAACCATACGCTTTAGACCGATCCGTTGCATCAAAGACATAATTCCTAGCAAGGGAATGATTCAACCCATCACATTCTGATTCCTTAATCTTCATGCTTCGCAAATCCAATGACCCGGCACCAGTCTCTGTCAAGAACAAAAGCCTTTGCTTCAAGAACACAAGCGGCCTACTTCTAGGCATGGCAGAACCGTAAAGTATTCCGTTTTCTCTAAAAACTTGGATTTTCCCACTAAGATCTGTAGACAAAACATACCTCATCCTTCCAACATGGTGAACTTCCAGTGTTGTTATCGGCAACCCATTTTCCCCACTTTCAGCAGCAGCAAATTTACCAACAGTTTCCATTACAAGCGAACTCAACTCTTCTCCATTAAATCTTTCAAAAACTCTATGCATCGAGATCACACCATTTTGATGTCCCGTGACAACGAAACTCTCATTCTTATAAACAGACATGTAAGAAACCATTGCCATAATCGGCGACTCATGCTCGGTACAAAACTCGACCATAACGTCCCCATTCCTTAAGAACAAATAAACCCTTCCCCTATCATCCCCAACAGCAACATACTTACTAAGTCCCTCGTAATCACGAAACGGCAAAACGTTTATACACGTCGCAGCAGACCCTAACTTCACAGCTGACATGAATTGAAACCTCTCGGACCATAACGGACTGTATTTAGTAACCGAAAGACTCCTCCCTATTTCCCCATCTTTAGCTTCAACATCTTGATTTTTCGTTCTGCCCTCATATTTTCCTAAACCCATTTCATCTTTCTTCCCAAAACCTGACCCTGAACTGTCGGAACTAATCCCATCATCAACTTTTGACGACTCCGATAGCTTTGTTTCTAGTCTAGAAACTACTTCACTAAGATTTATCACTAGTTCTTCAAGTTTCAGCAATAAAGCTTCCTGGGGATCATTAAAATAACCAGATGAAACCTTGGGTTTAGGTTCATGATGAGAGATCTGGTCATTCCCGTGGTCATTTTGTATTGAAACAGAATTGGAGTTCGTAGTAACTAAGAAAAGACAGAAGAAGAGAAAGCACCTGACTTTGTGGGGATTTGCCATTTGAAAGGAGGACAAGCTTGAAGACTGTGTTTTTGTTTCAATGTTTTTCCATTACAAGATCCCGAGCCTGTATGAATTGCAGATCTTAATTGTGTTTTGTTGGATCTGGGTTTATTGATTTCAGGTGGAATCTTAGATTTGATGAATCTGGTGCTGGGGAAAGTAGAAACGGAGAGATGGTGAGAAAAGAGACACATAAATACAGAACTATTAAGTATTAACTCTAGCACTCCAACGTTTTGACTTTGGGCTTATTGGCTTAGACTCAGTACCACGAAGTTAGGGGCTTTAGGCAAGGATTTTGGAGGTCGAAACTCATGCATAAATTGTGTAAATTAAAATTTTATATAAATTAAATATTAAAAAATAATTTTAGAGTTTAAAGTTTTATATTAGAGTTTATAAGTTTAATGTATATGATATAAAATTTAAGATTTATATTAAATTTTAAGATTTAGGATTTAAAGTATTAGGTTTTGAGATTTTTTTATTTCATAAAAGAGTTGTATAAATTTTCGTAATATTTTTTATTTTACTTTTTAAAAAAAATTATATTTGTTTTGTTTAGTTTATTTGGCAATAATATAAAACGATGGTGTTTAATAAAACAATGCAAAATTACTTAAATACATATTTTATAAAATTAATTAACAAAATACAGTGTAAATATGTTTGAGATTGTTATATTAGAGTTAACATTTATTTTTATTTTTTAAAAGAAATTTCAGTTTATATTAAAACGTGAGAACTGCAATGAAAATATAAATTTGATTTTTAATAATAAAGAAGTGGTAAACGAATTAAATTATCTTATAGATATGTTATACAATTTTAATTATACTAATAAATAATTCTTTATAAAAAAAATCTAACTATATATAACTGCCAATAAACTAACAAAAAAAAATCATGAAGGTCTTTGAGCATCACCGAAAATAATTACAAAGTAGGTAAAACACGTAATAAAAGTTATAATAAACATTAAACAACACTAAAAACATAAAAAGTATATTAAAAAAATAAAAATATTAAAATTAAAATTAAAATTACGACAAAGTTGTATCATTCAAATTCCCATACTTCAAATTTATGGCATTCAAGTTCAAGAAATTTTTGTTTGGTTTGAATTTAGGTCAAATTAAATTCGATTTGAAACGTTCTAATCAATTTAAATATAAAATATAAATATAACAAATTTAATTTAAAATTAATTCTATTTAATTTTTGAGTGTTCAAAATATCAGGATAATATGAAACATGTCATTTCATTAATTTATTAGTTTTGTTCTAAAATAGGAGTATCAAAATTTAAAAATGTATTTATTTATTGTATGGATAATTTAGATTTAATATACTAAAGGATAAATAATAGCTTAAAAATTTAGAAGAGTTATTTTCTTAATGTTTTAGATTTAAAAAATATACATATTATAGGTACACAAATGTTCAAATTTAATAGTATGTTTTAAATATGATTCATGTCTAATATGTGTTATTATTTAATGCCCAAACCAATAATTAAATTATATGAATAAATTGAATATTAATTTCCCCATAAACTTCGGATATGTAGAAAAAATAATAAATATTATCCAAATAATAGTATCTATGTTAAATAAAAGTTAATTGACACGAAATTATATCATGGGTCAGTCTTATCACGTCATCTATGAGATCAACCATTAAAAAACACTCACATTATCATTTTTTTATGTTATATTTTTTAAAGTGAATCTTCATTTATATTTACTGTTAATTCTTTTTAAAAATAATTTTTTAAGTGAAGATTCACTTAGGAAAAAAATAGACATGTAAAAATTGATGATGTGTGTGGTTTTTAGTGGTTGGTCCCATAGACACGTAATGGAACTGACCCATAATATAATTTCTCCTAAATAACGGGAGTCATTTCTAACCAATCTATAAACTTTAAAATATTTTATTTTATATCTAAACTATGATTTATATTTTAGATTTATTTTAAAATTTTTGACTATTTTAGTTTCATTCATAAGTTATAACTCTGGTATTAATTAGGTCTATTTTTTAATTAATTAATAGTGGTTACAATAATATCTATTCTAAAATATAATCTCCATCATTTGACATTGATCGCTCAATCACTTTGCAGGCATCACTGGTGCTCGAACTCGTGACCTCTAAGAATAACAATCGTTCTTTTAACCACTTGGGCTAAAGGGCTCGTGCAATTAGGTCCAAACTTTTGAACGTTTTAATTTTATCAAGATATCGTTTATGTCATATCATATTATTACATAATACACATAAATATTTATACGATAAATCATAAACTTTATAATAATTTTTTAATAAGTTTGGAACCAATTTAGAATAAAACATATTTTATAATAACATTGGAACGTTTAAAAGGTTGATGACAATAACACAAATTTTAACAGTTTAGTGACCATATTGTATTTGTACTAAAAATTTAGGTACTATAAGTAAGTGTTCCCCGTATATTATTCATTGAATAACGGTTAAAAGTCAAACCACAATTTTATTACATTCCTACGCGCTCACGCGCGTGTCTTGTGCGATAACTTAGCCCTATATTTCGATTCAAAGTTTTTACCGCTCGAATTCCCGCCACAAACAATTTGGCGGGAGATCATAAAATCCCTATTTTTTTTACAGCCACTGCCAAGCCCTAAACATTTGTTCTCCACTGCATCGATTCAAAGCTGCAATTGCTCGAGCTCCTCTCCTCGTTTTCTTCCCTTTGGAAAGTCTTCAATCTCAAGTGAGTCGATGCTCAATTTTTTAGATTGCTTACTTGTGTTTCACTATCTAGAACTGTAAGTAAATCTTAGTTAGATCTTGAACTTGTAGATGTAGTTTCTTGTTAAATATGTTTTGTTCTTTACGCTTCTGTTTTAATCATTCTAAATCTGATTTATCATTCGTAATGAGTACCAGTGAGCCAAGAAACTGAAGTAGTTTACTGGCTTTTGTTCTTCCTTAAGTAGTTCGTTTCACAGATATTGCATTTGAAAAGAGTAATTCGTTGTTTTGTATTATTAGCTCACGGAGCGCTTTCTCCCATGGATTTTCGGTCTTACCAATGAAACTAACAGTGCGGAATTGCCACTGCACAATTTATTTATTTATTTATTTGGATTGTCGTTTTATTTTCAAATTTAACTCTGGCTTTGAGGCCAACACATATTGAGTTTTCTTTTGTCTGTGGTGACTAGTGATACTCTTACTGCTCAAAAGTTGTATTCTAAGGCTACCTTAGCATTCAAAAATTGGTTGAGAGGGAGATTTTTTGTTATGTTCGTTTAACCAAAAGTTATTATAACTTTGATGCTATTTTTTTGGTTTATTGTCATTAATTTCATTCACTATTAATTTTTACTGTTTGAACTTCAATTTTGTTGCTTCTTGATTTTTTTTTTTAATTTGGCGCAGATTTCGATTTTGGTTACGAAATCTAGACTTGAAATGTTTTGTTCTTACTGATGTTTAGCTGGTTATTTTGAAATCAGTGCCTTGTTAAATTATGAATCATTTTATTAAGAAATGAAAATTTCTACACGTTGCAGGCAAGCTTTTAAGCCTTGTTTTGGTGATACTAGGCTAGTAACAAATACAACACTAGCTGATGGACTTAAGGTGGTTCCACGAATAAGTATTTTCGTGGGTGACTCACACTCAAGAATAAGGAAATATACAATCTGAGAGACACTGTATATCACAATCAAGTTCCAGAAATTTATCTAAGGGATGATTTAGAGAGCTTGCCAACCAAATGTTACGGGATCAAGGTTGAGAAGCTGGATTTCTCTTTGGTGACAGGAATAAAAAACGAAAGTGAACCTAAAGCTTCTGATTCAAATTGCAAAAGCGATGGTGATGTAAGATTCATGACCTGGGGAATCTTGGCTTTGGCAATATGACGTTGGAACAGCTCAAGAAGACATGCCAAAAAAGGAAAAGAAAATGCTGGAACCTTGTTGGTTTAAATAAAAAAACCATGGGAACTTTCTCTAGTGTGAAACATGAGTTGCCTAACTTTCCGCACAAGGATGGCGAGTGTGTTCTTGACAGACATCTCATCTTGTCGAAATATAAATCATCCAAGAAGTTAAAGAGTAAGAGAAAGTCTTCAAGGAAGAGCGTCTCTGCTTCATCTTCAAATGCACTATCCTTAATTAAATCCAACCAAGTTCACTGCGATGAAGAATTACTGCAACCAATCCAGGATTCGTTTGCACCTGTCAAAGTTGAAGATCCTGAGCCTGGTTACCCAGAATGCCAAACAATTTTTGGTGTTACATCTGTTTCTGATTTTAGTTGTAGGAAGCAAGTGGATTCTATTGTTACTGTACCTAATGATATAGCTGAGGTGCCTTATCCAAGAAAAGAACCTCAATACTGTTCACTTAATGAAGTGTCCTATGAGTATAGAGAAAATATAGAGCCCAAGTGTGATCCGGGGGTTTCTAGTTGGGATATTGTAAAGGTAGACAGTCCAGAAATAGTAAGCTATGAATACTCTGACTTGTCAGCATTTAAGAAAGATGATTATATCACCTGTACCCTTTCTTCAACAGAGGATTATGACAATTATCATTTGGTTCAAGTTCCTGAGACAACCATTGCTTGTGGTTTGGAAACAGGCAGTGTGATGTATCCCATAGAAGAACCTTTATGCAGTGTTTCAAATGGGGTGTCTTGTGAATATCTTGAAGATGTTATTTCTAAATTTGGTGCTAGTTCTTGTTGGGAGATTGTAGAGGTATGCAATCCAAAAATTATCAATTACCAATGTTCAGGTTTGCAAGAATTTGGACAAGAAAGATGCGCTATCTATGCTCTGCCCTATGATATTCCCCCAGAGTCAATGTCTCCAACCAAGGATGGTTCTACTGATCTGAATGAGATCTTTAAAAGCAATTCTTCTGAGCACGTAATGGCTTGGCAGACCAGCAGTCACAACAGAACTGAAGCGCCTGAGATGGACAATAATGATACCCTTCAATGCTCGGAGAATATTAATGAAGGTAGTGCACGCTCCAATGAGAGCAGTAGTGCACATGATTGGCCTTTAAACAGTGGCCTCGGTCCTTCTAGTGATGATGAATTGTCTTGGAGTTCATCATGCCTGAATCCTGTGCGACATTCAGTCCCCGTTTCTGGCCATTCTTCAGCAGGGAAGCAATCCCAGTTTCCTGACTCCGTGGCAACTGATGATGCTTTGGATAAATTTATGGCATCACCAGGACATCCAGATTATCAGCAAAGAAAGCAGCAGAAGCATCCTGAAAGGCTTCCTTCAAATCGTAAGGTGTGCAAAACATGTATAAGTAACGCTAGTATTCTGTTGAAGTTTTTTTTTCTAACTAAATGCTTTAACTTTCAGACCATTTCTCCAACCTCTCAAGAATGGCTTTCTCAGGCTATGAATTTAACTGGGTTGGATGAAGATGAGCGTCAACGTAGGTCAAGAAAAATTTGTTATTAGATTGGGATCTTAAACTTACCTTTATGCACTGCTTTATCAAGTGTTTTTCAACATATTGAATCTCTCTTATTGATTTTAATTGATTGCTTTTTCATGATTTGTGGAAGAAACAAGTGGTAGCCATAACTTTTTTTGGTCAGAACTGAGCTAGGAAAAAGTACAAGTTCTTTTGTAACTGATATTAGTATTCTCTTTTATGATTTAATAAATTAATTTGCTCGTGTTTAGAGCTAAAGGATAATTGTGGCTATCAGAAAGAAGAAAACGAAGAATTGTTTTTCTTGATATTGTGACCCATTAATCATACCCTTGTCATTTTAAAGACAAGAAACTTGTAAATTTAAGTTTTTAATATTTGCAAAACTAGGTTTGTTATGCATTCAAATGTTGTATATCTTATGGAATCTCTATCCTTTTTTTCTCTTTTCTAGTTTAGTTTGTCATTTTTCATTCCGTGTCTGCTTGATATTGACTGGTTTTGTGATACTATCAGAATGTAGGGGGAGGCTGTATTTCGAAAAGCAGACCAATCATAGGATTTTAAGAGCTCAAGAGCTTGACCAGTTTGGGAGATATGGAACCGCTTTCAAGCCAAAACCAATCATAAGAAAAGCAAAACAAGATAAGAAAGGGTCCCCCCTTAAGGGCATTCTCAGGGTTACTCATCCTTCTGATTCAGTACCACATGTTCGCAGCACATGCACCACTATCCAACGGTGTTCACAGAGCGCCATAGCATTCACACAGAGACAAATGAGGGATTTTGAATCTGTAGCAACTAAACTCACAACAGAATTGACGTCCTTGAAAGAGATTGTGATGGGGAAATTGCATCCTGAGCTGGAAGCCTCTGCAGCCACAGCTGCAAAAGAAAATGCTAATGAGGTATGTTAGTGAGTACTTAAACTGAAGCCATCCATATCTTGTTAGATGCATGGAGTTTACATATCTAACATCACTTTACTTCTGTGACAGATCAGAATAGCTGTTGAAAGAGCAATGAAAGCTGAAGAAACTGCAAGAAAATGGCTTTCTTTGATGGCAAGAGATTGCAACCGTTTCTGTAAAATTATGGTATATTTCTCCTTTTGTAGTTGTAAATACTTAATCCGAGGGTATGAGTTTTGCTGATTTTTTTTTTTTATGGTTGAATTGCAGAAATTGACCGACGAGGATAACCCTGCTGCTTCTGAACGTGTAATCCATAAAGAAAAGAAGATAACTTTTGCCGACGAGGCAGGTGAGAAGCTTTGCCATGTCAAGGTTTTTAAGGATGATATGGGCAGTGTGGCACTGGAAAAGTAGAGGTTGCCGGTTAAGCAGTTTTCAGACATCTCCTGTTTCTATATTTACATGGCGAAGTAGCTTGCCCCTCTACTTCTAAAGCTTCTATATTGCTTTGTTTTGTTCTGTTCATATTATGATGAAAGAATGTATCAGACTGGATAGAAATTTTCTACAGCCTTCCTTGAGGTCAGAAGTCACTTATAGGCTTTTCTTTGAAATTACCTGGTTTGTGGCGTGATTCAACCTGATGTAATCATAGGAGTCAATAACCAAATCTGTCAAACCGGAAATGACCAACTTGAAATCTGACAAGCTCAAATGATATGAACCTGAAACAAGTAAACACAAGGTGATCCAAATGATTTCAAAATTTTAAATCTCAATTTCTTCTGGTGGTTTAATCTGAAATCAATTCAACCTGCTTAATTGACAAGTAGACAAAAACCGCTTCAGTTATTGTAAGTTTCAGAAACAGGACCAGAAATGTTGCAGAACACTACATCCTTGGACAATCAGCTCTGCCATTTGGTATATATGATTGAGAATGTTATCCTAAACCTTCCGGAGGGTCACTACCCTGAGAGGCTGTCTCTGGCAGTTCTCTACAATCCCCTAAGAATTTTTGAAGCATTCTGGAAGGTTTGAATTCTAAATGCATTGTAGCAGCATTTGGATTCTTATCTTGTTGAGTGTCAGTAAATGTTTAATAATGGTTAAAGCTAATATGGTCGAGTTAATTTCGAGTTTTGTCATTCATGTTTGACACAAATTCAAGTCATTTTCCGGTTCAGGCTGATTAGGTTTAGAGTTTTCAATTCTTATGGTCAAATCGAGTTGATTTGGATTAACTAGATCAAATTTTCGAGTTCAGGTCAAACTTGACGGGTAGGTCGAGTTAATCTGATAAAAGTTTAATCAGCTTGTTGTGTTTTCATTCCTCCAGATTGTGAAGTATTTTCTGGATGCCAAAACCTTCCAAAAGGTGAAGTTTGTGTCTCCTAAGAATACAGATAGTGTGGAGCTGATGAGTTCATATTTTGAGGAGGAAAATCTACCAACAGAATTTGGAGGAAAGGCCATATTGGAGTACAAACATGAAGATTTCTCCAAGCAAATGGTCCAGGATAATACCATAACTGCCACTTTGTGGGGATTTGATGGTAAGCACCAATCTATCGGCAACGAGATATCCGGACCCGAGGTTGCACCCGAGCCTATGTGCATTGCAGCACCGGTCAGTTGATCTCTCCGGCATCGGCTTATTATGCAGTAAATTATAGCCTATATAGACATTAACTTATGACTAACAGGAGCTTTAGTTTCTGTAGGCTAACATGGTTTTTTTTTCTCTCTCTTGTAACACATTTTTCTGTGCTCTTATGACCGCACAAAGACATAATATTTATTTTTTATCAGTTTATCATGATCATGTATAATCAGATCATCTCTTTAATAAAAGTTATATATCTATGAAATTAAAATTATAAAATAATCTGTCAGATAATTTAATTCATTTGTCAATACTTTATCACTTCGTAAAACATCTCATTCAATAAATATATAAAATTTTACAAAAGTTATTAATTTTTATATAAGATATACTCTCAAAGAAATATTTGATTATATATATATATATAAATTAAATATTATTATTTTATATACGATTTTTTTTAATAATTATCGTCTTTAACCTTTTTTCGATGACCGAGTGCATTGTGATTTTATTTTCTTTTTATTTTTTTAAATTAATAAATAATTGGTCATTTAATTGAGCCTCTGTAGGACACAAAGTAAATTTATGGGTTTTAATCTAAGATAAGCCCAAAACTAACTACACGTGATAAGAATAAAAAGGGGAGTCCAACCATGTAAAAACAGCAGTGTTTACAGCAAAAGATACACCATTTTTGAAAGGTCCACTCTCGCGCTTCTTTGCCACCGTCAACTTAGACACTTTCTTCAGTTCTTCTTCATCGGCGTCGTTCCACACTCCGAAACAACCCAACTCAGATCCTATTTTCTTTCTTATTCTTATTCTATTCTCCAGGTGATCCATCTCTCTTTTTTTCCACGTAAAGAAAATCAAAGCCTCGAAAACCTCTAGCATCACTTGGGTACTTTCTATTTTAATCTTGTACTTCATCAATCATAATCGTTGCGTATCATGGAATTTTAGAAATGGGTTTTGAGTTTCGGTTCAAGAAAATGCAACCTTGACTTGTTTCTTGTGAGAAAGTTAATTTCTTGAGGGAATGGGTTTGGGGGTTATTTAACTTGTGATTCAATGGATGGGGATTTTCATGAATGGTATGTTTAATTGAAAAAAAGATTGAAAGTTTGATTATATGTAAATTTCTTCGACCCTCTGGTATTGAATAGGGAGAAATGCTCGTAGATTTTACCAAAATATCAATTAACAAGATTATGGAGACAAGAATGGGGATGTTTTTTAGTTCTCAAGATCGTTTTTTTGTGTGCTATCCTCAAGTTTCAACTTATTGGCTTCCTGTAATTCAAGAAGGTTGTGATTGTTTATGGGAATTGCAGGGTTCTTCTTCGTGCGGTGACAAATTTATATTTCAGTTGACTTAACTATGTTCAGTTTGCATATTTGACAACACAGATAGATTGATTCATTTGTATGTATGCTTTCATGCAATTGAAGTGTTTATAAGAATGTGGTGACACTTTCTGGTGTAGGTTATGGCACACCCTGACCCTGGGACTCGATATGCGGAGAGGGGAAAGGGACCGATGAACCTTGCCCCGAGAAAACCCCGGGTATTGCTTGCTGCCTGCGGATGTGTTGCTGCCATTAAGTTTGTGAAAATTTGTGAATACTTCTGCCACTGGGCTGAAGTAAAAGCAGTTGCCACACCGGCCTCGTTACATTTCATTGACATAGCATCACTTCCTAAGAATGTAGACCTTTACACCGATCAGCACGAAAGGTCCTTCTGGAGAAAACTAGGTGACAATGTGCTTCACATTGAGCTTCGTCGATGGGCTGATCTTATGGTCATTGCCCCATTGTCCGCTAACACACTCGCCAAGGTAATATGATTTGGCTGTCTTTCGAAATATTTTGTTCCTGCATTACTTTATAATGAAAAGAAGATAGGAAGCCACTTATTTTGAAGCCTTTATGGCATTTATATATTCCATTCAAGCACTAGCTTATACTTGTACCGGCATTCATGTATTTCACAAGCATCTTATGTGATTGTAACTCTGGTTTAAATACTTGGAATTGCAGATTGCTGGGGGTCTGAGTGATAATTTGCTAACATGTGTAGTACGAGCTTGGGACCACAGCAAGCCGATGTTTATCGCACCGGGTATGCACACGTTCACATGGAGAAACCCTTTCACAGAAAAACATCTAATGTCAGTTGAAGACCTTGGGTTTTGTTTCATCCCCGGAGATGATTCGATGGCAGAACCTTTTGATATCGACACAACTGTGAGAGTATATTTGAAGTCACGGCCTCTACGTCTCAGTTGAAGAACCAGTTGGTTGATTCAACCATGACTGACAATACTGAAAATTTTGATCCATTGATTCTACACTCTGCACTTCGGTTAGCTACTTACCATGCATACTGTACATGTATACCTCCATTTTTGAGTTTGCACATCATGAGGAATGACCTTGAACAGTGCAGAAACATTATTGATCTTCTAAAATGATGGTTTTGATGAGTTAAAGAAACAGAATCAGATTGCTAAAAGCTTGGATTCTGGTTAAGATTCAGTCAATATTTCCTTTGTACTTGAAATATTCTTTGGATAGATTCAGGTCCAAAACATTATACACCTACGTGTGTAGGTAGGGGTGTTCATTTCGGGCACCCGGAAATTTCAGATACCAAAACATCAGCCCATGACTCGGCCCATAAAAACTGTGTACCCGCAAAATCGGGTACCGAGTACCCGGTTTAATTTTTATATATTTTTTTAAATTTATTTTTTAAAAAAATATATAAGAAATACTTAAAATTTCTTGATATATATTTCAAACACAAAATTATTGATTTGAGACAGGTTTTAAAGATAAATATTTGAATATATATATGCATATATTAAAGTTTATCGATAAAATAATATATTATTCTCGATCATAATTTTTCTTTCAAATCTCGTATTGACAAATTAATATAAATATTTATAAAAAATTCAAAACTTAAAAGTATATAATACAAGAATAAAAAGAAGTTAAGAATTTAAAATTAATTTTAGATAAAAATAATAAAAATATAATCTGAAATTTAAAAATATATATTTATTAAAATTATCGGGTCAGGTCGGGTACTTGGTTCTTAAAAAATTTTGGCCTTAACCTGGCCCAACTACTCGAAAAAAATATGGGTCTAGTACCTGGCCCGAAAAATTCTGGTATTTCATTTTAAATACTCGGTAATTTTTAATCGGGTAGGCAGGTTAACGGGTCAGGTAGTTCGGGTCAGGTATTTTTGAACACCCCTATGTGTAGGTAATATTGAGTATAGTAGGATTGCTCAATCACTTTGTTCGCATCACTTACTTCAACCGTAATCTTTAGGAATAATAATCGTTCTTTTAATCGAATTAATTAAATTGATCGTAGAATATGCCCTAAAGACTAAAGAGAAAGACACAAACTTAAGGTTTTAAGTTTTAACCATGGTTACGGGGGTGAATGGAATTGGAACATGAGATGGCTTTCCACCTCATTTCCTCCGACGTGTTTTTTTCCTGTGGTTAATAAACAGAGAAAATGAAAGCCAATTCAAATGGCTTTTTGAGCCTTGTTTAGGGTATTTATATTTGCATTGATGGGGTTTCAAGAACCTGAATATTTGTCATGGATTTGGTTCATTTGCTTTAGGGTATTGCATTAAACCGAGGGATTTATTTGAAAGTGGAGCAGCTGCAATTAGAGAAAAGAAAAGGTGTTTCAAGATTTGATTTTTGATGGTTCGTTTGGGTTTTGATGAAAACTGGGTATTGTTTATTGACAGGAAAGATTGATGAAACCTCAGAAAACAAAGCAAGTTTCAGTAGCAATAGCCGAGGCTTCACCAGCTGGAGAAGATGCCAAGCAACAAGCTCAGACTACTCCTAGGAAGAGAGGTAGGCCAAGAAAGATTGTGGAGAAAACTGAATCCGAAGAGCAAACAAATGAAGCAAAAATTACTCAAGAAGAAGAAGAAGAGCAAAAGCCACAAGCCAAGGCTGAGGCATCTTCTATGCTTCCAAGAAGGAGAAGAGAAGAAAAAACATCTAGTATTTGCTTTTAACTGTTCATTGGTCGTCTCGTGTTTTGTCCTTTACAATCTGGTAATGTTGTCTTTTTCTTATTTTCTCCAGCCTCCATGAAAAGAAGATTGTTGATATTGCTTGAACTTGTGATGAAGATTCCTGCCATTTTCATCCTATATTTTGTGCTTTCTCATCGGTCTATTCATTGTCAACCCGCTCAGATGTCTACCATTAGGCATTAGTTGGTATCCCTATGCATACTTCTCATGTTACTGAAATCTCTCGTTTCTTTCTGATACCCATTCGTTGACTGTATTTATAACAAAAAAAGATACATAAATTCACTTGAGGAAAAGGGAAAGGAAACCTTGCTATCTACTGCAAAGGCAAAAAGGGTTTTCTTCAATCAACTCAATTACGTAGAAATGTTACTGTTTGGTGACATTAAACGAGGGGTAAGTGCCGAGTGGAGTAGAAATTATTAGGCGAAACCTATTTACCACGTCATTTATGGTCTCAATTAATCAGGATTGTTGATCTTAATTTTTTTAAGTGAATCATCACATCTTTCTTACATGTATTTAGTGGGTGGGTAATTATTAAGTAATTATTTAAAAATCAGAATCTTGATTGTTTGGATCATAAATAACGTGATAAACAGAGTTTAACTAATAATCTTTCCGAGTAGAGGTATTTTGCTGGTACACTGTCATTGCCATTTGGCATTTGTCAATGACAGCCCTGTGTTATTAAATTGATGTGGACATGAGAAAGGAGAAAACTATGAGTGTGGTACACAGTGAGACAGACTCCAGTTGTAACAAATCTCTGATTTTTTATGTGATATTTTTCAACAAAAATGAGTGGGAACTGGGAAGTGAGAGTAAGATTTAGTTTAACATTGCTTTAAAAAGGTATAGTAACAAAATATGATAAAAAATTTAAATAATTTTTTTTAAAAAAAATTTAATTTGAGATAATACATGTTTAATAGTGCTGTTAAATTTAGTAGCGTTGTCAAAAAATACTTTTTGAGATGATAAATGATCATTTTTAAACATTATATTATAAGTTAAAATATATATTTAAATGATAATTAAATTCTTTTATATTATAATATTAATTTAAATGATAAAATATAAAATATTATAATATTAATTTAAATTATAATAAAATATAAAAATATTAATAAATTGTCATTTTAGATATTATGTTATAAATTAAAATTTATGTTAAATATAATTATATATTCGTAAAAGTTAAATTATAAATGATAATAAAATTCATTATATTTATAATATGTGAAATATATCAACTAAAATTATAAACAAAACTAATTATGATAAATTGTTGTTAATATTTATATATTTGAAATATTATAAAATAAAATTGAAAGATATTATAAAAATAATATTTTAAATATTATAAAAATAAAATTGAAAGACATCTATGAAACAAACAAAATGTTACGTGTTGAAAAAAAATGAACGAAAAACTATTGTAGAGCAAACATCGGTGAGAAATTATTTTCCATCAATAATCAACAGGGGTTCATTTATCTTTTATCTTACCCACTGAGATTTTCCACCGCCATTGCTAAAAAAAATCAGTTTTTTGGTTTTGGCTCCATCTACTGTTTTAAACCAGCCAGCACAACAATTATAAGCATTGTTTATTAGTTCAAAACCAATTTTTTTGTCAGAATCTCGTTTAAAACTCAATTTTGAACGGACCCTAAGGCTCAGTGTGAAAATGTTTTTAAAGTGTTTTTTAGTTAAATGCAATGCTTTTATTAAAAAAATAGAATAAATAATTTTTAGGTTAAAATTATTTTTTAGTTTAGTTTAGAAAATGAATTTTTATTTAAATATAAGTTTAGTTTTTTTTAATGTGTTTTCATTTTATTTTATTTACCAAAATATTTTTGTTATATTACTTTAGAAGTTGAATTCAAATAATTTAATTTTGAATAGTATTTTTCCTATTTGTATTCCTATAAATGTTTGAAGACGGATCTTCTTACACAAGCCTTTTTTTTTTTTTTTTTAAATTTACTGTTTAAAGCTGAATTCATCTTTTAAAATATTATGGCAACTGTAATATTTTTAGAAATAAAATAGGAATAACCATATTTGTAAAAACTAAAGAAATATTTATGGATTTTCTCCTTTTTGAAAAGGAATATTTTTTAAAAAAGTTAAAATTTTAGTTTTTAGTTTTTTCAAAAGTATATTTAAATAAAATTACTCAATTATCCTCATTTATATTAGATTAACTAGGTGATACGACAATTACGAAAATTTGTATAACATATTTGATCATCAGTATTTACGCATTCAATTAATTTAAACATTAGTAATAAGGATTAAATTGAGATTAAATTGGGATTAAATTCAGATTAAATTAATTTAATATGTAAATATAAAAGATTAAATATATTATTATTCAAATTTTCATAACTATCGATTAACGATAGTTAATGATTCAGTGACCATTTTATTATAAACTAAAGTTTAATATCATTATGTAATTTTTTACAGTTTAATAACTATTTTGTATTTTTTTGTTATAGTTTACAGACCATTTGTGTACTTTACTCTTGATTTTAAGGGCAATCAACCTTTCTACCCACTGTAAGCTGCCATGAACATGAGGAAGCAGCAACAGTTCACTTTGTATGAACCAGATTGAAAGTTGGCCCTGAATCTATGTGGTTTAAAGCGACACGCATTAACCATGTACCAATTTAAAAGAAAAGAAGAGAAAAACAATTGAGAATATAGAATATACAAACACACACACACCATCTCATTCTATTCAAATTTCAAAACAAGTATCAGTTTACTTAGAAGATTGGAAGCTGTCTTTAGGCAAGACAATCATGATTTGTCTTTTTAATTCTATACGGGATGATGTCTATATATGAGTTCTTAGACAATAAACCAAAGGACAAGAAGCATATGTTGTCTATTCGATAGCATGTATCTTACTGACAATACAGCCTACGATTAAGTAGGGTCAGTCATTGGTTCGTACCAGAGTAACTAAATCTTAATATCATATTGGGAAAGGAAGCTGAAGTTTCACCTAACCTTAAACGATTCTTCTCCCAAAACTTGAAGTGTTGCAGCAGGTGAACCTGTATTTGAAGTACCACTAGAGACTGAAAGGGTGGGAGTAGGACCAGGGGCTGCCAAGTTTGGGGACGCGGGGGGATGTATAGGATAATGTCCCAAGGGCAACGGTGACGCGGGGGTTGGGATGCCACTTCCATCGGTGAAAAGTTGTTTTGAATTTAAACTTGGAACATTTTCCTTGGATGCATGCATGTTGATCCTTATCCTGCATTGCCAGAATTTGCTAGTTATTTTGACGTCTATGCTTACTTGACTATAGTCCATTGCTTGCACTTGGTGGGACACAATGTCAGGTTATTTGAACACTAATCCGTGCTGAATTAAACACTTCAATCTTTCCATTTTCACAAAAAGAAAATCTTTAATCTTGAACAAAAAATACAAGATACGATACCAAGTGAACATGGCGATATGGTGAAATTTTACCTGTTGTGGATGTTGACATACTCATCTGTCTCATCTAATATCTCCTCCTGTCATAAGCAAGCATCACAAAAGAAACTAACATATAATTCCTGTAAACCATAATGGCAGTTGTCGTTCCTCACTATCAGGCCACAGCCAGAGGATGACATATGTAAGTTATGATGGAGAAGGTGAGAAACCCAAACAAAGGTCCAAAGATGGCTGGGCACCTGGACTACCCCAAGAATGCATGATTGAAATGTACTGTATTCAAAGGTTCAGAGATTTACCTGAAGAAGTTCTTCGATAACATCCTCCATTGTGATAACACCAACTACCTCTTCATGTGATGGGAATTCAGGAATAGGGCAATTTTCAATGTCCAATATGCAGTATGAACAACCTCTGTGCCGCTTCTTAAAGGCAGGAGTAGCAGGTGGACTCTTTTTTGTCAGATGACCTCCAACACTGTTAGTCACAGATGTCTGAACATTTTGTGAGTCCAAATTAATCCCCGACTTCTGGTTACTTACACCAATCTTACGATCATCTGGAAGCAAATAAAGACTGGTTATATTTACTGCAGAAGAAGCAGATCAGACATCCTACCCAAGCTAAGCTTGATCAACCTTACAGAATCACTCATGACAAGCTCTTATCTAGTTAATAATGTGGATAGTAACATACCCAAAGTTAGTGAGAATTGACAAGTGCTTGTTTCTTAAAGCTGTTTCTAAGAAAAACCCGTGTGGTAAATGTTGTGCATGAAAACAATGGAAGAAAAAAGAGAAGGGAAAAGTAATATGTTTTGATAATTATTCTGTTGTATTATGTATATTCTCACCTGTTCTTGATGTCTCAGGTTCACCTCTTCGCTTCTTGCAGCTGTCCTTAAACTCAAGTCTTTCCTTGCTCTTATTCAGATCCTTATATACAACAGCAATGTGACTGTGACCTTTTTGGAATTCATTAAGAATATCGTATAATGGCATGTCCTCTGATACCCTGTAGGGTGAATAAAAAGCATAGAAGAATAGATTGAGCTCCTTTGCAGTAGGGGAAACAAAAGCAATAAACCAACTGAATTTTAAGCTGATTCTGGATACTCCAAAGGGGGGGTATATACAATGTTAACTGTCATGTTCTTAATTCTTTGCAACCTATTTAGAAACTAAAAGATGTGCTACAACAAAAAGGAGGAGATTCAATACCGTGGGATTTTTCTTATGATTATTTTTCTCAGAGGAACTGGACCTTCTGAATCTATTGTTAAAAGATTTTTAACCTGCATGTTACAAGCAAGACCAATAAGAAGAATCTACAATTAAAGATACTAAAACAGAAAAAAAAAGAAAAAGTTAAGCATGTGGAAGAGAAGAGAACAAATATACTTTCAATTATATTATCGAATAAAATGAGGAGAATGACTTTTCTGGGAAAACTTTTAGAAAAAAGATTCAGAAAATTAGAGGAAAGTGCATCAATAAAGGAGCTAGAAGGAATTCTATACAATGGTCAAAGACTCCAAGTAGGTCTGTAAACGAACCGAACGTTAGGAAATTCGTTTATGTTCGTTTATTTATTAAACGAACGAACATGAACAAGATTTTTCGTTCACACGAACAAAGGGCTTGTTCGTTCATTTATGTTCGTGAACGTTCGATAATTCGTTTGTTTATGTTTGTTCATTTATGTTCGTTTCTTTAAGTTTATTTGTTCATTTATGTTCGTTTAAATTTATTCACATATGTGTAAGTGTAAACATTAGATCAAGTCAAGTTGAGTCAAAAAATTTTGAGTTACTTAAGTTGAAAAGTCTTATTTTATGACTCGTTAAAAACTTTCTTGTCATAGGCTATGGGTGTTCATTGTTCTGTTAAACCGAACTAACCGGTCGAACCAAAACAAAATTGGTTAATTAGTTAAATTTTAGGTTTCGGCTAATAATTAAAAGTTTTTTTTTTTAATTTTAATTATCGATTAATTCGATTTAAAGTCAGTTAATCTAAAATATTAAATATTTTTCATTTATATATGTTATTTATGTTCGTTCATTTTCGTTCGTTTATATTCGTTCATTTACATTCGTTTATGTTCATTTATGTTCATTTGTTTATCATTTAAACGAACGAACATAAACGAACACGAACAAGCTACAATCTTTAACGAACAAACATGAACAAGAAATTTTGTGTTCGTTTATGTTCGTGTTTGTTCATTTGTTCGGTTAAAGTTAAACGAACGAACATGACAACACCCTCGTTTGTGTTCGCTCGGTTCGTTTACAGCCCTAATTCCAAGTTACCGAAATCAATATATGAACTGAAGAAACAGAATCAATATATGAACTGTTTTCTAGATAGTGGAGCAAGTAAGCAAATGATAAGGCATTTTAAGATGCCTTCAGCATGGCTAACACGATACTTATAGCATTCAGCAAAGATATTCTCTAAAAGCAAGGAATTCTTGATAAAATAAACAAACAGTTGTATCTCAATCTCAAATTACTAATTCATATACTTATTAGACTTTCCTTAAAGACGCTGTAATGACCATTTAGGTCCAGGAACCATTTTCATTATCAGACTCGCTGTCATTGTTTTACCATATTCATCAACTAGTCTCTCAAAGTGTAACAATAAAAATGAATTGAATCAGGACAATGAGAGGTCCGAATCAGATCGCAAGACCACGAAATAAAAATGAATGGACGGCAAATAAATATGAAGTATCCTACAAGAAACTATCATAAACAATAGCTTATACAGAAAAAGGACCTCACCAGAACAAGTCCAATTATATTTTTTGGGTTTCCATAATAAACTGGAACTCTGCTGTGACCCATTGTCATTACTTTATTCAATGTTTCCCTGAAACGCAAAGAGTAAGACAAAAAAAACTTAGAACATAATAGTAGTAGTAAAATCCTACGGTTGCAATATGCTGGAATCCGCAAACCCACAAATCAAGAGTTGTATCCAGATCAAGAGAAAATGCATTTGAAATTGGCGTCATGGCAACTTTGGCAGTCTTTTCTGTCATTTCAAGTGCCCCGGCAATGATGGTTGTCTCATCATGAGTTAGATCCCCACCTTTCCCAGCCTAAAAAAAGCATACATGTACTGACAGATAAAGAAAATCTAAGGAATGCATGAAACAGTTAATATAAGCCACAAGGCGGATGTTGCTTGTACAAATCCATACAAAATGGAGCTATGGAAATAATTGCTACAAGGTTCTACACTTCAAAATTCAATACCTCATTGCCATGAAAATCCACAAAAGTCTTTAGCTCTGCTCTACGTAGTAGGGCAGCATGTCCCTTTCCCAACATCCAGTCCAAAAACTGAAATTACAAGGCATTTATTAACAAAATATAAAACATAACACCCGTTTTCAAGAAAATAATACTATCAATCTTTAGTTTCAACTTTCAACTATGTCTAGTAATTGTAGAAAGCACAAGATGTTATGGTACAGAAAATACAAATATTCGCAACAAATAATAGAAAATTCATATAATGACTATACCTTGCTGATTGGATAAGAAATGGGAAAGAAAAGAACAAGAAGAACACGGACAAAAGGTGCCATTGCAGCTCCAACTTTCAAGCCATATCGAGTGCAGATAGCTTGAGGCAATATCTGAAGTCACATGTACAAACACATATTAACAAGAATACTGCAACTTCCTCAAAAAGATAGCTAGTTCAATATGTTAACAACCAACCTCTCCGAACATGAGGATCAGAGTCACTGATACCAAAATTGCAGCCCATGGGGGCACAAGCTTGTCCAGAAAAATGGGAAGAGCCTACACGGAAAGAAAGAAGTTAAGAGAAAAAACAACTTGGAAGAGAGGAAATGATAAGAACCATTTATGTAGCAACCTCCATCGCCATAGAGTTTCCGATCAACAGAGTACACAGAAGAAGATGTTGGTTTTTTACCACGGGAAATATCTTTGCTGCCAAAAAAAAAAAGAACAAAACAAAGCCCCAGATTGTTAAAAACACATGTAAAGAAAAGTTCACCTATGGCTATACGATCATAAGATCAACTCAAAAACTTACTGAAACCCTAACTGGGAATCCAATTATCCATGAAACTAACTAATTATTACTTCGTACTGTTGCAGAAAATAGAATAATCAAAAGCATACAGAGAAACAGCAACCGACACAGAGACATTAAAACACTCTAAACTCAGCAACCAACTTACTCCCTTCTACATCCACGCCGTTCAGAGTGGCGGGATTCACCGAGTTTACTAAGTTCCAACAGCTAATTTCCCGGTTTACCCTCAATTCATCAAAAATAAAATACATACTAGAAACCAACTACCAACACAATGAAAACAAGGAAATTCCAAACAAGGATTCATCTAAAAAGAAAAGGGGTGGTGGTGTTAGGGACAAGGATACCGGCATGGATACGATCTTGAGGACGGCCAGACTTCATGAGGACTTCAAGGTCTACGAGGCCCAGAGACATGAGACCCAGTGTTAATCCAGCCATCAGACCGGCAAAACACACCAATCCCACTATTATCAACAGAAACAATAAGAATTCAGGTCCACAACAAGGCACGTCTGAAGCCATTTTTCCTCCTGGATTTCCCTTAGCCTTAGTTTTTGGTTTTCAGGAATTTTGATCAGATAGAGAAACAAATTGAGCTTTTAGAAATCGACCCCGATTATTTGCTCAAACTCGGTGCTTACTGCTTACTGCTTACTGCTTACTGTTTAGTGCGTTGGGGCTTCCTGGAAAAGGAAGAGAAATGGATTTGCATATGCAACCAGCACTTTAGTACAACACTTGCTTACGTTTCACCAAACCTGCCTGTCTTCCGGTATTAAACTTTAGGGTAAATTACTCAAATGTTCACCCAATTAATTGAAGATACTTATTATGATTATTAAATTATTAAATTTATTAATTAGACTACTAAATTTATTAAATTAACTTATTTTGATCAGTATCGTGAAAATTCAAACGAAAGATAAGCAAAATATAACGTAACAATTACAGAAATTTATAAAATTATATTTAGTTCTTAATTGATCGGGTGATCACCGAATAATTTGCCGTAAATTTTATTTTACATTAAAAAAATGAATTCAAAGATAAATTAAATCGTTTGCAAGATATAAAATTTATAATATAAATATTAAAATTTTAATTTATTTTTATTATTATTAAAAATTAACTTTATATATTTACTTTTAAAAAATTCATCCCCTTCCCTTCCCTCCCTTAAAATTTCCTTTCTTAGCAAGAATCTTGGCAATTAAAACAATAAACAAAGTTCTTTTGATTAGAACATTTGGTTTAATGAACATTAATTCAACAAGCTTTGTAATATTGTCTTAAACTATTTAAACTTAGCGATTAATGGTCTTAGTTGATGTAATCTTTTAGTTTAAAAGTTAATTAATTTAGTTTTTAGTACAAAGATTTAATCAAATTAAAAAAAATAAGGGTTTAATTAATTGTTTTTTAAATTTAAAACCTTTTTGAACCTTTAAAAATTAAACCTATATGAAGTCATTTTAGTCCAACAAAATCTTTAATGTGCTAGCTTTCATAAAGTTGTTATAGATTTGCTATAATTAAATCAAAGAGGGGATATAAATGAGAAAGAAACAAGAGATTTGTTTGGGTAACGATTTTAGTCTTTATTTATTTATTTATTTATTAATATTTTATTTTGAGTTAAAATAATATTTTTTAAATATAAATTATTAATTTTATAATACACAATAATATAATTGTGTTATATTGATAATATTACGTATAAAAATATATTGACTTTATAAAATAACGCATTAGTCAAAAATTAATTTTATAATATAAAAATTATTTTTTTAATTATATGTTATTTTATTAAGTTATTTTAAATTGTTTATCGTAAATTTACAGATATTTTTTAAGAATTATTTTAATTTAAAATATAATATATAAAATTAAAAAAAATAAAATAAAAATAAAATTAATTATTTAAGGAAAATTCTACGACGAGCGTGAACATTACTGAACACCACTAATATTAAACATTGTTGAACATTATTAAATTAATTAATAAAAATTAAAAATCTTAAGGACTCAATATATGATTAATAAAAAGTGATAGACTCAACATATAATTAATAATTGTGTATTGAGTCTTTGAAATTTTTAATTTTTATTAATTAATTTAATAATGATCAACGATGTTCAGCATTAGTGGTGTTCAATGATATTCGAACCCGTTATTAACTCATCCAACTATTTAATCAAACTGTGTATTTTTTTAGTATTATATTTGTAAGAACTGAGTTAATCTTCCTGTTACTTTCTACTCTATCCCATTTGCATAAGGTTGAGGTGGTTCCACTCGCAACCGGCTTTGGACTTTGTATGGCCTACGAATTAAATGCATGCACACCCACCGTTGTTCCAAAGATATATTAATTGGTTAGCTGGTTAAAATATTTATATAATTTTAAATATTAATATTTATTTTTAAAATATAAATATTCCCTTATTAAATAAAGAGTTGTACGCGATTTAAATTATAATATAAAAAGTATCGCTACCCAAGACTATTTCATCGGCAAACAATTATCAACTGAGTGAGGGTGTAACTTTCCAATTGACCACCGATAAAAATGTAAATTAGAAACTAATGTCGATTGGATCTTTGTGCGAATAATAATAGATAGATAAGGTATCTTGAAACATGCCACAAAGACAGATGAATCAAATTACAAAACAAAAACAAGAATATATCACAAGGACAGAGAAAGAACGTGCTATAGAAACAACGGTTCTTATTAAAATAAAAACAAACAATAAAAAAATTAATAGATTCGATGTTAATAATAAATATTAAAATTAATTGTTAATTCCGATCAAAAGGTTGATTAAAATAGAGAGCAGTTAAAGGATAAAAAAAATTTACAGAAAGAAAGAGCGAGTCAACTTTAATTTTCTTTTAAAAATTAAAACAACAACAACCTAAGTCCCGGTCCGAATTAACAAATAACTCCAATATTCTCATTTTGAGTGATATCCAAACTAAAGTAGGCAAGAAAGAAAAAAACATTAACCATGGGCTGTCTGAGCCTACGATACAAGCTGCTAAGGCTAATCCTTGTAATCGGCTTCAACTGCAAATTGACAGAGCATAAAATCAAACCAAACTACACACGGTTGAAAGGTCCAAAACTATTACAAAAATGCTTTTTTTTTGGTCAAAAATATAACTATTACAAGAGTTTATTATAAAAATTTATCGATAACATGATTTTCTTAACTCATATCGGCAGTAAAATATCATATCAGGTTACGATAATGTTTTATAGTTTATGAGCCTGACAAGTTTGACACTAAGATAATAAACTTGCTTACATTTCATCATGTCCTGGATTGATTCAACCCATACATATGATCAAATGGTTACTTTCGGTTGTCCTGGCTTGGGTGTAATGTTATTTAAAAGTGAAACATTTGACCTGGCCCACCACCACCAATTACTGAACCTGAGAACAGTTTAGGATACATAAACACAGTGTAATGGGATCGCATGATGTTTTGCGGGGAGTTTAGGTACAAGTTTTGCTCAAGACACCTACTAGGGTTAGGTTCCGGCATTTGACACTGTTGAAAATCAAGTGAAAAAGCACAGCTTGCTGGGTATAATCACCGCAGAGAAATGACATCGACAAACACTATCTTTTGGTATCAAAATGTCAATGATTAGGAAAATATTGTCGTGATTAACTTAAGCAAGACAGATCTGCTGAAACAGCGCATAGAGGTGATTCTATAACAAGTTCGAACCATTTTATGAATTTAGTTCGAATAATTCTTTAAGCAAATATACTTTTTTTACTAAATTAAAAAAGACTATATTTTTCTGTCGTAATTTAAACTCACACAAGATAAGAATAATTGGTGACAATTTAGTTTATAATCATGTCTGATTATTCGTAAACCCCAAGGATCAACGTGAAATTAGTTTCCACCATTTGACTGTTTTTTTCCCAATAATTGGTCTAAATAAACCAAAACAGTCAAGTGAATAAACTGACGAGTTTTCCTAGTATCTAAGACCCTGTTCCAGACAGATTATTACAGCAAAGCCGAAATGTTTTGGAGTGCCAACCTTGCGAGCATGATAACTATAAAACAAAACACTAAGAAAAATATAACCACAAAAAAACGAATATATTAGCTATATTAATACTTGTATATAAAAAATATTTTGATACACAAATATTTTAATTTTAAGGTTTAGAAATTTAGATTGTGATTTAAGTTTTAGATTGTAAGATATTAAATTTAACGTTAATGGTTAATAGGGTGAATATTTGATTAATGAAATTATATAATTTTATGTACCATCACTATATCAGTCGATCATAAAATTTTAAAACTAAATTTATTTAAAATTACTTATTGTTGTGTCGTCATAGGATTCATTATTATACATAAAATTATAAAATTTATCAAATATTAATATTTATTATTAAAAAAATAATATTCATCCTAAAAGATTTGTATTCGAGTAATTTTATCAACAAAGTATATATACAATATCAAACGATTAATAAAAATATTAATAGATATTATATTATAATCACTTTAAATTCATTAAAAAAATTTACCGATAGCAGCTATCAACATAGTTAGGGTTCATTAATGGGAGTGTAAATTTTAGTGAACATCACAATATTAAACTAAGACCTAAACAAAATTTTATTTTAAAAGTGTAGATTTTTTAGATAAATTATATTAAAATTTCAAATGTAGAAAATTAAATTATAAAAAATACAAAATATTTAAATATATAAAAATTACATCCACACCCCAAAAATTCAATTACTTAGGAGTACTTGTTCTTGGCTAAATAAACACCGACCACTAATTGAGTTTCTTGAGGCTCAAGTCTCATATCTTCACCGGCAAGGCCATGGAATTATCTTCAAGCTAAAGTAAAACCACGTAGTTTCTTTTTACAAAATCCCGCTGTTTTGCATGGAAAGTAACAGTTAGGTATTTTACACAATCCCACCATTTACAAAACCCCTTTTCCCCTACGGTTTAATTTTGATTGCAGTCCCTCCAGTTCACTGAAATTAGGGATTTAATCTCTTTAATTTATGTGGCATAATTTGATGTTCTGTTTTTATAATGTTATTCAAATAAAAGAAAATTTTATATATTCAAATTTATTATCGATTACGCTATGTATGACCGGATAATAAGAAAAATAGATAGATGAACTTATAAAAGAAAATTTTATATATCAAAGTTTTGTTAGAAAATATCGATATTTGTATTATTAGTTAGTAAATGTGCAATCATACACGATGTCGATAATAGTATGTCTGAACTGGTTGGATCCTTTGTGGGCTTATAAATATTATAACCCAAATATTTCCAAAGGTATTTTTTCAAATTATGTTTTGGAATTAATATGATAAATATTAAAAGTTTCTTTAATTTATATAGTAATTTTGGAAATTATTCTTTTAAGATTCATTAATTCTTATTATTAAATGTTCTAGGTCAAAAATTTCTAATAGTTCACTACGTGAAACACCTATAAATACCATATAAACCTACTAAGTTTTATATAACTAAAAAACGCAGAATTTTCTATTGTACTTTGTGGCTTTCAGAAGTAGTTTTCGGTGATAGGAGAAGGTAATATTAAACTTCGTGATCTTTATTATTGTATTATTGTAACTTATCGAAAATCTTAAGCACCTAGAAAAATATGTCTTATGTGTAACTACAAGTCTCAACTTGTTTTTCAATCAGTTTGGTTTTATATATATTGTTATTATCTGTTTGATTAATAGTAATATCAATATTTGATTTTATTTGTTTATTATTTTATTTTTGGATTAAACTCTTTTAACAAGTTTAGCACAATAGAGGGACCATGACCGAATTTAACCCTTTTATCACTTCCCTAGTATATAAGTAGCATTGCTAGTGTCTTCTAGGCATACAATCTTCCAAATTTCTGTATGTTTTTCTTTCTTCCTTTCTTACCCTTTTGAGTGTCTGTTAAGTGAAGTTAGATTGTGCAAATGGCCTCAAGTTCGAGCTGGACGGCAAAACAAAACAAGTTGTTTGAGAATGCTTTAGCTATCTACGACGAGGATACACCAGACCGGTGGCAGAAAGTAGCCATGGCTGTCGGAGACAAAACCGTGGAGGAGGTGAAGTTGCATTACGAGATTCTTGTGGAAGACATCAAGCAGATTGAGTCAGGCAATATTCCCTTACCCCCGTATAATAAGATGAAGAAGCACGGAGGAAACAAAGGATATAAGTACATGGATAACGATCAAAGGTAGGGATCCCTATTCCCCTACGTTAGAGTTTTTTTTCTTCCCTTTTAAAAAAACAGATGTTCGGAACGGAATAGTTTCCGTCAAAGATTTAAATTATGGTTGTGTCCGCATTATGTTTATTACGGTTGCAGGCATCATAGTCTTGAATATTTTTAATAACAAATCATATTATAGACATAAAGGTTGAGTATCGTGGTTTCTAATAGCGCATACATTATTATATAGCGGCCGTTATTTCGAGCACACTGCTACTTAAATCTCTACCTTCGGTAACGTTCCATTCAAATATTAATACTGCTTTATGTTCTGGTTCAGGGTGAGGAATCTAAGGCTTTAGTGAATCATGGAGCAGAAACAACCAAGAGACTGGACCTTCAATAAAGCCGAATGTCTCATATTTCTTTTTCAGTAGTGATCAAAGTAGTGTCTTCCTATTCTTGTTTTGCAGATTTATACTTCCTTAAAAGTACAAGTTTCTTATTTTAATGAATATGCATGGAAGAGTCCTGCATTAATTGTTTTATTCTCTCTTTCATGAATGAAGATCTGGTTGACTTATTTAGTAAGATTGCTAAATTTAATGGACCAGTGTTTAAAATTACATAATTCGACTGATTCAAAAGAAAAATATCAAGTAATTTAAAAAAATATTTGATCGAGCCAGATATAAAATTCGAGAATAATTGGGTCTGAATCATGCTCAAAGAAAAATTAGTTTTGGCGTGTCCCTTTCAATTGATGTGGAACATGACATTGAATATAGTAGGATCAACTTGTTTCAAATTAATGTATATAAACCAACTTCCAAATAGTAATTCTAGTAGAATACCCTTCATTGCAGAATACCCTTCTTTCCCACTTATTATTTTTGGAAAAAAAGAGTAATTCTAGTAGTAATCCCCTTTAATGAAGTCGTTGAGTCGCTTCAACTCTCCATTTTGTTGTTCCACCACCGTCCGGACAACGTCTACTATAGAAACCATGCCAACTAGTCTCCCATCTATCACCGGAACATGCCGTATGTGATTGTCTGGTTCCATTATCAAGGGATGTTTAATGTCATAAATCAAAGGGAAACTGAGCTGACACTTGGATAAATCACCATGCAATGCAATATACACACTATTTACCTGTCATAAGTTGCATTGCTTGAAGAATGCTTGTATCAGATTTCACTGTAATTAGCTTGTTCTGTTTCACAAATAATAGGTTTAAAGATGGGGGAGAAAGAAAGGGAAAAAAAGTGTTTGGAAGGAGAGAAATTACCTCATCAGTCATGATTTCCCCCACTCTGGTGCATTTAGGTGATCTTCCTTGCCCGATGATCTTCCTCAGATAGTCTGCCAAATTAATAACACGTCTTAAACGATGGAAATACTGACATGATCTTCCTCAGGTAGTCATTTCTTGTACCTCTTTCTGTGATGATTCCTGCAATATGTTGTTGATCTCCTGGTTTTAACACCACCAGGGACCCGATGTTATGCCGTGCCATCTGCAAAATTTTGCTTGTTTCAGACCAGACCAGACCAATGCAGAGCAGACAGTCCTAGTTAGCTGATGTCTGATACTTACATTCTTCATGGCATCATCGACATTGTCATTGATGCGGCATGAAAGCCAAGACCCGACGCTTTCTTCACCTTTTGTCATCAGTACATCTGCTACTGTCATGTTCTCTAATCCCTTCTCTCCCATTTCCACAGCTCGACCCGTCGAAGTGACAGTGAAACATCCCATACGTGACAGCATGCTTTTACTGTTATTATTTCCTCCTAAATTCCTTAGAATTGCTACCTTAACCTTTTCCTGCCAGCATGATCTGAATCCTTGGATCAGCCCTTGCATCATGTTGCCACTGTAAATCAATAATTATCAGATATAAAGTGTATGTACCGATTTTATGCCATAATGCAGAATTGCATACCTTAGAAGAGCAGCTTCAATTGGTACTAATGGAAGTCCCCTGACAATAGACAAAGAAGCTAGGAACCTGGTCTTGGTCTTTTCTGTCCAAGAATATTGCCTTAAAATTTATATATATTAGGACATGGAATTCTTTACTTGATTAACTAGAAAAAGGAAAAGGAAAAGGAAAACATTGTTGTTCAATGTGCTTCTTTGGGGGGAGGGTTCTTTTCCTTGCCTCCCATTACCACAAAGCTATCAGTTCCATGGATTAGAAGGATGGAATAAAGCATTAAACAAACATTATTGAACGAATCTCTAGCCTTGTTTACACTGGATTATTATTATTATTATTGTTATTATTATTAGATTTTTGTCCTTCTATTATGTTCGACAAGATCCAGTGGCGGATGGACATGGTGGGAAGGGTGGGCATGGCCATCCTGAACTTTTTAAAGTTCATAAATTTGGTTTTTATTTTTTTATTTTTTTTATGAATTAGTCCTTAAGTTTTAAATTTTTATGAATTGTACTCACCCTGAAAATTTTAGATTTTATGACTTTTGCGCACCTTATTGCGTCCACTCTCATAAATATTTTTAGATTCGCTACTACAAGATCCATGTCACCACTTTAACGACAGTTTAATCGTATCATTAAATTGGACCTACTAATTATATCATCATTTTAAATACGAAAGTGTTTCTATTTAGGTGGTCAAGGGATATGAGATTTTTTTCATGTCAGAAAAATAAATTTAAGCCTATGTTAATTTTATCCTCAATTTTCTAACAAGAGAAACGTGATGATTTATTCCTTTTAAGAAAAGAATAACAGAGACATGAAACACAAGTAACCAACAATGGACAAACACCAGATTGCAGATTCTATCCCAGCCAGACAAGACAAGATACAAGCTTACCTTAATTTAATATACGATGGTGGATAATATATATGTTTATTAACTAATTGTTAGTAAATCAAAGCCATTATATTTACATGATCAACTTTCATACCCTATTAATTATGAGATACAATGACTCAAGGTAAGATTACATTTGAGTTATCCAAGTATTAAAAATTATATTTAAATCATTTAATTATAGGTAAGGTTGTATTCAAATCACCAAATTATAAATAAGATTATACTTATCACCCAGTTATTAAATGTTACACTTGGATCACTTAATATGGGTAATATATTTTAAATCACCTTCCATATTTAAAAAATATAATAATTTGTGTATTAGCTTAATTAATGATTTTAAATGAAGTACTCTAGTATTAAAGTTATATTTATACCACTCAAATAAAGATAATGTTTTCCCTTCACCTACTCTACCAACTTTATTTTTTTTTACCAACAGGGTTTGACATGTAAACATTTTGGGGGTATACAAAGTCAAGATACTTGAGAATTTGCTTCATCTTATTCTTTTTACAGTGATGAATCGTATCAAAGGGTTTACTTCAACTACTAGGAAGGTTTGATTGAATTTAGCTGGTGCTGATTAGCAGCCCCATTGCTTTCTGAAATACTTTGGTGACTAAACTTTCAAGTTCTTGAAACCAGCTCCGGTTATGGTGCTCAATGGTTGCTGCTGCTGCCGCATTAATTCGAATCGAAGATATGCTTGCAGTGCTTAAATATTGCTTCCCTCCATATCCAATCAGTCTCCTATCCTTTATTCCCTCACTTTGACCTGCAGATTACAAAGCAAAACGAATCAACGTAACATTCAGACAAAACAGTAAAAGAATTGAGATTGTAAGCTCTGACCATTGGTGTCCAAATAGGGTTTGGAGGATTCTGATCAGACAACAAGGGTTGGGGTGATAACGGTGAGAGCTGCCCAGAAGAAGAATATCACCACAAAGGTTCTATCACCCATTTTTTCCCTCTATGAAATATGGATTTAGGTTTTGATGAATTGTTTGTGAGAGAGCTTTAATGGTAAGGTTTTTGAGAGGGAGAAAGTGGCAGACAGAAAAACCTTGAGCAAGTATCTGGCCATGTTTAAGGAACAATACTAATATAATAAAACCTGTATTAAGTAATACTGTAATGTTCAAATTGTCATATTCTTTTCCTCAACTTACCAAAGTCAACTACAAACAAAAACAAAAAACTCATGGAGATTGCTGTTTGCTGGGAATTGTTTGCCAAAACGTGTGTGAAATGATTAAGCATGGTTCCATCTGGCATTTCTACATCATCCAACCAATTCAATTCTGTTCAAGACTTACTACCCGGCTAAACGCTTTGTTTTACATGATATCACGGGAACGAGAAATTATATGATGAACATTTTTCACTACGACATACGTAGTCTTAACTATTCAAATTCATACAACTTGTATTTTTAAGGTGAATCATTATCTCTTTTTTACTTGTAATAAGTGAGTGGGTAATTATTAAATAATTACTTAAAGATAAATAAATCTGATTAATTAAATCACGAATAACGTGATAAAAAATAGTCATAATATAATATCTACATGTGGAAAAACAAACTATGCAAGCAAAATAGCTTTTGAATTTTTTTATTATCCTATAAAGCCCCCAAATTTCATCTCCTTTTATTTTTTTTATTTAACATTAAAATATGACAGATGACATTATTTTTTATTTTTTATCTTAAAAAATTAAATATATTCATTTCCTATAAAAGCCCCCAAATTTCATCTCCTCTCGACATCCCCTGTCCGGTATTCCCCACCCTCCTGTCAGTCCTTTATCACCCAAGCATTGCGTCCCAACCTGCAATCCCTTCTAATTGCCACTCGAAAATCTAAACAATCTTTGGTATTCACTGTTGGTCGTACGTAGAAATTGTTGTTGGTACAATTCACCATTCATTTATCGTATGGTCCAACAAAAGAAAGAGCGATTGAACCAAACAGTCGAAAAGAAGTAATTTAGGGTTACAAGTTCAAAATTAAATTTTTTTAAAACAAAATCGTCATTGAAGTTTTTTTTTTCCTGTTTTCATCACCAACTATTTTTAAGTCATTTTCTCTCTCCACGTAGGCAGACAACATATCAGTTTTTAATAATTTTATTTGACCAATAAGGAGGAGACATGTGCACCAAATTTCATAATTCAAATGGAAGTAACACTTAAATAAGTTAACTTCAATGAGACTTATCTTGAGGATAAACGTAAATAAACTGAAGTTTCGACACAGGCTAGCATGCATTTTGCACCAATGGGTAAAAGATAATCTTGCATAAGAAAGGAAACATCCAACACAATAATGTCCACAGTGATTAACCCAAATTTCCAAGCACATGCTAGAAAAACTCACCTAGGACGGGACACTAGTTCCTCCATCCTCAAATATCCATCGGGGCTACACCTTCACCACCAGCAGCACCCTGCTCAGGCTCAGCCGATGCCTCCTGTCCTGCAGCTGCATCAGGCTCAGCAGCAGGAGCTTCTTGCTCTCCCACAATCTCAAAGGCATCGATCAATTGTTGTACAGTTGCCTGATCCAAAATATGGAACGGTTCTCCAACCCCTACCACAGCAATTGTACATACAGAGCTTTTTAGGGTTTCTCCTTGCAGGGTCTCCCTTATTGCCATAAGAGCATCTTTGACCAGGTCATCCCGTGATGCATCAGTGAAGTTCTCAAACCTGCGCTCCAAGTATGTCTTTGCAGCTTGTGAGCGTGATCCAATGGCAAAAGCCTGGTACTCGAAGTAATTCCCACTTGGGCAGTTATAATATAGGTGAGCTCCAGATTCATCCAAGCCAGCAACCAACAAACCCACACCGTAAGGTCGTTTCCAAGAGCGTTGGGTGCAGACCTGGCACCAAAAACACAAACATTTTCTCCTTTTCAATCACACAAAAAACAGTGTTGCGCTAGTTCTAAAATAAACACCCGAAAAATAAGAGTTTTTAATTGGGGTTACAAATAAAAACCAGAAAATAAAAGTTCACTACATAATGCCAGCACAGAGGATACACAAATAATAATGGACATTCAACTATGTAACTGATCAAGAATATGCTCCTATTACTTTAGGCTAATAACATCAAAAATTTGTTGCAACTGTGTAAAGTTGATAGAGTTGAATAGGGAAGGCAGCAAGAGTTGGATTGGGCTCCTGCTCAACTCAAGGGTAGATCTTCTCTTGCCCTTATTATGAGCCTTGCATGGTGTGCATATGTTTCTTCAATTTGAAAGGAGAGAAACATGCGCATATTTCAGGGACTTAGTCATTGTGAGTCTGATGTCTTGGGTTTTATTAGGGAAACAGTACAGCTTAAGCTCAGTGGGAAATTAGTAGAGTGGTTACTACCAATGTCCAATTATGTACAGATTGGGGTATAGATTTGTAAATGGTGTAGAGGTTGAATAGTTGTAGCAGAATTCTGCTCTTTTTGATGAAATGCAAATTAAATCTTATCTAAAAAAAATATAAAATTTTGAGCAGCGAATTGAATAAGCAGAGAACAGTAAGAAAAAGAAACAAAAGAGCAACTTCAAAGACTTCCAAGTAACTATCAAAGTGGCATCAGAAAACAGAGGTCGTATACCAAAGTTATTGTAACTAACCACAACGAGCTTCAAATACTTCACATTATTTAATGCAATAGCACTAACAGTCTCACCTCTAGCATCAACAGAGTATGCACAATCCATATTAAGTTATCATGACTTCTAGGGAAAAGGCTACTTGATCACAAAACACCAGCACAGCTAAACGAAAGCACACAGATGATATTCGATTAAAAGTCATTGGCAAGCACCCATAACAACATTCTTTTCAAACCATCCTTTTTATTTCACTAACCAGCTTTGCCCAATGAAGTTTTTGGTTATTAAAAAAGAGCAAATATACACTTTTTGCCCAGATCACTTGATGGCAAGATACACTCAACCTCTTATCCACCACATCCAAGTATTGCCAACTCAAGTATGGAATACAAGAAACATAAGATTGAATTCCTCAGTTGTAAACATTTTTATTTGCATGATATTAATCCTCATTATCCATTTCATTTTCCTCTATTCCGTATAAGACATTTAGTTACCATTTTACATCATAAATAATCTACAACTTCAGCAATAATCCAATTGGGTAATGTTATTTCCTTATAGTTTGTAAATTACTTAATCAATCATTCTTTCCTACCAAGGCCTTATATGTGAGGTGATTTTCATTCAGAACAGTTTCTGGAAGTCAATAACTATTTCGGGCTTCAATTTTTGAAGGATTATTTGTTCCTAAGCATTACTCGTTCACCCCTAATCAAATCACCAAGTTAAACTACACTAAAGTATGTGGATTTAATTGAGAAATTAAAGACCTGGGCTTTATCGGCAAGTTGGACGACGAGTCGGCCCACAGGAAGCGGCGACTCGTACGTGAAGCTGTAGTTGATACACTCATTCCGCATATACCGAGAGAGGACGCGGCCGTCAGCAGTGAGACCAGCGATGGCGACGCCGATGTGGTCGTCAACTTTGAAGATCTTCTTCTGGTGAGAAGACAGCTCAGAGTTAGCCTTGTTGACGCAACCCAATACAATATGGGTCTTGGATCGGAGTCCGATCGCTGCGGAGCCTTGCTTCACGGCCTCCATGGCGTATTCCACTTGGAACAACCGCCCCGCCGGGCTCCATGTAGTGACGTCGGTATCGTACTGATTCCTGAACATTTTCCACTAAGACACCGTCCTGATTTTCTATTTGGTTCCACCAAGAAACTTGCTTTCCCCCTCTATTTCTCCTTCCCTGGACAATAATTTAAAGAGGGATTTTCTTCTTTTCTTCTTCTTCAAGACAGGGAGAGAAACGAGAAGATGCGCAATAAGGAAAAAGAGGCCCTTTCCTTTACAAGGCTCGGGTCTGCTTGGGTCACTGCTAGGCCTTCCTGGCATTGAATAACTAAGCTACTGACCTGATTTTGGATTGCTAACTAAGAAATAGGCCCCCAAGAATCTCTAGTAATCCTGCCTAGAATGGCCTTGTAGCCCGTTCTTTGCCCTTGGAGGGGTAGAGTTGGTTTTGGGTTCAGTTCATTTGTATTTAAATTTTTTCGAGTTATATCGAGTTTTAATAATATTTTATAAATTAACAAATAAAGTTTTAAAGATTTAGGGGTTTCATCATCATTTATAAGTTAAAAATTTATGTTGTAGAATTTAGAATTTAAGATTAAATGTTAGATTTTATGGTTTCTGGTTTAGGATTAAAATTTAAAATTTTTAAGATTATGATTTATTTTTGGCAAAAATAAGCCTAAGAAAGCAGCTATCAGACGACTTCTTTAAGAAATTTCATCTATTACCTGTAGGGCGAACGAAATAATCTAGCTTTGGATTCTGATACAGTGGTGGTGTCATAGATTGAGTCTGTGTTGTATCAAAATTCAAAAGTGTTTTCATTACTTTCATCAAAATGAGTCTCATAAAGTACTTCACTTTCAGAAAAAGCAGCTGGTTAAGATCCAGATCCAGTGCAGGGATTGCTTTTCATTTTTCTTTAGATTCATGTTACTAATAATTATCACATATCAAGATAATATGATGGCATCTCCCCTACATCATCATCACCATCTCTACTGTGCAGTTTGGTCCGATTATATGATAAGGTGGGTTTCAAGACCCCAACGTCTTTCCCAGAGTAGCTGAACTTTGGTCGAACGGGTAGATCGTTAGATATTTATAGTTTCTTTTTCAAGATTAATCAAACTTGGGCGTTACTTTATTTATTTTTCTTTTTATAAATTTCATGTTTATAACGCTTTATATCTTATATTGTTTTTTATTTTTAAATTCAAATTCTCTTGTTGAGAGTAAATATATTTTACCACAAAATTAAAAATTTAGTAGTATTTTTATATCGATTTAAAAATTTTCATATATATAAATCAATGAATTTATATAACCAGAAAAAAAAGGTGGTGCAGTTTTTTATTTTGCAAAACCAAAATGAAAGTGCTAACGGAAAGAAAAAGGAGTTAAAGAAATGGGAAACAATGGGATGCCCTATCTTTTCTTTTGATCTTTTCTATATTGCTCGTTAAATAAAAAATAAGGGTAAAATTACATAAAAATTTTAATTCTGTTGAGTTTCATAATTATAAAAGATTATAAAATATTTTTCAACTTAAAAAGTAATAAGTTAGTCTATTATACACGAACATCTAGCCTCATCGGTTAAAATAACGGTTATTGTTCTTAAAAGTTACAGGTTTGAGTACCAATAATAACAATATAGTGATTGAGAGATCAAAGTCTAATAGTTGAAAGTATATTCTAAAACAAATATTATTGTAAGTAAATATAAGTAAATTTATTAATTTTTTAAATTATAATTAAATTGATTCAATATGTAAATACGATAGACTAATATATTATTATGCTATTTTTGCTAACTGTTACGTTAATGACCATTAAATTTTTAACGATATTAGACTAATTTATTATTTTTTAAATTGAAAGACTGTTTTATAATTTTTTTATAATCGATAAATTTAACAAATATATATCTTACTGTCAGAAAACTACTTATGTGATTTATCTGTAAACAAAAGATAAAAAAGGAAGTGGTTTAATTTAACACGTGGGAATTTATGTATCCATACTTTAAAAAACATAGAAATTATTGTTACATGATTTTATGGATGCTCTTTTAGTAAAATTAAATATATTCATGTTTGTTTATTTAATTTCTATCAAATAAATAAATAAACACAAACACCTGAACAAATATAAATTTTTATTTATTTTCATTTGTTAAGGATTATAGTTTGTTCGTGTTTGTTTATTAAAATGATAAACAAACATAAAAGGACATCCGTAAATAAATATAAATAAACGAATTTATGAATAATTTAAAATTTTTCAAGGTTTTGTTTCATTTTTCAAATTCCCCTTTAATTTCTGATTATGCACAATGTTCGGATATTTAGTAGGGAAAGAAGTGTCTGTCTAGATCTAAAAGCACTGCAATGATATCTGTGGGTCCTGGCTTCAATTTTCAAATGCCAAAATCATCTTCAATTATAGGATGAAACAGGGAAAAGGGATGAATAATTTGGATCTTTACTTAACTAATGAGTCAGGTGACCCCCTTCCAACAGTCAAAATAAACTATAAACAGTTAAAATTTTACTTCTTTACTAAAGCTATAATCTTGGTAAACGCAAAATTTTATATTAAGAGATGATTACAGTAAAGGTAAAAATGATGTAGGTGGTAACAGTAACGGATCTAAAAATATATATAATGGTGGGCATAAATTAAAATATTTTTTAAGGTAAACATAAATCATAAAAATCTTAAAATTTCATGGTGAATAAAATCATAAAAATTTAAAATTTAATTCGTAAAAATTTTAAAAATTAAAATCAAATTATAAAGTTTTAAAATTTTAAGATGAACACGTATCCATCTTCAGTTATATTCGCATCCATCACCGAGTGTCGGAGATATTTTAAGTCCCAAATGGTATGACAAAGTTGTTCCTCCAACACAAATATCTTCAACAAGTAAACCCTTGAAATGGCAAAACTCACCTCAGCCTATCCATCACCACAAACCAAGATTGGGGCCAATAGGGGAAGGGGGAAGGTCCCTTTGATTCCTTGGTCCCATCCCATGACTCTCCCCTCTCATGGGATTGCCTTTTGGTACAAACAACTTACACCTCATGTGAATCAAAAGGGACGCTTTCTTTTTCATTATTGACCAGTGGTTTATGAGGTGAAGTGATATTATATAAAATTTAAATAATTTTATATTAACTCATGATTATTAGATAATTAAAATGAGTGAATAAGATTAGTAATAAAAATATAAAAATTATTATTTTAAAAAATAAAAAATAATTTTTACCTTTTATTACTGTCATCCAATGATTTAAAATTAATATAAAATTCTTTAAGTTTTTCACTGTGTAACTTGATCTTAATTTATTGATTTTATTATTATATAATATTTTTAATATTTAATTGAATGGTTATTTGGGTTTTTTCAATAAAAAAATAAATTTTAATATTTTATTTTGCGGATGATGAAGTACGTAAAAATAAAAGTCAAAATAATTATTCTCAAAATAGGAGCATTTTAGTATTTTTCACATTATATCTTTATGTATTAAATACTTTTTCCTTATTATTGAATTTTCAATTTCAAGACTAAAAATCATTAAATTAGTAAAAATACAATTTTTTTAAAATAATCAGAAATTATTTAGTAAATTTCTCTGATGTTCGAACATAAAAGGTTTAAAAAAATTATGTGCTATAACCCTAAACAAAACAACCTTATAAGAAACTAAAAAATCCTAAAAAAAAACACGTTATGATTTTTCTTAAATTCTAACGACAGGTTAAACTAGGTAAAGCTCACTGTATATACACAACAAATTTAATTTAGAATTAAATTGATTACTTAATTAATTAAATTTAAAATGAATATTTTAAAAAAATAAACTCATCGTACTTTTATCATAAATTAAATAAATATTAATATTATTTTAGAATTTGATGTACATGTGCAATGAGTTTAGTATATTAATTACAAGTAAAAGAACTTAAATTTTTGAATGTTAGTTTGGTCATATTATGACATAATAGTCCTATTTTGATCTAATAATCCCCTAAACCAACCGCAAACAATTAAGAAATGTGTTTCAAATAATCAATCAAATATAAAGCAATTATTATATCCGATCTAAAATTTTTAGAAATTAAACTAAATTATCTAAAAAAACATATTTAATATTTATAACTTTAGATAAATCAATCAATAAAAAAATCAGATATAATTTCTTTTGGTTAATGTAGGTGAGTAATGAAGTTGAAAAAAATGATAAATAAATATATTTGAAAAATATTTTCAATATTCTTTCCCTATTTTCCTAAATCATATATCCCTAATTATTCCCCTAAATTTTTTTCCCCGCACCCCTACAAACGATCCTTTCATTGACCACCGTGTCGGTGTTGATGTTTGGTTGGTGACAGGTTGGAGCCTGGAAACACGACATTCTAGTTCTAGTAAAACGACAACTGATAAAGCTGATGCCGATCAGTCATCGAGACTTGTGACCTCCCAAGGTAACCGGCTTTGGCCGGTCACTTATTTGCATCTTTCCCGGCATTCCCTTTTTCTTTTCCTTTGCTCCTTTTAATTTCTTATATTTAATTTACCGTACACTGACAAATATACCCCGTTTATTAATTTTTCTTTCCTTCTCTCTCGTTTTATCGTTCAAAATCTCAGTTATCTCTTCATTTTCTCGTCTCCCCAATCTTCTTCTCTTCATGTCTTGTACTCTGCAGGGAAACAGAGGAAACCAAAATTAATTTATCATAAGAAAATTCTGAAAACAAACCCTAAAGATATTCAATGGAATACCAAAGACCTTCGGCAGCCATGGCTTTCACTAAGAAACTTAGTAATGGCCACAGCTTTAACGGTAAAAACATGTACGACGGCGTTTTTGGTGGTCAAAGTAAGCCCGGATCGAGAGTTGAAGACTACGCCGAGATATTCGGCGGTGGCTCGGGTTCTTCGATTCCGTTTCTCGATGTCCCTGAGCTGAACCAGAGGAAGTTCTCGGTCGATGTTTCAAGCTCGAAGCTTGATTATTCCAACATTTTTGGCGGTTTGGGGGACTTCGATTTTGCAGTCTCTCATGAAGAATTCGTTGCTAAACCAACCAGGGATAAAAAGTATGTTCCTTTTTTGATTTTCTATTTGTTTAGATTATTTGAGATGCTTGGTTAGTTGAATATGGTGTTTGGTTGTTGGAAGATGTTTATATTTTTATGCAAAGTTAATACCTTTCACTGCTCTCCCAAGAGAAAAATACCCTTTTTTTCTGATCTATTGGTTGTAAGCTTGGTTGATTTGAGAATGTCTGTCTTGATCTTTGACATTGTTCTTCAAGGGGAGGGGGAGTTTGAATTTGAAGTTACAACCTTACCTACTTTTGCGTTAATGTTGTATAGGAGGCCTGCTAAGACGCCATCTTTCTCAGAAGGGTCATTCTCCTATCCTTCGAGTAAACCGGTGGGGAATCAAGTTTTGTCGAATGATCAAGCCTCCCATGAATCAAGTAATGGTGTGAAGCAGTTCAAAATGTCGTATAATAAAAGCTTCCCTGGAGGCAAAAATGGGACAAATGGAACCGTACATGTAGCTGTTCCAGGTTTCACTTGTACAGTTGAAGAAAAGGTTACTCCACCGAGGGAGAAGCCGGTTTCCTCTGTTTCAAATGAGCCATACGAGACGAACAAGTTTGGTGAGGGGGAAAGGGATAGCATACATTGCGAGAAATCAGTGTCTGATGTTCAACCTTGTGGGGCTGGTAAAAATGCTTCGAGAGGTGTTGATCAAGTGCTTGGCGAAACTAGAAGTAGTGGATCTGATTTGAAACAGACTTCAACAGGTGTTGATCAAATGCATGGCGAAACTAAAAGTAGTGGATCTGATCGGAAACAGACTTCAAAAGGTGTTGAACAGCTACATGGCGAAACTAAAAGTAATGGATCTGATTGGAAACAGAGTTCAAAAGGTGTTGATCAATTGCATGGCGAAACTAAGAGTAATGGATCTGATTGTAATGACGTATTATTCGGTTCCTATGATTTTGTCCATAGAACACCTCCTTCGAAAGTGAAACGTGCTTCAAGCATGTGGTATAGCAAGGTTGTTCATAACCATGGTTCTTTGAAGTTTGGGGTTCCAAGGAGTCAATCTTTGGATATTGATGCTGGCATTTCTTCTCCCCCTTACTTGGATGATGAAGTGGATGCAAATTCAGTTGCTGCTTCATCTGCTGCAGCAGTGAAGAAAGCAATAGAGGAGGCTCAAGCTAAGTTAAAGGTCGCAAAAGAAATAATGGAAAGAAGAAAAGGTCATATGGGTCGGGTCAAACCCAGCTTTAATGGTAGTTTGACAGATAAGGAGAGAAAGAGGGAAAAAGATACTGTCAAACAAAATGATTTTAAAGAAGATAAAGATCGGGAGACATGCGAAAAGATAGTTGCTTCTCAGCAAACTTCGGGTGGAGTAAAAATGCAAAATGTTATGAAAGTTGGCCAAGTAGCTGCTGAATCAGAAGGTGGTGAGAGAGGTTTTGTTGCAAGAGAATCTGCCGGAGAAACATGTGCAAAGAATTTCGTATCTGCACAGGTCGATTGTAGACAAGAAGTGGGAAAAAAGGAAGCAGCAAAAGAGCGCGCAAGAGAAAATGATGTAATCCAGGATATGAATGAGCACAAAGGAGAAGAGAAGAAAATCATTGAAAAACCAGAAGCTGTTAAGGAAGCTACAGAGAAGAAAATCATTGAAAAACCAGAAGCTGTTAAGGAAGCTACTGAGCTGGAGAAGAAACTAGATACACCAAAAGAATTTTGTGATAAGGAGGAAAATCTGCACAGATTGGTGCACGATGTAGAGCTTCGTGGACTGAAAGAAGATGAAGCCAAACTAAGATTCTGTGAACAGTGGGAAAAAACAGAAGAAGTGTGGAAGGAACTCGAAGTACGTGAAAGGAAATTGAAAGATCCAGAGAAACCTATAGAAGACGAGAGACGACTTGAAGTGGGAGAATTAAAGGATGCTGACAATTTGGAGAGATTAACAGTTGCTCATGGAGGGGAAGATGTGGAGGAGAAAGATAATCGTATGATTGAACCAGAAGAAATTGGTTATGCTGTAAAAGATGTTTCCGAGAAGGAAGACAATTACATACTAATACAAGAAGTTTCTATGCAAAAAGAACTTGCAAAGAAATCAGAAGAAGCTTTTGAGATATCACAACTGTCCGGGGAACATAAAGTGTCTTGCAGACCAGAAGAAAACAGTGAAGAGGAAGATGCTTGCAATAGTGAAGACAATGAGCAGATGTCAGACACAATGGAGAAACCAGAAATACTTGATAATCTTAGAGATAATACTTTTGATCACAAGGAAGAAAATAGGAAACTTGAAGAAAATGGTGATTCGTTGGGGAATGAGGAATTTATGGAGGTTGAAGAGAATGGAGATTTTCTTGAAGATACTTATCAAGTGGAAGCTGTGGATGAGGGACAAGAAGAGGCGTCTGACAGTAGAGAAACTGAAGAGATGCAAGCACATACTGATCAAGAAGCCAGGGAGATGACTGAAGCAGGGGAAGATGCTGTAGACTGCTATTGGGAAGAACTTGAAGTAGCTGATAATGCATACAATGACAATGAATTTGACAACATAGGTGAAACTTTGGAACCGTCTACTAATGTATATAGTTGTAAAATGACTCCAGAGTTGCTTCGTAATGAAGAAAATGGAGGGATTGCAGAAAGATGTAATGCTTTTAGTGAGAGTGAAGAAACTAGAAGAGGTTCAGAAACAGATGAAATGGCTAGTGATTTGCAAGAAAACCTGGCATTTGAGAAGTACGACTTGGCTGAAAGTAACTTCAAACCCGAGGAGATTAAGCAGCAAGCAGAAACTACAAATAATATATTTAATTTTGACAGAAGCAGTATAGATGTTGATACAGCAGACGTATTGTTTGAGAAAGACCACTATGACCAGTATTCAGAGACATCTGAAAAAAGCTCAACCATGGAGAAGCATGTTGAAGAACTGTCTTGTGAATCGGTAGATGTCAGGGAGGATAATATTTGTTTAGAAGGGGAAGAGAACAAGTATAACTTTGAACACACTGATGAGGTAAGATTGGCTGATTCCCAGTTACACTGCAATTTTGGTGAGAAACATGCAGCCTCGGAAATAGCTCATGAGATTGCAGCAGACCTTAGTACAGAATATAAAGAGGAGAATTGCCCTGAAATCCTTATGAAGGAAGAGAGGGAAACCAAAAATGCTTTCCGAGAAGTTACATTGAAGCAGGTAAGATTGGTGGATTACCAGTTACATTGCAAGTTTGGGGAGAAACATCAATCCACCGAAATAGCACATGAGATTGAAGCAGGCCAAAGTTCAGAATGCGAACAGGAGAATTGTCCTGAAACCCTGATGAAGGAAGAGAGGGAAACCGAAAATGCTTCCCGAGAAGTTACATTGAAGCAGGTAAGATCGGTGGATGCCCAGTTACATTGCGAGTTTGGGGAGAAACATGAATCCGCCAAAATAGCACATGGGATTGAAGCAGGCCAAAGTTCAGAATGTGAACAGGAGAATTGTCCTGAAACCCTGATGAAGGAAGAGAGGGAAACCGAAAATGCTTCCCAGGAAGAAGTTAAGGTAGCGAAAGAAGAGCAAAGAAGAGTGGATGAAGCAAAAGAGAGGGAAAAGGAAAAAGAAAAGGAGAGACTAGCTGTTGAAAGAGCAATACGTGAAGCTCGTGAAAGGGCCTTTGCTGAAGCCCGTGAGAGGGCTGCCGCTGGAAGAACAAATATGGAAGCACGGCGTAAGGTAAGGGCTGAAACCCAAGGAGAGGCCACCAAGCCTTCTGCTGAGGCCAATGATAAGGCATTTATGGAAGCCAAACTTAAAGCTGAGCGAGCTGCAGTTGAGAGAGCAACTGCAGAGGCCCGACAGCGTGCCCTGGAGAAAGCTTCAAAGCAAAGCTTCCAATCTTATGTGAGTGTTTTTATTTTTCATGCATTTCTCGTCTGTTAATTTTGGTGCTTTTTTTATTAATTTATGAATGGCACAGACTTCAAAGCAATAATTAATACAATCTCTTGCAGGATTCACGATACAAAGGTTCATGTCCTCCTGCATCTTCCACATATCCTGGTCCTTCAAATCAGAATGGTATGTCGTTCAGGAAAAAATGACACGTTTTTATGATTGATTACTTATTTGGGCAAAAAAATTCCTTACATTGAATCATCTTTATTTTGCTTCATGAAGCTTCAAAATATTCCGAGGGGCTTGATGTTGCTGCTGGTGAGTCAGCTCAAAGATGTAAAGCTAGGCTGGAAAGATATCAAAGGACTGCAGAACGAGCAGTACGCCCTCCACTATCTTTCTTTGGTGGCAAATTTCACTTTTTCTTCTCTCCAGAACCAAAACCTGTTTAAATTTCAGGACAAGTATGAAAATCTCACCCATTGTTTTTCTGGTTGTTTGTTTGCAGGCCAAAGCTCTTGCGGAGAAGAACGAGCGCGATCTTCTTGCTCAGAAAGAACAAGCTGAAAGAAATGTAATGTTCCATTCAAATGTAGTAAGAAACCCTTATGTAATTAGAGCACTTCTGATTCTTATCTAACAGTTTTGGATCGTAATTTTTATTTCAGAGGTTAGCAGAAACTCTGGATGCTGAAGTCAAAAGGTGGTCAAGTGGGAAGCAGGGAAATTTACGTGCATTGCTATCAACTTTACAATATGTAAGTAATAGCTTTCTACTTGCCTTCTAAACTGCATAGTATCGTAGAATGGTAGGATTAAATCTTTAACACCTATATCGTGGCCATGGAGTTTGTGGTTTCTTAGCTACGATTTATGAGGTCTCGGTTTAACTGAATATTCACATTGGTGGCAGATCCTCGGCCCTGATAGCGGTTGGCAGCCAATACCACTTACAGATATTATAGCCACCGCAGCTGTAAAGAAAGCATATAGAAAAGCCACTCTGTGTGTTCATCCTGATAAGTTACAGCAACGAGGTGCTACCATACAGCAAAAGTACATTTGCGAGAAAGTTTTTGATCTTCTCAAGGTTTGTTTCTCCCCTTTACCAAAGCTTTCATCTAGTATATCTTATATGGAGAGAAACAAGAAAAATAAGATAGTAGACACCTTTGGTTGATAAATCTTATTTTTATATTCGAAATCTCCAGGAGGCTTGGAACCGATTTAGTTCCGAAGAACGGTAGAAATTTAGTTCCATGGAGGGTCTGCAATTGCCTTCTCCTCCCCAATGCACGAGAAAGCAAGTGGTAGGCATTCTTTTTACTCACTTGCCTGGATTGATCCATGTTTTACTTCCATATTCGTATTAAATCAAAAGCATATCCTGCCAAATTTAAGTTCCCTCCCGAAAAAGAAAATGTTTTGATGATCCTGCCATGTACATCATTTGGATTATAATATATAATTATTTTGATGATCCTGCCAAATCTAAGTGTATAGAGTGTTATTATATATAATTATTTTTAGCATGTTTTGAAGTTTTTTTAGAGTTAAGTTGATTCGGCTTGTTAAGGTCCTGAATACGAGATCAGGTCAAACATATTCAAGTTGAACCCAAGTTTGCTTACGAGCCGGGTAAGGTTCATTATCAACCTCAAAAGGGTCGGTGCAATTCAACTTGAAAAAATATGAATTATTTGTTTTAATAAAAAAAATATTTGACTCATAATTTTATTTGAATTTATAAAATTTAAGTTATAAAATAAAAATTCAAAAAATTTAAAATTTTTAATAACTAATGAATTAATTTTGAAATTTGAGTTGAGTCTTTTAATTTAATTTTACTTGATATATATTTTTGAACTTATATATATATATATATATATATATTTATCAAAGTTATTTGTTAGGTTCGATAATTACTTTATTAAATCATTTTTTTATAAATATTATTTTTATTTGATTTTAGCCGAATGTTACCAAATGTACCCGAAAAGTTCCATTGTACTCATTATTTTTTCTCATTCATTATTGAATTTAAAATTGATGGCTTGAGAATTTTGATCGTTACCATAAATAAATTTTGCGCTTGAAATTTAATTATGCTCAACCGATGCAATTTATTTTTTTCTCTATTTAACCAAATTATTATTTTGTTTACTTTTATTTATAATATAAAATAAATATATCTATCAAATATTATTATCAAATTTTGGGCCTTTTTCCATTATAATTATTTAAGTAGTAAAAATTAAAAAAAAAAACTTGGACAATGACCGGTTTAAGTTGTCCTAGAGCCGGTTCTGACTCGTCAATTTAGCCGCTAAACGATGAAAATAACCTCTGTATCACGTAAAATTATATCATGAACAAATTCCATTACGTTATTCATGGATGAACCATTAAAAATTATTTAATTATAATTTTTTGTCATATATTTTTTAAAATAAATCTTCACTCATAATTGTTGTTAATTCATTTTAAAAATAATTTTTTAAAGTGAAGATTCACTTTGAAAAATATATACAGATATGTGTGATTTTTAGTGGTTGGTCTCATAAACACGTGGTAAGATGTACCCATAATATGATTTCTCCTGTATCACCGAGAGTGGTGAGTTCCTTAGCCTTCTTAAACGAGTAAAAATCTCTTGTTTTTAATGGTGTTTTCTCTCATGTTTCTTATTAAAAGATTTTAAAAAAAATAAATTTTAACTCTTATTTTTTATTTCTTAAATACTATATTTTATACCCTAAAAATATATCTTAACCCTAATTATAACTCCTAACTTTAAATTCTAAGTCTTAAACCCTAAATCTATTAAGAGTCACCAATAAAAACACAATTATAAGGTAATCAATTTGCACCAGTTTTAAACAAAAACCCTCGCCACTTGAAAAATGTGACGTACCCTATTTGCAGTTTCTATTCTATTTATCCATACTTTTCTTCTACTTATTTGGTTCTTTCTCTGTTCTGTTTTTATCTCTACTAAAAAACTAAAAAATTAACAAAAAAAAAAATAATCAATCTCAGTTATAACATATTAAAAATATCAACCACTTCTTATTTTGGATCTATATATTCTGCATTGATTACTATGATAAGAGAAAGCTTAACTTGAGGGAAAAAAAGGATTGCTAAATTTAGAGACTGAGAAGATAGAAAAATAAAGAAGGCAAGGTGTTTAATTTGAAACTGAAAAAAGCAATTATTCTCGCTTGTCTCTCCATACAATTTTATTTAGAGAATGGTTCTGGTCTAATCGTGTTTAAGGTGAATAACCATTGGTTAGGGCAGTGACCGATAATGGTGATGATGGTGTAGTGATGGTGATGGAAGGTCGTATGATGTAAGAGATGGACGAAAATAATGGTGGTTCGGGTGGATTAAAGTGAAACTGAGACAGGATTTAGGGAAATAAAATAAGATGAATTGAAAATAAAATTATATATAACGGCGATCGACGCCGATAATCGAAGCGCCATTGACTGTAAAATAAATTTGAGACTAAAATTTAGTGATGATTTTTGTAATCTACGCTTATTTATTAACCGTAATTTATGTTGTATATAGAATTATAATGCTCCGACAAGTTATTGGAATAAAATTAGAGGAAAATAACAATTTTCATAAATGGCAATCCAAATCCAGGTCATAGACTCATAATTCAGAGTTTTACATAAAAAAAAAAAACAAACAAACCCCAGAAATCAAGAGAAATCTTTTTATTTGGATTCAAACAAAACCAAAGCTGGAAATTCATCTATCATGCGCCATTGACTGTTGTCTCAACAGAAGTAGAGATGCTGTCAATTGAAGCAGGACCACTCGTCTTAATAGGAGCTGGAATTAACCCCTTTTCTCGGCATGTCTCGACAGCCCCCACAAACATGTCCTCCAAACTGTACTTAAACTGGAAACCCAAGTCCAGCAACTTCTTGGAACGGAACACAACGTTTCCCAAATTTTCATCTGCATCTTTGAACCTGACCATGCAAATATATATAATTAAGTACCCATCAAGGAAAGTAACAAAATGTTAGGATTTTCATTACAAGTGGCGTACTTGGTAGGAATGTTGTACTCTGGGTATTTTTCTCTTAGCATAGTGGCGAGTTCAACAATGGTAGCAGCATGGGAGGAGCATATGTATCTTCCCTCAGCTTTAGGGTTTTCGAACAAGAATATGTGAGACATGCAGAGATCATCCAAGTGCACGAACTGTCCTTGCCTGATGATCGAGTAATGAGCTTCATTCCCTGCATTGTTTGAACTCTAGACATATTAGTATACCATGTCTGATGTATCATACCAAGGTTAGAGTCTCACTAACGACCTCGTTCGACCTATGAAAAAATGGTCGTACCGGTAATCGGCGAGAGGCCGGTAATCAAGCTCGGTGGCATCGATGGCATGAGAAATGGACCAATGACAAGAGTTGGAATTATAGTGATGAAATCCATGTTATTCTCCTTTGCAAACTGCCAAGCAGCTTGCTCAGCCAATGTCTTGGAGACAAAATACATCTAGAAACCAGAAAGAAAGGGTTGTCAGGTTTCTATTTTTTTACCCTAAAATATCAAAAACAGGTGAAAAAGGAACAAACCCATCCTGTCATTTTCTTGTCGTAGACAAATTCCAAGTCGCTCCAATTACTTTCATCGTAAATGGGTTTTTGGTGTTGTTCAACATTCACGGTTCCAGCAGATGATGTGAAAACCAACTTTTTAACCGTTTTTGCTTTCAGGCATGCTTTCATGATGTCCAAAATACCGTTTATTGTTGGCTTTATCACTTCATTCTGCAAATTTCTCAACAGTAAAAATCTCAACGGAGTTGCTGTTTTTGCAGATAAAACTTTTGCATCATTTCTACATTAATGATGTTAGACAAAGACCAAATACCCTATGTTTAGTATCCTACTGTTTAATTCCCCCCAACTTTCAGGGTTTCCACGTGTGGATTTGTACAAAATAGAAAGAAAAAAGTTATCTTTTTCATATACATATACTAATACGTATGCATGTACATAAGTGACTAAGAGCAAACCTCAGGATCCTTGGACTCAAAATCCATGGGAGTTGCAACATGGAACACTCCACAACATCCATTAATAGCATCATCAAAGCTTCCCTCTTCGGACAAATCAGCTTTCCACAAAGTCAAATGGGAGTTAGCTTTTGGCAGATCAAGCAAATGCTTCACCTTCTTCACATTATCTGTTATACAGAAATAATAATTTCAGGTAAAAATATACATTTAGAATACGAATTATGTGAAAAAGAAGGAAGCTAACCCGGGTCACGGACGGTGGCTCGAACGGTATACCCATGTTCGAGTAGCCTCATAACGAGCCATGAGCCAATGAACCCAGATGCTCCAGTGACACAAACGGTTTGAGATTCCGACCCCATGGGTTTCTAAAGATGGAAATAACTGAACAAATTTGGGTTGAGTTAGTTTAGCAAGAAACAACTTCTCTCTGCTTTGTTGTAGTAAAGTTTGTGGTGGACAAGCTCTCTATATATCATTGGATACATGCGTGTAAATTCAACTCAACTAACAATTTACGGAATCTAAAACCAGACGACTTTCAAATTCAACGATTACTACATCCAGTTCTTGATGTTTTAGGTCCACCTAACAAACAGTCTAAACGCACGTGGTTAACTCACCGATATGCATGTGATTAACTCACCGATATGCACGTGATTGGTAAGCTGGTAACTGAAAGCCTTTGATGACATCACCAGATGTAGACCACGTGCTTGATACGTTGGTAATCGTGGGAGTATCCAACAACTTAGGTGACATTTAAAAAAAAATATATTTTTAAAATATGTGAAAGTTTCTAAAGAAATATTGATTTAATTTAGAATTAAAAATATTATTTTTAAAAATATTAATTATAACACTAACGTATAATAGGAGTAAAAATCCTCTATCTTTTTATTATGCCTCCAACTATGCCTATTATTAAAAATTTCTAAAAATTAAATTTTAAATTCTATCCTTTATTTTTTATATTCTAAACTCTAAAAATACACATACCCCTAATTCCTTAAACCTTAATCACAACCTCTAATCTTAAACCCTAAACCTTACACCTTAAATCCTCTAATTTGAAACGGAAACATGAATGAAGACATAAGAAAGAGGTAGACGATTTACACCCGGTTAATAGAGGGTGATTTGCGCGTTTTGCATTGACGACCGATCTCACGAAGACATTGAAATTTTAGGTCATCATTGCTGTTCAACGAATATGAGGGTTTGCCTACTCTCTGCTATGGCTGTGGTAAGTACAGACAATGTAAGTAATCTTGTGGTATGGAGGACCCAGCTAAGGAAATTGATGCATCTAGAGTTGTTAGCTCTAACAAAAAGCATCTATATGGTCCCTGGATGCAGGTTTCGAGCAGGAGGAAGAGGGTTACACATAGGAAGAATCTAGGAATCCTACACAGACATCCACTAGATACACGAGTTATAGAATATTTAATGTTTCGATCCTTTTCAAAGATCATCCCTCTTATAAACCAACTCTAAATAGTCATTCTCAATTTATGCATTTAAGTTTCTGAGCAATATGTTCATGTTATTTTTTTAAGATTTTTAAGTTATTTTGATATCAATAAAAAGTTTTATATTAGTTTATACATTTAATTTTTGAGTTATATGGATAATGATGTGACCGTTATAAAAATTAGTACAATAACATATTTAATTTTTTTATATTTATATATTCAATCAATTTAATTTTAATTTTTAAAAAATTAATAAAATTAATCTTTTGTAGTCGTTCATTCTATCGATCTAACTCCCTTTTTCTTTAACGTTTGACTTTGCTTTCATGCTTGATGACCCTTCGCCTGGAGAGATTATTAGGTGAACACTGTTCACCACGTCATTCATGGTTTAAACAATCAGGACCGTTGATCTTTAAATAATCACTTAATAACTACCCACCTACTAAATACATGTAGAAAAAAGGTGATGGTTTACTTAAAAAAAATTAAAATCAACGATCCTGATTAATTGAAACCATAAATAACATAATAAACATAATTCACCTAATAATTTTTCCTTCCCCCGACAATACTTCCTTCTAACTCCCTTTCTCGCTCGACCAACCTATACCCTTATCCTTGTGCCTCACTCGCTTTATAACAACCTTAATCTTGTGCACCAGACACCCCTTTACTCTCTGATACGATCCGATAAAATTCATTCCAAGTGTGTAAATATAAAAGACTAAATATATCATCATGTCAAATTTTATTAATTATTATATCATCAATCATTAAATTTTTAATTGTACAAAATGAATTTATTATTTTTAATCGAAAAACCATAATAATTGAGAACTAAAAAATGTTATATAATTGATAAATTATTTATATAGTTTTATCCATGCTCGTAACACAACACTATTTTTAAGGAGAGAAAGTCGAAAATCAAGAAGATAATATCTCAGACACAATATTTGTTAGATCGGTCTTCCTGTTTGAGTGTTCGGTAGGAAGCCGTCATCCCGTGGTTCATGACGATAATCTGTTAGGAAATGAACCCACAGATACCCATGAAACTAGGAATGTAGGAACGTTAGGTAATCGTCAATTCATCAGAAGTTCGAATTACACAGGATCAGATACATGTACAGACATACATCCCAAAACAAACAAAATTCATCTGTTTTTTTTTCGTGTCATCTTATATGTTTTATTAATAAAATTATGTTATGTATAGTAACGATTAATTTTATTATTAAATTCTATTTTATTGATAGTACGTGTGATATAAAATTATTAATATATAAAAAATAGATAAATGAATTCTATTCGTCGAAACTAATACTTCTTTTAAGGTTTTAGAATTAAAAAACACAATACAAATACATTGTGTCAAATTTGACGATTATCAACGAACCAATCATTCTTTCTGGTCCGGAGAAATATTATGACTCTGGTTCCGTAGTTTCATCATATTCATAGTGAATGTATATTATTAAGACTCGAATTTGATTTCAAGTTATAATCTAATATTTAAATAATTTTATTTTATTAATAATATACATGATATAAAATTATAGATAAAACATATAAAAGATATTAAAATAAGAGAGAAATTTTATTTCGAAATGAACAAAGTTTGTTTGTTGCTTTTATGTACCTTTTCTATGTTCTCAAATAATTTTATGATACGTGTATTAATAATTGTTTTTTTTATTATTTTATTAATTATTTTATTTTTTAAATAATTCATGTCATAAAATCATTGATATATAAAGAGCTAGACAAATTCTAATAAAATATCATATATAATTGGTATCTCGGATCGGCTTCAACCCGAAAGTAAAAGCGACTCCACATATTTTTAAGGAATGAGTAAATCTCTATTTCAACAACAATACCTTTTAGTTTATTATTTTAGTATTTGATTTATTCTTAATTTAATTTAGAGTGTAAAGTACTTTATTTTTCATTCGATTTAATCATCTATTTTCGGTTATCATCTAATCTAAGTTTTTGCAATTTGATTTTGGCACGTATTAAATAGGATAAATTTTTAAATTTTTAATTAATTTTTTTGAATAAATAAAATTTTATTCATCTAAATAACTATAAAAAATATAAAATTATAAGAAAATCAAATAAAATTTCATTCGTGGTGCGGATGGTGAATGGTTATTTGGCTTCGGGCATAGTATTGAGATTTGCTCGGTTCTGTTATCTGAATTATGGGTAATACATGATGGGTTGGTCCATGCATGAAAGTGTGATTTTCGTAGAGTAATTGTTGAATCCGACAATGGTCAAGCGGTGGATATTTGTCATCGAAATTCCAAGGCCTTACAAGGTGCAACGATTATGGATTTGGTGTATGATTTGCTTGATAAGCGATGAGAGGTGCAAGTGAGGCGGGTGAGTCGACAACTAAACATGGTTGCGGATTGTCTTGCTAGGATGATGAGAGGTAAATCGATTGGATTGTAACACCCCAAATTTGGGCCTAAAAGTTTAGAGGCCGGTTTAGAGTTATAGTGGATCGATTTTGTTAGTTTAGCCTAGTTCGGGATTAAATATTTAAAAATTGATTTTTTAATCAAAATAAATTATGAAAAAATATTATAAAATCCTTAATTAATTATATATTAGAATTTGGTCAAATCAATTTTGAAAATCAACCGTTGAAACTCTAAGATTTTGAAATTAGTGACCATTTTGTAAAAATTGAAAATTTAAGGATAATTTTATGAAACAATTCAAAACTTTGAATCTTTAAGGGGCTTTGATCCAATTATAATCCTAGCTGGTCGAGGCTTTCTAAATATCAATTGATTAAGCCTAAAATCTATTTTAAATTAAATAACTTAAATAAACTCAATTTTAAACTCTTAACCCTTTTTAATTAACCTAAACATAACCTATTTTTCTAATTTTCGTTTTTCCTCATTGGAGGCAGCCGTTCATCAAGTTTTCAAGGTAAAAACTCATTCTTTTTCAATAAAAATTGTTTACAATAATTATCTTAACTTTTCTCCTTCAAATTTTCTTGTTTTCTCATTGTTTTCTCATTCTAAAACCCGGAAAGCAATTGGATCAGTTTTGGAGGTGAGATTTTGTCAATCCTCTAGAACAATAAAGTTTTTTACTGAAATTCTCAAGTTCTTGGCTTAGAGAAATTGTTTTAATCCTTTAATTTCATAAAAATCGTTTTTCGACTAAAAATCTCAATTTTAGTATAAGGGTTTTTACCCACTGTTTTGGGGTCTTAAATGGATTGTTTTTAATGTGTTAGGATGTTTATAAAGTATTTTTAATATCCTTAATCCCGGACTATAGGCTTAAGTGAAGTTTGGTGTGTTCCGACAAGTCTTCGGTTTAAGTTTTGATAGGTTTTAAGAGTTGTTGTATAGGGATCCGAATTGTTGGTTTCTTTTGTGAGTTTAGAAGCATTAAACCTCTTGGTTTTGATGTTTGAAACATGACAAGAGTTAGACGATTGCGTTTGAAGACGTTCCGGTGGTTTGGCGAGCAAGTATCGGTTATCGTTGAGTGGACTATGAGGGCTGCCAATTTGGTATGATTTTAAATGTTTTTTTTAAAGGTTTGTGGTGTAAGGAAGGTATGAAAAAACTCCCTATACTCGGAAGTAAGTTTTAAGTATTGCTTTCTTAAAGGTTCTCATATTATGCATTGTTTTTACAATGTTATTTGTTATGCTCTTATTGTGTTGTGCATATGTGATTATGTGTGTTTATAAATGCTCATGAGACTGTTTTTAAAGAGATTTTATATACATTCAATGTTCCCACGGTTTTTATTTTGAAAAATAAGATAAAAGTGGTTTTATCGGTTTTTATAAGTGATGCGTAAAAAGTGGGATACATATGATTTGAATTCTGTTTTGAATTAAATGTTGAGCATTGGTTTTTGATAAAATATTGGCTAGTTAAGTGATGAACCTTATGGGATAAGTTGATCGATCAATAGGGTCTAGAGTGCACTATAAACATTCAAAAGTCGTACGTGTATAGATTTTTTGTGTGTTGCATTTTGGCCTATATTCTAATGCTATGTGATAGGAGTAGTATTGTCACATACGGGTTGATCAGAGTAGTATTTTCACCGGACACCAAGGTGAAATAATTCATGTTGAGAGTAGTATCAACATGCGCATGCTCTGGGAGTAGTACTAACATGTGGTTGTCCGTTTATCCTAACGATTTGGAGTAGTAAAAATCGGATCACTAGCACCAATATATGTTTTTATTTTTCAAAGGTAAGTGTCATGGTTTTCACTTGATTGCATATGGTATTATGCATGCGAGGTTTTATGCATTGGTATGCATGTGATTTGAGCAACTAACATGTGGTTGTCCGTTTATCCTAACGATTTGGAGTAGTAAAAATCGGATCACTAGCACCAATATATGTTTTTATTTTTCAAAGGTAAGTGTCATGGTTTTCACTTGATTGCATATGGTATTATGCATGCGAGGTTTTATGCATTGGTATGCATGTGATTTGAGCATTGCTATGTTGTTAGCACGTAAGACTTGAGCTTTGTGCATCGAGATGCACGTATAAGCATTGCTATGTGAGTAACATGTAAGACTTGTGTTTTAACTTGTAAAGCATGTGATTACAAAATGGTTTTTACTAAAATTTAATGATGGCGTTGTTCGCCTTGGTTTGATGACACTTACTAAGTTTTATAAGTGATATTGTTAGCCATGAACGTTTTCTTTTATAAAGAGCATGACATATGTTTTGAATTGATGAAATCGGTTTATTATGGGCTGCATTGCAAGGTGTTTTCAAATAAGTTTTAAATGTGTTTTATTCCCTCACTAAGCTTTATGCTTAACCCTCTCTTTTACCTTGCAATGCAGTATATAGATGTTGAGGCAGCAAGGGCAAGTAAGGATTCCATGTAATCGCAAAGTATGAGCTCAAGTATGTCTTTTTGTAATTTTAGTAGTAGTGAGAGAGTAATGGGGATGAGCTACCATGTTAATGTTATTGATATGATGATAAGACTTGTTGTAGTCGTATGCTTATATATATTTAACGTTTATCAACATTGTTATTACTTAAGATATGACTTAGAGCACCTAAACTTGTTCGATTAAATAAGGACTCGTTTTCTCTTTAGTTTTCACTGTAATTGAATTCAATCCTTACATGAACATATAGGATATAATTAAAGCAACTAGAAAACATAAAAGGAAAATAAAATTTATTTTTTTAAGGTTGTTTATCGGGGCGAATCACCTGATTAGCCTCGGTATTCTCCGTGTAACTCGTTCGAGTTGGGTGGCGTCTAGACCGGGTCGAAGGGGTTACATTGGATTGTGTATTTATAATACACCACCTAGTGAGGGTATTCAACTAGTTCAGGCTAATTTGGTCACTGATTAATGTCTTGTTTTCTTATAGCCGTTTGTGACACTGATCTTGTAAGTACTCGCTTGTACACTCTTTTTCCTCCATTTAAGTTTAGATAGATTTTTTAACGAGACATGAGCGTGTACGCTTCTTTACCCATTAAAAAACAGCGCTTACGCACATCAATAAAGGGTAACACTTATAACCAATCTTATAAGCATATATCCCAATTAAAGACTAAACATCTATCAATTGAGCATTTATAATCTAATATAATATTTTTACTTTGTTATAAATATAATATTTTTAACATTTCTTATATATTTTTTTTACTTTGTTATACAAATAATATTATTAAAAATCCATAAACATTTATAAGAATAATTAATTATTGCAAAAACTGTGTTCCCATATTAATAAAGTTCATCAATATTAGAAAACGCTCTAAAAATTATTAAAAGTGACTTTTTATATTTATAATTAATGTAAAATTTTAATATATAAATTGTATAAATTTTATTTTACACATATATATTTATATTATAAAAATAAATTCTTAAACTCTAATCTTAAAAATTATGCTTTAAATTTTAAACTTATACCTTAAATGTTAAACCCTAAAAATTTAGGTCCCTCAATTTAAAATCCTAAACTAAATTCTTAATACCTAAAATTAAAAAGCCTGTGTAAGGTAATATTTTCATATATAAACGGTTTAAAAATAATATTATATAACCTTTATTTAAAATTTAAATTATTAAACTTAAACCTACCATAACTTAAAACAATAAACTTTAACTATAAATTTTAAATTTTAAACCCTACAATCTAAACACTTAAACCTTAAACTTAAACTCTAAACCCTAAACCCTAAATCAAACAAGTTTGTATTTAACTTATACATCTTATATATCAAAATTTTTTTAATTATTATATTTTATAATAAGTTGTATAAATTTTTAAAAATTCACGGCATCGACCTTTATAATAACTGTAATAGTATTTGTTATATCTGCAACCGCGATATGTAATCCAGCTTGTCCCAAAAAATGAAAAAAGGAAGTCTAATAAAAAGATTTGCTGCAATGGCTTCCATTCCTAGCTTGCCTTTTAATCTATAATATTCTGATTCCACTTCCAGTGAAATCTGTAGCCAGATTCAAGGCCTGAGACATCATCACTTGAGAGTTTCAGAAACGGAATCGGATTCCGGAGATGCATGTAAGGTGAAAGAACATGGAGAGATTGAAGAAAGCAAGGGATATCAGAAGGCCATTATGTCAAAAATCCATGGTGTTAGATGGTAAGCATTATAAGGATGGGAATCCTGTCCTAGAAATGAACGGTAATGATGCTAATGTGTAATGAACTTATTTGTGGTTTAATCTTATTGGCGGTTTTGGATACTAAATGGATTCAACTATACAAGAAGAGATAGATAAAGCAAAAATGGCAGTTGAATTCCTATGTAGAATTTGCAGAGGAACTTGTACTTTACATATACAAACCCAATATATTTTTCACTGCAAAACAGCACACCAGAACTCAGCAGAATAGAGCTCTTAGCTTTTGTTTTCGGGTTCGATCGGATTCGAAATCTCATATTCGAGTTCCGTCTTTAATTGTTGCATTCTTCAATATGACTGTGATCCCAGACCTAATGTAAAAGCCTTGCTCTGGTCTCTCAGCTTCTTCAACACCCTGAGTTGCCAAAGTGAATGAAAATTATTAAAAAGGAAAAGAGAAGAATAAAACTTGAGATATATTCTTAATATTCATGGAAGAAAGGAAAGCAATACTTACATCACTATTTGATATTATCACATCCTTTCCTATCTTGGCATTCTTGTCTATTATGCACTTCCTTTAAAAACACAGTGGCAACAATAAGGATTTATTTTCAAAACATTTATCTTCTAAATAGGATTATCAATTAGAAAAAGGTTGTTCTTTCAATCTAAATCTTACATGATCTTCGTGTTTTTTCCGACACCGACCGGAACCTTTCCTTCCTCTAGCAGAGACTTCACTTCTGACGCTGTTTGATAGTAGTCTGCTCCCATCATCATGGTATCCTGCAAAGAAAGAACATAAAGATAAGAGAATTGTACATACGTTTATTCCTACATATATACTCTTGTATGTTTCAACAACTTTGCCTTCTCGATTAAGGTCGACTTAGACGTACTAGCCTAAGGCCATACGATTGCTCATCTAAAGTATAAGCACATGACAAGCGGATCCGATCCTCTCAAAGTTTAGTCTATGCCATTACTAAATCTAGATGCAGTTTATCAGCAAGAAGATGTTGGATCACCTGAAGCTCGACACCGGACTCCAAACGTGACCGCACCCCAACTACAGAGCGTTGTACGGTACAGCCCCTCAAGAAGCAGCCATGTGAAATTATGGAATTAATAATCTGCAACAATCCATTTGCCATGTGGTAAGATGACCAAATCCATTAATCACAGTATAAACTAAGACTTGAAGTAAATACCCTGCATTGATCAACTTTCGTAGGAGGCAAGAATCTTGGAGATGTATAAAATGGTGTCTTCGGATCATGAAATTCAAACTTTGGGGGCTGCATGGAGAATATTAAACGATTACATTTCAGGAAATGGATACCAAAGGTAAGTAATAATGCAAATGATTTCTATATGCAAACCTGATCGATGAGAGCTAAATTGGCATCGAAGAAGGACTTTATGGTCCCAATGTCTTCCCAATAGTCATTGAATAAATATGCCTGTGAATATTCAGAGAGGTAGAACTCAGCAACTCGATCACTGAATTAGAATCACTAATTAGCATCTGAAATTTCTTGTAAAAATCATCTTGCCTGTACGTTGTGTTCCTTTACCGCCGACGGAATAATCTCCGAGCCAAAGTCATTGCAAGACGGATAGCTCCATGTCAGAAGCTTTAACAATACATCGGTTTTGAACACATACACACCCATTGATGCAATGTAAGGATATTTTGCAGCATTTTCCTCTGATAGTCCTAATATGGAGGTATCACCTCGCTGTAGTACATAGTATATGTAAACATATAAAGCTCTGATAATCACGAAATAAGTAATGTTTGAAACACCAGAACTGGGGAAATGTAGGTTCAGAAGTCATAAGAAGTAGAAAAAGCAAGTACCATAGCTTTAAGATTGTTTCCCTTCGGTTTCTCAGTAAACTGAATGATCCTTCCTGTTCTGTCTATCTTCATCAATCCAAAATCCGATGCACGGCTGCAAAACGAACACGGAGTTAATTCCGATATTAGTAAGGAAAGCAACCATTGGTATACGCTTCATGGTTTGAGAACATAACATGATAAATACCTATCATCCATTGGTAAACATGATACTGTGATATCAGCATTTGTGTCAATATGCTTCTGCAAGAACAATAACCATGGATTAAGCCAGAATGGTTTTTCAAGGTACAACATCCATGCTTGAGAAAGTGAAAAGAAGAGTTACCTGCACAAAATCCATATAGTCGGCTCGGTAAAGATGATCACCGGACAATATCAGTACATGCTGGACATCCTTGGCTTTGGCATTCTGGTAGAAATTGAATCACATTCGTTGAACATCAGGGTTCGGGAAGATGGTTTGAGCTCGAAAACGAATCCTAATTCTGAGTAACTAACCTCAAAGACCCAACTAAACTGTCTCACGGCATCAGCTGTTCCTTGGAACCACTTCTTCCCTGCTTCTCCTGATGTTTGAGTGGCAGCCAAGACCTGTCATATAGGCAACATAGATTCATGCCAATTTTCACTTGAACAATTGAGATTTGATGAGAATAGTACAGATTGTAAACATGGGATTACCTCTACAAAGCCATCTCCAAAATTTACACCATTGCCGAAGGTGTATGTCCTTGCCAAGTGACGATTGAGGGAAAAAGAGTTGAACTGAGTTAAGATAAATATCTTTTTGATTCCACTGTTGATACAGTTGCTCATTGGAACATCAATCAGCCTGTAACAACCTCCAATGGGAACCTACGGTCCAAACAAATCATAACATTCTTTCTTCTAAAAAGTGAAAAAAAGGGGTTTATTGCTTACTGCTGGCTTGGCTCTCTTTCTCGTAAGAGGGAAGAGGCGTGTCCCAGCACCGCCACCCAATATGATGGACGCCACTTGCTTTGGATCTGCTTGTGGAGTCTCAAACATGGCTGCCTGCTCCTCCTGATAATCAAATAATAAAATGATTATAATCAGAAAAAAATTAATACTTAGTATCATTAAAAATGTTTTCTTTTACTCACTGTAAGATCAGTGCCATTATCTGGATTTAGAGCAGAGAAAACAACAGCAAGCTTTGCTTTTCTGGCACCATTTTCAACCCTCAAACTCTTCCATATCTGTCTTCCAAAATCCCTGCGTTTAAGATCTCCTCTGATACTCTCACCCCAGGAAAAAAATCCTGCATTTCTACCACCTTTCCTAACATGAATCAGATTGACATTAGGCTTGAGAGCCATGCACAGAGATTCCATAGCTGGATTAATTAATCAATGAAACAAAATAACTAGATATTTCTCCCAATATACTATGAAAAAATATATAAAACAGCAAAAAAATGGAACGTAGATAAAAAGAAAAAATAGGAAAGAGTGATGGAAAAGAGATTAAAAAACTGAGAGGAGTTTAGAGTTTAGACTATTTCTCAGTCAACTAAATCCAAAAGTAGAAACACCCAGATCCTAAAATAACTCTAAACCGAAGAAGAATTCGTATGCAAAATTATATTTTTATATATTCTTTTAAATCACTTACTGATGATATTTATGTATATATATTTGGCTTGCAAGCCGTGACGAGAATCACCGGACTTTGTTTACTTTCATTTTAATATTGCAGGAGTATGATTGCGTTAACTTTGAACTGTAATCTGATATCCAGAATCTGCAGACTGCAGTTGCCTAGACTTCTATGGCCCTTGCCAGTTGCCACAAATATGAAGCCTTTCTTTTACTAAAAAACAAACGAACGCCATGAGAAGCAAAGTAAGCCGCAATCATAAACGACTGCCTGCAGAAGATAGCGACCTTCCTTTCCATCTCGCTAATTTTGATCGACATCGCTCAATCATGGGCACCCATGTTGCAAACTCTTTTGGGTCCGTACCCAAAGGGATTCCTAAGAACGTAAATGGCAGTTCCATTGCAGTACAACCACAAGCATTAAGATAAAATTAAGATAAAATTGTTTTAATATGTAAACATAAAAAATATATGCTATTATATAAAAATATTTTAACTGTCATGTGATCCATTATTAACATGTCGATGACCAATTTAAAACAAAACTAAAATTTTAATAGTAACATTGAAATTATTAAAAATTTGATTATTAAATTAAATAATTTATTAAAATTTAATTATCATTCGCGTACTTTACTAAAAAAATCTGAATATAATATAAAATCCTTTTTTTTAGATTTTATTCTAAACATAGATAATAATACTTTCAGTCCCATATTCATCTTTGCCTCGCATTTGGGTCTCAATAATCTCTCTTTTGATTTTCATCTTCTTCCTCAGAAATTTTTATAAAAAATGTCAACGAACAGGAAAATACATGACTTCAAGGGAAAAAAATAATTCTATTCTGAAATCAAATAGCGATGTGAATATGGTTAAGATTACAGTGTTTAGTTATTCGATTAATCAAATGATTAAAGCTGCCTAAAAATGATTTTAATTACTTCTTAGTAAGTTAGGTTGCTCAAATTCAGTCAAAAAGATACAAAGTCAACTCTAACAAAGCTTTTATATTTGACATTAAGAACAAAAATTACTTTCAGAAATAGAAATCATGGAAATATCCTGGAAAATACAAGAAATTATAGATAAATTATGAGATCGAGAAGAAAATTTCAAATTTCAAACATCAAAATTGTTATTACGCGTTTCTTAATCTAACAGAAACCTAAATAATCATTTTTCTGGATTTTTTTGCTCTTGGATATGGAAACTTCTGACTTAACTTCCAGGTTGTTCTTATAAATACAAGGCACCCGACAACCATTGTATTCGATTTCAGTTGGTGAAAAAAGAAAATTTGAAGTTTGGGTTTTTTATTTTTGGATTTGAGAAATATATGGAAGAATATTCGAACAAGGAGCAGCAAAAATTTCGGAACAATATTAATGTTCCTCCATGTCGGATTATGTTGATCTTGGTGATTTTGTTTTGTTTATGCACATATGTTGATATTTCACGTGTTCTTCCAGACAAGCCTTGGCACATTTTCATCTTGATCAACTTCATCATCTTTGCTCTCTTCCTTTTATCTAGCCAAAAACAGTTCGCCGACGAGAGGCGAACTCGAAGGAGCCGCAACAGCGTCTCCGAGTTCGACAACGTTGACTCTTTTCCGTCACTTGATGAGGATGAACATGATGGTGGTTTGGAAGAGATCTTCGTCGACAAGCATGTCATCCTAGTGGAGAATGCTGTTGGGGACACAGTGTCTGTCGGTTCGGACAAGTCGGGCGAGTGGATGGAAGGAAACCATCATCATCATCACCAAAGACTGGAAGGGAGGATGAGCAAGGAATTATCGGTCACCAAGATGGAATTACCGGCATGGAGATTAATGGAAGATATGAGGCATCAAAAGCTCAGGTTTGCAATCGAGACATTCATTGATGACAGGAACAAGGTCCTGATGTAGAAGATAGAGCAATGAATATGTCTTCTGATCATCTGACTTAAATTCAGTTCCGGCATTTAATGAAATGAATGAAGGTAGTAATTCTTGAAAATATTGTATATATCAACATTGTTTATTTTGTACATATGATTCTTTTAGTGGCTCTCGTTTGCAAATCCATTCTGCTAGAATGATCAATTGTGTTGTTGTACCACACCCAAACTCAGTGGTTTTGTTTGTGGATATGATTTTTCGTATAGAATTCAGGTCAGGTCAATACCAAGTTCGATTGAAAAGGGTTTGGTCTTAATAATTAATTTAGGTTTAGATAAAATTAATATTGAGTTGTTTTAGATATCAAATCAAATTCACGTCGGATTACATTGGTTTTGGAAAAATAGGTTTAGTTAATTTGATTTCGGATGGACTTTGAGTTTAATTAATTCATATCAATTTTAGATTATATATTTTTATTAAATAATATTACAAATATTACCCATACATGTAAAAAGGAATTTTGAATATATATATCTTATATAATTAAAAAAATATTTAAATTAAAAATAAATTTATATTATAATATCATAAATAATTACAAACAGAAACTTGATAATTTAACTTGATTGAGAATATATTTTAAAACAAATATTACAATAATTACCGTAACTGATTTAAAAAAAATTATATACTCTATTCGATTTAAAAAACTCAACCACTTTTTTATTTTTCTTTTATCATCCCACTTCTAACATATTTTTTCACTGTCGGCGATAACATAAGTCCTAAACTGTTCGTCAACCGTTGACTCTTCATTTCCATTTTCTCCATCTCCCCATTTTCTATTTATTCAGGATTTACATAGCTTTTGTTTTGTTTTGTATAGTCGAGGCATGTTATTTTTATTCTGTTTAATTCGTGTTTGTATTTGCTTTATGAAAATGGATGTTTTTATTGCTCTTGTAACACTTAATTTATTTTATAGTTTTTTCGTATTAAATTTGGTGTATTTTTTCAGTCAATATTTACTTAATTATATAGTTATCGATGTCTGATTTAGATACTTAAATTAATTTGTTGTATAGGTAGAAACTCACAATCTTTCAAAATTAATTGTAGTTAAGTTCTGATAAAATTAGTTTATCAACGTATTATTATTGTTATATGTATTTTTATATTTGTATTTATCATTTATACTTAGAATAATATTTGTTTATATTTATTATTTGATGAGTTATGAAAAAATTATATCATGGGTCAGTCCCACCACGTCATCCATGAGACCAATCACTAAAAACTACCCATCTAAATAATTTTTATATTTATATTATTTTATCTTATATAAATTAAAATCTCCATATTTACTTTATAATCCGTCTTTAATTAAACTTATAATTGTCCACTAACTCTGCCTTTTCTTCTCTGCTTGCGAATATACTAAGTTATCTGTTGTGAATGTTGGTTTGAATTTTGTACATTGGAAAACAAAGTTTATGACTTAGGATCCTTTCATACATCACCAACACTCTTTTTCTTTTATATATATGGATGGAACTGCCCAATCAGATTTCAATCCTTCCCAAACTCTGTTACTTTTGCCTTTATTTTTTTTTATTAAGTCCTTAATTACAGGCAATCAAATTCAAATCCTACCATGTTTGCATGTCAGTTTCCGATTTTACCATACATTTTCCAGAAGCCAAAATGTGGATATGGATGAACAAAGTTGTTGAAACTTCAATTTCAATTTTTTTACCAAACTAACAACTACAGATATAGTAGGAAAAGAATTACATGGTTGTTATGAAAAAAATTACATTGTCATCACATATTACATTAATGTCATCACATATCGTATATCTTTTTTTCATGTTTCTATTCGTGTTACTGTTTCAAATTAAATAGTTTAGGGGTTGTGGTTAGTATTTAGAGAATTAGGGGTAATGTGTAATTTTTTAGGATTTAGGGTTTAAGATATAGAGAATAAAAGTTATGGTTTAAAATTTAATTTAAAAAAATCAAAGGAGGCATGGAAAGATATATGACAAATAGGCAAATGATTTTTACTCGAATCCAAACCCCAGAGTATAATAAAAAATATGAAAAAACATATAGATACTTGTAGGGTAAAAATCATCTGCCTCTTTCTCACGCCTCTGAAAAATTCCTAAAAATTTTAATTTTTAACCCTAGTTTTATTTTCTGTCTTAAACCCTACCCCTTAAAAAATACACCATATTCCTAATCTCTTAAACCTTCACCCAATACTCGATTACTCGTAATAGTTTTTCGTCTTCAAATTTAAATAACATGAAGTAATTGTTCAAATAAATTTTAATCCGATTAATATAATAAAATCGTGAGTTTAATAAGATAAAACACATCCACGTATTTTATAATATTTTTCTCACTAAAGCCTCTTAGTTTATAATTTCTGCCTCTGGTCTTGCTTTGAAGTTTGAAGGATAAATTTATATATTTAAAGAACATATTGTCTAAGCATTAAGCCGAAAGAAGAGGTTGCCATTAATTATTTATAAATAGATCGAGGATTTTGAGTCGGAAGGATCCATTAGATCCATCTGCGGAAGCAAAACCCTAATCCCAACGCCGAATCTTGAGTCAGATTGTCCCCACAATTTAATCACATTTAAGATAGATATTAGTATCCAACTTTGCGTCTGATTATTGTGTGGGAAAAAAATCTTAGGGAAAGGAGAGAAAATTTGCTACAGTCGAAATTATACAAGAAAAATATGAACAGTATCGATTTCATTCGATTGAGAGTCTAAAATCTATCATCTATTTATAGGACCTACTATTTTATTTCAAAGGGAGAAAAAAAAATATCACTACGAAATTGATTTTTTCTCCCAAAATAGTTTAGGTAATGGTGCTGTGTAAAATGTTTCAATATTTTAGTCTGGAGAATTATATTATGGGTAAGTCTCATCACGTGTTTATGGATTAATTATTATAGATAATCTATGTCGTTTATTTTTTTGTGTCATATTTTTTTAAATGAATCTTCACTTGAAAAAACTGTTTTTAAAATGAATTAACAGTAAATATGAGTGAAGATTCACTTAAGAAAATATGACATGAAAAAAAGGATGAGATGGATAGTTAGTGATTGGTACCAAGGATGACGTGATAGGACTTACTCATGATATAATTTCTCCTAGTTGGGATATAGATATCAGTCTAATATGTGAATACTTCTTAAATGAAGATCAAAAGAGATAAAAAATACGTAAATTGTACCTAAAGAGTAAAAATCTTCTGTCTTTTTATCATGTATCTATTAATGTCTCCTGATAAAAAATTTTAAAAAATTGAATCTTCAACCATAACCCTTATTTTCTATATCTTAAATTATACATCCTACCCTTAATTCTCTAAACCCTAACTACCACCGCTAATCTTGAAGCCTAAACCCTTTAATTTAAAGCAAAAGCACGAATGGTAACATAAAAAAGAGACGTAGGATTCAAAAGAGGTATACCGATTTTTTTTTTACAGGTTTAACCTGTAGAATGCCAAACTTATAATCACTCTTTTTGTCAGCTCACTTCAGACTTTCATCAGACATGTCTTTAAAATTAGATGACGAGATTAAATACATATCACAAATTTCATATTCAAGTATAATAGAATCTTTTATATATGCTATGATTTACACACGTTCCAATTTAGTATATGTAGTTAATTTAATGAGTAGATACTTGATGGATTTTGGTAAAGGACATTGGATGGTTGTTCAATGGATTTTCATGTACCTACAAGGCAGTCGTGATGTTTCTTTGCAATTTCGTAAAAACAAAATCGGAATCAGTGAGTACGTCGATTTTGATTTTATTGAAAAGCTCGATAGAAAAAGATCTCTAACAAGTTATATTTTCACTATCGGATGTTATATCATTACTTAAAAAATCACTTAATAAAGTACGGTTATTCTATCGACTACTGAAATTAAATATATATCGATCATCGAAACTTTTAAGGAAGCAATTTGGTTGAAGGGATTCTAAATAAACTTTATGAAAACACATATATTAATATTTAAACTTGAGTTTTTTTAAAATAAATATCATTGTTTAATTAAATTACTCACTAATTTCATATTTGAATTAATGTTAGTATTATATATAAATAAAACACCATTATTGCTTTCTCTTTTGACAATTTAACTAAGTTACTAATTAAATAACTGTTAGCTGCCTTAGTTAATTGGATTCTCTCTCTAATAAACACGCCATCTGGCCATGGAGAGAATTAACAAAATAATTAAAAGAAAAAGTGAGAAATTTGTAGAGATATATACTCCTCAATTAAAGATAATCTATCACCTACCTTTTGGCACTAAGTTCTTTGTCATTGCTTCACTAATCACGACTCAACTTTCTTCAACGCAATTACTTCAGTTATTTTACTCACACGTGGAAACTAGATACAAAAAATCACCTAAATCTTATGGTTTTATTAGGAACGTAAATATATATAAAAAACACATGCGTAACACCACTAAACATTTTTAATATTTTCAAAATTTTAATATTAATTAATTTGTGAAAAAGATTTTCATATATGTCGGTCGTGTAACCTTTAATTGATACTTTAGGTTAATTTTAGAGTTTAGAAGATAGTATTTAGAATTTAATATTTAGGGTTAAATTTTTGAAGTTTAGAGTTAAAATTTTATTTTTAAGATGTAAGTCTAAAATAAGTATATTGCAGAAAATATTTTTTTACCTATATGTATCATAAAACAACTCTTAGTAATCAAAAAAGTTAAAATTATGATTTTGGTTCAGGTATAAATACTATTTTAAAAGGGATTATTATCTTATATATAAGTGATAATTTTTTATTTTTTTATAACTTCATTAATTTTAAGGTTTAAAGTTTTAGTTTAGAGTTTAATGATATAGGGTTTAGAGTTTAGAGTTTAGGGTTTATAATTATAATCTAGAATTTAGGGTTTTGGTTTTAGAGTAATATGGTTAGGGATATAGGTTTTAAACTATAAAGTTTAAATTTTAATCATAAACTTAGAATTCTATTAAAAACCCTAAATTTAAAACTATTACACTTAAAACCCTAAAACTAAGATGATTGTATAATTTTTGTTTCATAAGCACTTGTGCAATAAATAATTATCCTTTTAAAAGCGTAATCCTTATATTTTAATTTAAAGATAATTATGTAATAAATTGTGGTTTAGAGGATATATGAGTTAAGAGTTTAGGTTTAATAGTTTAAAATTTAGTGTTTATGAATATAATTTTGAATTTAAGGTTTAAATTTAGGGTTTATAGGTTAAACCCTAAATTTTTAATCTACTGCCCTAAAATTTAAACTATAACCTCTAAATTTTATACACTAACTTTAATCATTATTCTTAAAATTTAAATTTTTACTCTCAAGCTATTAAATTAAATTTTTAAAATTTAAAACTTAAATACTTATAAAAACTAAAAATATCTATCACCAATATATACTAGTGGTGATATACTATGTATAAATCCTTAATTTAAATGATTTGATGTTTCCACTGTTATTAATATTAAGCTTTATCCGAATCCTATATGTTAAGTCCCTCCTTTAGTTAGCTGATGTTTCCCTGTGTCTTTGTCAGGTGTCTTTGGTACAGTTAGTTAATGATTCACGTGAAGTTCTTACACATTTTCTACTTGTTAAGCCTTTTACTTGGTCATAACTCAGTACTTGAGAATTAGATTAGAAAAAAATCATATTTCAAACTAAATGAATTAACCTCGGAATTAATCCTAAATTCAAAAATCTTAGAATGTATGTTAACTTATTGTGGCCAATGTAAGGATAAAGGGACGTATTGATTCAGATTTTGCAAATGTAGCCAAGGAAATATGAAAATAAATAAATAAAATCTGCCGATTAAAACTCATTTATCAAAATCAAAAAAAAAACTTAACTCATAATAAATAAATAAAATTTTAAACCCTAATCTTTATTTTTTATATCATAAACCTTACACCCTAAAGATATACCTTACCCTTAATTCTCTAAACCCTAACCACAACACTTAACATTAAACCCTAAACCCTCTAATTTAAAGCGAAAATATAAATAAAGGTATGAGAAAAACAAACAATTTCAACCATTCGTAATATACTTTTTTATATATCTCTTCACCTTCAATTGGTTTTGTTTCACCTAACTTGTTGGTTACTGAAGTTGAAAGCCGAGGATGATCACCTAATTAGATACTTGGCCATAGGTACAGAAGTGAAGAGTCTAGATCAGAGATTGGAATAAAAAAAGTATCAAATTATATTTTAAAGTAAAATTAGAGTTTAAGGTTTGACAATAAATCAGTTAATTGAAATGTTTAGTAAATAAAAAAATTATTACAATGGATTGAGGTAAAATCTTTTAATTAGGTAATTAGATAAAAATAATTGTAAAAACTCTTTATTCTTAAATTATTTTATATTTATCGTACTTTTATGGTTTCGTCTTAAATTTTATACTTATACCGTAAAAAATTATTATTTAAACCAGTTCATATAATAATTTTTCTATAGTCATATTCATTCGTATTAGTGTAGTATTTTATTTCATGGAAGGTCGGAGAATTCACTTATTTATATAAAGCCCCTACGAATCTATTCAAATCATTCAGTTTTCAAAAGCCCCGTACGAAAATCTTTTTTAAGACCCACAAAACAATACTGCAAACAGATTCCAACTCTGGTTTTTATGCATTTCTCTTTTAATACTCTGAAAGCGACCTTGAACCTTCTATTTTCATTTCCTCCCCTTATTTTCTTGTTAACCAAACATGGATTCTATCGGTTTTGATAACATTAAGGCAGAGAAAGAAGATGCTGTATGGAGATACAACATGGACAGGATGTTAAGGAATGGTCTTCGTTTCACTGGGTTTTCCTTCCTTCTGCTTTTGCTGTCATGTTTAGGGTTCCCTACTTTGATTCCCAACACTATCCAGGTTGTCGGAAACTTTCGTCGCAGGTTCATCACCTCTTTTAACCATCCTTTAATCATTTTCGCCGTTGTAAACATCATCGTTGTTGTTATTTATGTTTTGTCTAGCCAAAAACAGACTCAGAACCAAACCACTAGCCATGATATTGATATCTACCATGAGTACGTTAGCTCTCGCCGGAATATACCCACCGTCGTTCTGGCCACGGAGGAGAACCTGGTGGACAAAAATATCGTCCTGGTGGAAAATGCGGTTGTTCTTTCCCAAGTCGACGTCAAGCAGCAATGTAGCAGTAACAGTATAGTTGAAACCATTACAGAGACAAAACGTTCCGTTTCACCGGTTAAACATAAAAAACCAGAGTACCGAAGAACTCGATCAATGGTTTCGGAACCTCGAAGCCGACGAGTTCCGGGGGAGCACCGGAGATGGGATACAGAGCTGCCGAGGAAATCAATGGATGAGATGAGCAGTGAAGAGTTTCGGTCGATAATAGATAGTTTCATTGCAGAAAAGAAGAAAAGTCTGATGCTAGAAAACACAAGTAGGAAAGAAAACTGCGTGTCTATTGTGGTTAATTAGAGTAAAAAAAAAACTAATCTTGATTTGCAAATTATTAGGTTTATGGGTTGCTGTGTTTGTTTTAGCGTTGGATGGAGCTCTGTGTTTCTTCTTCGAATATTTGAGTTCAGATTTTGGAATGTTTCAGGTTTCTTTCTCCTTTTCAAAACTGTTCCATTTTTTCTGTTTATTTTTGTTTTCTTCTGACAGGAACTCTGCTCTAAATGTTCCAATCTTCAGGCAACTGCAAGTTTGGTTTTTGAGGATCCATTCATGGTTTTTCTGAATTATGTTTCAAGACTTAAAACTGAAATATGTTCATGTTTGTGTAATAAAATTACTTCATTTATTTAACAGCACAGATACATCCATACACACACATACCTTTGGAAATCATTTATAATGTCGTATTTAGCTGAGTGATTGGTAAGAATCAGACAACATTTTGCCTAACCTCAGTCTCTAGAACTACATAGGCTGGCCATGTGTATAAACAAATAGGCTTCACTCCTTGGAAAGTGACCAACTCCTTATTTTAAGTTCATAGTATTACTATTATTCCATGTTGCTAATACGTGTCACTTGCACGGGGCAACCACTCCTTAATCTGGAGAAGAGTGCCCATTTCTCAGTACTTGAATCAGAGTCCATCAGCTTCCACCTGAAAAAAAAAACAAAGAAAATCAATTAATATATGAATATACCTGCCATTGCCATGAATTAGTATAAATAATGAGAACTTGCTTGTAGGTGGTTAGTAGGCGATGGAGATAGACCAGCATCATAGCTTTAGCCATGTTGTTTCCCAGGCAAGTTCTTGCTCCCATTCCGAATGCTAGGAAGCTGTAAGGCTTACAACAGGACTCATCCTATGTGAAAAACATAACAGACAAGGCATTATTCTTACACTACCTGATACATGCAATCCATGTTGGAAAATGAATACCACAAACAGACGGACTTACATCAAACCTTGAAGGATTGAAGTTGTGGGGTTCAGTATAGACCGTCGGATCAAGGTGTATGGATCTGGCATCGATGTTCACATTCCACCCTTTCTTGATCTTGTATCCTATTCACAGCAAAGCAAAACATCAACAATTATTAATTCAAAACTTATATCAGACACAATTCGATTCGAGTATAAAAAAGTAAGCAGAATATGACATTGACTCGATTCTACAATACTTTTCAAAAGCAATAGTGGTTGAAAACGAACCTTCAATCTCACAGTCTTCAAGTACATGTCTTGGGAACCATGGTACAACAGATGCCATTCTCAGTGACTCTTTAACCACCTGTTCACGACCTTGACTTCTTTAATACGTTGATCTATCTTTGTCTTGTTTAATGCACTATTTTAATTTAGTTTACCTTAGAAGCATAGGGCATTTCGTTAAGATCATCCAGAGTAAGACATGACTGTTTCCGAGTTTTCTCTGCAAGTTCCATTTGCTCTGCCTGCTCTAGTCATTAAAACAAGCCCCAGAAAGTAGTTCATTTAGAATCTGACTGAAATTGTGAAGCACCACAAATTTGGGTTTTCTACTTGCCTTGATAGCGTCAAGCACCTCTTCATTTTCCCCTAGATACTTCACCATCCATGTGATTGCACTTGCTGTTGTATCTTGACCTGAAAATGAAAACAAATGCTTATTGGTTATACGTAAATGTTATGTATTCTGCAAAAATGGATTTGTAGTGAAAGTAGAAATGTTCACCTGCAATAATCATGGTCAATATATTATCTTGAATCTCTGCATCTGTTAGTCTATGCATTCCTTCAGAACATGAATTATCATCCTCTGCTAATAGACGTTGAAGAAAGTCCTCGGAATTAGGGTCCAAGCCTCTTCTTCTTCTCCTTATGATCTTCTCCAATCTGTTCATGATTCTTGTTCTAGCCTGGTTTGTTATTGGAATTTCAGAGGTTTAATTAGTGCTAAGTTATGGTGTGGATTCAAGGTGTCAACGTAACTCTCACACATTTAAGGTTAAATAATTGGTCAGTCAATCCCACAACTCTATTTGATTAGGAGATTAACATAATTTGATTTTAAATTGATTCGACGGTCGAAAAGGTTTCGCCGAGCTTAAACCGATGAAAAGAAAGGAAAGAATAATTACCTGCAGGCCTTTGTAGAATGGTGTCCAAGGAAACCTCAAAGGGAATGCCAGCATCGCTTTACAAACTTGACCCACATCCTCCTGCAATAACTCCACCTCTGTTCCACTCTCCAAACTCAGCAACATTCTGCACATTGCTTTGAAGGTTATCTGCATCCAGTTCAATTCCCAATCTATCTTATTTTCTTTATATAACTTAAAAAAAGAAGTGGGATAATGCAACCAATCTTGCTTGCACAGTAGAAAGAGCTTCTTCATCTAATTAAATAAGTTAAATATGTGCGTTGAGGAGACTACTAAAATTTCAATCGATTCTTGTTAATACTCCGCACCAAAAAATTAAGAACGTAAAGCATTGAACCTTACTCTTAAATTTATTTTGGTCATCGAAGTTCTAAAACGTTCAATTTACTCACTAAAATTTAGATATTCAACATTTTTTGTTACTAAAGTTTAAACATTGAACTTTTGTTGCTCTTAAACCTTAAAAGGTTGTAGATGATAGTCCTTCGATCATAAATTTCACTAATCACTTTATCTTGACCCCCTAAATCTGAATTCAACCTCCATTTTATCAAAAATTCACACATCTATAAAAAAAATTGTTTCTCTCTCATTAATTTATTTTTTGTACCGTCAGATGAAGCTTGTTTCTCAATATATCACTTCTCTCGTTTGTGATGAAAATTTTTAACATTCGGATATAAGAAAAAATCCTTTTTTATTTAGTAAATAGATGTCATAAAAAAGTTCACATATGAGTGACTAAAAACATTCAATATCCAAACTTCAGGGAATAAATTAAATATTTTAAAATATCATTAACCAAAATATATTTAAGAATAAAGTTTAATGATTATTTACATAATACACTCTAAAACCACTTTAAATTCTAATAATATATTACTTTTCTCGTTTGTGATGAAGTTTTTCACTATTCGAATCTCAGAAAAAAAATTTTGTTCTCTAATAAATGAATGTCGTAAAAAAATTAACATATGAGTGACTAAAAAATTTAAAATTCAAATTTTAATAAATAAATTACACATTTTAAATATTAATAACCAAAATAAATTTGAGAATAAAGTCCAAAGATTATTTACCTAATTTACTCTAAAACCACCAAATCTAATAACAGATTTGGTACTACAATATAAAGGCCAGAAATTATTGCAGCAACCCTAAACTCAAAATTAAATAAAATCCGATAAACCACCTTGTTCTAAAGGTGCAACCCAGCATGGCAAAAAGAATATTCATAGACAAACCTTAAGGGCTTCATCAAGAACAATGACAGTGTCCCCATCTTGCCAGCCATTAAGAGCATCAACAACAAGTCGGTCGAACTGTTTAACCAACAAGGATATGGAATTGGAGGAGAACAATTGGAGAAGACGGGCACGCAGCAGTCTATGGTGGTGGGGAGAAGCACAGAGCAGGCTTCCATTCCCCACTACCTCTGCAATCGACTTTATATACCTCTTGGTGAATCTCCCCATTTCATTGTTTAGTATCGTTTTTGCCGATTCCCTCCTCCTCACAAATACGTTGGTCTCACCGAATATGTTGGTTTTGAAACAATTCCCATATCTGTCAGTAAACATGCAGAAAAATCCAGTGACAGATAAAAAAACGTGCCCAAGGTTCGAGCAGAATGCTACTTGTTTGTCATACCTGAGACTACGAACACGGACAAAGTCGTAGAAGCCTTTGTCACTGTTGGTGGCAGCCATAAACTGGATAGTTTCCCCAATAAATGGCAATCCTAGACTACCTGGAGGAATATTATCTGTCCTGGAACATTCCCGGTTAAGCTGCGGCGGAAGCATCTTCTGCAACTGGCTCATAACAAAAGCTATGGCACCAAGACATAAAACTGCGTATAAACAAAGGGAATAAGGACCTATATCTAGCAAAAGCTGAAACATGTTTCTTTCTCAACTATCCTGATGAAGAACTTAACTTCTGTATTTCATCGGTGTTGTGCTTATTTGAATTCTCCAACAGCCAACTTCACATCCGATCAATGAATGGGAGTACACGTGTACGGATTTGAAATGGCATGTTGGTGTATTGGCCTACAATGGTTTGCCTCTGGTGCTTGAAATCATTGAGTTTTCCGTTTTAAAATCGAGTGCGATTTCAGTGACATTAGTACCCATATAAATAGGGGTGGTAATGGCTGATATAATTTTGTATTATGATTTTGTTAGTAGTTTTATATTTTCATTAGGTTGATGGTTGTTTATTCATATAATTACTTTTGTGTGATTAAACATTCTGTTTGATTGTTTAGGTCATTTATCATTTATTTTTGACTTTTTATGTGTCTCGATTGGATGAAAACAAAAAGATATAAGAAAGCTTTTACATTTTAATGATATATTTATGAACGTTATGAATTGAATATTCCCTTTACATATTTAATTGGAAAAGTAACATTCTTTCTACGTATGTAGACTAAATTCACATTGTATAAAATGTAAAGTATTAATTTGTATTTTATTGAACGTGAAGTACGTTTGATGTGTATTATTCTATATGAATTTTTTATAAAAAAAATTAAAATAATTCGCATCCTGTAGAATGTGAATTTGGAGAGTTAATCTTAATGATTACGGGCAATTTAAAAGTAATTCGCGTTATGCATTATACAAACTATTTTATTTTAAAAAAATAGATATCAGACATATTTCATGTCTAGCACAATACGAATTAGTATTTTACGTTTTACACAATGCGAATTTAATTTACGTGAACAGAAAGGGAGTTATTCTTCCAAATAAAGTCTGAACGAAGTTATTTTTTAATTAAATAATACAGAAGTAATATTCAATCAATAAATCCATATTTTTCTTTATAAAAATATCCATTTTTTATTTTAGGTTGCATTGGTTATTTTTTTAGATATATTATAGTGGTGATATCATCTATAATTTTAATAAAACTTCGGTGATTATTATAAAAAATTATTTTATAAAAAATATTTTTTAGATATATCCATTTTTTATTATAGTTGGATGGACAGGAACATTCAATGCATAGTAATGATACCATTGACTATATTGTAAACCGTTATAGTAGACATCATAGTCACCACTCAGATCAGAAATTTCAGATTTGCCGGTGCCGAAGGCATGCACCGGGATTTGTACGTCTGGCCTCTGCCCTCTTCCGTTCCGATCCAAAGTATTAACAAAGAACTTTTCAAGTCCCATACCCATGTTTTCACCTGGCAGCTTCAAGATTTCGCCGAGCCTTTGTGCCCCATAGGTAAGAGCACATTTAATTCGATGTAAACTTCCTGCCAGGGAAGACAGATACTTACATAGCTTTTTTTTAAAAAAAAGAACCATCAAAACACTGTTTGCTTTTTGAAATAAGTCACTCTACCTTTGCTAACACTCCAGCCTAGGTGGTTGTTTGCTTTCAAAGGATCCACGATGTTCATATACTTGACAAGAAAAACATTGACCCCGATCTCAAGGGTCTGCATTGGCACAAAATAAGTTTCTCTGCAATAACTCAAAAAGTTCAGACTAAGCAGAAGTTCATCACCATTGGTCACTAGAGTCCCAGCTGCAAAATTACAAAAAGAAAAAAAATGATTAAAACTGAATAGGTTAGATTTACGCGAACCGAGAATAATGCACTGCTTAGTACTTACCAAAAAATGCTGGAAGGGAGGATATGGAAACTGGACCAGTTATAGTGATGCAGTAATTTGCCCAATCAAATGTGCTATAGTAGTCTAAAAACTTATGAAGGACCTGTACACAAAGTTTAAAAGATGTCGTTGTCGAATTTCAGCAGACGATAAGGGATAATGCTAGATGGGAAGGAATGACTCACCGCCAGTGGACCGCATAAGGATGAATGAAAGATATTAATGATATTCAAGATCATTGTTTCTAATGCATATGTAGAAATCAACCATGGTGTGCACCGAGAATTCGGCTCTCATAATAACACCATGCCTTGATCAAGATGATACTGCGTTTGAAAAGATGATCTTTTCCAATAAATAGGTCAACCTGAAAATCAAACAGTTCCAAAGAATTCACATGTGAAGAGAGATGGGTTTACTCAAGGCTGCATAAAAGGAAGGTAAGTTCAAGCAATAGTGCAAGGAAAATGTAAAACGGGAGATTTTACACTAAATACGACCATGCCTAATAGCTTAAGAAACATTAGTTTCTCTTAAATCCGGTAAAGAGTAAAGACATAAAAGATATAGAATTGAAATCAACTTCTGCTCTGGTTGGTAGTTGTACAAAAAGCACGGATAAAAACATGAAGTAGCTAAGATCATCTAACTACCAAGTATTATTGCTGAAAAACAAAACAATGTACCATTTAGAATTATATTTGTGACTCGTCTTTCTGCATCAAGTCAATTATATGAATTTGGATAATCTCAGTCAAGACATTTGCAATGGGTTTAGAAACATCATTTGGAAATGATTTTGAAGCATCTCAACCTTGTATAGGATTAGATTATACCTTCTCAAGGAAGCATAGTGCAGATAGACCAGCCATTTGATTGAAAGAGATGTCCACCGGTATATCATTCACAGTACATTTCACTATCTTAACCTGACATAAAATTCAAAAAAAAAAGACATCAGCACAAGATGATTTGGGTTCTGTTTGCTGCTATAAACACTATTTCATTATCTTAATCTGATATTTTTTCTTTCCACGTAGTAGCCAAAAGGAGTTGGCACTATCCGTCCACTAGGGTATCAGTATTATGTACTGTTACACAACACAAGTTCATACACAAAAAGATATGAAGTTCCTGCCTGTAAGCTCTAGGTACATAAAGTGGAAAATACTACCCGAGTTTAGATGCAAGGCCTGGGAAGGTTTTGTATTTTCGTACTTTGAATTATAAGGCATCACCAAAGAAAAAAGAAAGATAGAATCAAAAAGAAAGAACTTCACCTGAGCACGGATATATTGAACATCCTGTCTATGTACTCAGAGTTCTGCTGGTTATCTTGTAAGATACTGCAGATATATCTTGCCAAATTTTCCTCCATATTTGGAAGACTAAGAGCAGTCAAATCAATATCTCCATCAGGAAGGAAGGTTTTTAATGGAACTGAGCCGAATGGGAACACCTGAAAAGCAAATGGGAAGGTAAAACAACTGCACTACACTAGAATGAAAAAAAAAAAGAGTAAATAATATGACAAACTGCAATTTATCCTCCCACTGATTATTTTTCTTGGAATCTGTAAAAATGTGTTATAAATTGTGGTATAGTTAAAATCATTTATGCACTAAAGCATACTCAATCTAGAACAAGTGCGTTACAAACCAACGGGTGAGATGCCTTTTTAATAAAGCACGTGACTTGAAGGCGAAATGGAAAAAGCACTTACGGTTAGGTTTGCTTTTCTGTTCTCCAAATTTATATATTATGTGTTAGATAATAAGAACAAGTATGCCTCATGTACATGAGACGACTGTTACTGTCCATCTAGAACTTCCCGTTTATGATGGAAGTGAAGGGGTCGTTTTTTCCCGGCCAAGAGAAGCAATGCAATTTAGTGGTAGAGTTTGATAAGGAGTTTTAGCCGTGCATGATATCTTATTACATCAGCAGTGAACTACTTTCAGGGAGGAAAGTACAAGACCTATGACTCGTACGTAGGATCTTTATCGATACCCAACCCCACCCTTACCACGTGACACGATTGTAAACAAAAGTTTGTACACCTGTTTATATCTGTAGTCCAACTTTACATCCACAAAAGCAAGTGATACTAAAACGACACCGTATCAGGTGCGAGAACTCAAGCCAAATTGGGTTACAATTTAAGGAAACGGTTAGCTAAATGACTAGTTCAAACAGCACATGCCCACACTCTTTGGAGACGAGCACTCGAATCCAAATCCATGCAAGCTACCTTTCTCTTCACAAAGAATCAATCATCAAGCAATGACCGTCACTAACAGACCATAAAAATACATGCTAAAGTGCATTAAGAATCTAGTCAAATCTAACTCGAAGAGACTAAAACAAAATCAGTCTCAAGTCATCACACTCCTACACAATCACTGAGATTTTGGGGTTTCATTTTTCTTGCGTGTAAAAGATCAAGTGAATTACTTCGATATCCATGTTCACAAGTGTCATACATACATGCTCAGAGCTCAGCTCACTGCACAAAATGGGGAAAAAAAAACCCAGCAAAATTTACTCATAAAATGGTTTCACAGGCACATGTAACTCCATTCCTGCTAAACATTAAAAGGGATATTACACCATATAACAAGCAACAAACATAGATCATAACAGATTTCTAGCCACCCATCAAATTAGAGAAATATCTTAGGAATTCAGACCAAAAGATGTTCCTAGTGATGCCAAAGTACCAATGTCACATATTAGCCTTCACTCCTAAACAGGCACTTGAAAACAAGAACCAACAATTGCTAGAACCTGTCCAATTACACAAAGGACAGACAATTTTACTCTCAGAGGTTAACATATATAGGGAAATTGAGTTTACCTCACTACCATAGTAACCTCTGATTAGCCTCTGAATGTAAGAAATAACACTTTTTCGATTTTCCTCTGAAACCAAAACAGGCTGAATGATACAAAGTATCTCTTGGGCTCTTTTCTCAGCCAACAGCCAGATTTCATCATCAATTGACAATGGATGTGGGCTGTTAGATGACAGAGACAAAGAAGAAGAAGAGGAAGAGGAAGTGGAAGAAGAAGGTGATGATGGGTGGGGGATAGGTGATGAAGAAGAAGTAGAGGACAAAGAGGAAGAAGGTGACAGACACTCCTGAAAATCTTCCATTTCTGCAATAAAAAACCAACTTGATCTAAAACAACCTAGGAACATTCAACATTCCAATGATGAACAAGGAGAAACCAACATCTGCAAAACCCTGCAATTTGAGAAAACAATCAAAAGAAGAAAAGAGAGAAACTGATGACATGGAGTTATGTTGGATGATGAGACAATTAAAGGGTTTCAAGGAGAACCAAAAAGAAGATGAGGATATGGTAGAAAAAAGACGTACTTTTTCCGTTTCAATGAACAAAAAGGGGCATTGAGAAGTGTTGACAAAGTAGCAGCGGCAGCATGTGCAAAGATGAGAAGGAAAAACAGCCTCAGTTGAGTTTGAAACATATGTTGCAAAATGGTTTTGACATCTAGTTCTGCAGCCCCCTGAAAATCTTTTTGTCGTCTTCACTAACCCCTCTAATAAAGCACAAAGATGGGTTATTTAAAATCAAGGCACAAAGATGAGTTATTCAAAAGCAAGGCACAAAGATGGGTTTGGCATTATTTTTTTAATAAATTTAATCCTTAACCTATGTCTTTTTGATAAATAGTTTATTTTTTAACTAGATTAATGATTGAACCGTTAAAAATTTAACGGTGATATATATATATATATGAAATATAATTTTAAGTGACATAACATGTAACCTATCAAATGCATATATATATATAGAGAATATAATTTTATTCTAATATAAAATATAAAACAATTAAAATTCAAATAAATATTAAAAAATAATTAATTCTAAAATATAAGATTATTAAATATTTTTAATCCTAACTACGATAAAATCAAAATCTTATTCGAATTGTGTTTATATTTTTTAAGATGAGATTTTGATTCTATCGTAGTTAGGGTTTAAGAATGTTTTATATTTTTTTTTATTTTAGAATTAATTAATTTTTAATATTTTATTTGAATTTTAATTGTTTTATATTTTATATTGAAATAAAATTATATTTCATATATATATATATATATATATGTATTTGATAGGTTACATTTCATATCATTTAAAATTATATTCTATATATATATTATTTTTGTAAAGGAAGACATAGGAGAAAAATAAGGAAATTTATCCATACACAATCAATGTTTAAATTTCAAATTAAAGCTGGTAAATTCACATATATATATATACATATATAAGAATAAAAAAACTTCACTATAAATGTATGGGGTTTTAATTTTGAGTGATACTATCGACTAACTTTTTAATATCGATTCAGTATATTGATTAAGAAAGAAATGTTTAAATATCCGTATATAAATATAAATATTTAATATTTTCAAAACATTCAACAAAAATTTTAAAAAATAAAAATATTCTTATTTAATACTCAACTTCAAGTCAAAATAATAAAGAAAAAATGTTACCCTTCGTATCAAGGTTAGTAAAGTTATGCATGTTACTGATAAGGATATGCTTATGCAAATTAAAAAAAATAAATTACTAAATTGACATGTGATAAATTCGCATTCATCTAATACTATTTTTAGTGGCTAAAAACATCGCTATAAATGTATGTAATAATTTGGAAAAAAATTGAAAAGCCAAGAAAATTAAGTCCTTCCAAAGAAGAGAAAGTTTTGACCAAGACTCTTCAAACAAGGAAGTAAATAGCGAAAGAATCTCTCTATTAAAGGAAGCTCAAAATATGGATTGGAAGAGGAAAAACATAAAATATAACAAAAGCGTAAAATATATCATAGCTCACTAAATTATAATTAAATAATCATTTTGATCAACGAAGTTTTAAAAATTATAAAATAGTCATTATATTTATTAAATATAACTTCTAAAAGTTCAGTAACTAAAACGATTATTTAAGCATGGTTTAATGATCTATAGTGTAGTTTACCTTATAAGAAATGAAAAAACAATTAGTAGTAAATAAAAACTAAGGATAGAACAAAGAGTCTAATTGAAATTTCAACACCCTATGAATTTGTTCCAAATTTCGAACTATTTCTTGGCAAAATTGTATTTTTCCCCATTAATGAGATAAAAGTAGAGTATTGGTTAAATAGATTGAAAGGTCATTGTTGTAGGTCATCATATTGCCGTATTGAAAATTATAACATAGCCAATATTAATTATAATTGTAACGATCCGGATTTCGGATCTGAGTGTCGGATTAACTTGAAGCGTTGAATTTCGATGTTTGAGCCTCGTTTGGACCTCAAGTTTAAATGTTGGGCTATTAACTGGGTTTGAGTTTGAGTTGTTGGGCCTAGAGGATTTTTTATCAATGGTTTTATGGTAATTTCACCTTTGGGGTGACAAAAAAAGAGAGAGAAAGGTTCTTTGTAAAAAAAAAAAGGGTTAAAATCACCCATTGTTCTTTTTTTTTCTCATCCTCTCCATCTAAAATCTAAGTTCAAATTGCAACCTTTGTTAAGTTTGCTTGTGAATCTTGTTTAGGAGCTTGAGAAGGAGTTGATGTGCTGCGTGAAATCTATAAAAATAACACTATTTTCTCAAGTAATTTTCTTTATTTTTTTTATTCTCACTAATTTTACACAAATAGAAACACAAGAGAATAACACAAGTAGGCAAAATTAGGGGCGAGTAAAACTCGATTCGATTTGAGGCAAAAATACTCGACTCATTTTGACTCGACTCGAAATTTTATAAAATCGACTCAACTAGAAAAAATTTCAAATAAAGTTCGAGTTGCAAAATGAAAATTCGAATAACTCAAAATTTTTAGTATTTAAAGGAATTATTTTTAAGTTTGAGATGGGTCTCTCAACTTTTTATGATATTTATACATTGATATATAAAAATATTAAAAAAATATTACTATATATGAATATATATATATATATATATGTACGTATCTTATATGATTAGAGAAAGTTGTTTAAAATGAAATTAGGTTGTACTTAAACTTGACTCAAACAAAAAAAAAATCAAATAAATCTTAAGTTATAAAATATGACTCGTTATGTAACAACCTAGATTCAGATCCGAGTATCGGGTTAACCCGTTGGGTCGGGCTTAGGCGTGGACCAAGGTTGTGGGTCTCATGTTGGGCTTGTTGGGCCTTGTTTGGGCTTAAAGGTTGGTTGTTGGGCTAGAGGTTGAAGAGGGTTTGGGGGTAGTTTGGTAAATGGCTAATTGGATGATGGAAAAAAGGAAAAGATGGGTTAATTTTCTGCATATTTTCAGAGGATGATATCACTCCTCTTCATCCTTTCTCTTCATCCTTCCTTCACCCATTTCTCCCCCAAACATCATCATCAAAGGTTGGTTTTTGCTAGTTAAGCTTGTAGAATCTCATTCTAGGGTAGAAGAGGTTTTTGCTCAGCTTTTGTAGATCTATCTTCCAAGGTAAGTTTGGGTTTTGATGGTGGAGGTAAGGTTTAAGTGGGGGTTAAGGTGTCATCCGAGATTGGGTTTTGGGGGTGTTAATCTTAGTTTTTCTAGTGTTTTAGGCTCTGAGAAGGTGTCTAATTCACTCCTTGTCTTTCCCTTTATAGAGAAACAAGTGGGAGAGCCTTCTTCAAGCTTTGGGAAGGAGAAAGTTTGAGGTGGAGCTTGGAGCTCGGGGTTGTTGTTTTGATTGTTATTTTGCAATAGGTTGGTACTCCCAACTCTTCCTAATATCATTCATGTCATGGTAGATTGCATTACATGTAAATTGATGCATGTTATTTGGTTGAATGTGCTTGCTTGAGCTTTAATGGTGGAATCCGAGTTAATATGCTAAATGGTTAGAAATTTATGTTAAAACATCTTAAACACTCTTAAAAATGAGTAGGAGGATTTTAGAATCGATTCGATGAGGTTTGGGGAGGAAACTCAAGAATTTCTAAGTGCAGACTTGCAATTCGTGCAGGGGGTATCGATACACGGGTTACCGGTATCGATACCCATGAGTGTATTTTAGGCTTGAGGAGCAAGGGTATCAAACCATGGTTCGATACCGAGCCCTCTAGTAACTTTTTACATTGATACCTGTATCAAAACGGTCTCTCCTCTTTTGTTGACTTTTGAATTGGTCAAACGTATCGATACTGGAACCGATACCCTTGTTTCGATACCCTCTTTGGGTGGGCATCGATACTGGGTGTTTCGATACCCCATATAAGGGTATCGATACCCCTGTGTATTTTGGCCAAGTTTGAGTAGAGTTTTGGGACTCGGTGATTCTAATAAATAATTACTTTAATTTAAAAGCTACGAAACGAATTATCGAACTAAGATTGATGTTATAACTCCGAAAGACTAATTGAGATAATCTTAAAATATCTTGTTGTGCTATGATCTTAGGTGGATCGTTTGTGTGGTTTGAGTCTTTATGTGTTGGAAATTTGGATATCCATAAGTGTTGCAACACGTTGAAGGTCATCCGATGTAACATGTCGGGTGATGATTGAAGATTTTTATTCCGAGTGTTGGGCGGCCTCACTCGAAGATGTTCGATGTAACATTCTGAGCATAGGGTTGGTTGGGCGGCCTCCATCCTTTTCCGAACGTTGGGTGACCTCGTTCGAAGATGTCCGATGTAACATTCCAGGCATAGGATTTGAGGGCGGCCTCAATCCTGAGTGTAGGATTCCGATGCTGTGTGGACGCGAGACTCACTCTTGTATGTTGACTTGTGTGATCGTATATGCTGTATGCGATAATATACATTCATTTATGCCATGTGTTAGGCAAGCATGCTAGATCATCATATCATACATGAGATTTTTATGCCATGCTTTACTGCTTTTGATATGTATGATGTTGGCCGAGTTTGGCGTATCCACTGAGCTTGTGTGGCTCAGCGTTCGAAATGTATTTTCGTGCGTACGTTAGGTGAGGCAGGTCCCGTGGAGCACCATCAAGGTTGGATTTCAGCATCGACCATGTTGTCAGAGTACACTTATTAGATGTAGTGGGCATAGTACTATGTTGAACCATATTTGTAATTTGTAACTCTGTTATTTTAATTTGGGTCGAATATTTTTAAATGGTTTGTAATATTTTGGAGCTCCGACTTCTTAAACTATTTTGGGCTTATGTTTTAACTCATTTTGAATTTTATGAATTAAGTTGGACTTGGATTTGTTTACTTGTTGGACTTTTAAAGGGAATTTTGAAATACGGGTTTTGGATCGGAGGCCCAACGTGACATCCGGGTTGGGTGTTACATGTTAATTTGAAAAACTTAAATTTTTTTAACTCAACTCGACCAAATACTCACCCCTAGACAAAATATCTTAAAAATACACAAAATAAAAAATAATACAAAATTTTAACAAAACAATGATTTTTTATATAGAAAAATAATAATATTAGATCAAAATTATCCTTGTAACAATATGTAAGATTTATTACACATCAAGGCCATATTGACATATAAAACTTTTTCTTAAAAAATAACATAAAATACTTAAACATATCGTTAAGGGAAGAAAGACTTGATTCAATTTTGATAGTTAAATGATTTAAATAAAATCTTTTAAAATTTAAAGATAATTTAAAATAAAAAACCAAAACCAGAAAGGTATCATGCCTCAAAAGTTTTCTTGGTCACAAAAAGCTATTGATTTCTGCAATGATAAAAATAATAAATATTTTATCAAAAATCTCAAAACCATTACATCTTGGTCTATATCAAAATTTAACTTAACACAATTATTTCAGTCCATAGAGTTAATGAGTCTTCTAACAATGTTATCGGTTGTTCTTTTGTCGACAAAGGTAATTGACTCTTGAAAGTGTACAATAACAAACTAATCTGACATGACTGAATTGGTCGGGAAGGCCAGCTCTACTTGCAATCCCCGCTACAGAAACCACGCAAATTGTATGAGATATAACCCTTTCAACTGCCATCCAATAGTATTACTCCTCTGTAGGATCATACAAATACAGTCATGCAAAATACTTTTTCAACTTTGTAAATTGCATACTTGTAGAGCCTTCAGCCTAAAAGCGTGTTAAACAAATCATGTACATCATGATCATAGTCACAGGCAGATACAAACAAACATAACATTTAATACAAAATATTACAAAAGATACTCAAATTATTTTTTTAATTATAGAAAGATGCATATTATGCATAATCAAAGGATATAAATGTGATAAAAAATAAAAGAAAAAATTTTAGTCATAAATCATATTAGTGATGAACATAAACATTAAAACTACCCAAATTAAAGTAGAATACAAAATAGACTATATCAACAGTTCAATAAAATTAAAGAGCTATCAAGTAACTTTTTGTTTAAGAAAAATCAACCGGTAATAAAGTATAGTGTACCAAACACCAAAACCTTTATGATATTCTCCAAAAATAAATTATAAGAAAACAATTAAATTTTTTAAGGAAAAAACATCTAAAATAAACACCAGAGATATGAATGGTGAATGAAAAACTAACTTTCTTGAAAAAAAATATTATTGTTATTTATTAAATTATACAAAAGTACCAAATTTTACAATAATTAGAAAATAATTTACGAAAAATATCTTCATTATTTGTTTTAAACAGTAAAAAAATCAATAACAAAAATCACAAAATTATATTTATGTTATTATCTATAATATTTATTATTGCTTCAAATTAGAGATATAACGTATAAGTGCGTTAAACAACCTTGGATACAAAATGATTAGAATGTGATGCAAATATATTCCATACATACTAGCTAAACTCCATGACATTTCATAAATCTTATGTATATGTTATCACATGCATATGTGTATAATAATTGAAAAAAGTTAAGTTAATGTTTAACAGCTTTAGACTATTTATTATTTTTGTTAAATAAACTAACTTTTAAATTTGTGTATAAACGAGTATTAACCATTCCTCTTTAATATATAATTCATTGAATAAAATTATAATTTTTTTTATTTTTTTAATATTTTAATATAGTATCATAACATTATATATATATATAAAAAAATATTTATATATTATCAAAAAAACTTATCATAATATCAGTATTTTTGTACGGGTCATTATAATACTTGTATACGTTGTGGCAAAATCGAATTATATAACCAGAACAATAATATAAACTTTTATTAAAGTAAAGGACAGGTAGAAATAACTCTATCATTTTTCACTATTAGTTTGTATATTTATTTTTTTAATAAATGAATTAAAGATTTAAACACCTGAAAAAGTTATCTCAGTAATGTCATTTCTTTGAGAAGTTTATTCAAATTAATAATAAATTTGTATTTTAATAAACTTGCATTTCTCAAAGCAATCCAACATAAACGGGTGAAAATTAAATAAAAACTTCAGACTCACATATGTCCTACTAAGTTATAAATGTTGAATTAATTTATACAGTATAAGATTAATTTACACAAATAAATCTAAATATTTGAGTTAAAAAGTATAAACTTATAAATTATTATGTGGTATAAAAAATAAACGATTTGAGATCAACACACAAATCATAATTCTCCTTAAATCTTCCGTAATCACGAGTATCACCAAAAGATAGAGTGGTGATCTGTAACATAAATTATTTGAGTTGTCCAACATCATTCGAACTTGCATACTCATACAGGTTTGGTAAAACCTTAACTTTGTCATTACTGGTATAACAGAGACACTTATTTAGATCATTGTATAAATACTTATGTGACTAATCTCATAAATCAGATTGGACCAAATCTTTGCAGTAGATCAAAATATGTAATAAAAATTATTATAAATATAACTAAACCAATTACCTTTCTATGCATATTTGAAAAATCGTTTAAATATTAGTTTTCATTTATTTATCTTATCAACAAAATAAGAATACACTGATTGAAAAGCCTCAACAACAATTGGCCACTCGTCTTTATCCTTATAATATAAACGATAACAGTATGTCAAGGTATTATTATCACGATGAAGCGACCCTTTCTAAATTTAAAAATTAGAAGTGTAATAAAAATGGGTAAAGTGTGAAAGGGGTTACTAATGGAAACTAAAAAAAACTACGACTTAAAATTGAAAATTAGGCTTAGATTAAAAAAAGGAATTTAGACCTAGAAAATAGGGATTTAAAAATCTAAAATTTTAGGGTTTCAAAAATTTAGGGATTTAATTTAAATTGGAAAAGTTGGAAAATTGTTTTAAATTAGAAAAATTAAGGTTGAAATAAAGAAAAAAGGATTTTAAAATTAGGGTTTAAAAAATATTGGAGTCGCCACCGGCCACCTTGGTAGGCCGGATACCGTAAAACCAGAGATTCAAAAAAAGACGGATCTAAGAGTCCGTTACGATTTAAAAACGGGTTTAGGGTTTAGAAACCACCCAAAATTTACACCTTTAAAATAATCGTTTAATTAATTTTACGAATTAAAATGGCGTTTAAATGACTCATTAATTTGAAAATCTCAAAATTTTGTTGCTAGACTCGACTCGATCGAATACTTACCCTTAAACAAAATATCTTAAAAATGGCACAAAATAAAAATAATACAAAATATTAACAAAGAATGATTTTTATATATAAAAATAATAAAATTAGATCAAAATTATGTAACAATAATTTATCAAAATAAAAATATTACAACTTGGTTTATGTAACAATAAAAATAGCAAATATTAGGTTTATCAAAATAAAAATAAGAAATTTTAGGTTTATGTAACAATAAAAATAGCAAATATTTTATCAAAAATCTCAAAACTATTACAACTTGGTTATATCAAAGTTTAGCTTGACGCAACTATTTTAGTTCGTAGAGTTAAAGATTCTTCTAATAATATTACTGGTTATTCTTCTATTAACAAAAAAAATCTACTTTTAAAAGAGTGTAGGAACAAACTAATCTGATATAATTGAATTGGATGTGAAGGCCAACTCTACTAGTAACCCCACAACAAAAAATCACATAAATTGTAAGGGTAAAGGCCTTTCAACTGCCATCCAATAACATTTCTCCCTTACTGGATCATACAAATATAACCATGCAAATTACTTTCTTAATCTTGTCAATCGCATACTTATAGAGCTTTTAGCCTAAAAGCATGTTAAACAAATATATATTATTATCATAATGACAAATAGATACAAACAAATATAACATTTAATATACAATATCACGAAGCATACTTAAATTCTTATCTTAATTATAGAAAGATGTATATTATGTAAAATCATAAAATATACATGTGATAAAAAAATATTTGAATTATAAATCATACCAGCGATGAGCATAAACATTAAAACTATTTATAGATTAAAGTAGAATACAAAGTAGATCTTACTCACCAGTTCAATAAAACTAAAGAGCTATTGGATAACCTTTTGTCCGAGAAAAATCAACCAGTTGTATCAAATAAAACATGTATGATATTTTCCAAAAATAAATTATGAGAAAACATCTAAAATGAAACTAGAGATATAATGATAAATGAAAAACTAACCCTTTTTTTTAAAAATATTATTGTTTATTTATTAAATTGTACCGAAGTGTCAAGTTTTACAAATCACTAGAAAATAATTTGTAAAAAATTTCTCTATCATTGGTTTAAAACGTTAAAAAATCAATAACAAGAATAATAAAATCACATTTATTATATTATTTATAATATTTATTACTGTTTCAGATTAGAAACATAGCGTATAAGTGTGTTAAACAGCCTCAGATACAAGCTTAAAAAGCAATAATTAATCTATCTTTAATTTTAGTTTTATTAAAACTTTATATGTTGGAATATAAAACGAAGATTAAAATATACTGTAAATATATTCCATGCATACCATATACATTGCGTGGCTTCTTATGCATCTCATGCATATGTTATCACATGTATATGTGTATGGTAATTAATGAAAATTGTTAGATTATTGTTTAATAGCTTTAGATTGTTAAACATTTTTTATAAACAAATTGAGCTTTTAAATTTTCTATAAAAGAGCATGAACATTTTCTTTTTTATATATAATTCTTGTAATAAATTATAAATTTTTTATTTTTTTTTAATATTTCAATATGGTATCAGAACATTATATATATCAAAAAATATTTATATATTATCAAAAAAAATTTACCAGAATAACAATATTTTTATATGGGTTGTTACAATGCTTGTATACGTTATGAAAAAAAATCAAATTATATGATTAAAACAATAATATAAACTTTTATTAAAATAAGAAATGAAAGAAAAAACTCTATCATTTATTTTTTTTATTTGTATATCTATTTTTTAATGAATGAATTGAAAGACTTAAAATATAGCTGAAAAAAATTATCTCATCAATGATATTATTTTGCAAGAGTTTATTCAAATGAATAATAAACTTACATTTAATAAACTTATATTTTTAGAAGCAATCCAACATTAACTGGTGAGAATTAAATAAAAATTTCGAACTCACATATATTCTATTAAGTTATAAATATTGAATTAATTTATATAATATAAAATTAATTTACATAAATAAATTTAAACATTTGAGTTAAAAAGTATAAACTTATAAATTACTATTCGTAACATTAAAAAAAATGATTTGAGGTTAGCACAGAAATCGTATTTTTCCCTAAATCTTTCGTAATCACGAGTATCACCAAAAGGAAGAGTGATGATATTTAACATATGTTCTATTAAGGAAATTTTTTTAGAAAATTAAACTTTTTAGGCATTATAAAAAAGAAAATCGTTATAAACAAAATTTAATAATTACGAAAAATTTTAAAATAAACAAAAACAAATAATAGAATTTTTAAAGTGAATTCTCTTTGTTACTCAAGAATGAGATGATACAAATAAGGCCGAGGAGATCTATGAGATAAAAAATTAAATTTATATAAAAACTCAAAATTTTAGTTTAACTCAAATTTCATAAAATTGAATCAAATTAATAAATTTTTTAAGTTAAGTTTAAATTGTAAAATATGACATGTCAACTCCAATAACTCAAAGTTTTTTTAACTCGACTCTTTTGAAAGCTCACTCTTAAGTAGAGAGACTTAAGTAAAAATGAATAATGTGACGTATTTTAAACTAATTTGATTGAAGGAATTCGACAAGAAAAAAGACGCTCGTAGCTGCGCTCGAGACAATATAAATTAGATCGAGGGTTTATCATGAACGACTATAACAGTAGTACCTACGAGCGACAACAATCAAAAGAACAATATCGTGCATGCACAAGGGTGCAAGGTAAACCAGTAGGGTTATGCTAGGATTTTGGTGTCTGAGGCAAGGTAACTAAGGAGCAGTGGGGGAACATTTTCACAGCGCTTATAACAAAAAGATGCTCTTGACATAAACTTCATAAACCTGCCCTTCAAGAAACTCAACCAAGGCCATGCGTCCAACTTGGAAAGGATGTTCACTAAAGAAGAAATTTGATTTGTTATTAGCTCCGAGCTCAGATGGGATAAATGAGTTTCTTTAAGGGGTAATGCGGTTTGCTTAAAGATGTGTTAAAAAAGATTAAGACCATAATTGGAAGGATAGCATCAACCATTCACTCATAGCTTTTATATCCAAAGGGTGGATCTAGTAAATCTGAATGAATTCAGACCGATAAGTCTGATCAGTTGTGCTTACAGAATTCTGGTTAAATCTGTTATCTCTTGCTTTTATGAGTATTTTGTCCATGTTTCGCATGTCAGCTTATGTATGCTCTCGGCTGACATAATCACAAATTTTATTTGGGTGGCTCGGAGAATAAAAATATGAAAGCAATGTTTCAATCGGTAAGTGATGTTTTAAGAACATGTGAAAGAAATTTTGAAGAACCAAAATCAAACGAATCGAAAGTACGAGATTCCAACTATGTTTCTCAACAATTATAGATTAACAAAAATGTATCAAAAGCAAATAAGCTTTAACCAATCAAAACCTTCCTACACAACTCCAAGTCTACTTAACTCAAGTGCACATTTTAAAACAACACAATAGAAATCCATCCAAAACTCGAGGAGCATTAAGAACGAGGAGGACCCACAACACCCGGACGAGGGGCTTGACCAGGCTGTGCAGGCTTTGGTATATCATCCTGGTAAAACAAACATATGATTAATGAAGCTATCGAATGCTAGGAAGTTGTTGAGAAATATAGGAAACAAAACAAATGAACAAAAAATGAGAGTCATAGTGCAAAAATCTCATAAGCCTAACATCTAAGTAAGCCATTTTCCATCCGATAATGATCAGCGTGCCACTTGAAAAGGCAACTGACAAAGTGATAGATGGATATTAGATATGAGGGACCAGTTCATCCCCAAAGCACTTGAAATTTCAGCTGTAGGAGAGTTATTCATGGTCCCTACAAAAGTGCAAAGCACCAGTATAATGAACATGGATCACAATCTGAAATGATCGGCACATTGATTCGACGGTTGAAAAGATTTCGCCGAGCTTAAACCGATGAAAAGAAAGGAAAGAAGAATTACCTGCAGGCCTTTGTAGAATGGTGTCCAAGGAAACCTCAAAGGGAATGCCAGCATCGCTTTACAAGCTTGAACCACATCCTCCTGCAATAACTCCACCTCTGTTCCACTCTCCAAACTCAGCAACATTCTGCACATTGCTTTGAAGGTTACCTGCATCCAATCCAATTCCCTATCTATCAATTAAGTCTCACCCCATTTTTCTTATGCCATATTATTTTCTTTATATAACCTGAAAAAAGAAGTGGGATAATGCAAACCAACCTTACTTGTACATTAAATGTTTTGTCACTAAAGTTTATAAACAAAATTTATTTAGGTTACTATAGTTTTCGAAGGTTCAATTTACTTGTTTCTTAAACCCTAAATTTCAGCAATCATTTCGTCTCGACCCCTTGAGTTTTAAATAGATTTCTATTTTGTCTAAAAGTGCTTAAAAATTCACGAATTTATTAAAAATTTTGGTTTCTCTCTCATCAATCTCCCTTCATTACAGTCAAATAGAGCTCGTCTCTCTATATGTTTCTTCTCTCGTGATAATTAAATTTTTCATCATTCGGATCTTGAAGTTCCTCTATTCTTTTTTTTATGAACAAGCTAATAGTGATTACAATAGTATCTGTTCCTTTAATAAATTTTGTTCTCTAATAAATTAATATCATAAAAAAGTTAACATATGAGTGACTAAAAAATTTAAAATTCAAATTTCAGTAAATAAATTATATATTTTAAATATTAATAATCAAAATAAATTTGAGAATAAAGTCCAAAGATTATTTACCTAATTTACTCTAAAACCACCAAATCTAATAACAGATTTGGTACTACAATATAAAGGCCAGAAATTATTGCAGCAACCCTAAACTCAAAATTAAATAAAATCCGATAAACCACCTTGTTCTAAAGGTGCAACCCAGCATGGCAAAAAGAATATTCATAGACAAACCTTAAGGGCTTCATCAAGAACAATGACAGTGTCCCCATCTTGCCAGCCATTAAGAGCATCAACAACAAGTCGGTCGAACTGTTTAACCAACAAGGATATGGAATTGGAGGAGAACAATTGGAGAAGACGGGCACGCAGCAGTCTATGGTGGTGGGGAGAAGCACAGAGCAGGCTTCCATTCCCCACTACCTCTGCAATCGACTTTATATACCTCTTGGTGAATCTCCCCATTTCATTGTTTAGTATCGTTTTTGCCGATTCCCTCCTCCTCACAAATACGTGGGTCTCCCCGAATATGCTGGTTTTGAAACAATTCCCATATCTGTCAACAAACATGCAGCAAAATCCAGTGACAGACAAAAAAACGTACCCAAGGTTCGAACAGAATGCTACTTGTTTGTCATACCTGAGACTACGAACACGGACAAAGTCGTAGAAGCTTTTATCACTGTTCATGGCAGCCATGAACTGGATAGTTTCCCCAATAAATGGCAATCCTAGACTACCTGGAGGAATATTTTCTGTCCTGGAACAATCCCGATTACGCTGCAGTGGAAGCATCTTCTGCAACTGGCTCATAACAAAAGCTATGGCACCAAGACATTAAACTGCGTATAAACAAAGGGAATAAGGACCTATATCTAGCAAAAGCTGAAACATGTTTCTTTCTCAACTATCCTGATGAAGAACTTAACTTCAGTATTTCATCGGTGTTGTGCTTATTGAATTCTCCAACTTCACGTCGGATCAATGAATTGGAGTACACGTGTACGGTTTTAAAATGGCCTGTTGGTGTATTGGCCTACAATGGTTTGCCTCCGGTGCTTGAAATCATTGAGTTTCCCATTTTAAAACCGAGTGCGATTTCAGTGACATCAGGGCAGGTTGGATATAATTTTTATTACGATTTTGTTAGTGGTTATAGAAAGTTAGATTATCACTTGGTTGATAGTTATTTATCGATGTAATTAATGTTGTGTGATGAGATATTTCTGTTTGATAGTTTAGGTCGTTTATCAATCATTTTTCATTCTTTGTGTGTCTCGATTGGATAAAGACAATAAGATATAAGAAAGCTTTTATATTTTAATGATATGTTTATCGACATTATCGATTGAATATTCCCCTTTTATTATTGATCGGATATTTTTCTTGTATTATTTAATTAGAAAAATAGTTTCTTCCAAATTTTATTTGAAAGAATAACTCTCTTTTTGTACACGTTTTGTTGAACACGAAGTGTAACACCCTCGACCCGGTGTCACATTGGACCTCCGGCCCAAAACCTGTATTTCAAAATTTCCTTTCAAAATTTTACACGAAGTGTAAAATCAAACTCAAGTCCAATTACGATCCATAAAACTCATTTAAATTAAAACAAAAGCCCAAAATAGTTTAAAGTAACCGGAGCTCTAAAATATTATAACCCATTTAAAACATTCGACCCAAATTAAAATAACAGAGTTACAATTATATATAGGGTTCGACATAGTACTAGCCCACTATCTAATAAATGTACTCCGACAACACGGTCGATGCTAAAATCCAAACCTCGATGGTGCTCTTCGGAACCGACTTCACCTAACCTACGCACGAAAACACATTTCGAATGCTGAGTTACAAAAGCTTAGTGGATACGCCGAACTCGACCAATATCATGTATATCATAAGTAGTAAAGCAAAACATATAAACATCGTGCATGATATGAAGGTATAGCATGCTTGCCTACCACATGGCATAAATGAATGTATATTATCGCACACAATATATACAAGTCACAACAAGTCAACACACAAGAGTGAGGCTCGCGTCCACACAGCATCGGGATCCTACACTCAGGATTGAGGCCTCCCTCAAATCCTATGCCTGGAATGTTGCATCGGACATCTTCGAACGAGGTCGCTCAACGTTCGAAAAAGGATGAAAGTCGCCCAACCAATCCCGTACTCAGAATGTTACATCGAACATCTTCGAGTAAGGCCTCCCAACACTCGGAATAAAAGTCTTCAATACATCACCTGGCATATTACATCGGATGACCTTCAACTTGTTGCAGCACTTATGGATATCGGGATTTCCAACACATAAGAACTCAGACCACACAAACGATCCACCTAGGATCTTAGCACAACAAGATATAATAAGATTATCTCAATTTATTCTTTCGGGGTTATAATATCAATAAGGGTTTAACAATTTCTTGCATTGTTTAAGATTCATTAGAACTCTTAATTACCATTATTGAGCCTCAATCTCTACTTATCGTGGTAAAATTACGCAGGAGTATCAATACCCTTATGTGGGGTATCGAAACAAGTTGCATCGATACCCACCCAAAGAGGGTATCGAAACATGGTATCGATACTGCCATCGATACCCTTTGACCAATTCAAAGGTCAACCACGGAGGCCCTCCTGATTCGATACCAGCATCGAACCAGAGGTGCCACTGAAGAAATCGGTATCGAACCATGGTTCGATACCCTTTCTCCTTAAGCCTAAATTTCCCCTACATGAAACTGCAAGTTTCACTTAGAAAATTCTAAGGATCATCCTCAAATTCAATCCAAACGATTCTAAGGCATTTGTCCTTAATATTATAATTCTTTCGAGTGTTTAGAACATTAATTTCCAGCCATTAAAGACACTAACACAATTTTCATCATTAAAGCTTACCAAGCTCAAATCAAGCACACATGCATCAAATATATATGTCATGCATACTACTATGATGTGAATGATAAGGAGGTGAGTTGGGAGTACCAACCTCAAGCAACACAGCAACCAAAACCAAATTCTCAACCTTTTCAAGTTTTTCCCCTTCTCAAGTTTGTAAAAGGCTCTTCAACCCCTCTCTCTACAAAGAGATGTTAACCAAGCATTAGACAACACTTCTGAAGATTCTTAAAACATCAAGGACCCAAGAAACTGAGATTCAAACCCTTAAAATCTCATTCCCGTTCTTAAAACAAACCCCCACTCAAAAACCCTCTCGCTCACAAGACCAACACATTCTTACCTCTTTGGATAGATCTTTAACCACTTAAAAACTTACTTAACAAAATTCCAAAGCTCTCACCTTTAGCAAGATTTTTTCATAGAAAAAAGAGAAAGAGGAAGATGAAAACTATAACCTCACTCCCCTACTTTCGACAGAAAAATAACTCTCCAAAATCCCTCCCTCTTTGTCATCTAACAGTGCATTTACTAAAATGTTCTTTTTCCACCAAAGCCCAAATACCGAGGCCCAACAAGGCTCATAACCACTCATTCTGGCCCAAAGACCAAAACCCAAATTTTCGGGTTAAACCGACACTCAGATCCGAATCCGAATCATTACATGAAGCATGTCCGATTTGGATTATTCTATCTGAATTTTTTAAAAATAAATTAAAATAAATCACAATCTGTAGGATGCAAATTTGGGGAGTCAATCTTAACGACTACAATTACTTTAATTTTTTTTGAAAAACGGATAAAATAATTCATATTATACGTACTTCGCGTTCTCTACAATACAATTAATATTATGCGTTTTTGTATAATGCAAATTTAATCTATATGGACAGAAAGAGAATTATTCTTTCAAGTAAAATTTAAAGAAAGTTATTTTTTTAATTAAATAATACAAGAAAAATATTCAATCAATAAAATCATGTTTATCTTTATAAAAATATTTTTTTCCTTTTGAATTGTATCGTTATTTTTATTTTTTTGGATACATTATAATAGTGATATGTCTATAATTATAATAAAACTTTAGTGATTATTATAAAAAAATTATTTTATATGAAGATTAAAATAGTAGAATATATAAGCTTTAAGGATTAAAATTGTTATTATACCAACTTACTTTTATGTTTGTTTGTGTTTTTCTCCGGTGAATGAATCGCTGCCGCCGTAGATAAAATGGAGAAAGTGATTTTATACCCAAAGGATGCGTTTGACTGGGTTTACAGAGGTGAAGGAGCTGCTAATCTTGTTCTCGCTTACACTGGATCATCTCCAGCATTTGTAAGTTCTTCATATTTTTCCCCTTAGAATTTTGAATTCATACTATTAATGTTCAACGTCAATAAACTAATTAATAAAAATTAAAAATCTCAAAAACTCAATATATAATTAATAATTATGTGTTAAATCCTTAAAATTTTTATTTTTTATTAATGAATTTAAAAATGTTCAACGGTGTTCAACATTATTAGTGTTTAACGGTATTCAACGCCCGTCGTAAACTCATCCTTAAAAATATTATTAATATCCAAAATTTATGAAAACTTTAAATATTTGACCCATGCATAAATTTACTCCAAATACTTGTGGTGCAATGAATGGATTTTAAGCTTAGCCAGATATATCTCCAACTTGATTGATTAGAAATATGATAAATTGGGAGTGCATAAATCAACAACATGCTTAATTAAAACATATGAAATCCCCATTTTCTTATGTATATGTACGTATATTCACAGACTTGTGTTTTACAGTCGTATTGAGTAGAAGATACCGTATGTATAACTGAGCTGAACTGATTGCTTTGCTGCTGTATGTTGCCAACATCAAGTTTATCAGCTTCAGACAATAATTCCTACTCACGTTTGATACGACAACTGAGACAAAACTAAGAACTTGTTAGGTTTCCATGACGGAGCAGGAGTCTGGAGATCGATATTATGAACCAATTACGCTGTAAAGATTCAACCTAATTCGAGTTATTAACATCACCTGTTATGTATATTTCCTCGAGTTCCTTTGAGCACGAAACTCGCCAAGTTTGTCTCTCAAGTCAGCTGTCAGGGAGTATTAGAATGTTAAGTGTGTTAACATTAACAATAGCAAAAAAAGGAAAGAAATGCAGGCAAATGATGGGGGGACTACAATTCTAATTTACAACATATAGCTTTAGAGATGTAGGTCTTGAGATTTTGGATCACGCTGAAATAGATAGAGTTGGTCGCCGTCGAATAACAGGCTACAATTAGGTTTATAAGAGATGTTTTGATAGTCAATGAAGGAGAAAGTGAGGGACGTACCGGCATCGTTGTAGCGCTCCTGAATAATAGCCTTCTCCAAGTCGCAGACAATGTTGAACTCCTCCGTATCAAGACAATGCTGACCACTTGGCCTGAAACCATAAAAGTTCTAGGTCTTGAAATCCATAAACAAGAATCTCCTGCAAGTTTTAAAATGTTCTATTCTCTCAATAAAGGAGCCAAAGAATCTCCCAAGGGGTTTGAAAACTAACCGATCCAGCTCGGTGAATAATAAGCCATCTGAATCAGGGGACTTCGTTGACAGCTTCGCTGATTCAGTTATGCGCATACCATCACTGTATGCCAAGTACTTGTTCACTTGTATTGGGACCTGCACAACACATCAAGTTGGCTTCATACGAACAAAAAACATATATAATTAAAACTACCCTTTTAAACCATATCTTACAAAAATCTAGAAGGGATAAACATCGAGTGTAATGCTTCTCTCTCAACGAGTAAGCCTAGAGTTTCACGCCCGTAGAACTCGGCTACTCTATCAGAACGTGCGGCCTTAGACGCTTCGGACTCAAGAAAAACGCCTAAGTAAGCCTTTTCTCTACTTTCGGAAGATCAAACTTCCCAAGCACCGACAAACGCAAAGCGTTCTATGCGGAAACGAATCAAAAGAGATGAGCTAGGAAGAACTCTTCAAGAACGCTCAAGAACGTTCAAGAACACTAAAGAACAAAGAAAGAACACACTCAGAGGATTTAGAGAAAATGCCTTTATTCCTTGGAAACTTGGAATACTCTGATACTCACTGATACGGGGAAGGCCTCTATTTATAGTTGAACTCCCCTCGATCCTACGGTCTATACAATTTTACACCGACGGCTATGATACAACCTTATCCATTTACAAAGTATAATTCTGGGAATATTCCCACCTAACTATGGAAAGAATCTTCTGTGTTCACACAAAGTGTTCACACACCTTGGATGGATAAGTCTCTCCCTGGATCGGGCCAACGTTGGTGGTCTTCGCAAGCCCAGCATTGCTCTTGGAATTACTTGGGCAGGCCACATCACACCATGTGATGCCAATGTCTTGGACCCCAATTGATTTCAACGAGTAAGCCACATTTTCGGATCATTGCATCTCTCTCAAGGAAATATAGTACATAAAAGAAGGGGAATTTTCTGACAATGCCTGAACATATATTCTGAAGTATCCTTAATTGCTAAACTGGATGACATTCGATACAATACAAAAACCATATCTTAGATATTCTTTCTCCTCAACAACGAATCTACGATGAAGTCAATTAGCATATGAACCACCTTACACATTTTAGCTGTTGGAAAATACTTTTAGCAAGAGTTCAAAGAAAAATGTCAAAACAATCACGAGTTAAATATGTTAATATGCTTCAACAAGGACCATGACAGTATCCATCTTAGACTTCTCGAATAGCTGTAGTACTTGATGAAATTAGCAGATGCAATTCTAAAACAGTTATAACCAAGCCAACTGTTCCAAAGAACATTTGTTAAAAATAATGGAATTAAACTAGAGAGTAGAGACTAACACATAACAGGTAGGTACCTTGCATCTCACAGCAATGTTGATGGCATCAGAAGGCCGAAGGTCGAAAGTGACAGACTCTGTCTCATCACCACCCACCTGTAAGAACATTCAACATAATTTGGTGAAGACTCCCTACAGGAATAACCTAAATTTTATGTCAGACGAATGTTCCAGTAGTGGATAAATAAAATACCTTGGTAAGATACAGCTGCGCAAAGTAGGCCTCATGCACTCTTTTAGTAACTCTGACAAGTTTTACCTGCAAAAACAAGTGAAAAATATCAAAAAAAAGTCACAATCAGATCGAAAAGCAGCAAAGAGGAATCCACAAATGGAGATGGAAATGAATCATACCGAGTAGCCCATCTTGTCGATCATGTTCTTCATCACTTGATACATAGTAGGTCTAGCCTGGAAACAATAGCCGAAACATATATTAGCATTCACATTCAATACAAGACCAAGTGACTCACAAGTTCAAATCCAATAATCCAACATGCCAGAAAAATAAGAATCTTGACTAAATGGGAGACAGAATGAGAACATACGATTTGAATATTACGCACGGCTGCCATGAGCAATGCACTTGGCATCTCTACTGCAATTAAAACAATAATCGAAATCAAACTCGAAAGATAAAAGCTACTAACATAGTCGAATGATCAGAGGATAATGAAAGATGATCACATACAAACTATGATCGGGAGAAGAAGACCGGTCCCATCTTCCATCTTCAGAACGATGGCAGGATGTGGTGCATAATCCGGCAGATGCCGGCCTTGAGGATTGTTATGCACACACCTTAAATTCCTACCATCCCTCATTTTGATCATAAATCCATCAGCTCCACTTCTCACCTCAACTATATAAAACAATCACAACAAACATATCATATCAACAATTCTCTACAATCTACATAAAAAACAACTCTATCTCGAATTCAAAGACCAGACGAACAACAACAATAACAACAAAAATAAAGTGATCATTGTCTTAGAATCCACATACCAGCTTCAACCACACTGGAATTAACATAATCTTCATCGTTTTCATTGAAATTATCGGCCATGCTTCCATTCCCATCTGAGGAAGAACTGAAAATACACCGCACCGTGGTGCTGCACTTCCGCAGCTTCAGGTGACCGGAAACGCCACGTGACTTACACTTCCCATCAGTTATCCCTCTGTATCCCCATATATCACTTCGATGCAATCTCGCCCTCGGAAAATACCCATTAAAGGACAGCGTATAAACACCAACTTGCTTGCTACGAACGACAGGGCAGATCACCGGTCCTGGCAAAGACACCATCTTTACCTCTTTTACCACCTACCCATAATTTAAAACAAATCAATATCAGATATTTATAAATAATAATTTCATTCTAATAAATTAAAAAGAATTCACCGTTCTACCCAATTTATAAACTAAAACAATCCAATTAAAGCAACAATTCAATTTTTTAAAAAGAAACAAAAGAACGAAGGAAAAAAATCAAAATGTTCGTATTTGAGCAGCGATCAGATCAAAGTTTCCAGAGAATTACAGATATTTTGAAGTTAAAAAGCAAAGCTTTATATGAAGAAGCCTTTTCGAATATCAAAATTCAAAATGATTTCAGGGAAAATAAAAGGAAGGAAAAGAGAAGAGAAGAGAGCTTCGAAAAATGGAAAGTAAGCAAATAAACCGACAACGTAAGGATCAGCCAAGGAATGAGAGATCGGCAGAAGATAAGAGATTCTTAATAATTTGGCTTAATTCGTTGTTTGGTCCTTCAACTGTATTGAAATTTCTGAATAATTATTGTTTTTGTCCATAAAAGTAATCTGTTTAAATTTTACAAAGATTAATAATGGTTATAAATATTTATAAATAATTCTTTTATGTTTTAAAATTCATAAAATAAAATAGACAACACTGAATATTTTAGTAATATAGTGATGGATATAAGGTTGAAAATGACATTTACGTAAAACAAAAATTTTGTGAGAGGAAAGAGGAGTGAATATTTATAATTTATATATATTAGAGTTAAATACATAATTTTTAAAAGTTAATATTCAGATATAATGCAAATCTATTAAAAAAAGTAATTAAAAAAATTTATATTTACATCACAAAAAAATTTAAAATTTAAAAATAAATAAATAATTTTGGTTTCTAATTTTAATATTTATGTATAATGTTTTTTAATCTGTTATAGAGAATAATTAAATTATTTAAATTCACATCACTATATTAAAAAATTAAAACATTAAGGCTTCAAACATAAATGGCCTTGAATTTGATAATTTTGACCAAATTAGTCTTTGAATTTAATTTTGATTTAGATTTTTGTTAGCAACTTAGTATAAGTTTAGGGTCGTTTTTTCATTGAAATTTAGTGGTCAATTTGAATTCAAAAAAGTTCAAAGACCAATTTGATAATAAAAAAAGTTTAGTGACAGACTTGATCGAACTTAACAAGTTCAGGGACTAATTCTTGTTATAATCCAAATATCAATAAATATCTGAAATGTAAAGTAATTTATGTTGGAAGTCTCTATAATGACGTCATCCCAGCCGCCTCTTTTTTAACATATAATGAATCCATAGGGTCGAAAATGTCAGGATTGTAGAATTGCCACGTGTACAGTGATTCTCTCAGACAGTATGGATAAGGTTAGTCTTCTTACATCCAAAAAAGAAAAGAAAATATCTAATTTTCATTAAAGAAAGAGGAAAATGAAACCAAATGGGCAAGAGCAAATGGGTTAACAAAAAAAATAAAACGAGTTCAAAACATGTTTGGATAACAAAAATGGGCAAATGTAAGCCCATCAATAATAATAAAGTTTAATTTACGGAATAAAATATATTTTTAGGGATTAAATTCTTAAAATATAATAATATTATCTTGAAAATTATTGAGTATGTTATATTATATACTTTTATTTGATAATAATGTAAGATTAAAATATTTAGTTGCAGAGTAAGATTGTGTATATATATATATTTTTTAAAATTATATTCGTGGTATTTTTTTAAAGTTAAACTTTTAATATCAAATTAAAAATGTTTTTGAAATTTAAAGTACTACATTTAAGATTTTATTAATGTAATTAGTATATTTAATATGGTATAGACTTTATGAAGAAATTAATTATTTTGATATTCTCCCCCTTGAATTTTTGGAGCAAAATTAATTTAAACATTAAATTTTGTACAGTGTAAGAAGAGTTGGCACAACTCTCTTTCTGAGTTTTAATTTTAAACAAAAATTAGAAGTCAACAAGAACCTTTTAAGGGAATATTTTTTTTTACATTTTTGGTATTACTTTTTTCAATAAAAAACATAATTCTCTTTAAAAGGCTTAAATTTAAATAATTTTATTTATAAATTATATAATTTTTTAAAAAAAAACTAAATAAATATTACAATGAAATGAATAATTTTTTTTGAATCAGTTATGATGATTACAGTAACTATCTATTCTAGAGCATATTCTTATCCATTGAACACCGATTCTTTAACTATTATGCTGGTATTATTGGTACTCAAACTCGTAATCTCTAATATTTAGCTACGAAGACTAAATAGCTCTTGTCAAATTATGAATAAACTAAAACAGAAAGCTATATAGAAAACTATAAATGTAAAGAAAAAGTGCAAAATTAGTGGAGGTGCCATATTCCACAATCTTATCATCCGCAGTTAAATAAGAAAAATAAAAAGGAGAGAATATGAGTGGCACTTTCATTTCCCCCAGCCCCGCTGTGTACACGGGTAGTTCTGTTGAAAGCCCACTAATAAAAGCTTAAAAAAAGCCTTAATCGGTTTATCCGGTCATATTATATACATAATTTCTTACAAAAACTGTAAGAAAAACGGTACATACACAATTTCTTACAAAATTAGTAAGGATTTGTGTTTGTACACAATTTCCTACAAGAATACACAACATAGCACGAAAACGGTAAGGATTTGTGTTTGTACACAATTCCTTACAAAGTATACACAACGGCTTACGAAAACCGTAAGAAAAAAGGTATGTACACAAATTCTTACCACTTCAAAACCATAAGCTCAAGGAGGCTTCCAAGGGTAAGGATTTGTGTATATACACAATTTCCTACAAGAATACACAATATAGCACGAAAACGGTAAGAATTTGTGTTTGTACACAAATCCTTACAAAGTATACACAACGGCTTACGAAAACCGTAAGAAAAAAGGTATGTACACAAATTCTTACTACTTCAAAACCATGAGCTCAAGGAGGCTTCCAAGGGTAAGGATTTGTGTACATACACAATTTCCTACAAGAATACACAATATAGCACGAAAACAGTAAGGATTTGTGTTTGTACACAAATCCTTACAAAGTATACACAACGGCTTACGAAAACCGTAAAAAAAAAGGTATGTACACAAATTCTTACTACTTCAAAACCATGAGCTCAAGGAGGCTTCCAAGGGTAAGGATTTGTGTACATGCACAATTTCCTACAAGAATACACAATATAGCACGAAAACGGTTAAAAATTATTCTCAAATCTTAAATATCATTTTACATATATATGGCATGTTAATATCGTTAATTTTTTAACTATCTAATCATTATGCTAGTTAAAAATAAGAAATTTGTTGAAAAAATATAATTTAAGGGTTAAATTTATCCTAAAAAAGAATGAGGGCCAAAATAATAAAATCATAAACGTTAAAGGTTAAAATTATCTTTATACTTTTAAAATATTATAAAATTTTAATCTTTTATTCTTATTTTAAAATTGTTTTATTCAAATAGTTATTTTAAAAATTCTAATTTAACATTTTAACAGAAATTTATTTTTTTATTGTTTTCTTAATTTTTTAAAGAAACAAAAATTAAAATTTTAAGGGTGAATTTTTTATTTAAATTATTTTATATTATATAATATTTTTTAAATTTCATAAAAAGTTAACTTGTGACACAATAATTGGGACATGAAAAATATTTAAGTTACAACCTAAAATTATTACTTAAATATTTTTTATGATAAATTTAGAATTTATTTTTAAATATTAAAACTTATCATAAACTTAAAATATTAATAAAAAGTATAATAATTTAATTGTATGAATAATATTTTTAATATTTTAATTATACCTTTAGAAGAGGCCTTTGAGGGATACGGGAGAGAGCAGATGTGTGCTTATAACAAGCTCACAACTATAATTTCTTTAATGATAAATTACATATATCATCATTTATCATTCAACTATTTTTTTATTTTTATTTTATTTATTTAATTTTAAAAAAATTAATTTAATAATTAAAATTTTAAATTCTCGTATTTTAATCTCTTAAATTATTTATTTTTATATAATAAATATTTTATTATTAAACATTTAAAATAAAAAATTATATTTTATTATTATTAAATATATAATATTTAAAATAAAAAATCTCAAAAATCTAATTCTATACCGTACATACACTCGAACACTAAACCCGAAATTTTATACACAAACCCAACCCCTTCCTCTTCATCACAAAAACATTACAAATAAAAACAAAAATATCTATGACAGGTTTAATTATTAAATTAAAAATATTAATTGAATTAAATAAAGAATGTGAAAATAATTAAACGATGATTGAAAAAAAAATCCAGGAACTATGTTTCCTGTTTGGGTGTTGGAGAACGACATTATCAGCAGACAGAGTGGCCTCGTGATGCTTTTCATGTGCTCGTTTTTAATGAAATCTTTTATTTTTAAGGTAAACTATTCAGGGTGACCATCTAATTATGAGGACAGTTTTATTTTAATTATTTAATTTTATAATTTATTAATCAGATCATCAAATTTTTAATTAATTTAAATTTACCATCGTTTTTAAAAAATTAATAAAAGATGTGATATGACAGTTAACTTGAATTTGTATATAATTATACAAAATATAATTTTATATTTTAAACTTAAAACTCATATATTTAAACTAGTACACGCTAGACAAAATTTATAAACACTAAAATTAAAATATTCATGCATATTAACAATAATAATATCAAAATATGTTAATTTAAAATATAAAAATTAAATTAATAAATATGAGGCGAAGATATATTGTATTCTAAAAAATATTTTAGACTTTAATCTTGACGGCCGCGTTACTAACATCATTGTTGTAAAGGACAATCATTAACTCTGAAGATAGATAATAAAATGGACATAAAACATATTAAGAATTAAATAATTCGATAATCAAAACCCGACTTGTTTATAAAGTAAATCTTTACTTATGCTTAGGAATCATAATCCCATCCAGCATATTAATTTGTGTTCGACATTCAAACTTGTCCTTGAGGTTCATTGATTCTGGTTCACACATTGAACACCAAGAACTTATGCGTCAAACATGGATTTTTATATGTATAAAGTTAAAAATTAAATTATTCAAATATTTATAATTATTATTTTTATTTTATCTATCAAATAATTAAATTATAATGATGTTTTAAATCTAATAATAAGAAATTTAAACCATGTATGATTTTTTTTGAGATCTCAATTTTACTCTAATAAAAATATTTAAATAAAATTTAAATTATAAAATACGTTATTTCAACTTCAATAATTTTAATTTTTTTAACTCGATTTAACTCGATTAAATACTCATCACTAATTTTAAAGATAGGTAAATGAATCAAACCATTCCATTTTTTTAACTCTAATTTGACATTGGGGTCAAAGGGAATCGAGTTCTAAAGTATATGCTATGTGATCCATGAAGATTTTCTATACATTCTGGATTTTAGGGTTATGGGTTAATTCAATCCAGCATCTTGAACTATTGGTTAGATTTCAAGTTGGTCAATAAATTTTAAAACATTTTAATTTAGTCCTTAAAGTATTAATGTTTCATCAATCAATCAAGTCATCCCTTTAATCCATTTTTCAACTTAAGCACGAAATTCTAGCTCGAATTTGGTCTTAAAACATGATCTTAAACATGTTTTGTACTTATTGCATGAATTTATATATGACATGTTTATTAGCATACAGTGTCATTAAAATTTAATGTATATTTTTTTAAAACCCATAGATCCATGTTCATATTCAAATTAACATTTAATGTTGGAGTTGGTGATAAGTATCGATAATTATAAAAAAAAGTATTTTTTTTTAAATATTATCAAAGAATTTAATATTTTAAATATTTAAACAAATTTCAAAAAATAGATTACATTGGATCTTGGGCTGGAGGGTTTAGAGTTGGATAAGTGGGTATAGATATTGGGCTGGAGGATCCGGACTAAATTGGGCTGTTACGTCCATGGTTATAAAAAAAATAGATTACACTGGATCATGAAAACATAAATTAGGGGGTTTACTTTAATTTTTTAAAATTTTGTGATCAAGATTAAATTCTAAATTTTTAAGAATTTGATTTTATTAAAAAAATATTGAATCTTATCTGAAAATAAAAATAAAAATTTAATTTGATTTAAAAATAAATGTTAATTTTAAAAAATAATATGGGCCAAAACCCTCCTAGCTAACCCTTACCAGTTACCATGGTCTTCCCTGATCGATTATAGATTATGAATTTTAAAATATATTGATATAATACAGATTATACATAAACTTTTAACTACAATTCAATTTGATTTGATTTAATTATCAATATTAAGTCAGATCAATTAAGTTAATTACAGCTTAAGTTTAGTTTAGTCTTATATTCGAGTAAGTACGTAGTTGATGGATTCTGTCGGTTTTAAAAAAAAAAAAATTCTCTCATTTCTCTTCTCCCGGCATCACGACTATTTGATCCGCCGATTCTTCAGCCATGAACGTGTCTCATCAAGTTCCAATGTTGTCGGCAACCAATGAAAGCTCACATGCGTTCTGATGAGAAGGGATTGGCTGAAGTAGGTCAGACAAAATTTAAGGTTTAAAAAAAGAACACTTTAGCTGAACTGGAACATTAACAAAGCTTGTCTAAGTCTAAGCTAGTGTATTGTTGGTGTATTTTGCGTTATCTTTGCTCTAATCAGAGTAAGCATGGGCAAAGGTATTCCTTTTACTGACATCAGCTACTTCAACTATACCAACACACAGGGGAAAAGCTGGAGATAAAATACCAAACGGATTGTACTCTTAGCCGATGCAGCCTGCAGGGATGATAAGATTCTGAATTTAGATTGATTTGTTCAAATTATTATCTTTTAAAATTAAATCGAAATTTTAGATTCGAATGGAGGTGGGTTTATGAAATGGAGTATATGAATAATTTGATATAAGCTAGGTGTTTTCAGACCCTTTAAAGGCTAAGGTTACGTTGAGTATTGAGTTCTAAATCAGTTTTAGGGTTAAAAGTTGATTTAGAACGCAAAAGCAATGTTAAACAGTTAACTTTAGAGAAAAAATTGTATTTGAAAAGTGTTTTTCAACCCAAACGTATATAATTTTTAACTTTTGCGGTTGAAAAAATGCTTTTAAGAGTCGGATTATAATTTTAACATCCATTTACTATGTTTTATTATAATTTAATTCTTACAAATACAAAATTATATTTATAATAAATTATTTCTTTAGTTTAAAAATTATATATTAATGTCAAATTTTTAAAAAACACTTTTGAAAAGCATTTTTCTCAAAAGCACTTCGAAAAAGCACTTTTTAAAAATATTTTATGTATTCATTTATTAATATTTTATATTTTATCATAATTTAAGTTAATATTATAATATAAAAGAATTTGATTATAATTTAAATATATATTTCTTAATTTATAGCATTATATCTAAACTAATCATTTATTTTTTTAAAATCATTTTTTGATAGTAATATTAAATACATATTTTAAACCAAAAATTAAAAAAATAATATATTTTTTATCATATTTTTTTAATTTTTTAAAAGCAAGGTTAAACTAGCCTTAATAAAGTCAAAATCTTGGTTGAGATTCAATCAAGGATTGAGCACCATTCCTGGAGTGGCACTAACGCACATGGAGATGGTTTTGGTTTTTGAAAAGTTTAATGAAAAATAGAGTTGGGTCAGATTTTAATATTGTATAGAATTAATAATTAAGTTGTGACGGTGTTTCAAAGTATTAAATAATTGCCGTATAATTTACCTAATTTTTAAGTATAAAAATAGAATAAATTCCTTAAAAATTGTCAATTATGTAACTAAGAGTTTTTTTTCACGAGAAATATATTATGGGTAAGTTTAATCACGTTATTCATAAGATCAATCACTAAAAAATATCTATTTTTTTACGTCATATTTTTTTAAGTAAATCTTTACTCATATTTACTGTTAATTCATTTTAAAAATATTTTTTTCAAGTGAAGTTTGATTTAAAAAATATATGATATGAAAAAATTGATAAGGTGTGTGATTTTTAGTGGTTGGTCCCATAGACACATGGTGAGACTTACCCATAATATAATTTTTCTCCCCTGAAAAGAGGTAAAGAGTATTAATCTCATGTCGAAAAAGAAAATGAAGATCTTGATATATATATATATATATATATATATATATATATATATATATGATGACATTGCATATCTTATCAAACATGTCTTTTAGGAAGAGGATAATTACCCTGTGACAAGTGGTATCAAAGTGACCCTTTGATTGTCCAATTTTACGTCGAGGGCACATAAAAAGAAAAATACACAAGGTGAATAACCGTGACAAGAGGCCAATCACGATAACTGAAACTCGTGACTAACTTTTAAGAAAAAAAACTATAAGAGACAAAAAATATTAATATTATATTAAAAAAATTAAAATATATATTCGATGATACTACATATTTTATTAGATATAACTTTTACGAAAAAAATAATATCCCGCGATACTTCCATATTGCTAAACAATTAAGCAGCGTTTATAATTTTTAAATCTAATGCGCATATTACCCCTTCAATGGTTTGAAATCACACCGCCATCCCTAAGATTCCTTTTGGTTTGAAGCAACTGTCACATGTCAGAAAAGCAACTCTGAAAAAGTTAAACGGTTAATTCTGGTACAGACGGTGAAACTGACGGAAATAACAAAGAAAGGGTCCATTTTCTTTAGAAAAATATGTAATTTTATTATTTTAATAAAAAGAAAGCAATACGGTGATGATTAAATACTCCTTTGTATGGGCGAGAGAACTGGTGAGCAGCTGGAGTTTGACGTATATGGGAAATTCGTCTCCACCCCACATGCCTAATCAACTCTCAGGAGAAGGAGATTCTCAAGGCTTTAGCAATTTTCACATGTTTGTCAATCTATAAATCACCGGCTCAGTTCTCTCAGAAATCCCTCTTACAGTTGTCTTCTCTTCCACATAGAAATCTAGGCATTTTCTTCTTAGTTTTCTTTTGATTTTTCCCAGAGCTGAAGCTCTGCTGGTTTAGCCCCCGGTTTAGAAGTTAGAACCATCTCTTAGATCTGCTGTAAAACCTTGATGTTTGAGATTCATGTCTCCGGTTGTGAGTGAAATACTCCGTTCGGGGTTTATGATAAACTCCTCTCTCAGACGAAGGACACATCTCGTTCAATCGTTCTCCGTTGTCTTCCTCTACTGGTTCTATGTGTTTTCATGAATAATATCTCTTGAAAATCCACCTCGATCATCATTACTGCTATCATCAGATACTATAATAATCAAATAACTCTCTTCTTTTTCAAGTTTTCATCTGTGATTTTGGTGTATATATAGATATATATAGCATATGGCTTTGTCTAGTGGAAACTCCAACTCCTCAGGTTCCATGGCGCCTTCTGGATCCGAAGAAGACCTGCATCAGTTGCTGGATCAGAGAAAAAGAAAGAGGATGGAGTCCAACCGAGAATCAGCACGGAGGTCCAGGATGAGGAAACAAAAGCTCTTAGATGATTTAACGTCCCAAGTGACTCAGCTAGCCAAGGAAAACAACCAGATCCTCACAAGCATCACCTTCACCACCCAACACTACTTGAACATGGAGTCTGAGAACTCGGTCCTAAGGGCTCAGATCATGGAATTAACAAAGAGACTCGACTCTCTCAATCACATCCTCCATTATCTCAACAATGGGGTGTATGAATCCGAGGGATTTGACTTTGAAACAAGTGATGAAAGCTTCGCCGACCCTTTTAATTTCCCCCATCTTAACCAACCCATCATGGCATCAGCAGATATGATGTTGGAATACTAAAGAAAAAGGCTGAAACTTTGCTGGGATTGGTTGTTTTATGGTCTCTTTCTTGTGTAATATGTGTGTTAAGTTCTTAATTAGAATTAATAACGTATTAACTAGCGGTGTTGGCAGCACAGGAAAGATGAGCTGTGATAGAATTGGCAGGTGGGTTTTTTAAGATATAAACTATTGTATATCAGGTGTTGTACATGTATGTGGCCTCCCTTTATTATGTATTAATTAATTTACTTCACTTGTTTCTTGTCTTCTTCTTCCTTGAAACAGGCATGCAGTGTGATGTCTTTTGTTCTTTCTACGCCTCTCCCTCTCTGAAGAAAAGTGGCAAATAATTGCAAAGGACAAAAGAAAGGAAAAATTGTTGTTTGTTCAGTTTTATTACCAATTTTTTTTTATAAAATCTTATTTCAATTCATCATAAAATCGAATCCAACACGTGTTTTTAGTAAAAAAGATATATTGTTCTTAAAAAATTTGAGTTTAAATCGTTAACGAATTTAAAATATGTATGAACATATATTACCTTATAATCAGTTTACGACTACTAAAAAATTAATCAAGTTAGTCTAAAGGTGATTACGAGTTAATAATTAATTGTTTATATATCTTAACTCTTTGAAAGAGCACCCACACAATACATCCACATCTTGTAGATAGAGTAATTCTACCGGGTATCCTATGATAAATACCATCTAACTTTCCACCAAGATCACTTGTTGAATTCAAATCGATCGATAAACCTAAATAACTTAAGCGCAAACTAATTTACATTTAAAATAATTCGAGTCTAAAATAATTTAAATATGAAATTAACTTAACTATAAAATATCTGAATCAAAACCGATTCAAAAATTTAAAATCTCAAATTAATTCGACCTAAATTAACTCCATCAAAAATCAACCCTACCCACCTAGCCAATTCGTTCATTGATATAACTTTGGACAAATTGAAGATCTATCTATTAAAAAGAAAACCTGTTAATAAAAAATATACTTTTCTTGTAGTGTTGTTTCACGTTGAATTTTAGTGCACTTTCGGACACTTAAACCTTTTCCTTTTAGTCGTAAATAAGACGAGCACAAAAATTTATATTGGGACGTAAATTTTTAAAAAGGTATATTTAAATTTTATGAACATAAAAATATAAAATTAAATTATTAATAAAAAATACATTTAAATTAAATTTTTTAAAAAATACGACTATAGTCTAACATCACTTGATTCATTCTTGATCATAATTTTTTATGTATGTAATTGATGGAGAGATTATTTTATGGATCGGTTTTACCACGTCATTCATAGTCTCTAACCACTAAAAAGTAACTAATTAATTTTTATTTTCCATGGTATTATAAAAAGACTAATTAATCTCTATTTAATCACACATTACCTATTTATATGGTAATAAAAAGAATAAAGATTCACCCTTAAAAAAACATAAAAATATATAAAAATTAATTAATTATTTTTTAGTGGTTATAGACTATAAATAACGTGATAAAATCGGTCCATAAAATAATTTCTCTTATTTAAATGCCACTGATCTCGTATTTGTTTATTCGTTTGCTACTTTATGGAAACACCCGTAGTTTAGCTACAGGTTCAATGTATAATGTTTAACCTAAAGATTTTATTATTTTTTATATAATTTTTTATTAAGTAGAAATATTATATTTTCATTTTTCTTATAGATTTTAACCATTCGTCTTTCAATTATGAACGCCAATAAACCCATTCAGAAGACATGTGCTATATATATATATATAATTGATATCATACATCTATTATATGAATTGATTATTTTTATTTTGTAAAATTTAGAAAAATTGAAATTTTTGTATTTTTTCAAAAATTATGCATCAATCATTGCAATAAATCTTTGATGAAGAGTATCTAAATGTTTTAAATATTTCCAAGTGCTTAATTATCTTCCAAGCCACGCATAAACTACATTTTAAAAATTAGTCCCTTAAGAAAAAAGAGAATTACTTAACAATTTCAATTTATAAAAGCAAAAAATCGTAATATTTCTAAATGAATTGATATTTGATGTATTGACGATATAATTTTATGCACAATCAATAAATTAGATGGTGATATATCATTAAAGATAATTTTATGATCCAAAAATTTTATTTTATTTTAGAGAAAGTTGAAGATTTTGGGTGATTTGATTATAGAGTTAACTTTTGAAGTTTATGATACTAACAATGGAAATATTATTTGTTTTATGTTAGTTAAAGATTTTTCTTTAAAATTTTGATTGTCTATTTTGTGTTAGGGTCAAAATTTTGTAATGTGTATGTATTTTTTTTTTTAATTATGAAATTATCGTTTAAAATTTTTATTTAAGTATTTTTATGAGTATTTTAATATAATATTTATAAAAATTATAGTTTTGTTATTCTCAAAAGCAGTGAACATGTGAAAAATTATATTAGGTCTCAAGTTAACTTGTAATTGAATCATCAACTAATTGTACCTTAACAATTAACCATTAATGGTTACGCTACGATTAGCTAAATTCAATAATTGTTATAATGATTAATCTACCGTTTAAGTCAAAGGGTATGACTAACCGACTATGAACACCCCTAATTGTTATATGTTTCAAAAGCTTCGTAAGAAGTTGTAGAATGAGGATCTTTAAGTGTGTGTATATATATATATATATATATATATTATCTAATTACATATAATGTAAAATTTATAATTTTATATGTTTTTTTATCGTTGGATGAGTGAAATGGATGATTTGGATTAACATTTTTTTTTCTAATCGATAATCTTTACATAACCCATCGTTAATCTCAACCATCCATTGCACTCATCCAACAATCCAAAAATATATAATATTTTTTTTTGAGCAAGAAACATGTAAAAATTAAAAACTTTTGTATTGTGTAACTAAATTCTACAACACACATAAACAATTCGTAAGTTGAATTATTAAATTGAAATTTTTTAAAATTTAGTGATTAAAATAGAAGTTAGAAGAAAATTGAGTGATGAATGGTGTAGTTTATCCACTCTTTTATTCAATGAAAACAAACTAACGTGCCACGTCATTAGTTTCTAACAAAAGAGGCCATATTGAAAGCGTCGTAAAAATTTAGTGATTAAAATAAAAATAAATTAAAAATTTAATGATAATATTGTAAGTTTAAAATTGTTAGTAACTAAAATAAAAGCATTCTAAAAAATTGGTGACCATATATTTTGTTCACCCTTGTCTTTTATGAAGATTCTAATATTGTTCATTTCCCTTCATCCATTTTCATACTCTTTTCTTTTTTCAGAAACATGAATAGAAAATGAATTATTATTAGTATTATTATTATCAAAAATTTCCTACAGTTAGAAGAAGGAAATTTTTGTTGCTTCTATTGTGCATGAAAGTGCTAATGAAGGTAAAGATTCCTCCAAAAAGGGCAAGTGGGTAAATTGTTAGACTAGAATTTAATCCGAACTAATCCAAATCCAAAACTACCAAATTTTAAAACCTAAGCATGAAAGGGATCGGCTTGAAAAAAAAATATTTTTCTTAATTTTTTGTCTATTAATTTTTTAAACAAGCCTTACGTAAATAGGAGAGAATAGAGCTGGGACGTATCAACCGAGAACTTTAATCATTTCCAGATCATTAACTTGTTTGATAGCTTTTTATTTATTACTTGAATGGTTATTTTCATAGTGCAAGCATGGCATAAACATAAGCATTGGTGACTTTAATATTTTTTTTTTCTCTTCTGGTCCTGGAAAGGGTTTCCAGATTAGAAGACGGAGACAGGCCAGCTAAAAGCAGCACTGCATACCTAAATAAAATTACTTCAATCCTTGTGTATTTACGTTCATCTGAAATCTACTCTTTTATTAATACACTTTTGCCCTAATTTTCAATGGGTGCGATGTGATCCAGGATATGACCTCAGATGACTAAAATCCAATTATCTTCTCTTTTCAAAAGATTGTCGTCATGTCATCAATGTAAATTGGTAGCTTTTGCTGTTGCTATGATGCATCTGCCTAGTCATATTTTCCAAGTGTCTATGGTGGAAAAAATTATTAACTGTTATTCTAGTAAGTGTCATTTATATTTGCCTTTCGGGGGAATGGAAAATAGCATGTAAGGCACAGAAGATGATGCTACACCAACAAATATATTAAATAAATCCAAATAATTGAGGGCTAAATTCATCCAAAATTAATAGGTCACAATTGCATCATCTCAAATCATCAGTCTGATAAGTGGGGCTCAGACAAACATCACAGTAAGCTTGGTAGGTTACATGGTACTTAATTGTTTTTTTTTTTCTAAGTGGAACATGTAATGAAAGGTTATATCTACTATCTGTGCAATTAAAATGGTTGTATGATCTGGGAACTTTACCATGGAAATGGTAAAACTCCACAGCCATGGACCCTCCTGTACCAGTCAAGGAAGGCATCATTTATTATACCTTCAGCAGCTGCAAAGGACTCAAGTTTTGGCTTTTACACCACTGCAACTCTTTTGGGGATGGGGTTAATAAACATGTTGAAATCAGGGTCATTTCACTTTGGCTCTTACCCAAATCCGGCACACGGTTTTCCCTTTCCTGATTTTGTACTGGATTGGGGCAGTTCCTAAAATATCAGTCTAAATATACTAAATGAACATGTGGATCTACTGGTTTTCGTTCCACGGTTTTAATAACACTGCATGCAACTAAGCCTATATCTAGGAACCATTAGATTGCAAGTAAATAGACAAGACCATTTTAAGTGCACAGCTGGAACCCCATCCCCTTCCTCAAATTTGTGTGATTAAAAAAAAAGCAAATAGACAAAACGAAACGCTTTAGATATTAAGATTAGCAACACTAAAAGCATACCATCAATTACAGTAACATTAATCAGAAAGGATGATCATTATACGAAAAAAGTGATCAGGATAGCACTAATGATAACCCAAAAACAAAACAACCTAAGCACGATTATCATTTTAAAAAGGAAAAATCGGTCCATTTGAGGTTGGTGCAAAGTGGGGACAATGTGCTAGGATGAATGCCCCACATTGAATAAAACTTGATAATTCCCATAGAAAATAAACATCACGTAATTTAAATTCAGAGCAGATTCACCCATATGTTTTTTACTTAATCATAAGGAATTTGGATATATGCAGCATCACACACAAATGGAATGTCAGCATACATACCAGCAAGTGCACATCTTATGCACTCCAAAACGGTGAAGAGGTAGGCAAATGCCACAGCCGTCCAAAAGTGCATCCCAAACTTACCCCAATAGATTGCAAGTGGCATCCAGCGGCTCACGGTCCCAATCACCTGCAAGGCAATCTCCAATAACATGCCCATCACCACATGAAATCTGAAAAAGTGAGGCCATTCTTTCCTCCTCACTATCCCCAGATACGCAACAAAGAAATATGCCATCAGGAACCAGCTCGGTAAACTTCCAATGGCTCCAAGGAAAGGATAGGTCAAAAACTCAAAGTCTTCCAAGAAAGGATGTAGATGATATGCTGTCTCAGCATACATCCACGTCTCATGAAGAGGCATTAAATAGGGTAAGCATGCTAAAGCCCTCCACCACCATAGGGGCTTCTTAGTCATTGGAGGAAAACGAAAACTGTATGGAACATCCTTTGATGCTCGAGGCACCAAATTAGATTTGTGACGCCTTGGTAATGATGGTAAAGCTTGAGACAGGCCACCTTGATCCCCACTCAACAATGGAGATGATGCAGCAGAAAGGTGCACGAAAGGCACATCTACAATATTCAACAGTTATATAAAAGAAAGTATAAAAAACTGTTGGGAATTGAGACATTCATTCATCCAGAACCGCAGAATGTAAACTCAAGCAAATCAAAATAATTTGGTTTGGATTCTTAAGGTTTGAGTTTTGATCTTCTGACAATGTAAACTAAAACATGGAAACAAAATAGAACCATTCCAAAACTTTAGAGAATGAAATGTAGACAATGAATCTCACTAACTAGATCTTTCACATGGGTTGATGTTACAAAGAAGGAACTATGGAAAAAGAAAACTCTACGGAATTGAACCAACGAATAAAATGAAGTAGGAAGAAAACATCATTTAAAAACGATATAAAGTACATGGAGAACAAAAGTTAAGAGTTAGAACCTTAGAGGTAGGAAAGGCACATAATTTAATTTAACTTTTCAATGGAGGTCCCAAATTAAAGAAAGTTTATGTTGTTTTGGCAAAATACTAATACATGAAAAAATTTATTTAAATATAAATACCACTATATTACTCATTTTCAGATTGCATTTTGGTAATACAAAACCAAACTTAAAACAAAATATTAGTTCAGTTGGGCTTTGAAACCAAAACACGTTTTTTTTAGTTTTCAAACCAAACCAACTTATACGATTTGATCCCCTTTTCTTTTACATTCTAACCAAATAATGCTCAGCCCTACTTCAAAATGGTCTACAAATGATGTTTGATATTATCGTCTTGTACACCAAATGATGTCCATAAAAGAAAAAAGGGCAAGCTATGTTATATACCTCCAGCTGGCCAGGAACATGATTTGAAATCCCAAGCAGACCCTGAAGATCTACTGCCACTGCTACTTCGAAACAGAGTTGTGGTAGGCAAACGATGATAGCATGAAAAACTAGAGCTACATGGCACAGGCTTCGGAAGCCTTGAACTCACGGAAACAGACCTGGAGGGAAAGGTGAATCCATTCAGAATCATGGCAGCTACCTGTAAAAGACAATGTATGAAATTTGATCACATGGTAGAGTAAAGAGGGAAAATTTTATAATAGAATCAGACCACCATGCAACCAATCCTACTCATTCAAATAATGTAAACAGAAAGATGGAGAGCTAGTGTTACCCCTGATAATAAAACAGAAAGTTCAAGCATATAGTAGGTAGGCACCACCAAACTATACCAAATCGTTATTTGCACATTACAAATTATAGTAAAGATTAAAAAGGACATCCTCTGTCAAAGTAAATTCCTAAACCCTAGTACCAATAAAATCATTTGTGTTTCTTGTTCAACATTGTTCACATGTTACCATTGGTTCTTAACCCGTAATATCAGCTACAATGCCCATTGGTGTATGACTAAGATTACATGTTTGCTTAAGCATAATACTAAACATTAATCAGCGTTCCATTTCCTGTAACAAGTAAATATGAAACTAAAAAGAGAAAGTTCAGACTCTTGAGAAACTGACTGATTCACACTTAAAAATCATCAACCCAACAACTAAGGGGAAAAAACAATTATTAAGTTAATCTCAAGCCTCAACCACCAAATTTAAAACTTATTAACCATCGTCTGAACCCAATGAAAAGCTCGGTTGATAAAGAAACAAAAACCCAAAAATTAAGAAAAAATGATGAAAATTTCCCCTTAACTAAAGTCTCTGGTAGATGTCAGGAAGAGAAATTACCATGAATCGGAGAAAAATGAAACAAAAGGGCTTGAAATGGTAGTGTTATGCCCGCCTGCGTTCGACTTTGGTCATCGCAATTCTATCTTGTTTTCCTGGGAATGGAAGGGCCAGGTTTTTTGGTTCTACTTATGGATCGGAATCCGATGCGAAAATTGCAGAACAAAGTGGGCTTTCGGCCCATTAATAAATTAAGTCCAGTCCGGCTTAATTTGGAAAGAAAATAGCCCAATAAGGCGTATAAGGCCAGACCCAAAGTTCCCTTTCCGATGATCCGTTTTCACTATTTATAGTATAAGATAAGACTTCTAAATAAATTTGTTCGATAGAATGCTTAAAAAAATTTATAGGGTAAATAACACTTTTGGTACCAAACTTTGACATTTATGTTTAATATGGTATCAAATTTTTTTATGCAATTAGGTATCTAACTTTTTTTGTTGCGATTAGGTACCCAACTTTTTATAATTTGATGCAATTAAATACTTAATATTTTTCTAAAATTACATGCGTTCATACCATAGCTTTTTTTTTTAACAAAAAATGACCATAAAACATTTAAAGTATATAAGCCTAAATCTAAAATTCCATTCAAATGCAAATATTGGTGACATAATTTGATTTAAGAGTATTGCATCAATTAACACACAAATCACATGCCGAGAATAATTTTTTAAGGAATCAAGAATAAATATTTGAAATTAAGGTAGAATAAATATTTTATTAAAAATTAGAATAATTTCATATGTGAAAAAAGAGTGCATACGGTTAGGAGTGAGTATTCGATCGAGTCGAGTCAAAAAACTTCGAGTTATTCGAGTTTACGACTCAAACTTTATTTGATTTTTTTATTCGATTCGAGTTTAAAAAATTTGAGTTCAGTCAAATCGAGTCGAGTTTTCGAGTTCCTATAAATATCTATATACATTTTCATATGTAGCAATATTTCTTTATATTTTTATATATTAATGTATATATATCATAAAAAATTGATAGACTTGTCTCAAACTTAAAAATTAATCATTTAATTATTAAAAATTTCGAGTTTTTCAAATTTTCATTTTAAGACTCAAACTTTGTTTAAAATTTTTTCGAATCAAATCGAATCTATAAAATATCGAGTCGAATCAAAACGAGTCAAGTATTTTTTTCTCGAATTGAATCAAATTATTTGATTTTTTTGAGTCGAATCGAGTTTTGCTCATCCCTGATCCTTGGGTTACACACAATACATATTTTTTTCCAAAAAAAGATGAATTATATAATAAAAACACAAAAAAATTTCACCTTTTAAAAGGTGGGTTGAAAAAATGGCTAGAATCTCACGATTCATGCTCTCAAACGACACAAAAGCAATTACTCACCAACCAAAAATATAAAAGAAAGAAAGTTTCCAAAATCATATTTAAAAAGAAATTAAAAAAAGAGTTCGTTAGGCAATTGCCGGTAGCGTATAGAAAGCATACGCGTGGAAATAACGTGGGGGTTTGTCTCTCTCACCAACTGCAAAGTACAGCGAACACCCCCTCCTTCCTACAACCATTTTAGTTCCATCGAATCACATTGTTCAATTGATCGATTCATGTTTTGCTTGGTTGTGTAGTTTAATAATGAAAGAAACCCAAACTATAGAATCCAACAAATCTGATAGCTTTAAAAGTTTCCTTCATCTTTGAAAAACACAAGAAAGTGAGAGGAAAGTCGCCATTTTTATGCGTTAAAAGAAGGTTTAAGGGCGGGTAATAGGTCTACCAACTGGTAGTTAGCTCTTGAACTCTCTTAAGCAACGAAAGGAATCAATCAAACAACACCCACCTTTTCTTTCTTTTCAGTTTTGCTTGAAACAACTCTTTAAATTCTTCCCACAAAAAAATAATAAAAAACCCAGCTTTGCCTTTCGGTTCTTTGTTTTATTTTTCTTCAGTACACGTGAGATATTCGGGATTGGCAAATTAGGGAACTGTTTGTTCACAATATTCTTCTTCCTTATCGTTTGATGGTTTCTTAGAATAAAATATTACAGTTGTTGTCATCAATTGTTTATTGTTTATTTGTATTGGGTGGGGGGGTTGTTTAATAGTATTTCTTGGGTTGGTGTCAATGTTCCAATGATAAGGAAGGCAGCGGTTACGTTTGGGATTATATCTCTTGCGATTGGGTTTTGTCTCGTTGTTTCCAAGCTCCTTTCTTTTTGCTCCTCCATTGAGGCGCAGCTTCTCTTTGGGGGGCTTTCAGGTATTTCACTTTTAACCCTCTCTGTATCTTTTTACTCAATAATTCATTCTCCCTATTTTCTTCACCCTTTTGCTTTATTTTCTAAGAGTTGTAATGGTTTATTGATGGACGACTGTTGTACATTGAAAGAAGTAGTTTTTAGTTTTTACCTTTAGTGGTTGATCTTCAGTGCCCTTAGTACAAGATGATGTCGAAAAGGAGATAACTTCAAAATTTCTGCTTTTAGGGGTTTCTTTGGGTTTTCTGGGTATTTTCTGTATTATAACTTTTCTTAATTTTGTTTTTTCTTTGTGTTCCACTGTGATCTTTGTGTGTACTTAGTGATGATGGTGATAGGAAGAGATGGGATAAAGAGTGAAGCTGAAAAGCCAAAAAAAAAAAGAGAAACAAAAAGTTGTACTTTTTCCCTGTTTAAAACCTGGATTCACTCCTCTTAATTGATTATGGTTCACCTTTTGTTATCCATGATTATCTACTTCTTTTTCTTGTGAAGAAATATGAATTTAGGCTTGCATATAATTTTTGGTTTACTGAATTTATATTCCAAAAGATGAAGGATTTTTGGTATTCTTGTTGATTTAGTAAAGGGTATTTATGTTTAACTCAGGTTCCAATTCTTTTCTTTTATTGATATTAAATTAGTTTTCCTACCTTTTCATTTATTGAATTTATTTGTTTTGTTGTGGATTTCACAGTGGATTCTGTTTAATTTCTAAAATGCTGCATTTCCATGCCATGGAATCTAAACTTCTCTGGCAGAGATTTCATGAACTCAGAAAATGCCTTTGAATTTGTTGATGAAATTGGAACTTTGAAAGAACTCTGATACATGTTGTTATGCTTATGTAATTTGTTTGGTTAGGACCTGTCAGCTGATCACTGCTTTTATTGGGAGGTGTCCTTTTTAAGCAATCATTTGATTTGTGGAGCTGGTAATGCTTCATCATTCTTGTGCTGCTAAACACAAGGAAGCAAATTACGGCTACTTATTTTCCAAGCTTTAGCAATAAAGAAGACGATTTATCAACTAATTTTATGGGGGACCAAAAGCCAATCTCTTACCTTGGATCATCTTCCGATCCTGGAAACTCGACAACATATCCGAACCAAGCATCTTCTATGGGGGAATTCTCAGAGATGTTGTCTGGGACTACGCTGCCGATACAAAACTGTGTTCAAATTCCAACAATGGATGGTAGAAATGAAATGTTATTCATTCCACCTACAACTGATGCATTGCAATCTGTTGATGGGCAGTTAAACATAACAATTGGCAATTCAATATGCAACCCTGTTGCAGGGAATCAGAATTCTCAATCTCAGGGACTGTCTCTCAGTCTTAGCTCACAGATGCCATCCGACGTTTCTTTACCTTCATTGCAGTATCCATACCAGGCTTATTCGTCGTTCTTTAGTGGTCATCTTCCGTTTTCAGGAAAAGCGAGAATTCCATGTACTGGTGATGAAAGCAAAATTAGTAAGGAGTTGAAAATTTCTAATGACCTGCAATGTGGCTATCATGGAGATAACAATGATACATTTGGAGCAAATGCTTTGTCTAACCTTCAGGGCTCAATAAATCATAGACATATGTGTTCTGAAATATACCAATTTCAGCCAGGTTTTGCAAGTACAAATTTGAACTCCAAATATCTCAAGGTGGCTCAAGAGTTGCTTAATGAAGTGATTAATATACAGCAAGCTTTGAAACAACCTCATTTGGATAAGAATGTGAGCTCTCAACCAAAATCCTCCAATGAGATGTCATCCGAACCTAGCAAGTCAGTTAACACATCTTCTGAGCTATCTTCTGCAGAACGACAAGATTTGCAGAACAAGAAGACAAAGCTTTTGTCCATGCTGGATGAGGTGAGCATGAGCTTCTGTTATGTTGTGCTTGTTTGATTTCTCCTTCACTTTTTTGAGCTATCACATTTTTAAAGTATCTTATAAGTGTTTTAATTGAGTTGTACAAGTTTTCAAAGATTGTTTATAATCATGCACTTGTTATAGGTTGATAGAAGATACCGACAGTACTACCATCAAATGAAAATTGTGGTGTCTTCTTTTGATGCGGTAGCTGGATGTGGGGCAGCTAAACCATACACCGCACTTGCCCTACAGACAATTTCTCGCCACTTTCGCTGTTTGCGTGATGCAATCCGTGACCAAATTCAATTGACCCAGAAAAGCCTTGGAGAGAACGATAATTCATCGAACAATCAAGGAGCAGCAATACCACGTCTACGCTATGTGGATCATCAGCTCAGACAACAAAGAGCTCTTCAACAACTTGGTGTGATGCGGAATGCTTGGAGGCCTCAAAGAGGGCTTCCTGAAAGCTCCGTTTCAGTCCTGCGTGCTTGGCTTTTTGAGCATTTTCTCCACCCGTATGTGCTTGGATCCATATTTTCATGTTCATACCAAGAATTTCAGCTCATTAACCCTTTCTGAATTTGGTTTTGACCAGGTACCCAAAGGATTCAGAGAAAATAATGTTAGCAAAACAGACAGGTCTGACCAGAAACCAGGTATAGAGATGAAAAATGCAACTATCTGACCTGTAAATAGTTTGCTTCTTGCATCATTAAAAGTACACGCGTTAGGCTGTTAGCAGCTCATTTAGTTGTTGAGTATTTCTTTAATTTATTTATTTTGTTTTTATTTCCATTTATACGAAGAGTTGCTGATGTTCTGTTTGGAGCAGGTTGCAAACTGGTTCATTAATGCAAGGGTGCGTCTTTGGAAGCCAATGATTGAGGATATGTATAAAGAAGAGTTTGGTGAATTGGACTCGAATTTTAAATCTTCTTTAGAAAATGCGGCCAAAGTAATGGGCGAAAATTCTTCAGCATCTGAGGATAGGGGAGAGGAATCACAAGAGAGTATGACATCCAAAGTTGCTCGTGCCGATAATGTTCAACCAGGACAAGTTCAGCACTCGAAACCTGATCATATCCCCGATGTAGAGTTACACATGCCTATCTCAATATCAATGTTCCAGAATATTGCTATTGGAAATACAGGTTCATCTTCTGGAATGAAATTAAATGTTGACCAGATGGGTAACATGGAGAGCAATAACCCTTTTCCAGATACAGTAATCCCATCTGGCCAGCATGGCCATGGTACCCTTATGGCTGGTGATGCCGTGTATGACTTAACGGAATTGAATGGTTTCACGGCCGGCGGTCAAGTTTCACTGGCTCTTGGCTTACGGAATCATGAAAATAACTCATTTTCCATGTCGGGAGAGACCGATATGAGAGGTAACAACAGGGTGGCTTCTTCAGCGGGGCCAGAGACAATGGACTTCCATTTCATGGAAGCAGGAAACCAACAAGACAGGTTTGGGAATCCCCATATATTGCATGATTTTGTAGTGTAATGAAGAATCTCCACCTCAAGCTTCGTGGGTGGGGGGACATCTCATTGTTAGAAGACAGATCCCGTGATATGATGGAAAACAAACAAACAAACAAAAAAACGAGAAAGCAACTATTGAGATGTTACTTTGGGGTGGCTTCTTGTATGTGTTCCATGTTTGAGTAGACGATGCATTGTCATAATAGAATATAGATATTTGTATATGATACCCATTTGTAACATACAAACATTGTTTTAGTAGGTATATACGTTCTGTAAAGATACGGTAAGGGAAATTGATATATAGCTAGCTTGATGAACAAAGATTCTTGTACAAGTAATCTCAAAGTGTGAAGCAGATGTCTGCTACTTTGGAAATACATGTGATTAGAAAATAACTAGTACATAAACTAGAAAGAACGCACTGAAGTCTGGAAATTTAATTTGTACAAGATGTGTTATTGGCAATTAAATATGGATTCCAATTTTGACATATCTGCAGAGAATTCTTGATTGATCATTGATATATGGATATAACAGCTAAGAATGGTCTGATTATGAATGCATGAAAGTACTGTATATACCTGGATTGAAATTGCGGTCCTTGTAATTACATGCCTAGTTTGTGGTCCATATCCATGTCCTGCTAATAAACTCTTTGCAGGTAGATTTAAAAATCTAAAAACTCCATTCAATCAATTTGAACCTAAATCTAACATAGCCCGAGTTAATAACTACAGAGCTAGTTTAATCAACTATAGTGGGAATAAAGTGGTCAAGTATGCAGCAGAATGTATATATGAACAATTACATTAAGGTGAGATGTTTCGGATGATGCAACAGCTCAAGAATTTAACATATTGAAAGTTCTTACACTGTTTTTGAGCCTCCTGAAGAAATGTTACTGCAGACAATAAAGATGAAGGTTTGATGCTTTTGGTTGTTGTTTTATAGTCAGGGAAGGAGTTGGGGACCATTCTTTCCTCTGTCACCTAATTCATTTCTTCTCACCCAATTATCTTTGCCTTCTTAAAGAAATGGTAGAGGCCTATGTATCTAACTCTTCTACCTTTTGGCTACTTTGTTTTTCCTGAGAAAAGCAAGATAAAAAAGTCGTTCTCTTCCTCCAAAGCCTATTACCCTTTGTTACTACTATCAACAAAGGCTAATTTTCAGTTTTCCCCACCTACAGATGGATGCTTCTTTTATTGCTTCACTGTCCCGTTTATTTTCTATGCTTATTAATGACAACTGAGTTGCACTATCAGCTCTTCAATTAATTACAAATGGCTCCTTAATTTACTGATTCGGTGAACATTCCTGTGATTCCAATTCCTAGACCGTCTGCCTTCTTAACTGCTCTTTCTGCCTCCAGATTGTCGTTGTCCACCAAAGAATTTACATTTGGTAATTCCTTTGTAAAATATTGTGATTGAACGTGCTACTCTGCATTCTTGGGAAATTAAAGACTCATATATGGCATATAATGTTGCAGTTGGTTTTCATCCAAAACATACCAGTTCATGGAAGGAGAGGCTGATGACTTCTGCAAGTGAAACACCAACGCAGATATTTTATGTTCCTCCTCATAAGCTCAGCCAGTTTCTTGAAGAAAATACCCTGATTTTTGGTGATTCAAAGTAAAAAAGGCATCGGCCTTTCTTCCATGAACTATGATCAGTTTATTAACAAATGGTGAAAATCAGAGCAAAGGGTTGAAAGAGCAAGTCATTCTTGGTGAAGGGATTCAGTATGAAAAAATGAAATATGAAGGGATTCTTGAGCCAGAAGTATCCTTTTTTCTGCTGGATATTCATTTTTGCATGTGTATGTATCCATTTATCTGCATTACTAAAAAATATATAGCAAGTCTGTGGAGGGAAAAGAACACATAGCGGCTCCAATTATGTAAAGCTTGTTGGTTAACTTGCTCTAATTTGTGGTAACTGATTATCAGATTAATAGCTGAAATCTCTATTATCAGATGATATCATTCACAGAAATTGTATCAGCAGTTTCCTAGGCAATCATATTAGAGGGGAGAAAAAATTTGGTTCGTAGGCATCTTTAAGTGCAAGATCCTCTGCTTGATCGATTGGCATTATGTGCTTTTCCCTTGCTTCAGTTAGTTATCTGCCTTTGGATACTTCTTTGAAACCTATAATATATCTTATTCACAGGTTTAAATTTAAAATTTAAAGTTAAAATAATTCGTGTTACACTTACCACGAATAACTACAAGATTATGAGTATCCTTGAATAATAATTAGGATTTGTGGACTGTCCTAGTTAGACGTGAAGCCCAACAGGTCCATAACCCCATTGCAACAATTTATGATTTGCTGCCTGACAAACCAACTAGAAAAATTTGAAGACAGACATCCTTGTGGTTCTTGGGTTTCCAAGCCAGTGCTGCATATGAACTCCAATAGCATCCAAGTAAGAGCTGCCCCTCCCATGGAACCCCACAACCTTTCCCTGTGTTACGGTTGAAGTGAAAAACGTCCCTTTCTCCTCACCAAATGGACCGTACTTCCCTCGGCTTGTGTATAAGGTTAACGACCTTACAACCATGTGCTTCTCGTCAGTGTCTATTCCCCCATAATATCCAGATACGCAATTCAGTACCTCATCAGGGTAATCTAATTTTACCTGCAACATTCAAGTTCGGTGTTAGGTAAAACACCAACCAAGTTGGGGCTAGAATAGATGGTATAGTTCTAGATTGGTTATTAAGATGCAAGTTAATTAATTACTCGATTTGTGGTGATTCCTTCATGACTTCCATGTTTTGTAGACCAGACAGATTGTCCATTCCGATCATACTCTATCTGAATTGAGCAAATAGCTTCAGATTTGGTTATATATATTTGCCTGATCCCGGAATATACTCCATCATCCCATGGTCTTCCCCCATCTCCTCCCCAAGGACCAGGTCCGCATGGTGCTGGTTCTTTTACCACACTACAAGCAACCTGACAAAATTCAATCCAGATTATATATGTCATTTTGGAGACATTTAGAATGAAACATACGAATTACCTCTTCATCTGGTCCTCGTTTTGCTAGTACTAGCTTGTTAGACCATGGAGAATTATCGATCTCTGCTATACTCTTTTCACTTTGGAAGATTGCGTGGGACAAAGGTGGCTTTGGAGGTGGTACTTTAGCTTCCATTACGTGCACACCAATGGCATCCAGGAATAAACCTTCACTGCCATGGAATCCAACAATCTTGCCTTCATTCATCTTGTTGGAGAAACAAGGTCCTTGTTCATCTCCATATGGCCCATGCTTTCCTTTGTTGGTGTAGAACGTCAGTGACTTGATCACATTAGGCCCCACGTACATTAATGGCCCGAATGTCCCCGTGATGTGTGTCAAGATTTCTGATGGATAATCAAACATTATCTGTGGATAATACAATAGCAAGTGAATCTGTAATTGAAATGCCATAAAGTGTTGAGTTGAATTTTTATAAGAAAAGCTAGACTCATAATACCCTATCAGTTCTGAATCCACCGGTGCCTCCATGTTTGCTTCCCCATACTGCTTGCCCTTCGTGATCGTAGCAAACCTTTATCGATACAATTCTGACATTGCGTGATAAAGTGATTTGCCTTACACCGGTATAGGTTCTGTCATCAAACTTGGTTCCACCATTACCACCCCAGGGTCCATAAGTTATCACTCCTTCATGTACTTTTGAGGGCACCTTCTCTGGAGTCTTCACTCCTTCCATTACTTTTGAGGGTGCCTTCTCAAGAGTCCGAACTGAAACCTTGAACATGCAAGAAAGAAAGAACATGAAATTGCATTGGTTAATTCGGATATAGAAAATTTCGAGTTATTTCGGGTTCAGATAATGACTTTTTGGGTTGTTCTTACCTTACTTTTGGTTTCTACATCGCTTGAATCATCAGAGCTACTAGAAGTTTGCCTAGGGAGAGCCTTTGGCAAGGAATTCCCAAAAGAATCCTTTTGTCTAACAGCAAGAAATATATCATAGCTTTCTCCAACACTTCCTTGGATCACAGAAAACCCATCTTTGTCAGCTCCATTAGCAACAAAACTCTGAGCATGAACAATAGGCTTGGAAGGATTGAGTCTTATGAAAGGCTTCGAATAAACTCCAATTGCATCCAAATATCCACCAGCTCTTCCTTGAAATCCGACAATCTTTCCCCTAGTCATGGAGAAACCAGTTCCTTGCTCCATACCATAGGGTCCATACGCTTTTCTGTTGCTTTGCAAAGTGAGTGATCGAACCATAATAGGTCCCCTTTCGCTTAGGCTGCCACAGTGTCCATGGATGGAAGTAAGAAACTCATCTTGGTAATCAAGTTTGACCTGAAACAAGTTATATCACACACTGAAAATATCAATTTTAACTGTTAAGTAGATTTACCGATTGGTATTTCAGAAAAGCTAACCTTATCTGTCTTAGAGCCTCCATCACCCCCATGCTTCCTTGACCAAATAGAGTTCCCTTTGTTGTCATATTCGATCTGGATCGAGTCAACCCCGATTCCATGAGCGATCACCAATTGCCTTACCGTGAAGTGCATTCCATCGTCCCAGTGAGACCCTCCTTGGCCTCCCCATGGACCGAATGATACAGGTTTCTTATCGTCCTCAGAACTCTGAAAACATGATGATATAGAAGAGTTAACGGTTCTGAAGATAAAAAACAACGAAAAAACAAATAGTAAGAGAAGATTAATGGTTACCATTCCTGGAGCAAGGAGCAAAGACTAGGAAAGTTCGTTTAGAATTGCCACGAGATGAAACAAAACATATGTAGTTTTAAACTGCGCCGAAGAAGCTTATTCTGTGTTCCACTTGGAAGGGAATCAATTCCAAGGAAATGATGGGACTCAACGTGATTTGAATCCACGGCTCATATGAAACAAAATGTTGTTTTCAGAGGGTTCAAGTGTAGATGATGAAGGGAGTGAATTCACGTCATGGATCCTTTGCGTTATCTTCCATCTTACTCAAGTAGCTGGCTCTCACTACTAAATATTTGGTCATTAGATGAAGAAGAGTCCGAGAACTATAGGACGATCTTTTTAACTTAATTTATCTATTCATAACATGAATTACAATTTGTGATCGTACTTAAAAGATTAAACATCTTATCCGTTAGACCAACTGATTATTATTTATCGAAATATAATATTAATAAAATCGATGTTATATTTTAATTTCTTGACTGTAATATAAAACCCTTTAATTCGAATTTTACAAAGAATCTCCTTTCAAACCGAGATCAAATACGAGACAGGCAGGCATTAGCGCCACAAATGTCTAATACACTAGGACACGTGACAAAAAATATATCTGGATAAGCCACGTCCCACGTAGGAGTTCTGTCTTTCTTTCTTTCTGCTCGATTGTTTGTTTTTTCATTTGGGCAAAACATCAAACAGTTTCTACTCTGTCTTCAATGGCTCTCCTTCAATCCATCCTTTCACCTTCTTCCCTCACTCGCCAACCTTCGATAAACCCCAACGCAGGTAATCCCTCTCTTTTGAACCTCTTATACAAGACACATTCAGTCCCTCAATCGCGCAGATTACAAAAGCCCAGCCCTCTTCAGTGCTCGGCATCCTCTTTCCCGGAGAAACACCGCGTCAATCCTTCCAAATCAGACGACGTTGTTGAGCTTCCGCTATTCCCTCTCCCCTTAGTTCTCTTCCCTGGCTCCGTTCTCCCTCTCCAGATCTTCGAATTCCGCTACCGCATTATGATGCATACGCTCCTCCACACCGATCTTCGCTTTGGCGTGATCTATTCCGACCCCGAATCCGGAACCGCTGGCGTCGGCTGCGTCGGCGAGATCGTCAAACACGAACGTCTGGTCGACGATCGCTTCTTCATCATATGTAAAGGCCAGGAACGGTTCCGTGTCACCAGAATCGTCCGTACGAAACCGTACCTCGTGGCGGAAGTGAACTGGATCGAAGACCGACCCTCCGGAGACGATAATTTGGAAGGATTAGCGAATGAAGTGGAGAGTTGTATGAAAGACGTGATTCGATTATCAAACCGGCTCAACGGGAAACCGGACAAGGAAGCGCATGATTTGAAGAGGAACCTTTACCCGACTCCGTTTTCGTTTTTCGTAGGGAGTACGTTCGAAGGGGCGCCGAGAGAGCAACAGGCTTTACTGGAGTTAGAAGATACGTCGGCCAGATTAAAAAGAGAGAAGGAAACTTTAAGGAACACTCTTAACTACTTGTCCGCTGCATCAGCTGTGAAAGACGTGTTTCCCTCTTCATGACGACGGATTTAAGTAATTTTAAGCAAATTTTGTTGAACATCTGGTGAATATATATAGATGTTTTTAATGGGCAATTTCATTTGTCATGCATGAAGCTGTAAAATATTGATATAACTCTGCTTGTTATTTTACTAATAGTCATTAGAATCTTGAATGAATTATTGATGTTAAGATGGTTAATTTCTACATAAGCTAGCTTTTTCCTATTTAATCATTTTCCTATTTTACTAATATATATAGATGTCCTAGTTTATGTTTTTGTTCTTCAGACTTGTTAGTGTGTTCTAACTGATTCATTGCAGCACTACCATGATACTGTTTTCATCAAATGTACAATGGAGATTTCTGGGGTTCTTCATCTTTGGCCCCAAGTACTACCCCAGAAACATTCCCGAGGTGATGTCTTCGACTCTTCTCTTTATATTTCCTCCCGGAACAGTAAGATTAGAACTGATAGTTTTGGTTGTTTTTGAATCTAGATATGACATTGTTCTTATTATAAACAACTGATATTTTTGGTTAAAAAAAAAAACTAGATGCTTTTCTGTCAGTCATCAAGTTTATTATCCTTTGGTGGTAGTTATAATGGCTTATTTCCCGTCCATGTTGTCATTAAACAAGTCTGCAAGATGTTCTAATAGGAGACCTATGATGAAGACAATTTTTTTCTCCAGGGAAAGTTCAAGAATCACAGCTCCCGGACTCTGAAGAGCTGAGGAATATTACCAGAGATAATGCGACTCCCTCTGCTACACGACCTGATGAAGCACACTACATTTTGATACTCTTCCTTCTTCCTTGTTGGATGGGGAAAAGGACATTGCTGTTAGTGTAGGATTTTATCATTTTATGGCTTTGCTTGCATATGAGGAACCTGAGAAATCTCCAATGTTCCACCTTCTTAGTAGTTAGTACAGAGTACCACTGAGTCCTATTAACTCATTTTAGTACTATGTAATTACCACTGACTAGATTAAGATAAATATTGAAGTTTGGTTTTGCTTGGAATTTTATATTTACTAACAATTTTGGAGACTCAAAATATTTCCTTCATGATAGGAGCTTGCATGTTCCAATTTACTATTAAATTTCTAGAAAATACTATGAAAATAGACTGCAGAGTATTCTTGAGCCGACTAATATGAAGCTACAACAGATTTTCCATGGGGATTCCAATATCTGTTATGGAACCAGAAAGAATCAGCTTCAATAGCATATCCGTCTTGATTACGATGCCAACCGAAATAAGCATGTGTCCGGTTTTTGATATCGAAAATACCATGACCAAAACTTGTCTCCCTATAGGCTGAGAAGCTTGGCTGTGGTTCCACCATGCTGTTTAAACCAAGGAGTGGCAATCATTAGTTAAAAGTGTTATGATAGTTTACATGAAAGGTATATCATGTTAAAAGAAGAAGAATCTCCTGATGTCTTTTGGTGGTCGAACCGACTAAATTATTAGTTACGTTCCAAGATGAGCTCCGATGGTGCCTTAAGCCAGTTCGACCACCAAAATACACCAATAAGCATTACCCTAGAGCTGGTCCGTCGTGATTTCCACCGTCACCAATTGTTATGTAAACCGGTGCTGACCAGTCATTGACAGGAATACACTGTCCATTCAAAATATTGTATGCAATGTTGGATACACGCTTCTGCAATGTGAAACATCGAGTTTTGCAGGTTAATATCTGTCAATGGAAGTATTAAGGTACTAAGCTATACATGCAAACAAGGAAAACGTCACCGGGAAGAGAATAACATATGGATTTACAAGACAAATTTGACCGGCGATTTCAGTAGATCGTACTTACGGATCGCTCGTAGGCATGAATATGACCAGAAAATACAACATCAACTCTGTACTTGACAAACCATGACTCATACAACACTCATGGTTTCTCCTTCCATGTAATGATGTGAATTACTACTGTAGAGTGGGCAATGCATTAGAACAATCAACCATGGAGTCTCGCTTCTATCCACCTTCGGTAGCTCGTCCCTTAGCCATTTGTATTGAGGAGTCGATTTTGCTGTCAAAATCGAAGCCGGAAATCAGCAGGATAAAGACAAATCTCTGTACACAGTTGCATTAGAGCAAGGCCCTGGCCAGGATAAACACTTACTATAAGCAGAATAAGAAGACAAAACAATGATATAAGCTGAAGCTCTCTTGATCGAATACCATAACGGAGAAGAACTGTGCGACGATTTGTACGGTACATAATACCGGTGTGTGTATGGCTTGAAGGGTGTAGTTTCTTCCTGCATTGTAACCACATTTGTTAAGACTGTTAGGATGTACGACCTTCTATGTCAACATGGTAGTGTTCAAGTGTTAAACTGCATACGAGTTCAGGAGCAAAATCGATTTCGTGGTTCCCTGCTGTCCAAATCCAAGGCTGATAAGCAGCATTCCGTTCTACGAATCTTCCCCACGTATCCCATCGAGAATTATCATGGAACGGATAGTCATTCGAGTACGAGAGATCCCCCAAATACAACACTGTTTTTCCCTTCTTTGGATTTGATTCATAATGTGTGAGTGTAACATTTGAATCATGTGTTTGACCAAGATCCCCTGTTCATCAAACCAGGCAAAAAACACAGATGGAAACATGGATAAACACAACGAAACATAGCATTTTAAGTGAAATAATCAGACAAATCTGAGGGGAACAAACAAATAATCGAATACCTACCTATTAGACCAAAAGTGTAAGGAACATCAGGGCCAGCTCTTGGAGGAGTCACAAACCAGAATTGTCTAGCCGAATTCCCTATTCCAATCTCATATATGTATTTGGTGTCATACTGTAATCGGAAGAAGAAGAAGAAAACCCAGAATTCTCTTAAATTTGTCAGTTCTAGCCTATTCTGAAACTAAATCAAATCAAAGGGAAGAAATAGTCACATACCTCTAACTTGTCGATGTTGCAGTGATGAATATAACCTGAGGTGTAATTAAAGAAGTTATATCTCACAAATATTCCCTTAGCATGGTTCTTACGATTGCTGTTTTCAGACCAATAAAGAACTGTGTTGGAGCCAGGTTCATCAGGAGTTATCCAGGAGATGATCACTCCCCTCCCATCAATATCCCCTTGTGTTATATGAACCTATCGGACAACCAAACATCTAATGTTCAAGAAAAAAAGAAGGCAAACCCTGGCTAAATTTTAAGACAACGAAAAGAAACATTATGGGATTTGGAAGAAGCAATGAACCATGCCTGTTGAGGTGCATTATAACCAGTAGGAACTCGGAAAACATCACTGTCAAGAGGCATATCAGGAGAATACTTTTTTCTTACAAAGCTACCTGTGATTCCTCCATTGCAGAACAGACATGAACACAACATGAAACACAGAAAACAGATACTGGAAGAGTTCAAGACCGTGAGCAACGCCATGGGACTTGAAACCTTCAAGTATTCACCTTGTTTGTGTTCCTTGGAAACACTCTGTCGGTAAGAATGGTAGGTATAGTTGTTTTCGTTCCTTTATGTAGTAGGTGTCCATGTTTCTGTGAAATGCATCGAAGTATGGGTGACAGAGGAGAAACTGTGTGAGGGCCAATCACGTGTACTCGCCACTCATGACTCAACAGGTATAGATTAGTACTTCGTAGTAATCTTCTGGTCTCGATGGTATTGCAGTTTTTGACTTTATTGACCTAACGCATATTCACCAAAATATTCGCAAAAAAGCATCCCTTTTATTGTGTTCCTCACCCCACGTATCATTTTATGACACGTATCTTCTTTACATCTTTACTAACATTTTTAATTTCACAGCAATATTGAGTTCTGGAAAATTCTAAAAAAACGACGGTATTAAAAACGGTTAAAAAATGAGTCTTAAAAAAATAAAATTTTATAACGAGCGTCGAACATTGCTAAATATCATCAACGATAAATATTGTTGAGTATTATTAAATTAATTAATAAAGATTAAAAATCTTAAGGACTCAACATATAACTAATAAATGTTTAAAATAAAATTTTAATTAAATTATTTTTTACTGAAAAAACTATATGGATGGTCACCTAACTATCACTCTTTTCTTGTGTTGGTCCCCTAACTAATTTTTTCCATCAAAATCACCTTAAAATTTTATTTTGTAATATTTTTGTCATCGACTGTTAAATATTTAACGAAGACTATGATATGGTATGGTTTAATAATAATTTTAGTCCTTAAATTATTATATTATATTAATCCAAATAAAAAATAAATCATCAAATGTTTTAATTAAACCTCAATTTTTTCATCCATTTTCTTCTTACTCTTGTAACGTTACTTTAAAAATTAATTTGTCACTCTCTCTTTATTTTTCTTGTGTCTTTGAACAACCTATGAAGTTTCAGATTATAGAAAACCATTTTAATTTTATAATTTATTCTTTTAAAATCTAAGTTAAAAGAAATTAGTCTTTTTCTTCGAATCGGGATGATGTTTTCGTCGAATAGTTTCTTTTTCAATCCAAGGAAGGTTGTGTTTCGGCATATGAGAAGTCATTGATGTCAAACTTGTGTGAAGTTGTAGGAACATCTATATGAAGATCGAAAAATAGGATTGCTCAATGAAAATTTAAGTGAAACCAAATTTTATTTAATCCCAAGAAAAATTTTACGACGTATATTGAATTGATCTATATTTACATGTTAAAAATTTTATGACTATTGATCTATATGAACTTTTAAGTAAATTGATAAATTAATTTTTTTTTGGATCCGATAAGCATAAAAATAATTGAATATATATATATATATTAGTAGTTTGGGAAAAATCAAAGAAATTAGATTAAATTTCAGAAAGAATAAATCATAAAATTAAAGTGATTTTATATAATCTAAAATTTAATAAATTGTTCAAAGACGCAAGAAAAATAAAGAGAGAGTTGACAAATTAATTTTTAAAGTAATGTTGCAAGAGAAAAAAAATAAAGTTTAGTTCAAATATTGATGAGTTATATTCTATTAGAATTAATCTTACATAATATAATAATTTTAGGGACTAAAATTATTATTAAACCACTTCATGTCACAATCTTTGTTAAATATTTAACAATCGATGACCAAAATAATAATGAAATAAAATGTTAACAATGTTTTGATGAAAAAGTTAGTTCGGTGGCCAACCCAAAAAATGAGTGATAGTTGGATGATCGTTTGTGTAGTTTTCCTTATAAAAAATAATTTAATTGAAATTTTATTTTAAATATTTATTAATTATATATTAAGTTTTTGAGTTTTTTAATATTTATTAATTAATTTAATGGTGTTCAACAATGTTCATCGTTAGTGGTATTCAACAATATTCGACGCACGTTATAGACTTATCCTTAAAAAAACTAAAAAATTAGTAATATTATTTTTTTATAAAAATTTTGGTATATATTTTTTTATATATATTAAATTTTTTATAATTTTATAATAAAAATGATATATTCGTTTTATAATCGTTTCTTAAAACTGTTTTTTTTTTAAAAAAAAATCTATCTACAAAGTTCCATTTATTATGATCCACTCGTTTCATTTCCACCCAACCTTCTCACTTGTTTCAAAGTTAAGTCTTTGGGCTAATAAGTTTATTAATTTTTTTTACTTTTGATTTTTAGAGTTATATCTTGATTTATTCAAATTATTTTATATTATAAATCTAATTTTAATAAGTGAATCTCAGACAATATTTTTTACGTACACAATATTTTAAATTTAAAATTTTATTTAAATAATATTAAATTATTTATCACTTAAATCAATCACGTAAATATTAGATTTCTTATTTAAAATATGATAAATTCTACTTATGCCCTTGTAAGATTAACTCTGAGAAAAAGAAATAAACCCGGGGGGTCTAACAAACTGCAGAAATAAATTGATAGCGTCAGTCCATTTATTTATTATCAAATTAAATTGTTCCATCATACATGGCCCATGGGGTCCATTTCGCTAAATAGTTCCGTGCTGCCCCTTTCCCTTATTAAAGCAAAAGAAAATGTCATTCGTTTTGGGGTCCATTCAAAATGAGAGTGACAAATTTATAATGACATTTTTATTTTGTATGGTCCGTAACTCTTTTTATTTAAGCACGGGCCATTCAACTAAAAAAACAATTGTTATTTTTAAAAATTACGAGTTTAAACATTAATAAAATTATTAAACGATTAATGTTAAATAATAAATATTATATTTTAAATAAATATTATTTTTATAATTACTATTAACTAATTAAAAAAACTATTCCCATTTATTTTTTTGAATCTGAAAACCTACACTTTTATTTTTCCACATGTTTGGAATTTCTGAAATATTATAATATAATTATATAAAGAGAAGGGACTCTTTAAAAAATTTATATAAAGACAAGGGATGTCACTTATTTCTAGGCAAATCATGAAGAATACATTCGTCACAATAAAAATGAAAGTGTTGTATTTAATAAGCAAAACATGACTTTAACAAGATATTTTAAATTTGAATTTGGAAGATAATATATTTTTAGATGTTAAATTAATTTTTTTAATTATTTTTTTTGATAAATGTCATTAAAATTTTATTAAATTCATAAAAAAATTATAATTATATCATAATTAAGAAGCAAAATAATTAAATTAAATAATTCAAAAAATTTTACAACCTAAAATAAAAAATAATAATTTCTTTTTATGAAAATAAGCATTTCAATAAAATTCAGAAGCTTCTTGAATCTCCTTGTCTCTGTTCAAACGAGACGCATAACGAAGAAAGAAAGAAGTTGTAGACGATTCAAACTGTCATGTAAAAATATTGCTACACAGGACTAATTTTATCGACAAACGACCATCAACCGATTGAGGATAAATCTTTTCAAGTGACCACTGACAAAAAAACATAAATAAAAAACTAGCATCGATTAAATCTAATTTTTTTTGTGAATTATTTAAAAAATAAATTTAAAAGAAGAATATAAAAAATAAATTATCAAAAGCGAGTTTTAAGTTTAAACTAAATTAAAAGCGAGTTTTGTATAAAAATATAAAGTAAATTAAAGAATTTTCTTTCTTTAACTTATGTTTTTAACATAAAATTTGTTTTTGATATGTTGGTGAGGAAAGGTTATATACACCAGGTTTCCTCTCAAAGTTCAGAAACTAAAGCTAAACCTGCTGAGAATTGGAAGCTAAGTGTTCAAAAATATTTTATTTGAAGTATTCGATTTATTAATATGTTGATTTAATATAAAAAATAAATATTTATTTTTATTTTTATTTGGATAGTAATTTTTAGATTGAACAGATCCTCGATCTAGATTTATATTTATATATTTTCATTTAAAAATTATTAATAAGACTTTCTTTACCAAAAATTAAAAATTAAAATATCTTCATAATCAAATATTTTAAATGAAAAGCAGATGTACGAAGAAAACAAACATAATCTAAAATATTTTTTAATTGATCCTTGAACGTTACAAGCATGTTATTATTTTTTTAATAGATAAGGTTTATAATGTTAAATATAAATTAAAAAAAATTAAACGTTTTGCTATTACATTTTTTAGTATATATGTAATTTGAGCTGCCATGTCAGAGTCCACTGACTTTATTTCCCATGATTCTAAAATGGGCACCTGTTTCCGAAACATAAGGAATCACCTTTCATACCGTCTTTGGACTCATATTTAGGGTGGACATTTGATCCAGTTAATTCGGTTAATCGATCGAATTAAAATTATTTTCGTTAATTTTGATTAATAATTTTTGATAAATTTGATTAATAGTTATTTTTTGAATAATTTAATTATCGATTAATTCAATTTTGAATCGATTAATTAATTAAATTAACTAAAATTATATATATTAAATATTATATATTATATATATTTTTTAATTATTTAATTTTTAAAATATTATAAAATATTCATTAATTTTTTATATTATAAAATGATCATTAAACTTTGTATTAAATTAGTAGAAAATAAAAGTTTAGTGATTAAAAAATTATTTTAGCTTAGTTTAGTGACCTATTATGTAATTTAACCAAAATTTATAATAAATTTTAATTAATTCAACTAATTAACTGAAATAATTTTGGTTCGGTTAATTTGATTAAAGAAAATTTAGTTCGATTAACGATTAAAATTTTAAAAATTTCAATTAATTCGGTTTTAGTTAATTTGGTTTGACCACCGACCGAATTAACCGAATGCTCACCCCTGCTCACATTCCATCCTTCACCGTAACTGGGTTAACGGCAACCTCTCATGGTGGTGGCTCCATGTCCAATAATTCTCACAGTCACAGGATCATTTGATTCCAGAAGACAGACCCTAAACCTTTAGAATAATTTCAATAATCCCAACATCCCAGAACCCTTACCCTCTCTTACTCTTTCTGTAAATAAATGTTGGTCTGTCATGTCGGTGGTGATGTATTTGTTCAAAGCTCGCCCAAGACAGGGACAAGGATTGTAGGGTCGGAAAGATAAATCCTAAGAAGAAAAACAAGACCAATCTGATGTGTTATTTATGTTTTACCGTAGAACCCTATCTGTAACATAAATATGCAGAGGGGTTATTTGAGGTGGGCTTAACCATGGAGGGAAAACATATGATATGAGAGGAGAAAGAATGATTTATTGGGGGCAAAAGAAGAAATGCGTAATAAAGTAATGATAAATATATTTTTAAATTGATATCAGTTTCTTTACGGTGGTCGACGATTATGACCGTAATAAAAAAAATAAAAGTTTAGTGTCTGTATTGAAATTCTTAAAAGTTTAGTATACATATTGAGATTACCTTAAAGATGTAGGGACTCCCAAGTAGTTTACCCTTTAATATATTTTTCGCATCGGATACAACCGAGCAAAGCCCAAGATCATGCCTAACACGAACCAGACCCAATGCCATCAAACTTTACTACCATTCGGCCCAAACAAAACTCATTCTCCCAACGACCCCTTTCACCAGTTTGCAAGCTCACTCTCCCACTTAAATGCAAATATCATCTTAGTTTAATAATCTTTACTTTATTTTTAAAATTTATACTCATATTTCGAGGATAAAAAATCAGGCTTAAATCTTGGAAAATTTTCATAAATATAGTGTTAGGATACCAAAAATATGTTACTTATTATTTTAATTACTAAAATATAATAAATGTTATGATATTAGAAAAATCAGATTCAAATAAATTCGTTTATGAATACTAATTTTTAATATATATTTAAAGTTAAATTCGTTTAAACCGATATTTAATGTTCTTTTTAAATTATTGTTGATAGTTTGATTCATTTGAATTCAACTTTTCTGGCACTACAATTTGAGGAGAAGAAAGATCTTAACTTTTCCCAAAAGGATGTTTATTCCATTCACATCAGTAATAAAGGAAAAGGAGATTGCTTTTTCTAAAGCTTTACTAATTACTGTGATTAGTATAAATTCCCTACTGATGTCAATCTCTTTATAATGAAGCATTAATTTGGGGATCCTTCAACTAACGTTACTTTAACTTAATTTACGCTTCATAAGCTAATTGGGGGAGTGGAACCAAGACACTTCTAAACTCAAATCTTTATCAAACTTCTTTCCATTATGATTAGCCTTAATTTTTGACCTTTGGTTGTCAATGAATTACTGGCGAAAATCATTTATCTTTTTCTCATAACTCTTTTTATGTATGCATCTGTTTTAAATTAGAAGGTTTAGAGTTTAAAGTTAGAGGTTGTGGTTATGATTTAAAGAATTATGAGTAGTGTTTTTTAGAGTTTAGGGTTTAGGATATAAAAAATAAGGGTTAAGGTTAAAAATTGATTTTTTATAAAATTTTCAAAGGAAGCATGGGAAGTAGTAGATGATTTTTACCCACGAATTATTTGTGTTAATCGTCTACCTCTTTCTTATACTTTCATTCGTGTCTCCACTTTAAATTAGAGGATTTAGGGTCTAAGGTAAGGGGTTGTGGTTAGGGTTTAAACACCCACGAATTACTTGTGTTAATCGTCTACATCTTTCTTATACTTTCATTCGTGTCTTCACTTTAAATTAGAGGATTTAGGGTTTAGGGTCTAAGGTAGGGGTGAGTGTTCGGGCGAGTCGAGTCAAAAAATTTTGAGTTATTCGAGTTGAGTTAACATATTTTACAATTTGAACTCTTTTTGAAATTTTTTCGATTCGAGTTGATTTTTGCGAGTTCGAGTCGATTCGATTTTTCAAGTTTATGTATAAATTTTAATTGCACTATTTATAATATTATTGTACATTTTGATCCTAACTTAAATGACTCTATCTTTATATCTACATACATATTTTTTTCATATTATTTTTCACATGTATAAATAAGATTTTAAATTATTATTATTATTAGGCATAAAGATAATGTTAACCCTTAACGTTTATAATTTTTGTCGTTTTGGCCCTTATTCTTTTTCGGATAAATTTAGCCCTTAACCTATATCTTTTTAATAAATAGCTTATTTTTAACTACTATGATAACTGCACCGTTAAAAATCTAACAATGATGACATGTCATATGGATATGATAATATATTTTAAATGACATGACATCTAACCTATCAAATATATATGAAATATAATTTTATTTCAATATAAAATAATTAAAATTCAAATAAAATTTTAAAAGTTAATTAATTCTAAAATAAAAAGCTATTAAACATTCTCAACCCTAACTATGATAGAATCAAAGTCCTATCTTAAAAAAATATGAACACAGTTCGAAATTAATTAATTTTTTTAGGTAGGATTTTAATTCTATCGTAGTTAAGGTTAAGAATGTTTAATAGTATTTTATTTTCGAATTAATTATTTTTTTAATATTATTTTTGAATTTTAATTATTTTATATTTTATATTAGAATAAAATTATATTATATTATATATATATATATGTATTTGATAGGTTAGATATCATGTTATTTAAAATATATTATCATATGCATATAACATGTTATCATTGTTAGATTTTTAACGGCGCAATTACCATGATGTTAAAAAATAAGCTATTTGTCAAAAAGATATAGGTTAAGGGCTAAATTTATCCCAAAAAAGAATAAGGGCCAAAACAACAAAAATTATAAACGTTAAGGGTTAAAATTATCTTTATGCCTTATTATTATTACTACTACTACTATTATTATTATTATCATATACCTTAAGTATGAATATGTCGTTTCATTAAATTACAAGTCTCATTAAAAACTTTTTTCTTATCTATAAAAGGTCAAAACGAGATAAAAATAATAATAAATTAAATACAATAATATATAAATTAAAAAATATGAAATAATTAAAATAATTTAAATAAAAATTGTATTAAATAAAATAAAAAATAAATTTAGAAAGTGATCATATTGTAAAGAAATGAAAATTAAAAGGTAAAAATAATAAAAAAGAGAAGATATGACTAAAATAAAACTGAAAATAAAATTACAGGGACTAAATGTGTAATTAGACCCTGGAAATTTTCGATTTTTTGAGTAACTCGAACTTTGAAACTTTGAACTCAATTCGATATCGAAATTTTTTCGAGTTATTCGATTCGACTCGAATAACTCGAAATTGAAAAAAAATCGATTTTTTCAATTCGATTCGAGTTTTGCTCACTCCTAGTCTAAGTTTAGGGGTTGTGGTTAGGATTTAAAGAATTAGGGGTATGGTGTATTTTTTTAGAGTGTAGGGTTTAGGATATAGAAAATAAGAGTTAAAGTTTAAAATTTAATTTTTTAGAATTTTTTAACCGGGGCATGGATAAAAGCATGAAAAAGAGGTAAAAGATTTTTATCGCAAAATAAGGTGTGTGTATGTTTTTTTTTTTAATTTTAATAAGAGTTTTAATGTCTTATATTTCTAATTTACTACTATCCTATTGTATTAATGTATTATCACTAAATTTTAAATGAGTTTTTTTTTTTTTTAAATTTTAATGTGCATTATTTCTAACGTGCTTAATGAGTTGAGCAACTCATAAACTACTCGAATTCAATTCGATCAAAATTTGATAAATTTTCGTTTCAAAATGACTTGAACACAAACTCGATTTAAAACCTTAACGAATTAAAACGAACAAAGTCTAATTTAAATCGAAAAAATCACTAACAAACTTAAAATTTTTAGTAATTACTTTAAAATTAAGCTATTTTTCTTTACTTTGGTCGTTTTAAGAAGCTTTACGTCAATCACTTGCCTCTATCTGGAGTATAATTATATGTTTGTCATTTCTCACTTCACTCCCTTCCAACACAATATATAAATTTAGTTACCATCCAAAATGTAGGGTTTGGTGATATCCTGTCGGTCTCTCATTTCTTACAATCACGAGCTTTCATATTCGAGAAACAACTTGTCATAAATTCCACAGTGAAAAGCCAAGCAAAAAGGAACAGATTGTTGGTTTAATCTGATGGGAATTTGATTAATTAAAATAAGATGGCATATTATACATGCATGTGGGTCCATTTCACCGCACACCAACATCATGATTTTGAGCATTATAGTTTTATCTTAAAACAAACCATAAAATTTAACATAAAAAAGCATATGGGATTGATTTCAAGGTCCCCATAGACCATACACAGCTGTGACAGTCATCATCATCACCACCACCGTCCCCTTCCAAAAACGCTTCTTCTCCAACTCCAACCGCCATTGATGATTAATATCTAAAAGAGGAAAAGAGAAACATACACACACAAACGTTCTGACATAGGGTTTTTGAATTCAAACGTTTTCTGTTGAAGGAGGCAAAAGTGGCTGAGTGAGGGATGTCTTGATGTGGCTGCCTGCCCTGCTGATGCCATGCTCCTGAGTTACGGCCTTTTCCTGAGCTGCGAATTTTCTTTCTTCGCTTTTACCATACAGCACTAGGTACAATCCTGCTATGATCAGCACTGCCCCGATGATACTGCGGATTAACCAAAGGAAGCAATGTTAGAGTTAAATATATGGTACATATATTTTGATCCTACGGCTGGGGGAGGGGGGAGTGAAGGACCCACTAACCCTCCCAAATAGAACTCTTCGCCTAAAGCAACGGAAGCCATAATAGCGACAACCAGAGTCTGAACAGGTTGATAAACAGCAACGAAGACAGGACCACCTCTGTCGATGCACCATATCTGGACAGCGAATGCGATTCCTGATGCCACCACTCCCTGCATTTCCCATACAAATGTTTTAGGTCTCGTTTCATTTTCTATAACCCACTACAACATTGGTAAGAACTTTGTTTTTGACGTGGATGCACATTAAAATAATATACAGAAGGATTCACTCTGAAAAAGAAAAAGAAAAAGAGAATATCCTCTTCCCCATGTGCCCAGAAATATCTTTTCTCTCAAGTCTCAACTGGTTACTGAAAATGTTAAATTTATGTGCTTGGTTTGGCTAAATTATGGAGTGGTGAAAGAACTACTGACCGCGTAGAGAATAGTGAAGACTTCGCCGCCAGAGCGGAAAATCCATGCTTGAGCGTCACGCTCGAAGATTGCAGCGATGATGAGGAACTGAATAAGGCCGAAGAAACATGTATAGGAGGTTACCGAGAGTCTAGCTGGGTACTTCTTCAGCACCGGTGCTTGCAACACAAGCCAGCCGGACCAGGACAAGCAGTGGCCAATCAGATACACACAACCAAGGGTCCAGTTCTTTTCCTTTGCGTCTCCCAACGAAACAAACATCGGGGTGGGTCTATTTAGCGGTGGAGTTGGGGTGTATATGGTTGGACCTCGGTATAGAGTTATCACTGATGCTCCAGCCACACATAAGGCCGTTCCTATAACCTTGGATACCCCATCTCTTCGATTTAGCCTCACTTTCTCTATCCTGAAGAAAAACAAATACAAAACCATCAAATACTACATTTCATCTCATGTTATATAATATGAGGAATTTGTGGGGTTACCCAAACACGGCAGCCATTAGAAATGTAATGGCTGGGACAGAGTTTTGGATGGCAGATGCAAAGGTTGGTGATGTGTTATCTAAGCCAAGCAAATAGAAACCTTGATTTGCTGTTATTCTGTCACGTAAGAGGCATTAGGATCCGTTAGTTTTGCTTTATTACACTAACCATGTTAGCGTGTAGAGGTTATCATGCGTACCCAACAAGAGCGAGGAGGAAGAACTGTAAAAGAAAATTTAGACTAATGCCTGGTCGGTCCTTCCTGGACAAAGCAGAAATATGCAGAAAACAAGTTAGGGTTTTACTACATGAAGAAGTTTAACTTATAAAAAGAAACTTTGAATGATTTACTTTTCTAGAAAATATGCAAACGGAACGAGCAGAAGGAAAGCAATGATGTTCCTATAAACCGGGAAGACAAGTTTGCTGACGCCCATGTTAAGGGCAGCTCGAGAAACCACATGGAACCCTGCATAACCAAACTGCAAGGCCAACATGGCCATATGCAGCTGGAGCCTTTCAGGAACCGAGCACAACATCCTCTTATCAGAGGCTGAACCACCTGCATCAGCCATTGAAGCAAGTTCTTGACCTAAAAAGCTAGAGATTTTACGGGAGACGTAAGGAATTAATGTGGAGGAGGATGGGGAACTAGGGAAATGAAATGGTGGTATATATATAAATGTAAAGGAGATGGTCTGGTCCACAGTGGGGATAAAAAGACGTTATGTCAACTGGTGATAGCCCTTCAAATGTTTTGGGTTGTCTCCCACATTCTTCCTTATTCCACCCTCTCCTTATTAGCTGACATGACAGCCCCAATCGAGCTTCTACTGCAACCTGAACAGAAGAAATGATGATTTACTCTACGCCATTATCTAACAGGTTCTGTTTTGGCACCATGTCATTAATGATGATAATTGAAGGTGATCAAAGAGAGTGAGCCGCAATTTATAAATAGCGCGCACGAGGGGTGAACTGTGAAGACAGGCACACCCCATGCGTTCTCATGCTCCATCAAACCTTTTCAACCCCCACCTCCACGCACCTTTACATTTCTTGTATTGTTCTATACCTTTGCTAGTATTGAAGTACCCCCCACGTTGTATGCATTAATTTAATATCTAAAGGAGACAAACCCATTGAGTGGTTAAGGAAGTGGTAAAGGATGACATTATTCTGGTTAGGTGACTCGAGTTAAAATAGTATAATCTATTATTTATTTGAGTTATTTTTAAGTTTTTTGTTGTTACAAATATCAAACTGATTCGAATTCATGTTAGATTATGTAAAATTACTCTTTTACGATGAAATTAAATTTTATGATTTGGAATCGACTCAAGAGGTTATCTCAAAAGCGTTTCAAAGGCGATTAGGCCCACTGTGTGCTTGCAAAAGAAAAGTAAAATAAAAACATTCTTTTTTCTAGAGTATAAGGAGAGGACCATGGTGTTTGATAAAGTAGTTGCCATTGCCCACATGAGGAATCCATCTTTTAACAATTTGCAACTTCTCTCTCTCTATTTTGTATTCTTCCTTTTCATCATATCTACTGTAGAAATGATGAAAAGATGTTTTAATGTACCGGATTACCATAATTAATGGAATTAAAGAGTCTCTTTATGTTTTGTTAAACACTAAAGATGTTGAACCAAATGAAGTGTTTCCACTAAAGTTCCCACTCCCAAAGTAGGCTCTGTTTCTGATCTCAGCTCCCTTGCTTTAGCAGACATGATGACCACCACCATCATGACAATTTTCAAAAAAAGAGGCCTGACTTGCCCAGTTGCCTCTGCATATACATATGTATATACCCTAGTATAAAAATTCTTACTTAGTGTCATGAACTAGGGACACTGTTATAGCGCCATAGGAAATCGACAGTATTACAGGCCGAGTTCAGGAGAGGTCGGTAATCGGTATTGTAGGTCGATTTCAAACCTAAAGAATATACTTGATTGCAGGTCATTTCAGTAACTTCATTATTTTGATAGTTTTATTTTTAAATGAGCAAATAATCTATATATCATTTCTTAACAATATTATTTGAGTAATTAACCTGCCTAAAATCTGGGTCTCGGCATGCAATCCTGCATGACGCGGTCGGACACAAGCCAGACCGAACCGGTTGTGACCTTAATTGCTCATACGGCATGCAAAGCTTTATTCTCTTTGCATGACTGACAGCTATTACAGATTTTGTTGGCACGGGAGAATCTTCCATGCCGGGCTCTGGTCGAGCTCTGAGTCAATTCGTTTGACTCAAATCCCACTCTTCCCCTATTTATTTATTTTTATAATCATTCGTATCCAACTTATAATTAATTAATTTAAATCGAATACGGTATAAATATATTATAATAATAACATCTCAATTCAATTTATTATATATATAAAGCGCCATACTAATTTCTTAATGATATTTGGCCATATATAATATAAATTTATTTGATTTTATAAAGTTTTATTTAAAGAAAGAAACCCCATAAAATATGGGATCACTTTTTCGCCTCTGGAGCAGAAAGATGGATACCCCAATATTCCAAAATTAATGGTAGGCCAATTGAAACATGAATGTGTACACTTATATGGTGGACTTCTTTTCTTTTTTCTTTTTAGATAAATTAGGTTTTATTCATCTAAAAATACTATAATTGTAAAAAAATCATAATTTAACCATACAAACATCCAAATTCCAAACCAAATTTCATACATCCCTGTAATCTTGAACGTATAGCACGTTTAAAAAAAAAAACATCAGAGTCTGCCTTAGAGGAATTACCTTGCGTCCTATTATGGGCACAAATTATTAGACTTTTATTGTGTATCTTTTAGTATCTTACTTGAAAGTAATAGTTTTAGAGTTTTAGATTTAGATTTCAAGGTTAGAAATTATAGATAGGGTTTAAGGAATTAAAAGCATGATATGTTTTTAAGGTGTAAGATGTAGGGTTTATGATATAAAATTAAGATTAAAATTTAAAATTTAATTTTAATTTTTTAAAAATAAAATTAAAAAAAATATAATTAGAAGTCGAATATCTTTATATTTCGGAACTCAATTTACCATTTTCATCCGATTTATAAAATAACACATTATATGACAAGCCTATATCAGCCTCTCTCAAATTTGCCTTGAGAAATTATTTTGCCTATGAATAGGAAAAAAAAAAACTATAGTCTAAACACTGTTTTGATGGAACTTTTTTCCCTCGATAGTATAGTTTTATTTAATAATTACTTCAAATAGAAAATATGGTAATTGTTTATGAATTTGCGATATAATGACACAATCATTACGTGTATTAAGGACGGTTGTATTAAGGTGAACTCTTTCCAACTTAAAATTTAAATTATTCCACTGGAACACTTGGTGCGTTAAAATAAAATTAAGGGTGAGAAAAAATTCGATTATTCGGTCTCGGTCCAGAATTCGGCAAGACTCAATAACTTTTTATCAACCTAATATTTTTTATACCTAATCAATTTTAATTAGAGAGTTTAACGTTTAGGATTTATGGTTCAAGGTTAGGGATTGTAGTTAGAGTTTAGGGAATTAAGGGTATAGTATATTTTTTAGGTTTAAGGTTTAGGATATAGAAAATAGAGGTCAAGGTTGAAAATTTATTTTTTTAAAAATTTTACCCTATTTTCATACCCAAAATTCTCTCAAATATTACGTGAGCCTTCCAAAATGAACAAATAACCCGAATATTGAATTAGTAAAAATAGTATTTTTTTTTTCCTTCAAATCAATTTAATTCAGACACCCATAAATAATCCACCAAATTAATGATATTTGTTTGTTGAGAAGAAACCCCAATAAAATATAACCCACACTAGTTGGTTAAACTCCAAATCGAAAGCTAAAACCCTAGTCTTAAGCATCTTCGCTCATCAAGCTCCAAATCAATGTTCATAATATTTGGTCATCATGGATCCATTCAAGCATGCAACATGCCGTTAATGATACACATTATTATAGATAATAATGTTTGCTAAGCACGTATGATGCAATATTCGGTAAGACTGAAAGAAATGTTGATGAGATGGGTGACCCTTATGTTTCATTATCTGGGTGACAGATATACTAAGTGCAGTTAAATTCCATGATTAACGAGGAAGAATATGACAAGGATGGAAGTAGTGGTGGTAGAATGGTGCTGAAATCATTATTTTTCCACGCCATGTAGGAATGGTGTTGAGCACTTTGAAGACAACGTGAATTACAGTAATGTTTTGTTTCCCATGGTCATGTCTCGGCACTAACATCTGCATGGTCTACTGTGCTTCCTTCACATGGATTCGGTCATGTTCAGTCATATTCCATCTTAGTTTTTGCTACAGAAGTATAACTGTTGTAGTTTCATTACCAACTAGTGGAGCCTTTCTTCGGGTTTGAGTTTTGCGTAAATTGTTGGATTAAAATTCGTAATTGTAGATACATATGTATTTGTATTTGTATTTCTATCCTGCTCTTATTCTACTACCTGGTTATTTTTATTAGTGCAACATAACGTAGGATATGACATAACATGAGCGATAATGTTCCTGTAAAACAAATATGAATTACAGTAAAAGCTGCTAGAATTGATCAGGCCATGTCTCGTTGGCCTGGAGCCATGGAACTCATCCAGGGTGACCTATGAAAAGAGGAACTCTAGGTCCATTGGTGCTGCTTTATGGCACTTGGTCTGGCTAACTTTCTTCCAATCTAAATCATGAGCGACGATCAAGTCTTTTTTGCTGAGAATATTTGTGACTGATCCAATAACAAAGTTCCAAGACATAATAAGTTAGAGGATTCAGTAGGTGTATCTCTAGGGGATCATCAAAGCTTGGAAGTTTGCATTCAACCTTACTTCCAAAAGCAACAAACATTACCCTTTCTCTTTTCTTTTCAACCTCTTACTCTTGGATCCCAAAGATGTCCACCTTTGATAAAATCCCAGACATTTTCCCTTTCCCTTTCCCTTTTTTTAACCACCGGTTTCCGACCTGTTAGTCGACTAATCTAAGTTTTGCAGATGCACATTACAAGGATAATTTTCCAACACAATGCTAAAAATTTAACATTTAACATTACTTAAATAACCTAACATCTCATCCCGTTAGACTAACCGATTGTGTTTTTGTTCTTTACTTTTAATATTAGAACTAAAAACCCAACTTCTTATTGTTTGGAAATATCTCCCTAGCTTTATGTGGGTTGGCTCCTTTAGGGTTTCCACTCCTTAGCGGATAAACCAGTAGTCTCTTTTTTATTGCTTTTGCTTGGCTCTTTTAGCACATAAAGTGATTCCACCCACCCACCCACGCCCACACTGTGGACGAGCCAAGACATATATACATTTGGTGAAACTATAGCTATCTTCTTGCTCTTGTTTTTTTCACATGCTTTTGTTTAAGCCACTCAACATGATTAGATAGGTTCATGTTGTTTTACAAATTACGTGTGCTATGTACTGTAATTATTACAAGGAGGGTCAATCCCCTATTCTCATTCATTACCATTAGGTAAAGATCCATGATTGAAGGGATGCTCATTTGACCGGTTCATTGAGGTGTCGGTTTATTTTAGCATCAATCAGACTCAAAACCTAGCTTTAACACATCAAAATTATTTTACTTAACTTAACCTTCACTCCACCATGTTAGTGTGTATTAGGATTAAAAAAATGGTTCGTTATAATTATAATGACTGTTATTTAACCGTAATATTACTGTCTGAAATAATTAATAACATAAATAACGGTAAAATTCAAAATTATACCAATAATGATAGATAACGGTCATAATTTAAAGGTAACAATCAATAGCGATAATAACGGTACGTTATTCCCATTATTTCAAAAACTCACGGAAAAATAAGAACTATCCGTCAAATTTTATCTCCATAAGTTAAAAAATTCAAAAATTATAAATAAATTTATTATATATGGAGTATAATTTACAATAAGTCGTGCGAGTTTAAAAAATTTCACGATCACGACACCCACAATAACAGTAGAAGCAATCGTTATGTCCGCAGTCATAATAAAAATATACTTAATCAACAGGTCAAATATACTAACTCAGAATACCATAGTGTTTTTTTTTTTAAATAAATCCAACATATATACTTTATAAAGATAAGTTTCAAGAATGTAGTTATCCATTTTTAGGTTTCTTAAACTCTCTACCACATCTTAACAAATTGTCTAGAAATTTTGGTTAAAAAAATCAATCGGTCACTCTCAAATGTCCAAAACTGTTTGCCATACTTGCAACTATTTCATTAGCGATCGCTCTCATCCTACAACATGCCATCTTCTGACCTAGACTGATCTAGTTTGACACGCACCCGGCCAGCTTCGACCTTCCCCTGGTGTGTATATACAATATTCGATGGAACTTTTTCAAGGCTGTTATCGATAGCTTTGAATACTCTTATCTACAATTCTTCTTGTTTCCCTGTTGTATGCAATAATACAGCCGATTTCATGATTACGGGTAGGAGAAAAATGAAAAACACATGCAACTGGAGTCTTCCATTGGAAATTTGGACCCAAAAGACGAAGGAATAAAACTTTATTGATCTCGACCAGCTTAGTTCGTTCTTAAATTTTTTAGTCTTGTTTGGATTTTCCAATCAGATTTTTCGAGTAGGATCGTTTCGGATTAAAATAATTTAGATTTTGATATTTTAGGTTCGGTCGATTTTAGATTATTAATATTTTATTATTAGATCGAGTTAGGATGAATTTTGATTCAATTAATCATACCATATTTTTAGATTAGATGATAACTGACGGGTCTGTAAGTAAAGATGAATCTATATGGTCCTTTGGGTTGTGCCCCAAATGGTTTTACTAAAAAATTATAATAATATTTTTTTAACATGCACGTAGACTCTTAATTTCCAATTCATTTGAGTTTTATTCCTCTTATTTTACTGTTAATTATACATTATTAGATAATTTTGATTCCTAACTACGTCCATGTTAAGAATGAGACAGTCTATATTATAATAGTTGATGAATATGTTCATTGCCGAAAGCTTAAGTCTAATTAAGAGTGTTTATGATCGATTAATTATATCGTTTAGTTTAAACAGTTGATTAATTGTTAAGAGTTATTGATTACGAACTATTTAGTTTCGGTGGTTAAGGGAATGATGAATACGTAAACGATTGTCACGCTAAATATTTATTAAGAAAATCTATAGAATATGAGCCCAAATCCTAAGGGAAAAAGAGACAAAGCAAGAAAAATAAACGATTTCCGTTACGTCGTATGGATACAAATAAAGCAATATAAACGGTGGCAGTGCCTCAGCTTCCGACCTTGTAATCAAACCATCTTTTGACTCAGTTTTCCATCTCTTTCATTGGTTATTGTTTTCCCACTTCGTCCACTTTTGGCATCCACGTTCATGGGAGTGACAACGTCTCCAGTACCAGTCTCTTTAATTGACACTAAGGGTAAACAAAGGGGACACACCCAGCTGCATCAAATGACAAAACATTGTACAGTTAAAAGGGCAAGTTGATCGGTAGACAAAGCTCAGTCCTCCGGTGTCTGTTTGAGAAGATGGTAATGGAATCTTTTGGCGGGGAAAACGAGAGGTTTTCTCTGTAAGTGACAAAGAAGATACCTAGTTGGTCCTTGTCAAGATCTTCATCATCTTGGAGCTGACCGCGTGGGTCTGAAAGAAGAATCAGTGGACGACAGAGCGTTGTCCATTCGCTCTCCGCAAGGGCTCATTTGCCTGAGTGATGTTTGTGCTGGGTCTGTGTCATCTCATCGTAGTCACCTAATTTTATTCAGATATACTGAAAGTCCATTTAAGTGTCCAAGCTTCCACCAGGCACCATTTCGCATACAACGTCGCCACCGGTTTAGCTACCACACCACCCACGTTGACGGTTGACCAGCCATTTATCATGGTCACATCCGCCATTAAGAGATCATCTCTCGGCCAGCAATCACATATGTCATATGTGACTCTCTGTGCTTCACCCTTACGTTGCATCGATATGGGTACAGTGGCAGAGATAAAGACATAAACAATTTAATAGTATAGGATACAAGTGTGATCTCAAAGAGCTATGGACAAAGTATGTCGAACAATAAGCCCATAAGGCCGAAATGTATTGAGGATCTTCACTCGAATCTCATTGAACCTTTTAATGGACCGGAGATATATGAGAGCAACAAGGCTGGGAAATGAGTCTAATTTATTTTCCTTATAGCCAATCTTTTCATATGTTATTGATGTAATATTAAATTTAATTAGGGATAATTATTTTTATAATGCTTCATAGGAACATATGTTATTTTTGCTAAACATGTTTTCAGAAGATTTAAGTTGGTTGATTGAGTCTTAATTAGTTTAATATCTTTGTTGTTGAAACATATAAAATGATTAAAGTTTAAACGTAGTTAAACATAAAATATCATTTAATTTATAGATAGAGATAGATTTTGATAATTAAGACTTTATATAAAAATAAATTGATAGTGATAGAATAATTTGTTTCTATACAAAAAAAATACGGTCTATTTTCATCGCTCATATTCACATAGATATTTTTTTAAAAAATTTAAAGGTTTTTATATAACTATCGATATTCAATTCATTAATCAACTAATCTAAATTAAGTATTACAAAAGTTTATTATAAGAAATCTTCCCATTGAGTTTGTTCCATTTATAAGGTCAATATTCAAACCATTAACCTTGCTCAAAGAAGCTAACGCTTCATATTACTATAGACCAACTCAGTGGCGGATCCAGAAATTTATTTAAGGGTGGGCACCTATGAAATTTTAAAATCTCAAGGTGGACACTAAGATTAAATATTATAAAAACTTAAGGACTAATTCATAAAAATTAAGAAAATTAAGGGTAAATATGTAAATTTTGAAAAGTTCAGGATGTGTACAAGCACACTCTATTGAAGGCATGGATCTGCCACTGGACCAACTAATGATTGATAAAATTCACAGATTTTAATGATATTTGTATCCAAAATATGTATTTTTAGACTTAAGCCTCGGAGTAGAAATCGTCTGCCTCTTTATCACGCCCTCATGTCCCTTATTAAAAATTCTTAAAAATTGAATTCTAAACCCTAAAAATGCACTCTACCCCTAATTTCTTAACCACAATCTTAAACTCTAAATCCAATAATTTAAAGTAGAACAATAATAAAAGCACGATTATGGGACAAACAATTTAGCTTGAAGTTTTGAATCTTAAATTCTAATTCATTAAACCAATAAACGCTAAGTGCAGCGATAATACCTATTTACACTGTTGCATAGATTAATTGTTACTTTCTGTAGAGTTTATTGATAAAAGAATAACTTCGCAGGCTGATATGCCAAGTATTACAATCAATTTCTATTCATTTATAAGGCCTGATATATATATTATCAAATTTAAGGCAGATTTTGTTCATCTTTTAGGGTATTGCTTGGTGGTAAAGATGATTATAATAAGCAAAAAGAAGTATGGCGGGCTGTGCTTATCAAACCTTCACGCTATTGTTTCAGTAGCTGGCGTTGCTGTAGCCTGCAGTGCATGCAATGAGCTTAGCTTTACATGCAAACAGATAACAGAGTCGACAATCTTTTTCTTCATAGAAAATCCCAACGATTTGCCTCACTCATGAAAACCAAAACGGAGTTTTTGGACCACAACACCGCAAAAGAAGCCCAAGATACTAGCAGTAGATTCGCATGCCACTGCCGACGATACGTCATATGCCAAAACCCTTAGTTCACAACCCTAGAATCTATATTTGTCCCTACTGCCGGAAACCCTAGATGCTACTGTTTTGGACGCTACTGGCTTTTGTTTTTTCTTCCCCGTCGCAATATAAGGACAAATAGGGACCAACCTTGTGTTTCTGCTGCTGCAGTGGATTCAATAATCACGGAAGTTTCCATAACGAAATATAGCAGCGCTGTGGCTCATGACGATCAGTGCTTACCTTACCTTACCCCCAGTCTTCTTGTTAGCTTTGGTCAGTTAATGGGCCTTTTCGTTTTGCTAAAAATACAAACAGCTATGCCCTAGCTATGGCGAAAAGCAAACATAGCATCTTTTCTGAGTTAATTCTTACCCCTAAACAAATGCTTATGGTTAAAGTGGATAATCATTGATCAATTCATCATTCCTGCGCATTCTAACTATGCTAACTAGAAGACACATGCATCTAACTCTTCAAACAAGAACAGGAAACTGACAGTTTTTCATAATAAAATACTATTTTTTCTGGGTTTGTGGGGGCGAGGAAGCCTTATCAATGAAGCATTAGGTAGCATATCCTCCGTATGCATCTAATTTATGATGGTGAGAGTCAATTCCAGGTCGTGTCAATGAGAAAGAAAAGCATGCGGCAGCCCACATGCGAAGGTTATCTCTGGCTGGTGTCACTAGCAAGCTTACAAAAATTCCTTATCCCACGAAAGCTTAATCAATAAAGATATCCTATTTCAAAAGATATCCATGTATATTATCTATATTATAATAAAATTTTAACCGGGCAAAAAAAATAGATTTTTTAACCAAATATGAAGTTACAAGTTAGTTATATTATTTTAGATATTATCATTAAGCGGAGATATTATTAGATGAACTCTCTTCACTGCGTCATATATGGTCTAAGCAATCAGAACTGTTTATCTTTAAATAACTACTTAATAACTACTCAACGACTAATTTAAGATATGTGTTTATAATTATTTAAGATTCCATGTAGAGAAACTCTTATAAAGAAAAACCAGACACGATATTAAGAGTTTTCATGAGCGTGTTAGTTTAGTTTCTAAGAGCAAAAAATTTAGGGTTTATGTATAATAAAATTTAGGGTTTATGTATGATAAAAGTTAAGATTTATGAAAATTTAATTCTTAATTATATTACACTAAACTCTATATCTTAAATCCATAAATTCATGGACCCTAAACTAAATTTATAAACCTAAAATTAACCTATTCATAAAAATATATTTTTCATTGCTAGTGCATATAATATTTTTTTCGATTAATTCATTAACTAAGTTAGGTAGGAGTCATATTCAATAGAGATCAAGTTGGTTTCAAATACATTAAGGATTGTTATACTTTACTTTTTAAAACTTTTTTAAAAGTAAAAACACTTTTATGGTTAAAAGTAATGTAGGATAATTTGTTGATTTTTCTAGTATTATTACTTATTTATATTATTATTTTTTAAAATATTTTAAAATTATGTTCAAAATAAAGGACTTATTTTTTAAAAGCACCTTTTAACACCAATATTAGACATTTTGAATTTTCACCGTAATTTTTAAAAAATATTTTTTAAAAATAATATTAAACCATGTTTTAAATAATTAAATCAAATGATACTATTTTAAATCAAGTGATAACAACGAGTTAATTCTAAATCTGCCAAATTCAAAATTTTATTTGTCAATTATTTGAATTGGTAACTTCAGTCTATGGCACAGAATCAATTAAGTTTGGCAGCTTTTATAGTTAGGAAATGGCCTTGGGATCTAAAATCACTAATTATAAATATTTCGTGTTACGAAGGTTAAGGTAGGGACACCCTTCACTTTATATTAAATTTCGTACATTGCCTTGCCTTGCCTTGCCTTATTGAATTTTGCAAATAAATGATGTTAGTACACTAATTAATATTTATGATATTGAAATAAATATAATTTTATTTAAAATTTTCAAAAACAAAAAATAGTTTATCCATTAATTTAAACAATATGCCACATTATTATCCCCAATATATACTATGATTTTGTTATTACTATTTTTTTTTATAATTTTCCTATTAAATATGTTATTCAAGTTTGGGATTTATTTTTGAATTCATTGTTGTTATTTTTATCAATCTTATGAAACTATGTTTTGAATATAAGAAACAATTTAATATACCTAGGTAATTTATTCTATTATAACAATTTAATGAATAATGATACAACGAACAAAAATTATCTACCCCTAATCATGTATTATTTTATGTTATAATCTAAAAATTATATAAAAATTATATTCTTAATTTTAACCCTAATTTTTATATCATAACCCTACACTCTGAAAAATAACCCTAATTTTAAAAATCATAACCATAACCTTTAATATTAAACCCTAAACTTTAAAATTACTATTTTAAAATGAAACATTAAAAAAATATAATAAAACAGTAGACGATTTTAATCCGTGATATGTCACGGAAAGATCCATAATGACCTAGTGTGAGCGACAAGAAACAGGCTAATTGTGGAGCAAAGCAGCTCTTTATTCTATAAACAATGTTTATTTGTTTTTCTTGGAAACCCTCGTTTTATTTGAGATCTTCAACTATGAACTATTGCAATTTCACTGGGTATTTCAATTCTACATTGAAACCTAGAGGTTATTGATTCGAACCAGGTTAAGGGTTATCGGTATGAAATTTAAATATTTGGAAGAAAAAATGCTTCTAGGTCAAGTAGGCTATAAGTGCATTGCCATTCACTCTAATCTTGCTTATCTTCTATAAAACCCTACATGAAACTTTTATAGTAACATTTTTGTTTTCCCTATAATCATTTCTTCTATGTCTAGATTTAAGCATCGGCAATGGGGACAGTGCTAGCCAATTACTCACACGATAAAACAGCTCAAGGCAATGAAAACAACATCGAGTACTTAAAAAAGTTCATCGTTCAAAAATGTGCAATATCTTCGGGATCGAATGATCGGAGCACCGAGCACGTGTTTTAAGATCAGAAGCTACAAAACTTAGGAAAGTTACTTCATCTTTGATTGCATACCTTAGCCTACCTCATCTGTCTCAGACTAAATATAACACAAATCACATGCATATGATTGCATAGAAGCATTAAAATTTATCGGCTATAGAGGAAAGGTATGTTTTCCATTAGAGGGTCACCGGATAATACCATGCACGTCCTATTCAAGTGGCTGGATTTTGAATTCTTTTTTCCAGACATTAGGGCTGATATAAATGCTTAATACGCTTGTACGTATAAAAAGCATGTGAATATACGTAGAGATACGTACATTCTATCTCGAAATGAAAGAGGAGGTTTGCTTGGCAATCCATGAAATACTAGTAAAGCTGCTTCTTGCACTTTCTTTCTAAATTTATTTTCCCTACACGAAACCTAATTTTCTCGTCCCTTTTCTTAGCAAGCAAACGGATTAATGGGAAAAGGTAGCTTTGAGTTCAACACCCACAAGAAAGCAAGCAGATTCAAGATCAATCAACAACCCAGCAAAGAAAGAAACAAAAAATAAAGCACACATCCACATGCTACACTAAGTACACTTAAATCGAAGAACATAAAAAAGGAAAGCAGTACTACTCATCGATCTTATAAAATTAGTTATTGAGAATCGGAAAACAAAAACCAACATCCCCCAATATCTTATGCATCCTCAGTTTCTATTCTCATTTAAATTATGTGCTGTCTAGTTTGGTGGGTGTTAACATTTAATTACATGCTAGTAGCTAATAAACATACCAATAATAACGATGAATCTGACAAGTGCAAGGTTTCTGTTAAAAGGAAGGGTCTCACTCTCCTCTGATAGAGAGAGACAGGACCGTAAATCAAGACCTTGGAGGTGGGAAGAATTGCGTACCAGCAATGAAAGCGTTGAGTGGAGCTGGGTAGACCGAAGGGTCCAGCATATTCGTGCCTGGATTGCTCGAAGTAGAAATTGCGGTCGTCGTAGTAGCTGCTTCTGCTTCTGTGGTGGCTCCTGCTGTGATGAGATTAAGTTGTTGAGAGCTTTCACCGCCATCGGTGTAACGATCTTCGGGGCCTTGATCGTAGAGAATTCCTTTGAACACATGCCCGGCGATGCTCACGGCTGTTTGATAAGCGAATTCCTGGTCTACGTCGTCCATAGCGCTTACTTTCACACAGCGGAACACTGCTTGCGAACTCACTTCGGGGGGGAATTGGCCCAGTTCCAACCCTAATTTTTTCATAGTGTAAAGACTTAATAAAGGAAAGTTAATAAAATGTAAAGAAAAGCAGAAAGAGAAGCTTTCTTTGAATTGTTTCCGAATATTATGGGAATTCTTCGTCAGTTTTACCAGCAAACAGTGACAGAAATAATGGAAAAAAGAAGGAAAGGAAAGGAAAAGTAACAGGTAGGTGGGTTGGGTGACTATGGAGGTGGACTTGCTCACACGCAAACGATACGGTCTTAAGTTATGGGAATCGATTCCTCAAAAATATTACATGAAACTAAAGTTTGTCTAGCTTAAGTTAGCAACACACGGTTCTTGAAAACTCACCATCCTTGACCTATATCCAAGATAAATTCATTTCAAAGGAACCCATCAATCCCGGTTTGATTTTTCATATTTTTTTGTTTTGATTTTGTCTTTGTTTGTATTGTAAACTACAAGTTTTACCTGATGTGGTGGGGGATAAACGAGTGCAAGCAAGAGAGGGAACATCTTGATTCTCTCTCTGCCTTTTTGGGATCTCTCCTCGAAACTGTCGTTGCCCTTCTTCTTGTTGATTTTGCTGCTGTTGTGCTTGTTGCAAAGCTGCGAGCTGTTGTTGCCTCTCCCGCCTTTTAGCCGCGGGAACCCAAGTACTCTTGACGTGCGTCTGGCACTGAAACCCTCGGCTTTTGCAACAAGTCCTGCATCTCAAATGCACACAATCTTTCTTAGCTTGGTTCCCACAATCCTGGCAGTTCATCCCTCCTTGTCTCATGACCGTGAACCCTGCTGATCTCGAAGACGACTCATCGGATAAGTTAAACCCAGTGGCCCTGCGACTAGGACCCGCTCCAAACGAGTAGTTGCTTACGTTTTGCTGTTGTTGGTAATAATACTGCGGCCATATCTCAAACCCTTTGTTGCTATTGTTGTTGCTGTTGTAGATCTCTTCGTTCCTATACAAATACAGACTCTCTTCTTTATCTTCTCCTTCTTGTTTGTTGGCAGCTGCTGCTACTCCTTCTCGTCCGCCTAGATAGAAGAAACCAGCCATTTGTCACACCCGAAATCTGAAACCCTCCTCAATTTGGGCCAAAAATCCATAGCAGGAACACCCTATTTAGTGTCCCCTCCTCTCACCCCACCCAGATCACTAGTGTGCTGAGCTGGTGTTTGGATTTTCCTATGGTTTTCAATGGTGGAAGCTTTTTCTGGTGGGTTTTAAAGGCCGGTGTTAAGCCTATGAGGGTTTGTTGGGGGCTTCGTTTTGACCCGATCTTTGTTGTTTCTGCTCTGTCTGACCTCTGGAATGGCTAGATTTTTAAGTACAGAGCCTGTTTTTCTTTCTCTTCTACGATCTTTGGCTACTGTTTTTAGAGGTTAAATATGAGATTTGGTTTTAGGGTAAAATAAAATAAACAAAACACGGATGGTTTCCCCCTCTTGGACCTCTCGCTTTCTCTTTCCCTTCGATTCTTAGCAATAATGGCACGGAATTTAAGCCCCTGCAACGCCGCCATGAGAACTGCCCTCCGCTCTCTGGTCTCTGCTACACTCTCCTTTCATTTATGTAAAAAACTATACACCACCTCAGTCTCCCTCACCTCCTCTAAATTATAACGAAAATAAAAAGGGTCTGATTTTGATTTTAATCCTTCTACTTCGTGTTCTAAATTAGAATTTCCTTTTTATAATATTAATCCTTCTACCACGAGCGCCGATCAAGGTTAAATATCATTAATATTAAATATTATTAAATTAATTAATAAAAATTAAAAATTTTAAAAATTAAATATATAATTAATTTAATTTAAATTTTATTTTAAATAATTTATAATTGTATGTTATATCTTTTACTTTTTAATTTTTATTAACTAATTTGATAATATTTAACGTTGACGATGTTCATCGGTGTTCGAAATATATTATAAAAGTTTACCATTATAAATTAGTCTTCCATATTCAAATATTATAAATAAGTTTACATTTATTACATGTAAACTATTATCATTCAGGATGATGGTTTGTACTTTTTTAAGAAAAACATTTGAACTATCTTTATTCGTAAGAAAATTATCCACAATAAAATCTACGTAAATAATTAAAATCATTCGTTTACAGTTCTGCTAGATATATAAGTTATTTAAGATTTTTATAAAAAAATATTTTGAATTTTTTTTAAATTAGGACAAAAGTTATTTATAAATAAAAAAATATCACTTGTAAATGACGACTAAAGGAATAATATCCCTTATCGATGACATTCTTTTTTTATATATATTTTTTACGAAATCTGAAGACATTCTTCTACCTTCATAGTAGAAATTGATTGAAATATAAAATATAATTAAAAATCATTTATATTTTAAAATAAAATTTTAAATTAGATTATTTTTTAAAATTTCTCCTTCATTTACCTATTAATAATATTATAAAATTATTTATTATATTATATTAAAATAAAAAATCTCAATTTTTACATAATATTAAGACTTAAACTAAACAGTAATTAAAAAAAACTGCTCTGAATTACAGTTTTTGTCGAATCATGCAAGAGAGAGAAGGGGATTAAAGATAATGTCTGAGCGCAGTTCTCTACAGTTTACTTCCAGTTTCAATGAATCGAATGAACTAAAGCTTCGAATCTCCACCGTTGCATTTTCATCCAATGATTCCATTTTCCTCCACGTGTCATGGCATCAGCTTTCCGTTGCTCGTCTCCTGCACCCGAAAACCCGCATGTACTTTTTTCTGACCTTCCCTGTAATTGAGATCGGTTTTATTATAAAATCTTTAATATTTTTCTGACCAATCATTTAATATTTAATATATTAATTTATTAAATAAAAAATCACTTAAATCTAACATCTGTAACCAATATTGATTTTGTCATTAGTAATAAATAAATTACTTATTATAAAATATTTTTTATTCTAATAAATAAGGATTAAATCCCTAAATCCGTAATTAAAAGATAAAATGAATATTTGTTACACTACCTTATGATTATATTTTTAAATTATTAAAATATATTTTAAATTAAAAAATTATTTAAGTATAAGGATCGGAATGTATTCAAATAAGTACTATTATGTACAAAATTTCAAAGAATGTTTTTGAAAGAATGTAGTCAAATATGGATTCCAGGCTTAACAAATTATTTCCACATTTTCTTTGTGTGATGTTATATTTTCATTATTGTTTCGCATTATAAATTTAAAAATAAATATATTTAATCAATTAATTAAATTATTTATATTTTCTTAATCACTATTAATTTAAATAATATAATTTAATTATTTTTAATCATATAATATTGAAACTTAGGATTTTAATTACGACTTAAATGGTACTATTTAAATATATATATATATATATCAAAGTTGAATTATATTTTTTAATCTATGTATTATGTATATGAGTTACATAATTAGTTCATGACATTTAATTTGATTTTCTTTTCCATTGCAATTTAGTTGTATCATCCTTATTTTATTTAGGTCAATATTAAATTTTTAGAATTGGTTAATCAAATTAGAAAGGATATCTCAATTTACCCATAGTACACAAACATAAAATAATTTGATAATTAGGTCTTGTTAGAGGGAGCATCCCGAACAGTCGTCCAGGTCCCGATCAACATAAAACCTTTAAATTTAATTTTTTTTATTTTTATTTCTATTAAATAAATTAATTAACTTAATAGTTAAATTAATTTTTTAGATAAATAAATTTAACAATAAAAATAAAGTATTTAAGTTGTTAATTAATTGTTTAGACTAATGAGATGAATAAAAAAATTCAGTGTTATTTTTTATATTTAATATTAAAAAAAAATTTAAGCCTTAACCATAAATTCTAAATCATACATTTTAAACTCTATATCAATACCATAAACTTCAATCTTAAATTATAATTAACTCAAAACCTAATTTTTTATTCTGGTACATAAATAAGACACCAAAAAGAGGTAAAAATTTTATTCGTAATAAAAATATCCTTTCATTATTATATAAAAGACCGATTTAATTTCATCTTAGGGTCCGAAAATCTTCAAAACGACTATGTTAATAATAATGAATTAATTTATTTTAAAATAAAATAAATTTTATTATTTTTCTCACTCTATTCAAGTATAAAGTAATATTTTTGTCAAATTTTAAATTTAAATTAACTCAAATATTTACGTAAAAGTATGTTGTTCAAACTAAAGCCGTCTAGATTTCAAATTTTATCATATTAACATTCAATGAATGAGAAACCTAAAATCGTCAAATATAATTAATGTTTATTTACTTTATTAAACGTTCAAATTAGTAAATAAATGATCATGCCTAACCGGAAAGGAAATGACTCCATTAACCCCCTGGATCGAAGTGATCTCATCATCATTATCTAGCAATCACGTGGATGCCGCGTGAAATTAGCGGCCACTAATTATATGTTCCTATTTCCTAATACTAATTAAGTGTATTAATATCAATGATTTAAGAGCGGGGTACGGATGGCGGCCTCTGTCCCCAATTGTACACCATAGCCGCTGGACAGAGCAGGCTTTCCCATGCCTAATCAAACTTTCTCTGTCTATGATAAAATTATGTCGATAATTTCTAGCATGAGACAAAAACTTAACATCCTCATTTCAGTATTAAACTATAATTTAACCCCAATTATGTAATTTAATTTCAAATAAAATAAAAATTATAATCAAAATCAATTATAAACTGTATAATTAACTCAAAATCCAACTAGAACTGGAACTATAATTTGCAATACATAATTTATACGGTATGCTACTCAAATCAAATTCAGACCCCAAAGATCTAGGACTAAGCCTTTGTTAATTAGATTTTTTTTAAAAAAAATAAGTGAAGGATAAATTAGAAACCTTAAATTCGAGTTTGATCATTGATGTTAGTGTTAATAAATTCGTTCTCCTTCACATATAATACGAATGTAAAAAAGTTCATGTATATATTTGTACAAAGAAACGATTATTTTTTTTATATAAAGATTAGTACAAACCTCGTTAAAAACCTCTATCTTTATATCTGTTCATTCATATTTTTTACACAAAAACTTCTGTTGTTTCTCTAAATCCGTAAACACAGTTAAAATCATTAAGCATGATATTTGCATAAACTGATACTCCTTAAGATTCGTCTTATACATCGCCACAACAAGTTTCACAATCGACATAGGCTTCTTGCACTTATCAACTACGCATGTATTAAGAACGACACGTGATTATAAGATAATATATGTTTATAAATATTCTTAAAATTTTGACAATATTCATACACCCGCAGATAAAGAAAAAATTTACTCCTGATAGATTATAGCCCCTTAATTTTAATTTAAGGAGGACGGTAAGTTAAAACTGTAACTTTTAAAACTTTCATGATAAGTAATCGCAAAAAATGATTGAAAACCAAATTTATAAATCAAAAGATTAAAACACAGTTAAAAAGTAAATATTCTTATTTATAAAAAGTTTGAATAATTGGTTTTATGCATAAGGTTTAAATATATCTCAAAATAAAAATGTTTGTAAATAATCGTACTAAAAATAATAATAAAACTGTATCTGAGAAAGATCTCCGAGTACCAACTTTTAGGGCCAGATATCTAAAAAATAAACTAAAAGAATGAATTATAAAGTCTAGTGTGTCTCTAAAGTGCAGTCAAACATCACAATATCACTCAGTTCATAATCACAGATAAAATATATGTCTTTCCGCAGTAAATAAACACAAAGAATGATGTATGCAATGCCACAGAGAATGTAGTCTCATACTCTGAACGCCAAATATAGTGGTAGCTAAACCAACCAATCGTTGTGAAGGTAGTTCCCTAAAACCTCTCACCCCTTATTTCACCAAAACATTGTATGGTAAAACCACCTTCCTCCGTACAATCTCACCCATGCACATACTATGCAATCAATGTCACAGTTCTCAAAAGTCTCATCACAGATATTCATATAGAATACGAAGCACACAGTTCAGATAATTTGATCACAGTCTCACGGGATAACTCAAGATCATAGTAGCACATAGTATGTTCAATATCACAATATCACAGTAAACGGATAATCACAGAACACAACAAAAAAATATATTAAACAAAACAAATATAACACCAGTAAGAGAACACACCTTAGCCAAAGCGACTCAAATTACCAAATAACATAGTTTTGAACTCGAACAAAAATAAAGAATGAAAACATATGCTTCAGAGAATCTTGATGAAAGAAAATAATATAAGGTTTTCTCTTAGACCATATATATAGGGAGAAAAATAATTGATTCCAATTAGAATTAAAATTCTATTATAAATATAATAAATATAAAAAAATATGGTTGTATAATTTTAAAGGGATTTTTTTTCTTTATCTAAGACTTTAAATAATATATAATATTAAACAATGAGTTTTGATAAAACACTAATTAAAATAAAATAATAATTTTAATAAAAAGATTAAATGCAGAAAAACTCTTAATAAAAATAATAATTAATCTCAATAAAAATAAAATTCAATTTAAAAATAAATTAGTTATCCAAAAGTCATAGAATTTTAAAACATCACTTTAACTTTTAATCTTTAAATTCACATTTAAAACTTTCAAAATTTTATAATCTTATCTCAAAATTTTTTTCTTAAATTTAGAAAATCAATTTAAAACCTCAAAAAAATTAGGGTTTCAGAAATCAGGAATCTAAAAAATACGATTTTTAATTAGGGATTTTAAAATAGGAATAATTTTTAGGGTATTACTGTAACACCCGACCCGGATGTCACAATAGGCCTCCGGCCCAAAACCCGTATTTCAAAATTTCGTTTTAAAAGCCCAATAATAAAATCGCGTAAGTCCAAAACCAATTACATAGTCCACTTAAATTTAAAACAAGCCCCAAATAATTCAAAGTAAATCGGAGCTCCAAAATAAATTACAGACTGTTTAAAAATATTCGACCCAAATAAAATAACAGAGTTACAATACATATAGGGTTCAACATAGTACTAAGCTCACTACATCTAATAATTGTACTCTGACAACACGGTCGATGCTGAAAGTCCAAACCTTGATGGTGCTCCACGAGTCCCACTCCACCTAACCTACGCACGAAAACAGATTTCGAACGCTGAGCCACACAAGCTCAGTGGATACGCCAAACTTGGCCAACATCATGCATATCAATGCAGTAAAGCATGGCATATAAATCACATGCATGGTATGAAGGCCTAGCATGCTTGCCTAACACATGGCATAATGAATGTATATTAACGCACACAGCATATACAAATCAACCAAAACACACGAGGTAGTGAGGCCCGCGTCCACATAGCATCGGGATCCTACACTACGAGTAGGGCCCGCGTCCACACAGCATCGGGATCCTACATCCGGGATTGAGGCCCGCGTCCACACAGCATCGAGATCCTCTAAATCTCATACTCGGAATGTCACATCGAGTATCTTCGAATGAGGCCCGCGTCCATACAGCATCGGGATCTTACACTCGGGATAGTCGTCAAATCATCACCCGAAATGTTACATCGGATGGCCCTCGACGTGTTGCAACACTTATGGATATCCGGATTTCCAACTCAAAGGACTCAAACCACACAAACGATCCACCTAGGATCTATCACAACAAGACATTAATCCTTATCATACTTAAGTCTTTCGGGGGTTATGATTATAAATCTTAGTTCGACGATTCATTTCATAGCTTTTCGATTAGAGTATTTATTATTTAAGATCACCGAACCCCAAACTCTATTCAAACTTAACCAAATTACACAGAGGTATCGATACCAGGATCGATACCACCTGCCCAAAGTCAAAGTCAACAGAAGAAGGGAGGACTGTTTCGAAACATGGTTTAATACCAAAACGCTACTGGAGCCCTCGGTATCGAAGCATGGTTCGATATCGTTGACCAACCTCAAAGGTCAACAGAAAAGGGGAGACCCGTATCGAAACATGGTTCGATACCAAAAAGCTACTGGAGCCCTCGGTATCGAAGCATGATTCGATACCGTTGACCAACCTCAAAGGTCAACAGAAAAGGGGAGACCCGTATCGAAACATGGTTTGATACCAAAAAGCTACTAGAGCCCTCGGTATCGAAGCATGGTTCGATACCGTTGACCAACCTCAAAGGTCAACAGAAAAGGGGAGACCCGTATCGAAACATGGTTCGATACCAAAAAGCTACTAGAGCCCTCGGTATCGAAGCATGGTTCGATACCCCTGGGCAACAAGCCAAAATATACTCATGGGTATCGATACCGGTAACCCGAGTATCGATACCCCCTGTACTAGGGACGATTTTACACTTAGAATTGCTAGATTTTCAACCCCAAACTTAATCTAATCGATCATAAAGTGTTCCTACTCAATATTAATGATGTTTAAAGTATTTTAACACCAATTTCCAGCCCTTAATCACATTAGTACGGATTCCACCATTGACACATACCAAGCTCAAACCAAGCACACACATGCACCAAATCAATATGAATGCTTCTACCATGATATGCAAAATAATTAGAAGAGTTGGGAGTACCAACCTTTTAGCAAAACAGCAGCAAAACGTCCCCTTAACCACTCTTCAAGCTTTCTCTTTGCCACTCCTATGGGAAGAAGCTCCAACCTCCTTCTCTACAAGAAGAGTTAAAACCAACGTTTGGACACTACAAGGGATGTTTTTAACTCATAAAAACATCAAGGAAGATCATGGAAACAACCCTCATACTCAAAACCTGGATTTTCCCCACACCTCCTTTCTTCACTAAACCAAACCACTTTTACCTTAGATTATAGATTCTCCAAAGCTCTACAATATCCTCTCTACCAAGAAAACGAGATTCTAAGCTAAACTCTTAAAAATCCAAACTTTACTTATCTATTTTCTTGCTACCAAGATGAGGGGGATGGGGAAGGAAAAAGAAGAAGAAGAGATGATCTCACTCCTGCAACACTCTAAAACCCCTCCATCTTCAACTTATTTGGCATTTACCAAAATGCCCTCCCACTAAACCTCAAGCCCAAAACCACCAAAGCCCAACAAGTCTATGGCCCAACAAGGCCCAAACCACACAAACCCGAGCCTAAACCCGAGGCCCAAACACAACGGGTTAACCCGACACACTAAACCGAGAATTCGGGTCGTTACAATTACATAGATATTAAACTCACGTAATTATAAAGGGTATAAAGCATCTGTCCCTAATCGTACCCTACTTTAAATTAATGAGTTTAAAATTAAAGGTTACGGTTACGGTTTAAGGGGTAAGATTTAGGGTTTATGCTATAAAAAATTATAGTTTAAAAATATTTTTTAAAAAAAATAACGGAAACACGAAAGAAGACACACGATTTGTGACTTCCCTTGTAATTATAATAATGTATAAAAGTCTACATAATAAACTGATTATCATTAAAGTTAATCTTAATTAGGGGCCCGAGACACTGAATGTACCTTCTTATTTCCTTTTTCTCTACTGTTGACTCTCTCCACCTTTTTGTTTTAGCCTCTTGTCCGCATTTGCTAATACTTGATTAGATTGTTAATTATTTGAAAATACAGTTTCAGGCTTGGAGCTCCTAACTTTGATGAAACATTGGCTGTTGAAAACAAGAACTAACACCCCCACCCCACCCCCAACTACCTTTCCTTCAGACATCAATGAAAACAAGAACTACTACTACAAAATCCCTCTTCCAGGTACGATGAAAGCTACGTTCTTCTTTTCCTTTTCTTACAAGAAAAAGCAAAGGCCTGTCTGGTTTCATGTCCCATGCAGGCTCATGTTCTTTTCTTCTCCCTTTAATGTTCTTTATGCTTAACAGTGTAATTAGGGATTAATTAAGCTTTTTTTTTTTTTTGCATGGCTTATACTTGAAATAAGAATGTAAACTTGTTTATTGCTACATCGTGCCTACCCACGTGTTTTAAAGTAATTTATGAGTAGGATTAAAGTTAGGTTTAGGGTTTTTGATTTTCTAAAGCTCTTTGGGACCTCATCGAGCCATTAAATAGAACCTTATTAATCTGGCAAGTTGTGCTAATTTAGGTTCTTTTTTCTTTCACAAAGACTTGTTTAATGTCAACATTAGGGAAGTTAATTTAGGCCATCTTAAATAGAGTTATCATCATGACGTGTCAATTCTTACCATTACTAATATTATCTTTTTCTTGACCACAACTTTTTGTATCAACATCAAATATTATGTGTATATGGTTGACAAAATGTAAAGCTAATATCTATATTCCATGAACAATAAAGTATTAAAACCCTAAAATATCTCTAAATTATTTTATATTTAGGAAAATGTTTATTATAATCTAATAAAAAATTGGACTGCTATTCAAGTAAGTGTTTAATATTCAAACGCAAGAAAAAATATAGTATTTACTATTATTTATGGTAAGGATTTATTTATATAAAAAATAAAAAATTATATCATGGCTCTTTCCTGCCACATCATTTATTGGATCAACCAATCAGATAAATCTATTTAATTAATATTTTTGTCATTTTATTTTTTATCAAGCGAATCTTCACTAATATTTACTAAAAATTAAATTTAAAATTATTTTTTATCAAACCAAGATTCGCTAGGTAAAATGATAAAGTCACAAAATTAATTAAATGAATTTATTTAATTGGTTAATCCATAAAAGACGTGACGAGAATGACCCTATAATATAATTTTTTAAAATTAAAGAATATTTAAATCGTTGATAAATAAAATAGGATGATGGTAGTGATCGGTGCTTAAGCAATTCATTTCTTTTGATTTGAACGAGATTCATAATCAATCAATGGTGGTTGTAGAGATATAGAATAGGGGAAAGGTGAGCTCTAGTTATGCATTCTTCTTTTAAATCTCGTCTCATAATTGTATTAGTGGTGTTCTCACGAGAGTATCAAGTCTTGGTTTCGTAAGATGGGATGAGTGTAACAACTGATATAGTCTTAGTTGTCGATAATGGTGGATTCAAAAAAGTTATTTAAGGATGGATACATATTAAATTTTAAAATCTTAGGGTGAGTATAAATCTTAAATATTATGAAAATTTAAAGACTAATTCATAGAAAAATATAAAAATTAAGGGTAAATACGTAAACTTCAGAAAACTCAGGGTGCGTACGGGCTCACCCTCTCTTAAGCTTGGATCCGCCATTGGTTGTCGAGTGCAAATCGTTTGCCTTTTTATTATGCTTGCTTTGATATCCTACATTAAAATAGTATATTTAGGGTTTAGGGTTCAAGATTAAAGAATTTGGTTAGGCTTTAGAAAATTATGGATAAAATTTATTTTTTTAGAATGTAGAATTTAAGATTTAGGGTATAAAAATTAGGATTAAAGTTTAAAATAATTCTAAAAGATTTTTTTAAGATAAAAGTATAAAAGGAGACATGATTAGGGAGCAAAACATTTTTTTTCCTCGTTGCTGGTCAATAAAATTAATTGATGGGTCAGTTAGATTTAATAAAATTGATCGTGAATAGATTCAGTTTCTAAATAAATTTATACAACTAGTGATTAATAATATAAAAGAATTGGATAGAATGGAGTATTATCTGATAAATAATTTTATATTTTAAAGTGTTATTTTGACTTAAAATAAAAAAAAATACTATCTAATCAATATTATAAGTTCAATCCTAAAGAGCGTCGGTAAGGAAATGTTCTAAACAACAACAGAAGTAATCATTCTACCTTATCTTTGATTATCAGCTAATTAAAAACGAGATTAAGTAATTTAAGTGCTTCTCGATGGTAATTATAACTCGACTATTTGAGAAGTATTTTCCTTATAATTTATTATTACATATTTTGATATACTTACTCTAGAATTTCACCCAGACATGGAATCCTATGGTTTTGGGCCGACTCAGCAAACTTGATAAGATGGTCCCCACTACAAAGAGTAGAGTGGACCCACTGGGCTTTGCATGTGCTGGAGATGATTGAGATGAATTCATAGGCTGAAATATAGCATTAGGCAATTACCCTTTAAGCACAGTTAGTATTGTTATTACACTGGGTGTAATTTTGGTGTTGCATTTTGCTTTGTCTCAAGGAAATGTTTCCGGCAACTTCTCCTCACATGCCTATGCCTATTGCCTATTGCCTATTGCCTATTGCCTATTGCCTACCAGTCTTCCAAGCCTACCGCCTCCTTAGCTAGTATAAAAACACAACCTTTTCCTTTTCTTTTCTTAAAAAGTTGCTGATGATAATACTCGTACCACCACGACTTGTTACTTCTTAACATGATTCCTCTAAAGGAACACTCTCTTCTTAAAGCTGACATCCTCAAATTATTGTTGGGAAGATGGTCGATAAGGGTGTTCATAGTTGATATTGTTAGAGGATAATGTGTTCTAATTATCTTAAGAACAAAGTTTAGAAGTGAAGTGTTATACTATTTTGGTTAAACATGAAAAACCCTAATGGTTGGTCGGCTCTTTTAAGGTTCTGGGCTTCCTTGTCCAATTATCCAACATTCAACCCAAACTTAAATGAAAAATCTGGTGTCAAATGGGCTAAGTCTTGATCCAAATGTCTTAACACCAAACACTCACCTTGGACGGTTAGGAGGACCCATCGTTGAGACCAAAGGTAGAGGAGACAGAATCCACGGAAGAAAGACCAAACGATGGGTCCTCCTAACTGTCCAAGGTGACTGTTTGGTGTTAAGACATTTGGATCAAGACATGCAACATTATTCTGTTGCATGTTGTTTCCCTCGTCGTCTGCTTCAGAGGCTTTTCTGCTGCGTTTTCCCCAAGGCAATCTGTTCCTGTTTTATGATTGGCCTTTCTGCCTTTTGTCATCCCGGCCGATATTGCCATTGTTTGTGCAGACAATGCTTGCCTTCTGTTTCATCTCAACTTTCGGTGCCTCTGTAATAGTTGTTTGAGTTGAATGGAAGTTTCAGTTCTTGGTCCCAAAAACATATCCACAATTTTTCATTGCCGGAGTAGGGACCGACATGGAAGTGGAAGGAAATAAAAACTACAAGGGCCAATTTGAAATTTTCAAAAAAACTGAAGGGAAACTGTGCGTTTAGATGAGAAGGGTGCAAATAGAATGGAAACTTAAAAAAATTGGATTGCACCAAATTGATTGAGTAAGAAAAACTGACAAACTGAATGGAAGAAATTGAAAACGGGAAAGAAGATTGTACCAAATTGGAACGAAATTATAAGTATCTATGCCAAAACTGAAAGAAAACTGGAGGAAAAAATGAAAAATGTTGTATGAACTTTCTAAAAAAAAAAAGAAACATGCTGAAATTTTAAATTACTTTAGTTTGGGTAGCAGATAGATATAGTTTTATAGATTTCGGGTAAATGATGGATTTAAGACTTTATTTGTATCATATCGACTTGTATCCATCCACCCCACCCCACCCACCCCGTATTCATCTGTCCTATCCACTAACTATTCACCATACGAATAAAAGGGTCATTATGTATTTAGGAATAAATTCAAAACCGATTTTATAATTTTACTATTTTAAAAATCGTGACTTATAATTTAATCAAATCTTAATGTATAAACATTCATTACAATTGTCTATCACTATTTATTAGTTAAATATAATTAAGTACAATATATATTGACATAAATAATCTTTAGTAAAATTAATTATAATTAATTAGATATAATTAAATTTATACATGTGTTAATATATTATGTATATGCGATCTATTTATAAAATATTTGAAGTTGTAATCTTCTTTACACAAATTTATAAATTCTTTTTACATATTTTGAGGTTAGTGATTGTTTGTTTGTCACGCGGGTATGGGTTAAGCGATAGATACCTAATTAGATAACAGGTATGAATAGATTTGAGAAGATATTAGTTTAAACAGATATAGATTGTAAAAAATAATACTCATTTTAAATAATAAATAGATGATGAATATAAAAGTTACAAGTGAGTATAAGCACGACAAAGAATATTCACACACGTTGATTCTGATTGTCATACTTTCTTTAATTGACGAGAAATTATATTATGGATTTGATTTACCATGTCAAGCATTATCTCATCTAATCATTAATTATCCACTTCATTATTATATTTTTAGTTATTTTTTCCATACAATAAATCTCACTCATTTTATTTATGTTATTTAAAAAATATCTTTTCTAAAAATTAAATTAATGATATGGATAATTAATGGTGAAATGATTGATTTTTATTGATTAGGAATCACAACTAACATGACGAGTCAGGCCTATAATATAATCTCACATAGTTGACCGAAGCTTAATAGATCTTAATATTAATGATGCAATTTTATTTATTGAAATTAATGTTAAGCGATTCAGTTTTAAATTAGCTAGATTAATCTTAAATGCAATAAAAATAGTAAAATTTTAAATTATAATAATTAATCTTAAATGGTATATTTTAAATATACTGATATGATTATAAGATAATATTTATTTAATTTTTTAATAATTTAATAATACATACTATATATATAATATTTAAATTTAAATCATCTAAATAAAATATAAATTTTTATTAGCCAGTTTCCCGTAGTTTCGATTAATCTTAAATGGTACAACTTTAAATTTAAATCGGCGAGATTAATCTTAAATGCAATCGAATACTGAAAATTTAAATTAACGAGATTAACCTTAAATGGTGCAGTTTTAAATTTTAAAGAAACATAATATTTCAAATTATCCACTTTTCCCTCTTATTCCTTTCTCGCCACTGAAATTTTCATCTTCATTCAGTTTAGACCATTTTTTTTGCCTCTATTGTTTTCCCGCTCTTACAATTGAATCCTTGTTCAAATAGGCCACCAAGCCTGACGACTTGCTTCAGGCTTGATTCCTAAACTCGGGTCGGGTCACACTATTTCCTTTTTTTTTTAATATACAAAATTTCCCTAATTTCCATAATTACTCCGTTATATAATATTGATTGGGTAACGGACTCTTTCAGTCAAAGGTCAAACCCAATTACGCTGCGCCGCAAGCAACCGACTATATCCTTGTCGCCGCCTAAAGAAATTTGCCGGAAAGGAAGCAGCAAAGCCGACGCCAAGAGTCAAAAACCAGTTCTTGGTACAGGCATAGTTGCACATTCCTTTACGACACTCGGATTTGAGTGTAAAGCTGTGAAATCACCGACTCTATTTGTGTCCCCAGTCCCCACCTTCGACAGTAACCTCTCGCGCCACCCTGGTTTCAGACTTTCTTTGCTTTCAGATTTTTAGGTTTAACCCCACAGTCATCTTTTTCTCTTTTTAGATATTTCTTTTCAATTAAAGAGAACCCGGACGACGCTTTTCCGGGCTTGGTTGAGTTCTAAATATATGGGGAGTCTGGCTCCAGTCGTCCCTTCTTGGATACCTGAAGATGACCTTTTGTTGAAGAACGCTATGGAGGTGCATAATTTTTTCTCTTTTACTTGGTTCTTACAGGGGTATTAAGTTTTTCTTGGGTATTTTTATGATTTTTTTGCTTGTTGCAATTTCACATTCGAATTTCTTTGGTTTGTATTATTTGTTAATTCGGAGACTACTAAATATTCGTGTTTTCTTTGGTTTTCTAGTAGCTGGATTGTAATGGGTTTTGTTTTTCCATGCTTCTTCTATCCTATTATAGTTATTAGAATTGTGGGGCTTATTTGAGTGTAAGAGTATGACATTGTCTTTTGGGTATATTGTGTTAGCCGTTGAGCATGGAGTCTTTGCAATATAAGGCATTTATCATTATTAGAGTTGAAAGATAAGGAATTTAGCACTTATATTATGATTGCAATGCCTATCAATGGAGTGGATTGCTATGTTGAAAGTATAATTATTGAGTGTTGGCTGTGTCAAGGTGTTAAATTTGGAAATACAACCTGTTTTGTAGACTCGTGAATGAGTTTCTGTTCATAGACCCCTAGAATATTGGTGAAACTGGACTGTGGGTTAATTCGATTGCTTCGGTTATGTTTGGATGTTGGTGATGTTTCATTCTATTTCTTGGTATCTGATTTTAGGCCGGTGCTTCTTTGGAATCTCTTGCGAGGGGTGCAGTGCAGTTCTCTAGAAAATTCACTGTTATAGAACTGCAATCTCGTTGGGATTCTCTCCTTTGTCATCCGGTTATTTCTGAGGAGTCGGCGTCTCGCGTAACTGAGTTTGAACATTCTGCTTCTAGCATAGCAGGGAATTCAAATGATAGCAAAATTTTGTCTGGGAAGAGAAAGTCTGAGAGTGTACATAGTTGTTACTATGCATCATGTAAAAGAAATCAGAGTGATGACCTGAGTTTCCCTGTAGAACCTAATAATAGCAACTCTGATTTGCTGGAAGTTGAAGCTTTACCCGAAAATCCAATCTCAGATCATTTTGGAGTTCACGAAACAAACATCAATGCCATGCATTCTACTTTTCCTCAAATACAGGAAAGTCCTAACGCACTTGGAGAGTATCAGCTTCATGTTGACAGTGACTCTGGCATTGAAGACTTGCACGAATCCATGGAATTCCCTGTGCACATTTTGTTCGAGGATAATGATTTAATGGTAAAACCTTCATCTTCGTTTGATCAAAATAACAATGATGGAGAGAATATTTGCTTTGGGTTTGAGGGTAACCAGGTCTTCAACTCATCAATTGTGGAGTCTGGGTTGTCAATTTGGACAACTGATGAAGGCTCGTCTGCATCTGCTATTCCAACTGACGATGGTCTTGTGGAAACAGTCCTTCATGAAGTGGATATGTATGCACCACCTGCGGATCTTGTGTCAGGACATAGTGTTGTTGGTACAGATTCCCAGATTGAATCAAAAATTCCAATTGTTGATACAGAAGTTTATTTGATGGAAATAACCAACACCCTTATGAACGATGAACCTTTTTTCTTGGATGTTGAAGCAAAAGATGAGATTGATAAGTCTTTCTTTGATGGTTTGAGCTCACTTTTGGCAAGTTCTCCAAACAACGGTGATCTAGATCACATTGAAACTCGAGATAATCTTGCAGATGTTTCTTGTTCAGGCCTCACAGAATCAGACGAAGTTGCAGGAGCTTTCCCTGTGGTTGAGCCTGTGTCTTGCAATTCGGAGGTCCTAAACCTTTCTTCTTGCACTTTAAACATTGAGGACCCAGAAGTTCCATGCAATGAAGATGTTGTCTTCCCCCAAACAGCTATGCCGATTGATCGTGTCCTCGGTAGGACACAAAGAACATGGCAACCTGTTATCCGCATGAGTAAAAGATGTTTATAGGAGTCGGAATGCTTGTGAGAAGCAGTGTCTGAATGGCGTGGCAGCCCCATGTTAGAACTTTACTCTTTGCTACAGAAGATTATATAAATTCATTTGTAGCCTTCCAAAAATGAACTGGAATCAATGGCAAATTGACCATATGAACCATTTTATTGTATATGCATGCAGATTAATCTTTCAATTGTTTTCTACCATTTCTTGTTCGTATGAGGGATTCGTGCCTGACTAGTGCATCACTAAATTGAGATCCAGGTCAAAGGAATACCTTGGTACCCATGAACGTCCTAACACATTTGAAAGAAAATGAGAGAAAACCCTTAATAACTTCATCCCTAGAACTAGAGATTGCCCCTTCTCACTCTAAAAAAACGTTTTATTTTTGTCTTTATATATTTTTTTTCAAAAAAAATATTTATAAATTTGTCCCCTATTTTCAAACATTTATATTTTATCTTTTAAGTCTAAATCCCGACTTCATCCGATCAAAAGCGTTAAAACATTTATACTTTCTTCATTTTACTCCTTTTAATATATAATAAATTCGTTTTTTAGTGAAGATGGGATTATTTTTGAAGATTTTAATAAGGTTTTGTGATAGTGAGGGTGAGTTGGTGAGGATTTGTGAATTAAGATTTTAATTTGTAATTTACCCATTCTGATCCCCATTTCCAATAACAAATTGCAGAGTGCACATGTGATTCAGGAAATAATGTAATACTATATTCTGATATACTTACCCTCAGTAGGAACCGTTAGCTTTGAATCTGGCGGAGATGGTCAAAACGCCAGATGCCACTGCCAACACCATTCATGCAATCTATTCGATTCTATTCTCTATGGAGTTCAAAACAAATTCTTTAATTGCCGAACAGTACAATCAAAATCTCATCATATCTACACTTCCAACCTCTCTTCATTCAAGCTCAGATCCAAAAGAAGAAACAGTGAGAAAAAAAATGGTAAAACCATCGATTTATACCCTTTCTCTTGTTTTCATAATCATAGTCTCGGAGCTGCTGCTTTCAGTAAATTCAGTAACACATCCAGCAGATGTACAAGTACTCAAAGATCTGAAAAATGGAGTCGACCCTCGTTCTATTGCTCCAGGATCTTGTTTGAGCTCATGGGATTTCTCCATGGACCCCTGCGACAACATCTTCACCGACCGTTTCACTTGTGGCCTACGGTGCGATAGAATCGTCTTGGGTTTGCTTCGTGTCACTGAGATCACGGTTGATCCAATCGGTTACTCTGGTATGCTCAGTTCACTTTCATGGAACCTACCTTTTTTAAACACCTTGGACATCTCCGATAATTCTTTCTCCGGTTTAGTTCCCGACTCGTTCTCTAATTTAACTCGCTTGCGTCGACTTGGTCTCTCCGGGAATTCACTCACCGGTGAAATACCAGCCGTTCTTGGCTCACTCCATCACCTTGAAGAACTTTACCTTGACAACAACCGTCTCCATGGACCCATTCCTTCAAGCTTTAACAACCTAACACGCCTGAAACGACTTGAAATCCAACGGAACTATATTTCTGGTGAGTTTCCTGATCTGGGTTCACTCAAAAACCTCTACTTTCTTGATGCTAGTGATAACAACATATCCGGTGGAGTCCCGTCAACGTTGCCATTATCTCTCGTCGAGCTCTCAATGAGGAACAATAAACTGAGAGGAAATATTCCCGACAACATTGACAAGATTAGGTTCTTGCAAGTTCTAGATCTCAGTCACAACATGTTATACGGTGCAATATCGTCAGTTCTTTTCAAACATCCGTCCCTGGAACAACTCACGCTTTCTTACAACAACTTTTCATTATTACAAGTCCCGGGTGACAAGGGTTTAAACAGTAGCTTAATAGCTCTGGATTTAAGCTATAATAAACTTCGAGGTTTGTTGCCAGCTTTCATGGCGTCGATGCCGAAGCTGACGGCTTTATCTTTGGAGCATAACGAGTTCACGGGTATGATACCGGCTCAGTATGCAGTCAAAGCTGCTGTTCCTGGGAACGATAATACTTCATCATTCCAGAGGCTACTTCTCGGTGGGAATTACTTGTTCGGGCCAATTCCGGGTCCATTGATGAGTCTTGAACCAGGTTCTTCCGATGTGAGCCTGGTGGATAATTGCTTGTATCGATGCCCTGACGCCTTCTTCTTCTGCCGAGGTGGGGATCAGAAATCCTTGGTGGATTGTAAGAGCTTCGGTCCTACAATTCCCTAGGAACTAATAACAGTTGTATTACTATTATATATGATATTACTATCGAAGGCCATGGGAGTTGTGCAGTTTTCAGGTCTGAACCGTTGCTTTGGGAAGGAGAAAAGTTGTAGAATTCTGTGTTAATATTCTACTAATTCCACCACCATGTGGCTTTTGATGCCTTTGCTCGCAAACTACATCTGGGAAACTGCTAAAGGTTCTCAAAAAGAAAGAGAAACTAGTAAATTAATAATTCAAGGATAGATCATATGGGTGACTATTTTAACTATATTGTTTAAATCTTTGAAATTTTTATTTAAAAGATTTAAATTTCTATCATTCATCATTCTTTTTTATCTTATTTCTGAGATACAATATATAAAAAATTCTAATCTCTATCTTTTATTTTTACTCTAAAATCAGAACTTTACAAAAGATTAGAATTTTTTATTTACACCTCTTTTTTATGTATTTATTTATATCTTCGTTTTAAATTAAAGGTTTAGGGATTATGATTCAAAATTAGGGGTTAGGGTTTAAAGAATTAGTATTAAAATGTATTTTTTAGGGTGTAGGGTTTAAAGTTAGGGGTTAGAGTTAAAGAATTAGGATTAGAATGTATTTTTTATGGTGTAGGTTTAGGGTTTAGATATAGAAAATAAGAGTTATGGTTTAAAATTCAATTTTTATAAAATTTTCAAAGGAGGTATAGAAGGATGCATGATAAAGAGGTAGATGATTTTTACTGATCAGATCAGATACTTGTAATTTTCTATTATTTAAATTCAATTATTTTAAAATATTCAAATGTGATTTAAATATAATTTTAACCCATCTAATAAATCAAAATTTAGAATTGAATCCCTCTTTTGTAATTTGAAATATGGTTCTACTTTAAGGATATTATTAATAGGTCCAAATTAATATCATATATTATTAATTGTTTCTGATATCGCAATAAATTGATATCATAATTAATTGTTTCTAATTTCGTGGACTGACCTCAAAGGTTTGAAACGAAAATTTAGTAACATAAAAATTGTACCATGAATATAAAGTCCCTCCCCGTTTCACGAGATGCAGACGTTGATTTATATATATATATATTATACTAAATTCTTATTAAATTTATAAAAAATTATAATTACAACGTAATCAAGAAGTAAAATAATTATATTAAAAAATTTAAAAATTCTTACAACCCAAAAATAAAAAAAAATAAAATTTCTATGAAAATAAGGATACCGATAAAATTCAGTAGCTTCTTAAATCTCTTTGTCTCTGTCCAAACGAGACGCATAGTGAAGGAAGGAGTTGTAAGCGATTCAAACTGTTATGCAAAAAGTACAGTTACCCAGGACTGATTTTATTAGTAAACAATCATCAACCGAGTGAGGATAAGTCTTTCCAAGTGACCACCGACAAAACAATAAATCAGAAAACTAGCATCGATTGAATTTCTGTGCGAACAACAACTGATCGTTAGGGTATATTGCAACATGTCATAAAGACAGACGAATCAAACCCCAAAACAAAAATAAAAACATGTCTCAAAAACAGAGAAAAACGTGTCACAAAGACAAAAAAAGAGATCCTTATTAAAATAAAACAAGAAAAATAGATCCAATGATCGACAACCAACACTAAAATCGATTATTGACCACCGATGAAAAGAAATAATAAAAAAATAAAATTTAAGAAAATAAAACGGCCGCTAAGAGGTTTGAAAAAAAATAGCTTTTCACTTTTTTAACAATAAAGAATCTTAAATTAAAAGAAAATATAATCCTTATGTTTTTTTTTTTTAACAATAAAGAATCTTAAATTACGTTGAATTAAATCTGTAACGGTAAACATATATTATAATGTATGATTTTATTATAAAGTATAATATAAAATTAAATGATAAATCAGGTTAAAGGTGAAGTGAGAAATTTTAGATTGAGAATAGGTATGAGAATTTATTATTATTATTTTTTTTTTTGTAATTCTTTAAAGTCGATAGAAGCAAACTGTGGATGTCATTTCCCAATTTCTTTTAATGGAAGCAAAATGGTGTCATTTAATACGATAGATCTTAGATTTGGCTTCATATCTATTACGTTTACAATTCAAACAAATGATAGAATATCTTTGGTCTTCGTAGTTAACTTGGTGATTAACTTTTCTAACTCATTTGTGTGAAATTTTTTTTTTCCTTTGAATTTTCTAAGATTTTATCTTGATTAATTAAATTAATTTATGTCTTGATTAATTAAACTAATTTATGTTTTGATTAAATAAATATCAGAGACCCATACCATCATAGAGTTACAAGTCATTATGAACCAAAACCAAAACTGCATCCGGTGAAAACATGAAGATACAAGATGAGAGATCCAGTTCTCCAAATGAAGGAACATCACTAGATTGAGCTATTTTGGCTAACCTATCAGCGACCTTATTCGCTGTCCGACGAATATGACAATTTTTGATCTCCCAAGATTAAACAAAAAATGAATAAACCTCGCTAACCAACGATGTCAAACCACCTCCTGTAATCCGTTTAAGCAAACCGTTTAAGTAAAATACGAACTATATCCAAACTGTTCACATTACTTCTTTTCCGTCATCAATGTGTATTCGGATGGGAGTGCTTTTCCAGGATAAGGACTTAAATTTTTCTATTCTTTTTGTTTGAGGAAAAAGAATCCAATGTCAAATAATAATAAAAATCATGATTAAAAGTTTCGACCGTTAATGAGGTTAATTATCTCATTGTAGGTGGGAATTTTATTAAGAGATAACAGGTTGATTATGAAATAAAATTTATTCTCATGAATAAAAATTTAACTTTCACGGTTATAATTTTTAATTCAATTAAAATTATTTTACTACCACATTTATGGTTTACATGCGTTCGATTATTTAAATATTAAATTTAAAATACAATAAAAATATTAAATTAAAAATCTATTAAACATTACAACTTATTTAAATATATCCGATACTATTGAAATATTGAACTAATATAAAATAAAAATATCTAATAAATTTACATCACAAGTAATTAATCATCTAATTAAAAATATAATAAATGATTCACATGAACAGAATTCATAATCTTAAAAGGGAAATATTGTTCAAAAGGGAAGAGTTAGTATGATATATGGGAGTAACCTGGAATGAGTATTCAATTGAGTTAAATAAAAAATTTAAATTAGTTGAGTGGAGTTTTATTTTACGATTTAAATTTTATTTAATTTTTTATTTGAAATAAAATGTGAGTCGAGTTTTTATACAAATTTAATTGTAATTATTTATAATATTATACTACGTATTGGTTCCAATTTAAATAATTTTTTATATCTATATATATTTCTTTATAATTTTTTTAATTTGTAATATATAGGAAGAATTGAGGGTTGAACACTTCAACTTCAACTTAAAAATCAATCATTAATTATTAAAATTTTTGAGTTATTCAAATTTTTATTCCACATCCCAAATTTTATTAAAAAAAATTGAGTTAGATTAATAAAATTTTAAAATAAATTAATACGAATCAATTTCTTTTACATTAAATCGAATCGAAAAACATTTCATACAAACGTAGAAGTTTATTTATTCCATATGAAATTGATTCTATAGTTAAGAAGGGATTCTATGAAAAGGTCAAAACAGTAATAGCTCATGTTCCTATTATAGTTGGAAACTGCAGTTATATTCGAAGGGCGGGTACCGATCCAATTCAGAAACAGAGGGGAAGAACAAGGGCCATTGCATTTTCGCATTGGCACTGGCATTGGCTGTGCCATTGCCTTTGCCTTTGCCAATTTCTGCTGCTGCTGCTTCTACTCGCTTTCTATTCCCCAAAACCAACTGTTGAGTCAGAGAGATGATTTTAACTTCGAGTTCTGAGAGTTAATAATTTGTTTCTTTCTCTTGTTCGTTCTCAGATTTAGCGGAATTTGATTCATCCATTTTTAGCTGTTTTCAGAACGTTCTTTTGGATCATCTTTAATAACCACAAATGCGTTCATCTGTTTAAAAACAAAGGGAGAGATTGTAATGTTTAGTAACCTCTCATTCCTTCGTTGCATTTGTCATTCTTTCTACTGACAGACTGTTTGATCTGATTTGATTTGATTTGATTTGAATTGAGAGTTGTAGCGTTTTGGATACGATTTTCTATTCATGCTTTGATTCTTGAATTTGAAGCTACAAGGTAAGAGGATTGTTTGAATTACATCTTGTTGGAATTTTTGAATTGCTTCTCATTCATCATCAACATTGACGTTAATTCTTAAGTTTGATTTTAAAGGATCAACGGGACATACAAGTGTTTGATATTTGTCCCGAGAGATGGAACTACAGTGAACAAGGCTTCAAAACGGAGGGAACGACATGATTTCTGGTTCTAAAGCTTATAAACGGAAATTTTAGGGAGGTTCAGATGGTAGACATGCTTTCCTCCCCTGAAACCAGCAAGCTTCGATGATTTCTTTGTGAAAAAAGAAAGAAAAATACAAGGGTTGGGAACGGGGACAATGAATCAGGGGGCGGAATTAAATCATGAACAGGAGAAAATTTTAGTTTCCGTTAGATTAAGACCATTGAACGATAAAGAGAGAGCACGGAATGGTTTATCTGATTGGGAATGCATTAACGATAACACCATCGTTTTCAAGAACAACTTGCCTGAACGCGCTATGTACCCTGCCACATACACATTTGGTAAGCATTTACCTCTTCCTCCATTTTGGAACATAGTGAATAAGAGTTGCTTGTGCTTTAATTATTAAACTGTACGACCGGCCGGAGTCGTTGCATCGTGTTGTCCATGAATAATTAGGTGTTGTCTTCTTTGAGTATTAGTAACTTCTCCGATGTTAAACAATGAGTATACGATATTTAGAGTTCATTCTTGCGTTTAAGGATGTAGGATCCAAATACATGGAGATGTATTCAAGGTTAAAAAACTGAGGACAACTTCAGATTATGCATACATGACGAGATCGACTTCCCTTCATTGTAATTTCCTCTTCTTGTTTTTGAATAGACAGAGTTTTTGACTGTACCTGCCCTACTAGTCAAGTGTATGAGGAAGGAGCCAAAGATATAGCACTTTCAGTACTAAATGGTATTAATTGTAAGTAAAGTAATGTTCTTCTTCTCCTTCCTCCTTTTCTCCCTATTTCCAGGTATCTATAAGACCATAACCATATAATAATGTAAATGATTTTACTGTTTTTTATTTGATTCAGCGAGCATATTTGCATATGGGCAAACAAGCAGTGGAAAGACATATACGATGCGGGGGATCACTGATTATGCAGTACAGGATATATATGACTTCATAGAAAGGGTAATGATAAATTTTGGATAACCTTTTCATACTCTTATGTTGCATGGAAATGACATTTTCTTCTGATCAATATCTTAGCATCCAGAAAGAGAATTTTTGGTGAAATTCTCTGCCATGGAGATATATAATGAAGCTGTGAGAGACCTCCTTAGCTCGGATACTACCCCACTCAGACTCCTAGATGACCCAGAGGTCAAAATTTTCCCTCTTCTTTATCTTTGTGGTCGTCATTTTGATTGAGCATTAACTTTTCATTGCGTTGTTTTCACTTCAACAGAGGGGAACTGTTGTGGAGAGACTAACTGAGGAGATTATAACAGACAAGGAATATCTTCAGGAGCTCCTTTCAATCTGTGAAGGTGAAGTGTTTATAATTGGATAATTTGTCCATCTCATTTTCTTTGTTTCACCGGATGACATTTTAAATGCATTTTGGCATATTTTTGCGCAGCTCAAAGGCAGATAGGAGAGACCTCTTTGAATGAAACTAGCTCGAGATCACATCAGATTTTGCGGCTGGTAGGCATCCCTACTTGAGTAAAGTTTCTTATCTTTGTTGTTCTAGTCTTATAGTTTCGTTCAATGATGTAACTTGCAGACAATTGAAAGTTCTGCTCGCGATTATGCTGGAGCCGAAAACTCAAGTGCTTTTGCTGCTTCCGTGGTATAATATTGTTAACTTCTTAAAGAAAAAGTACCTGTCTTGTTTCAGATGGGAATCGATGAAATAAGATAACACCATTAAAATTTAAGCTGGATGACAAGGAAAGTCTAATTGGGGTTTTCTTATGCAGAATTTTATTGATCTAGCAGGAAGCGAGCGTGCCTCACAGACCTTATCTGCTGGTGCAAGATTAAAAGAAGGTTGCCACATAAATCGAAGTTTATTAACTCTTGGAACTGTGATTCGTAAACTAAGGTTGAATAACTTTGTTCTTTCTCAAATTTTGGTAAACAGATATTATAGAGACTATTCTTAACTCATAAACATAGCTTATATTGTGTATGACAAACTTACATGGGCAATATATTTTGCAGCAAAGGAAGAAATAGTCATGTGCCTTATAGAGACTCTAAGCTAACACGCATACTCCAGAATGCCCTAGGAGGCAATGCCAGAACAGCAATCATTTGCACCATGAGTCCTGACCGTAGTCACGTTGAACAATCGAGAAACACTCTCTCATTTGCAAACTGTGCTAAAGAGGTAACAACCAATGCACAAGTCAATTTAGTTATGTCCGATAAGGCATTGGTAAAGCAATTGCAAAGAGAATTGGCTAGACTGGAGAACGAAATGAAGTGGATGAGAGCATCACCACTCAAACTTGATACGGATAATTTGTTGAGAGAGAAAGAGCTACTCATTGAGCAGGTGACTATACGACTTCAGAAACCCATTTTCCATTCATTTAAGCTTGATATCTTGCATCTAAGAAAAATAGAAGTAAACATCATATAGACCCTGTCTTTTTGTAGTTATCACTAGATCTGTTATTTGGATTCTACAAAAGAATTTAGGAAAATAAATAGAATTTAGGAAAATAAGATAATTAAAGCATCATGCAATGGCAGCATGCCCTCAGTTAACGATTTATTCATGTTAACCTTGCTTTTTCTTTTTCGAGAATCTACAGATGGCCAGAGAGATGGAAGAATTGACTCGACAACGTGATCTTGCTCAATCCCGAATTGAGAATTTGCTACTATCAGTTAGAGAAGTTCAAATGTTAGCGAGTGCAGAATATTCATCATCAAATCCATTCGAAGTGGCCAATGCTCCCTGTACGGTTGATTACAGCAAGCATAGGGATACTGTTGCACCAACTGTGCCTATGACCAACAACCGACATCTGATTCCTCTAGAGAGCTATGAAGAGGAATGTCATCCCAATGGCACCACTCCGCTGTTGGAAGGAACTGATACAAGCAACGGTTTCAATGAGGTTACTCTAAAAATGGGCGAAGAGTTTGAAGATAACTGCAAGGAAGTTCGATGCATTGAATTCGAAAAACCGAACATTAAGATGGATGAAAAAACAGATGTTTCCTCTTTGATTCCTGATAACAATGAAGTAGAATTAACCCTTGAAACCGATGAATTATCAATCGGTCTCATGGAACACGAAGGGAAACCAGCCAAGATGGAGTTCGTTATCAAGGAAATAGAAACTGATCATGTATCAGCCATTCCGGATGAAGAGGAAGAAAAAGTATCCATCAGTGCTCCTGAGGTTATTGAAGGGGAATTAATTGGGAGAGATTCAAGTATTGAGAAGAAGGAAGGCGATGGGTTCTGCAGTAATCCCGAGGAAAATCATGGAAAATTAGACATGAAAGAAAATGAAAAGGGAGACTTGCAATCAAATCATGTTAATAAAGATGAAAGTTACGAGGCATTGAAACAAAAAATACAGGAGCTGCAGGAGACCATCAAATTTCTAGTCACTTTAGGCGATTCGCCAGCTGCGTTAGATGGAACTAGCTCTGGTAGCATAACCCTGAGCAGAAGCAGAAGCTGCAGGGCGATTGTCAGAAGTTTGCCATCTTCACCTAAGTTTGAGAACACACAACATAATAAAAGCAACCCCCCTTCCACAACAGTTGAAAAGGACTTCCTTCAAAATGCAAAAGCACTTTCAGATAAACTTAATGGACCGGAAGGTGACAACAGAAATGGAAATATGTCCAGAAGTAATTCTCAAAATTCAATTAGCAATGGCTCCAGGGAAGCACAAAGTGTGAAAGATATAGATGGGGAAGATAATTATAGTGAAGTCGGTTCTCCTCCACAGCCATCGAAGTTATCTGGCAGTGATTCTACGAGAGGAACTTCCTTATACACTGATCTTTCTGAAAGTGGCAGTGAGACAAAGTCCCAACCAGAGAAACAAATTCATCAGAAATTGGTGGTGAACCCTCATTCCCTTCTTCATTTTTTATTACTTCTCACATGATGAAATACATCTTTTATATCAACTATTTTGATATGACTTAGGTTCCCTCCCATAAGACCAAGTATGATTCATTTTTCACATATTTATAGCTTATCACTGATGATTATTGGCTACTAACATTTGTCCTTTTTTCATTTGAATGGTTATGGATTCTAGGCACCTGAAACCAAGGAGAAGACCGAGAATTGTGAAGAAAGTAAGGATTCCGAGAAACTGCACTCTAGTTGGCCGGCTGAATTCGAGAATTTGCAGAGACAGATAATCGAACTTTGGGATGCATGCAATGTACCGTTAATCCACAGAACCTATTTCATCATGCTTTTCAAAGGTGACCCTTCTGATTCCATTTATATGGAGGTAGAGTTCAGAAGATTGTCTTTCTTAAAGAACTCAATGCCATTAGGAAGCAAAGGTTTCAAAGATTGTCCAATTGACGCTGCAGCTTCAAGGTGAATTTAAGATTTCTTTAGTTGGAACAGTGCCATGCACATTTATGATTTAGCTCTAGACGTGTTAATTCTGATTCCTCTCCCAGAACATGTATCAAAACAACTTACATGTTTTGTGGTGGCAGTGCGAAGGATTTGGTTCGTGAGAGGAAAATGCTGTGCAAGCAAATACAGAAGAAGTTCTCAAAAAAACAGAAAGAGGAATTGTATAGGGATTGGGGGATTGAGTTAAACACCAAGCAAAGGAGCTCACAACTATCGCAACGTATATGGTCAAAGACGCAGGACATGGGCCATGTGAAACAGAGTGCTGCTCTAGTGGCGAAGTTGTTGGGGATCGTGGAACCGGGTCAAGCACCCAAGGAGGTAGTTGGACTCAGTCTCCTGCCTCGATCCGTAACCCGAAAATCCTCCGGTTGGAAGCACATCCTTCCTCCATTGTTATAGAAGGTAGAGCACAAGACAAGACTCAGTAGGTTGGATATATTTGCATGGTGGTGAAATCTTCTCATTTCTTTCCAACTCTTGAAACAAAATCGGAAGTTGTATATATCATTTGTTTTTATCGTATTTGATGTGCCGACTCCAAACATATAACAATGGAATGAAGGGATTTTCTTTGCTTAATCCATGACCAACATTACTCAAGTCAAGTAGGTTGATTCTTCAAGAGTTGCTTGCTTCCACTGCAGCACGTACATCTATTGAATAACATTGTCGACAGGTCAGTTTTAGAAGACTATATTCGTATGGTAAACTAAGTTTAGTGGTTTCAATTAGACACAACAAACTTGACTTGAGATTTTAACTGATTTATTCGAATCAATACTTGAAATTATTTTGAATACGGTACCTTTTAATCTGAAACTCGAAACAGATTTTAAATCGAACTGAATAAAACCAAATTGTTTTTACTCAAACTGAAGACAATCCGAAATTGCATTAACGATCACGATGGTAGATAACTCAACCTGGCCTGGTACAATGCATCATCACTAGGTAAAATTGATAGTAAAACTAAACTCAAACAAAATCTTATCATCTTCAGATACCAAATAAGAGATTGCAGAAACTTTAAGATAACATGAAATGCAAGCTAGTTTAAGATATCAAAGCTCATCATATTCACACCAAACTCGGCATTTCGAAACAATGAAAAGGGGGAACTAGCAAAAGAACTATTGGAAGCAGCAAGTCTCCATGGTTTACATAGGATCCACAAGTACAGAACTTTATAAATGAAATAAGGTTTACAACTTTTATTGAAACAACTAATATATATCGAATCTACTATCATCATCCCCTTCGAGTTTTTTCAATCAGTAGAAAAGAAAAAGCTCAAGGGCTGGCAGCCAAGAAATTTTATGTAGAAAATACTTTAACATCAAAACTTATATACTTCTGACCAGCAAAAGAATTGAACAACTATTCAGGAACCAAAGCCAAGCATAAGAATCATCGAAGAATTAGGCCTTCCATCACTCGGCTCGGGACTGACCAGCTCTAGAAGAGAGAATAATGCCGACAATCAAGCCATATAGCGCCAATGCCTCGGCAAAGATAAGAATGAGGATCATCCCAACAAAAAGCTTTGGCTGTTGTGCATTAGCTCTGCATATTCCAATTAAACGATAGTAGTAACAAATATCATCTTAAACAAAATAAATACTAGCACAGACCCAATGGTGATATAGCACTACTTTAAGGGATAGAAAATGTTCATCTTTCCTTCCCAATCATAATTGGTAAGTACCCTAACAGCATCTCGGATTCTCGGTTTGTTCATTAGCTGTACAAAATCCAATACACGCTAGGACAAGAGTTTAGAAGTAATACTACTTGCAAAAATAAAGCAATAAATCATCAACAACAGTACTAATGAATACCAACATAGACAAAATGAAAAAGAACATACAGCACTAGTTTGAGGGGATGTCTAATCTTTCCTTGCAAACCAATCACAATTCACTCTAACAGCATCTCAATTTGGGCATTAGCTCTACAAAAACCAATACATGCTAAGATCACAAGAGTTTAAAAGTAATACTCAAAAAAAAAAAGCAACAATCATCAAAAACAGTACTCATGAATATCAACTTAAACAAGAAGAAAACTTGAATAGCAACTTAAACAAGAAGAAAGCTAACATATAGCACTAGTTTATGGGATATATAACAAGATTAAAATTCTCCTAAGCTGGATCTAAAAAACAAGTAAAAAAAGTGGATTCCTTGGCACAAAACCGATGTGTTCATGAAGCACAAACCATGTAAACATGAACTGGAATGTTTAAGCAAAGAGAAAAGAGCATTACCTAACGCCAGCATCACCAACGATCCCAATAGCCATACCAGCGGAAAGACCAGCAAGTCCACAGGCGAGACCAGAAGAGAGATGGGCGTATCCATCGAAAAGGTAATAAGATTTAGCCTTCGGGTTGATTCCGGTACTAATGATTACAGCAATAATCAAGCCATAAATACCGAGCACACCAGCCATAACCACGGGGACGATCGACTTCATCACCAGCTCTGGCCTCATCACACCCATCGACGCCACACCAACCCCACTTTTTGCGGTCCCATAAGCGGCTCCCATACCTACGAAACATCCGATCAAAACCCAAACCCCACATATCATCAGAGATAAAAGAGAGAATGAAAAATCATATTTTTTTTTATTGAAGACCGATTATCTAAATTGCTTACATGAGAAAACGAGGGCAGCAGCGGCACCCAAGAAACCGAAGAAGGGAGCAGTTTCATCGCCGCTAAATGTTGAAGCCATTTTTCTTCTCGATGAGACTAATGAATCGTATCTGAGCAGGTTAATTATCTTCGAAACTCTATGTGGATGGAGAGTTATAATTGACGGTTCCCGGCTTCTTTGAACAAGTACCGAAACAAGGACAACCTCAAACAACTGAAGATAGGGCTTTCTGTTAACAAGGCTCTTCTCTTGTTGGGCTTCGGAAAATTCTAAAAGAACCCTTAATGTTTGGTGAGAATTTTACGATAAAATCTAATCCAAAATTAAATTTTAAAATATGTTAATATTAAAAAAATTAATTTAAGTTTATATGATACGAGTAACGAGAATGTTTGAGTTGATTTTATTTTTCATGAGTTTATAGATATTTTAATCTATTACGAGATGTTTTTTAAATATAATATTTTAGTATCATAAATGATAAAAGACACGATTTTTCTCACGTCATATAAGATATATATTATAATTTTAAGCTATTTTTAAATGAAAATAATCAAAAGCTTCCCTTTGAGCTGGATTGATACCCAACAAATCTTTTCATTCCAATCTCCTATCCTCTTTGTTTGTACACACTCAACACTCTCTTTTAATTCTCGTGAAAAATTAATATTCAAAAAATAAATGCCTTCAATTTTTTAACACATCCTATCAAAACAAATAATAATGGGTTTGTATGGTTTTATCTCGTACCGATACTCTTTTTATAATTCGTTTAAGGTAACTCAACTCAAAGAAGTATCGATATGAGTATAATTGTTTTATTTATTATTTCGATACTAAATCGTACTTTAATATAATGATAAGACTTCAGTAGTTAAGTTAGCTATAATTAGTTAATTAATTATTAAATTTATACATATACAAATATATAATAGCTTATCATTTAATAAAATTTATAAAATTTTATTTTTTATATTAATTTATAATTTATTTTTATATAATTTAATATTTTGTGAAATGAATACAAACTGATACAAAATAAGTGGTGAATATTTAATTAGATAATAAATATAAGAGTAAATTTAAGTATATATCCGTTTATATATATAAATTTAGAAAATGATACCATTATAAATAATAAATTAATTATGAATATAAAAATTTTATGTGGGTATAAATATAGAGCGGAAACCTCCCTAATTAGAATTCACTAGGTAACCTTATTTCCACCTTAGTGTCTGTCACCGCTACAAGTCAAAGCGTCTTTGCTCTTTAGAATAACCCATCACGAATTTTTGCTCGCTTCCGACAGCGGCAGATTGCAGTGATTTAAGTTTATTTTCTAGATTATTAATTAATCTAAAAGAAAATTTTATAACGGATGTCAAACACCGCCGAACATTATTAAATTGATTTATAAAGATTAAAAAATTTAAGGATTTAAAATATAATTATCAATTATTTAAATTAATTTTTTATTAAATTACTTTTATGTATATTTTATTTTATTAATTAAATAAAAATATTAAACCTTAAAAATTAATTTAAAAACTAAACTCTAAACCCTAAAATCAAAGTCATTAAACATTAATTACAAACCCTAAAATATAATATTAAAATCTTAGATTCAAAATTTAAAACCAAAAATCTTAAAAATACTAAACTATAAACACTAAATTCAAAATATAAAATCCTAAACCCTAAAATAACAAAAATTCTTAAACCTAAAACCTAAAATCTTAAATTAATTATTGGTTTTAATTTTTTGGTTTATACTTTCAGAGGTTCATATTTTCTATTTTAGGGTTTAGGATTTTATATTTTTAAGGTTTAAAGTTTATGATATAGTATTTTGGATTTTAGAGTTCAAGGTTTAATATTTTACCTTTAACTTTAGGGTTTTAAGTTTCTAACGTAATATTTTTATTTTTAAATTAAAAATAATTTAAATAAATTATTTTAAAAAACTAAAATAATATATTTTAAAAAAATTATTTTCAATAATTTAAAATTATATATTTAGTCCTTAAAATTTTAATTTTTACTAACTAATTTAATAGTATTCAACGATGTTCATCGTTAATAGTGTCCAGCAATATTTGACGCACGTGTTAAACTCATACCTAATCTAAATCAATCACTAATTTTTCTTTACCGAATAAATAACGTAAAGAAAAAAAAAAAAAAAAAACAAAAAAAAAACATCAACTTGCTTCCCTTCACAATTCTAAATCTTGAGAAGCACTCATCGTCTACTCTCTCTCTCTCTCTCTCTCTCTCTGCACGTTTCACTCTCTTACCAAAGAAGCAAGAAAAACCAGGATGGGTTCGGTTTCACTGAAGATTGGAGATGGAACGGCAAGATTCAAGCGAGCCGCTCTTTGTTCTTCAGCTGTTAACATTCTCATGCTTGTCTCCGTTATTATCACCAATCTCTTTGCTTTATATGCCTTCACTTACTCACCAAAACAACACATAACCAACCCTTTTCACCATCCCCACAAGAACATCTCTCTAATCTCTCAACACGTCTCGTTGATTATGAAAGAGATCGATTCTTCTCAAAGAAAGCTTGCCCAGATGGAAAAACAGCTCCTTGGTTACGACACTCTTGATCTTTCAAGACCCAATCTTGCAACTGAGCTCAAGTTGTTCCTTCAACATCATCAGCTTCCTTTGGGGAAGGATTCAAAAACAGGGATCACTGAGATGGTGGCTTCCGTGGGACATTCTTGTGAGAAATCTACTGATTTGTTGTCCCAGTACATGAGTTACAAGGTTTCTGGACCTTGTCCAGATGACTGGAGTCTTGCTCAAAAGCTAATATTGAAGGGATGTGAGCCTCTGCCTAGGAGGAGATGCTTTGCCAAGACTGTTCCTAAGGTAGGCCTTACTTATTTACCTGTTTCTCTTTGGAAGCCTGTTAGTGAAAAGATTTTGACTTGGAGTGGCCTTGGTTGCAAGAATTTCAACTGTTTGAATACTAAAAAAGTGAGTAAAGACTGTACTGGTTGCTTTGATTTGGTTAATGGATATGAGGCTCAAAAATATGTTAAGACCAGAAGCAAGAATGATTTTCTTATTGATGATGTGTTGGCTATGGGGAGTGGTGGGATCAGAATAGGATTCGATATTGGAGGTGGGTCTGGGACTTTTGCTGCTAGAATGGCTGAGAAAAATGTGACTGTCATTACTAACACCCTTAATGTTGATGCACCATATAGTGAATTCATTGCTGCAAGAGGCCTTTTCCCTTTGTTTTTGAGTTTGGACCATAGGTTCCCATTCTATGATAATGTGTTTGATTTGGTTCACGCGACAAGCGGATTAGATATGGGAGGTAAACCAGAAAAAATAGAGTTCTTGATGTTTGATATAGATCGGATTTTGAGGGCGGGAGGCTTGTTTTGGTTGGATAATTTTTGTTGTGCCGATGATGAAAAGAGGAAGACCTTGACTCGTTTGATCGAAAGGTTTGGGTATAAGAAGCTGAAATGGGTTATAGGAGAGAAGATAGATGCTGGTGGGTCAGGAAAACCTGAAGTTATCTTTCTGCTGTTTTACAAAAGCCGGTGAGAATCTAATGGTTACTAGGAAAGATTATTTGTTGACATTTAGCTTTATCCATTCAAAATTTGTGTAAGCTTTGTTGCCTTACATACCCGCATGATTTTATTCTAACTTCTAATAAATACTGCAATTGCTATCCTCCTAACTAGCTATGGTTGAGGAGAAGGCCAGGGCTTCTGTAATCTAGAGTCTTCTCTTATGCATATTCTTGAAGTTGGTCAAGCTTTTAACTTTAGTGTTTCAGTTTTACTTGAACTTGCCTTTGCTGAAGATTATGATTCCTACTGTATGCTTGGATTTGGATCTCTAACATCATACTGTTGATGTCTTTGGAAAGCATATATGATATGAATCCAACCACCTTGAATTGCTATGCATGAAGTTAAACCGTCTTCTTCCTTGCCCTGGCATTCAGCTTCTTGTTCTATTGGGCACTGCAAATGCAATTACAGACCCTGTTCTTTTGTCTCTTCCAAATATAAATAAGATTACATGTTTCTGGCAGGGTCTTTAATGACGGGTATTATGATTTATGACAACTTGTCAACTTTCTAGTTATATTCCACTTGTTTGGAAATGCTACTGACAAATTACGACAATATAAATGATTGGTTAGTATTGACAATCCCCCACTCCTCTGCTCCAAATAAATAAGGAACTTTCTAAGGTAAAATGAATTATTACAATAATCCCCAATGTCCCATGAGACACAGAAATGGAACAATGCCCTCTGGCACATAACTCCCAACTGATTCATACCTTGGTATATATTCTCACATGTGGAGCCGTTTTCTAGAAGGCTACTCATAGAAACAGAAGGAAGGGAGTCGGGGACAAACATAGAACTTTATGTTGGTGGGAGCGATCACCCCCTCGGTCCATCCCTGAGGGGAGTGCCACCCGATCCATCCAGTAAGTCTTGTTCAGAGATTCTGCAAGGGTAGCAGATGTACTATAGGATTGAACATTCCAACTAGAACTCGAGTTTCCAACCAAACAATCTGAAGGTTTTTGAATATCAGTATCTTTCAATGACAAAACTTGTCCATATCGACATTTGAAACCGAAGAATCAATCATGGACTGCATGGATCGTTCTGAGTGAGTAAAGATAAATGGTCTACTTGTGATGCAAGACTGTAATAATTCTGCGTATGACCCTATGTATCTTGACTCCATATAAGAAGTTCCATTAGTAAGATGGCCAGCTGATAAAGCTCTATATTTACTAGGAAGATGCAAACGGTATTATCCTATTGCAACAAGCCAGGCAACTCGGGATCCAAGTCACCAACTATTTTGCCCATACATCTGCAGAAAACTGTGAGACAATAACAGACAACAATTATCTACTACATAGACGGATATTTTGGATATTCATACATTAGAACAAATGATATTGTTATTTACCTGGACAAACTTCCTAGATATTCATACAAATGTTTTAAGGTAGCCATTAAAACCATAAAAGATTATAAAAAAAATAGTTGTTCACAAACTTGTCGAGACGAGTTGGGTTTTTACTCGACTTGATTCATTAATATTTTGATTTAAACTCGATTTTGAGTCAACTCAACTTGAATCGAGTGTTAATCGAGTTTTGACTCTATCGAATTCGGATTATTTATGAGATGCTCAACTCAATAAGCACCCTAGTGTTAGGCCTAAAAGTCTTAGATAATAATGATTTGAAAGTTTGATCATGACTGTTGGATAACACAGTTAACTTATGGGTCAAATAGACGAGTGAATTTAAAGTATAACTAAAAAAGGAGTTTCAAAACTTGTTGGAAAAACTTAAAATGTTTAGATCACATTTTAGGTTGTTTTTTTCGTGAATTTTTTTTATAAGTAAATTTATTATTCAAGAAGCAGAAAAAACTGCTACAATAAATTAAGAAGCTTCATGGGGTACCATCTCCTTAAAAAATTCCCCAAACAGCTAATATATTGTTCTGTATATTTCTTGGCTTAAAGTCTTTATGCTTTAAACGAAAAGAAACAATAGATTTTATATATTCAAATAGAGCAAAACAATCTCTATGTGCATTACGAAAAATCTTTCGATTCCTTTCCTCCCATATAGAATAAATGAAAACCTGACATGCCACTTTTAATATAAGTACTGCAGAGGATCTTCCTTTTAGACTAGCCATTATCCAGCAGATCTCTACATTCCAATCCAGAGCCTCCCTATGAACATCACTGCATAGAAGAATCATCCTCCACACATCCCTTGAATAACAACAATAAAAAAAAATATGATTCATTGTCTCCTCCGAACTACGACAAAGCAAACAGATGTCATCATTTTCAAGTCTCATACGCATCAACCTTTCTTTGGTAGGAAGCCTATCAAGTAAGGTCATCCACGTGATCACTGCATGTTTAGGTATGTGCATAGGAAACCATGTAATTTTATGCCATGAAGCTCTCTCCCTTGTTACCCTTATGTTATTCCAAATTTCTCTCACACCAAATACCTTATCAACAATCAACACAGATGAAGCTAGTTCCCTCATTTTTAAAAGTTTTTTAAATGCCCAGCTATAATGGTTCTTAATGTCCATTCGCCAAAAATCTGCACCCTTAATAACATATGCCTTGATCCAAGCAATCCAAAGAGACTCTCTCCCAGACAGAAGCTTCTGAATCAAACGAATCATACAAGCCTAATTCTACTCCCACAAATCCTTCAAGCCAAGACCTTCTTCATTTTTTAGTAGACATATTTGCTTCCAAGTCACTCTTGCATCAGTAGCTGCAACATTCTTTCCCTTCCATAGGAACCTACAACACAAGGATTCAATTTCATTGACAACCCCTTTAGGCAGAATTACCTGCATGCACCAGAAATTAGTCATACTAAAGAGGATAACTCTAATAAGCTGCAATCTTCCAGCATAACTGAGGTGTTTCCCTGACCATTGATTTATTTTGTTTTTAATCCTTTCAACACGCCTAATTTAAATTCAATTGCTGCTTGGATCTCTTCTTGCTTTCGAATTGTCACTCCCGAAAGAAAAATCTCAATTTTTGCTGCATTCAACCTTAACCTCGATATTTCATAAAATTTCTCCAAGACACACTGAATACTTATGATTGAATCCAGATTACCCTTGCAAAAAATTAAGAGATCATCAGCAAATTATAAATGGGTTAGATGAACCTTTTTACATTTAAGGTGAAAATGAAAGACACTCTTTCTAACAGTAGCATCTAACATATGTGAGAGAATATTCATTGCCATGATAAATAGGTACGGCGAAAGAGGATCTCCTTGATTTTGTAAGTATAAAAACTTAAAAAAATCACGAAAAATCATTAAACTTGTTTTATAAGTATTAAAACTTAAAATGTTATTAAAAGAGTAGCATTGAACCTTGAAAAAAAAAAAAACCTAAAATATTATATAAAAGGTTAATATTTTAAAATTTTAAACAAATTTCGAAACTATCATTTTTAAACCGTACTCTAAATTGTTACACTTTAAAGTGGCAAGTCGATGTCATCGAATCAGTAACTGTGTCAGTTTTCTGAAATGATCGCAATATGAAAACTCCAGAGGTTTTAGTACCTTGAGTCCAGAGGATTTGGGCGGCATAGTGATACTAGAGTTGTTGCAGAGAACCCAAAGGCAAATGCACAACATACAAGATATTAAGCCGAATATGCTTTAGACAAGTGGGCACAAAGCTTCATCCTACCCATGGGCCAGCATTGGAAAAGACAGAGGCCGAAGAAGCCTGCACCTGCACCATACAGTCTCGATCAACTCCAATGGAGGATCCGACATTACTTTGCTTAAAGGTTGAAACATTTCTGCAGGAATATGTCGACGATCGCCCAATGAGGACACGACTCCGAGGTAATCAATCATCTTTGATTCTCAATAATTTAGGCAAAGGTACAGTCAGCCAGGGTGGACACATTGTTAGTGGACTACACCTCTGCACATCAGATTCCTGTAAAAATCTAATCCTTGGTTGATTCACAAAGAAGTGGAGGACATCTGTGTTGGTTTGGTCAATCATTTTAATGGTGGGTTCAGATTTTCATGGCTGAAAAAACAAAGTACAGTCCATTTAGCACCATGTACTCTACTTATGATTGACACTGCAGCTGGATTTCATATTTCTGGGCACCTTCAAAATACTAGGTTACACTCTCTTTGTTTCTTTTTAGGCGTGACGAGTTTTTGTTCTCTTGATTGAAATCTTATCCCGGTTATTCAACTTGTCTACTTCTCATGGGCGTTCAGCGTGAAATCGGATAGTTAAAGGGTCGTTTTAATACCACTTGTCACGGGGTTATTATCCTCTTCCCAAAAAACATATCTGACAGGATAAGATGTGCAGCGCCACGGTATATATACCTCAAGACCTCCCTTTTCTTTTCCGATATAAGATTAATGTTACTTACCTCTTTTTAGACGTGACAATATACATACACAGATACAGATTGATATACACATACATATACAGACAGATCATTCTTTTAGGTGTTGAAAATTTTGAAAATACTATAATATTCAATCCATTTATGATTTTAACCACTACATATCATCATACAGGTATGGGGTTTCTTTCAGAACACCAACCCCATATTTTATCTATATATTCCTTCTGGACCCATCATCTTTCTAGTTTGGTAATTGATTCTCAGCTCCATCGAACGCCCATGTGAGCTGTGTTTATTTTAAACCAGAAGGATACAGAGAAGATGATGACAAAGTTTCCCCCGTATTATACGGGCTTGTAACATGGTTTAAAGCTATCTTTTGTGAACGTAAATATACGTTAATCATGTCTTAAATTTTTACATGTAGAAATAATTCCTACGTACAATGCCAGTCCAAACATGTGTCTATCATGTCTGAATATTGCAGAGGGTTGTTAAATCTTCGAATCCTGGTTTGGTTTGCATCAAATTGTCTCGTGCATTTCTGACATCTGTCTCTGTCACCCATCTCTACATGTTGAGAATGGATTTGGGAGATCTTTTATAAATGTCAGGATGATATATTATATGAATTCATGGTAACTAAATATGTTTAATCACAGTTTTAGTCCTTTAAATTTTGAAAATTTCTAGGTTTGTTTCAGACAATTAGAGACCACAGCAGAGGGTATCTGTTGCAATGATTTCAGACAGAAATGTGACGTGACTGAAAGAATATTAAGGGGGATGAATTTAAAGATCGCGAGAAGCCAAGAGGCTTTGCATATCTTATTGGTATCATAATCTACGGGCACAAGTCCAATCATTTGATATTGCAATGATTAAGTTACCTTTGATAATGCAAAATTATTAGCACTTTCAAGTCATTTGATACCCTAATCTCACCCACCATTGATTGTTGCTAATTGTATCATAAATGCCATTATGTTCCCTAATTACGTCCAAAGGGTCACTAAATCCGGAGAGATTATTAGGTGAATCTTGTTCACTATGTTATTTATGGTCCAAACAATCAGGACCGTTGATCTTTAAATAACCACCTAATAACTATCCACCCACTAAATTCATGTAGGAAAGAGATAATGATTCACTTAAAAAAAAATTAAGATCAACAGTCCTGATTGCTTGAGACCATGGATCCTATTCACCTAATAATTTTTCCTAAATCTGTCATCCTAACGGAATATTGTCGACTATTCGTGAATGTTTCCCACTTTTTATTGAAAAGAATTTAATTTGGGGGTTTTTCTTTAAAATCTTATTTTTAAAATAATAAAAAGTCGTTAAGTTTTGGATTTTGAGAGTTAAAGTGATAATTAAATCAAAATTTTATTATATATACGAGTAAATTTTAAAGATTCGATAATAAACAAAAAAACTATCATAACTTTGTCTGATACTAGTTATATTTATTTTTAATAAAAAATATTACATTAACTATTTATATTCTGATAAATAACTTAAACAATAAACATGATATACGAAATAAATAAATAAATAAATAAAACATACATACGTTAAACATATATATATATATATAAACATAGTAAATATCAAATATATATGAACGTAGGAAAAGCATACACATACATATATAATATATTTGAATATTAGTAACACATATAAACATGAAGAAATAAATAATATGATATAATATAAAAAAAACTTAAATAAACAAAAAATTAACAATAAGTTCATTAAATATTTTATTAAATCATAAGAATGAATTATACAATAATTATAAAATGAAATGAAAAAAATATACTCAAATATTTATGTTTGATCAACTAAATTAGTATATATATAATTAATAGGGACCAATTGTATAGTTATACAAATTTCTATTACAGTTGTTACATAGGTTAAATTTTTGCGGTTGGTGATTTGACTAAGATCAATTAAAATAGGACAAACCCAATAATCGATGACTACCCATGTAATTTACCCATAAAAATTATCATCTTTTAATTACATCCTAAAAATATAGAAAGTTAATCTAGTAAAAAAGTTGTGCTAATTTAGAAGTTCGGGATCGAGGTGAGATTATATCATGAATTTTGTTCATCGATCACGTTATCCGTAATTCATGTAATTAAGTTTGTTCATCTTTAAGTAATTATCTGATAACTACTTACTCTGCCACTCACCTATTATAAGTAGAAAAGAAGTGATGAATCACTTTAAAAAAAACATGAATTAAAAAGAATATGATTGGTTGGAACCATAAATAACGTGATAAGTAAGATTTGTGATATAATTTCTCGGGATCTAGGGTGTATTTGCCTGTGTGTGTTTTTTTGTTCCGATCTCGTCCCAGTATCTTAATCCCCAGATAGTTTTCATTCTCTCTCTCCTGGCCTGCAGTTTAAATAGAATCTACGGGTCTTAGTTTTCATAAATGAGGAATCTGCTCCGCTCCAGCCTCCAGTCACCGTCCAAACAAATGTTTATTGGGTCTGGAAAGCTGAAACATAGGAAGAAAGCAAGCTACGACTCTATCCCATACTTTAAATCATGTTTTGGAGTGTTGACATCAGAAAGTTGAAAAGTTTATGATTCTTTTGGATTAAAAATGGAGTTAAATGCTTTTTTTACTGTCGTTGTAGTGGTTAGTGCCCCTCCTATCTGGACTGTCGATACTTTCGGTCGCATGGTTCAGACTTTCTATGTGAACGTGGAGAAGATAATGATGATGACAATGCCTACACCTATATACCTACGCACCCTTGAACGTACGGAGCGTGACCTTCTGCCATCACACTGGTCTCTGGGTGACTACTGCAGAGCCCGAGGAAGTTTGAATGTTCCGATAAAATATATAAATTCGTTAAATTATTTTTTAATTTTATTTTAAATTATTTTCATATTTAAAAATTATTTGGACTTAGGAGATTAAATGAAGCGCTCTGTTAAATAATGAAGTTATGAATTTTGTGACAGAAATATATTGGAAAATGAATCTATGCGGAAAGAACATGGGGGAGGTTGATGAGTATTAATTACTAATTAGCGTAAGGGTAATTACGGTGTCAGTTCAAAATGAAAGGGGTTATGTATAATTTATAAAATGAAGTTATTAGAAAAAATAAAATGTTTTTTTTATTATTTCTTGTATATAGATAAAATGATTTTGATTTAAATTTGATTTGATTTATCTGAATTGATATAAGAAATTGATCTAAATACGGGGATTAGAATTAGATTCAAAATTGATTTTATTTTTAATTGAACAGAAAATAAACCCAAACCACTTTTTTAATAAAATTTAATGAACTCAAACCAATTTTTAATCGAATTAAATGGATTTAAATTGATTTTATCCGAATCGAAAGTAACTAAAAAAACATTAAAATAAATCAAGAAAGATGAGATTTGAATTGTCGCAAAACTTACCAAAGAGTCAAATATACAAGTTATATATATAGGGTGAAAAAAACTAATTCTACCTAAAAGTCAACTAAAATTGATTGATCTCCTATTAAGTAGACATTGACTTGTCCTGAAAGGAAATCAATCGAACCAAAAATTAACTAAATTAAAAATCAACTGACTCGAGACCTTGATCCGATATCTAAACTAAAACTTAATCACACCTGAACAAACTTAAATTGAATATAATCAAACTTGAAATAACTCAAGCCGAATAATCCGTTTGTCAACTTTAACTATATATTTATATATATTATCTTTTGAATACAAACGAGTCTAATAAGACTTAATGTTCATGAAGTATAATATTATTTTACTTTTTCGTGAGTTTCATTATTAATTCACAATTAATTTCTTATTTTTTTTCAAATGTTTAATTTAACTAATTTTAAATTACTTTATAAAAATTTTATACAATTATTTTATTCCACATGTTCATAACTATAACTACATCTGAACTTCAACAAAAGCATTAAAAGCTTAGGTTTCATAATAATCTATAGGAAGGTCCATTTCTAGGCGACAATCATTATTAACATAATTTCCGAACTTCAATAATTAAAGTAATGAAACAAAACTACCATCATTAGTACCGGGTTAATCGAAGTGGTTGGTCCAAACAATAAATAATTTGATATTATTTAAGATTTTAAGCTCGAATATTATATATAAAAAATTTATGTTAAAAAATTATCGATTAAAATCAAATATATAATACAAATCGATTTAAATTAATCTAACCAAAACTAGCACCATTAATTTATTAGACTTAATCGCTGACAAGAGGTTGGCAGTGGCACCATGCTAGGATATTTAATTAATTCCGATTTCTGCAACACAGGAATTGCTGTTCTGATAGCTATAGGAGACGATGTGGATCAAACATGGCCAATAAGGTTTCATTAATTTAGATTTTTTTAAAAAAATTAATACGTGTTTAAATGCCCAATTGAAAATATTATATTAATCAAATCCCTCCATGCATCTAATTGTATTTCCTATCAAATTTGCATGCAAACTATACTCTACTGTAATAATAATTTTTGTTTCTGACACATCTCAACACAGAAGCTGCCTACTTGCTTCTATTAATGTTGTAATGCTTCCAAAATTAGTTCACAGATTCCTGTGATTTCAAGTAGATGGTTTGTACGATTCGATGGGTTGATTTGGTTTTTTCTACAACTGGGTATAGCTATGCACGGTGTTGTTAGTAAGAATCACAAGTGAGGGGAATATTTTAATTTTAACATCGAAATACGTAAATTATTCGAATCTATAAAAATCGAATTGTACATTCGCAATCCGAGTTCGATATTCGAATTCATTATAGTTAAAACGCTGATAAAAACAACTTTAAGTAAAGAATTGGTAGTTTAGATTAAAATTGATGCAATTAGGGGTGATAACGAGTCGAACCGAGTCCGACCTGGACGCGAAGTTCGGTGAATTTAGAATTTTAGGCTCTGGCTCGGTTTAAAAATTATAATATTGGGCTCGACTCGGGCTCGTCAGGCTCGACTAGGTTCAACTCAAAATGAAAAAAAATGTCTAATTTATTTTAGTAGATTTCTCATATTTTATTTTATTACTTTTCTTTTACTAAAGAGATTAATTTTTAGTGTATATATAATATATACATAATATAATTATCCCAAGCCTATTCACGAGCTTTTTGTGCCGAGCTTGAATCAATTCGATTTGATTCATTAAGGTCACGAGCTGAACCTTAACCTGAGTCAAGCTCACGAGTTGATCAGGCTCATTATCATCTTTAGATGCAATGGTAAATTTTATTTATTAGGTATGGGATTTGGTTGTATGCGAAGGACAAGTCGACGTAAGAAGTTTGTACTAATGACAGAAGAGTATAGCATTAGTACACATAATAACACATTAATCCAAAATTTGTCATGAAATAGGACAATAAAGACACCTTCACGTTTGCTTTAATAAAAAACAAAAGAACAACCAAGATGCATGGTTTATTTATTTATTTATTTATTATTTTAAATAATTTGAGCTGGTGTATTTTAAAAAAAATGAAAAAACTGTACATATTAGGTAATTCAATTAGCAATGGTTTAGTTTGACACTGATTGTTATAAAGGTAACTTCAAGTACATTTGGCAATTATGGAAACCTAAGTTACGGATAAAAATCTTAAATCTTAAAAGTATATCATATTTTTAATTTTTTAAATCTTAAATATAAATTTAATAGACTTAATTGTAGTCCATCAATATTGAGTTATTATGATTAGATCGGATAAACCTTAAATTGATCGATTCAATTGGATTGATGCGTTGATTGAAATATATAATTTGAAATCAAAACTTACCCAATTAATGGAGTCCTATCCCCTAGTTTTTGAAGTTAAATTTGTGATGACTAAAGAAAGGGAAAGGCTGTGTCATCCCTGCACATGGGTGGTGGTGAGATATGGAGAATACAAACTCGTTGCTTTTAGTGTAGGGATATGGATTTTTTAAAGAAGTATTGGCCAACAAAAGCATCTTCAATTCACCCAATCACTTGTAAAGCCAGACCCTCTTTCACAACTTTGGCATGTGGTGGGTTTGTATTTAGTAATCAAATGCAACTTACTGAGTTGACTGCAACTTTACATTGCATGCGGGGATGGATCCAGGAGGATTAAAGGTACAGTTGTGGGGAGGGTTATTAAACGAGGCCGTAATAAATTTGAATTTGATTAATTTAGATCGGTTAAAATTTAAAATAATAATTTTTATTCTTTTAAGTTTTATAAATTTATTCTTTGACATAAATTATACATTCGTTCTAAACTGCATGCTCTCCCTGAGTTCCTAGTGTCTGCGATTAATAAATTACATGTCGTTGAATCCACGTTTAAGACCAAACCCTGTAAAACCCATGTTTTTCGGGTCATGGTATTTACTTATTGTCTACCTCTTTTGATAATGTGAAAACGAATTTGACTTGTGAGGTCATTACAGGGAACCGATCAACAGCTTCCTGCTCAAAGTTTCATGCTGCGCTCCTGGTTTAACGTTGATAACATTGACCTCAGTCAAGGATCAAACTTCAGTCGTCTCCGCTTGTTTACTTCTGTGATGATCCAAGACTCAGACTTGGTTTAACGACGGACTGAGACAAAGCCACATGCAGCTAGAAATTTAAATTTAATTATACAATAATTTATGAAATTAGATAGCGGTTGAATTAAAAAAATTAGTTCGTATTTATAAATATTTTAGTCTAATATTAATTTTTATAAATTAAAACGTTAGATAAATTAAGTTTTGTCCCGATTAATTTTGAGTTTAAATTTTTAATAAATCATAAAATTTTCTAAATTTAACATTTTGTCTCATGTAAATTTTTCTTATTGACTCTGTTCCTAGTTCCCACTTATTTCAAATAATAATTTAAATATCCAAATACAAAAATTAAATTTTATAAATACCTTTCAGGCAGTTTTATGCTTCACTGAGGCAGACACAATATTGTAATTAACTCGAACTTTATGGGCTCTTTCATACCCGTCCTTTTATAAAATCATCCTCCCTCCCAAATTCTTAAACCCCCCTTTAAAGTTGTAATTTTTCTCCCACTTTCAAAGAACTCTCCAAGAGTAAAAATGTCGGCCGGAGTTGGAAAATGCAGCAAAATCCGCCACATTGTGAGGCTTCGTCAAATGCTGCGGCGGTGGAGAAACAAGGCTCGCATGTCGGCCAGTCGGATCCCGTCCGATGTCCCGGCGGGACACGTGGCTGTCTGCGTGGGGATGAGTTGCAGAAGATATGTTGTGCGTGCGACATACCTGAACCATCCCATCTTTAAGAAACTCCTTATCCAAGCCGAGGAAGAGTACGGGTTCAGTAACCAAGGCCCATTGGCGATCCCCTGCGACGAGACCGTTTTCGAAGAAGTGATCCGGGTTATTTCCCGGTCGGACCCGGGTGATGCCGCCAAGTTCCTCAATATGGAGGGCTTCAAAGGCAACTGCCACGCGGGGATGAGGAGCCAGCTTGATTTGTGGACCGAATCTCGGCCGTTACTTCATGGGTTCGCCGAGAAAACAATCTGGTAAATAAACAACAGTAGAAAAGGAGAACAAGACGAAGAGGTTGCTTTGATTCTTACCCGGGGCTTTTTACTCGGTTCCGAGTTAGCTCAACTGAGTACAACCATGCAAATCGGCCGAGTTGCGGAAGTTTTTACTAATTCGTTGTTTTTTACTTACCGTAGTAAAAAGGTAAGTTGGTGGTTTTCTTTTTCTTTTTTCTAAAAATTGAGGGTAAAAGGCGTTTTATCGCGGCATGGAGTCTGGAGATGGCAGAGAATGTGGGTGAGTTATCCACTCAGTCGTCCCGGGTTCGACTCAGAAGGCAACTGGGCACGGTGATTGTTGTTAATTAGAAAGAAAATCAGTACTGTAAATTCTGTGATTTATCGATTGACGAAGGGAAATTGTAGAGAATAAATATTGGATCAATGATATTAATTATTTCCCATTATCATTTAATATTTTTATTTTAATTTAATTGAGTAATAATGCATGTCGATTATTACAAAGTCCATCATGCTAGCCGTTTTGGAAGTTATAAGGGTACCCACCTACCCACGTGAAACAGTTTCCCTTACACCCCACAATTTCAAGGATTTATTTAATATTAGTATATTTTTATTAAATATTTAAAATATTTCTTTACAAATTTCAACATGATAATAATAAATGAGAACAATTTCCCACAAAACATTCGATAAAAAAAATAAAACTGGCATGAATCTTTTAGGCCAAATGGTTAAAAGAACGTTTGTTATTCATAGAGGTCACGAATTTGAGCACCAGTGATGCTAACAGAGTAATTGAGCGATCAATGTTAAATAGTGAAGATTATATTTTAAAATAAATATCACTTAATCATTAAAACAATAAAAATATCGAACTATTGATTATATTTTTATATAACAATAATTTATACTCGAAAATAATTTTAAAAATCTCAAACAAAAATATTAGTAATAAGGTATGATTGTGTATTATTTAAGCTCTGATTCATAATTCTGTGTTAGGCAACAACTTGAAAGTCCATTCCTCCACCAAAGCAAATAATAGGCCAAGGCAATGATGAAGCTTTGACTTCATAATCACTTTATAATTGATTGGGTGCATAAGATTTAGACTAAAACAAATAGAAAAGACTGAATGAATATTCCAATTTCAAAGCTGGCCGTTGGTTTTATATAAATCACTGGCTCAGGCTGTTTACATACTTTTTTAAGACACAAGTACGTACCATTCACATTATTTGACCTTACTTACACTAAACCATAGGCATGGACTGACATTTCACCTCATGGGTTGATTCCTCTCGAAAATAGGGATTTAAAATAACGATCCCTATAGTAATATTAATTGTTATATAACAATAAAGACATCATCCGAAATTATTATTACGAAAAATCACGTTCTATAATCATTCTAATAATAATCGTTAGATTTAAAATATTATATGACATAGTGAATAAAGTTTATTTAATAATCTTTTCAGACAAGGGTATATGAATAGTTAATCAACGATTCAGTTTTTATTGCATAAAACCTTGCTTCATATCTACCCACACCATATAAAAATACGATCTTTTCTGAAAATGACCAGCCTACACCTTTAAAAACATGTGAAGATTTTGACTTTGTGTTGTGCAAAGGTCGTCAATGGCCAATGGGTGTCCTCATCAGTACTCCCTGTTGCAGATAAAGGAGCGTATGGTTGTAGAGATGGAATCTTAGGAGTGATGGAGGAAGTAGAAGCACCATAGATGGTGGAGCATTATCAGTTTCTTGAGGGGGAAAGTTGATCTTCGACTCAATATAATCCCAAAGATGGTGTCTTGTCACGATTGGGACAGACTTGGGATTTGGATTTTGTTCACACAATTTCCATTGTTAAGGACGGTTTGACTTGGGTGATGGATGGTTCTATAACTCGGTCATCGTGAAAAAAATGGGCTAAAACCTAGGATTCTACATGTTAATCATCTTCATTTCTTCTTCAATTCATTTTTTTTTTTCAATTGTCGAGTTAGAATGAATATATACAACTTATTTTGGTAAAAATCGTATAATATTAAAAATATTTTAATATTTGATTGAACGATTATTTTATCTTTTATTATTTTTTGAATTAATTTAACTTTTAAGTATTTTATTTGTAGTCAATACGATCTCTCTATATATAAAAATTATAAAATTAAATAGCTTAAAATTATTTAATTTATAATTAGAAATAATTTAAACATGGAATAATTTAAATTGGAAATTTTATTTGACTTAAAACCATGAAGCTTTATTAATAAAAAAAATAGAAATATAACATTTTGAAGGTTTTATAGCATTACTTATAATCGAAAGTAATGTAAATTCAAATCTATAGGGGAAAAAAACTTAAACCCATATGAGAATTCCTTAATCCTTAAATAATCTAATTCCAAATCTAAAATTAATTGGAATAAAAAAAAAAACCCACCAGTTTTAAAAAGCTCACCCCTATTCTCAAATAGATGTGTTATACCAGAAAGCCCAATATTGTGTGTTGATGAATCCAAGGCCGATGGGCAAAACTGAGTCATGGACTGACTCAACTGACCAAACCTGACCAAGGGAAAGGGGGAGAAACAAGCTGTGTCAGTTTTGGTGTTGAATTTAACTGATGTGGGAGTTGTTCTTTAGTAATATTAAATTAAAATAATATTGATATTAAAAATTAATTTGATTTTTCTTTATAAATATATTTATAAAATAATTATAGAACTAATTTATTTTGGAATTACAGAAAAATAGATTAATCTTTGTTAATAATATTTTAAAATTATATTAGTCATATTTTGGTGCTCGGTCTTCTTTACAATCTGGGGCTTTTGTCGAAGCCCATTGTTTTGGATCCTCTACAGATGGTTCATCTGCCACTGGTTATGTACTCATAATAATCATATGTAAATAAAAAGTTTAATAAAAAATAAAAAAATAATATCTGATATTGAGTATTGATCTTGGTCTTCCTAAACTAATATCAAATAAAATCTATCAATTTTTACTGGATCCGAAACCAAATAATCGGGTTTTTTCCCAACCCCTCCTATATACTCTATCTTGTCGGCAATGTGATCTCATGAAAATCATCTCCTACACTGAAACAGAGTCTGGAACACTCCCGCATGAAACATCCTCCACGCAATACAAGGTAACACATGAACATTGATTGATGTTGTAATGAATACCAATGTGGCCAGTCGGTCAGGAAATATTTATTATTTTTAGGTGGAAAAATAAAACATAAATTTATGTCCATTGTCTGTGTCGACTGTCCTTGCTTTACTCATGTCAAACAATTCAACCCAAACCAAAAACTCAGACCAACTTCAGAATGTGGGGAGTGGGGACAACCGATATGAACCCTCACTTCAACCAACACAGTGGTACCACTCAGAGACTGACCAAGTTTCTTAATTACTTAACAAAAAACATTTAAATATGGAATAATTGGGTTAACTGTACGTAAACTATGATAAAGACATATATTAATGTAACATTTTAACTATTAAGAGATAAAATAAAATAAAAAATCAAGTTTTCCAAATGTTGGGGGATCTAATAATAACGTTTTGCAAATGTTGGGGAAGAATAAGATGAAGTTTTTTTTTTTAAAGTCCGAGCCCTGCCGACGCTGTCCGTTTCTGTAATGAAAGGCTCATAAGAAACGTGGTTTCTTTCCACCGCCACGTGTGTACCAACCTGTCCTTCCATCCTGGTCCCCACGTGTTTCTGCTCCACTACGAAGGATCTATGGCGGGCCCCACTCTTCCTGACGCGCTTCGATTTGTGTAAAGGGACCCACTCGCCATGTTATTGGGTCTCACGTTCGACGGGACCCATCTGTTTCTTCTTCCCATTTTTGCTAGTAATTGTAAAACTGTAGTGACGGTGCGTTTCATTGTACTATATCACGCATACCGAAAATTATTAGATTCATCACGTTATCTATGATTTTAAATAATTAAAATTATTTATTATTTTTTATAATTAATAAATAAATAACATAATTATCTCTCTACTTCCCTTCACACAACTCCCAATTTACTCCTATTTATATCATGTTTATATCCTAATTAAAAATGATTTTCTTCACGGTTTGAGCTTTTCTGTATTCTAAAATGTATAAAAATTTAGAATAATATTATTTAAATAAATTTAAAACTTAAAATTTTATATAAAAAATCATTTATTAAAATTAAATATATTATATAAAATAATTTAAATTAATCAAAATAAACCCTTGAGTAATAGAAAAAAATACCGGTGTTACATAATACATAAATATTCAAGATTATAAAATGATTAAATAAAAAGATTAAATACACTCTAAAAATGTCAAATGTTTTAAAGAAGAAATTAAGATTACCATTTTGTCCTGATGTATCAAAATACAAGTGATCAATTATTGTCGTTGACACGGCTGGATAACGAATTTCTAACCTTTTGTGATTGAATATTATCTCTACACCTGAAATTTAGTTCAAACATGAAATCCATGCTTTACATAGGCTTTTTATTCTTAAATCATATATCAATTTTTATTTAAAGAGGTATTATATTATTAAGTCAAATTTTTAAAATTATAAAAGAGACTAATACGAATATTATTCATCACTCAATTAATTAATAAATTTTAAATTATCTATCACTCAATTATTTATTGATAGTGATAGATCATTTAATTTTATTTAATTTTTATGAGTTTTATGATCGCACAAATTCCATTAAAAATTATTATTGCTTAAAGATTAAAAATAATAAATTAATATTTAAAAAATATTATTAAAAAAAGAAATCACGAATCTCAAATATAAATCATCATAGAATCAACGTATAATTTTTCGGGAACTAAATTGCTTTGATTATGAATCCTAATAATTCCTAATATTGGAAATAAAGATATCTCCTGAAATATAGAATCCGAGAACTAAAATGGTCAAGTAAAAGAAAATAAATGACCTTTTCTGAGATGGTGACTCATGCTCCGTGTGAAACACGCGCCATAAATTCCACCTACCCTCGCCTGTAGTTTGTTGGGCTGTCGAATCACACCATGACATGGCATTTTTTCTACCTTCAATAATATTATTATTTTATATACGTATTTATTACTACAGCTACTACGTATGAAGGAAAAGTTAGTATCGATAAAAAATAAGTAAAACAAGAATGGTAACGAGTCGAGTCAAAGCTCATATAAGTACGACTTAATTTAGATCAAAAATAATATTATTAGATTTGATTTAAATTTAAAGTTTATTCAGAAATTTAGGTTTGAATTGAAGATTAAATTAGATAATTTAATTTTGGTTTGGCTCGAGCTGGACTTATTATTTTTTAAAATTATTTTTAAAGTTTTAAAAAATAATATGTAAAAATTATTTGAGAAAAAATATTATTTTTTTAAATCCACAAGTAACCATAATATAATTAAAAATTATACAAGTTTGCAATGATAATGGCATTTAAAATATTTAATCATGATAATAAATTAACAAGACTAAAACATAAAAGCTTATATAAATTATATATATTTATTTCGACCATGTTCATGAGTTATTCAAATTAAACATTGATCGTCTTAACTCGGTTTATTAAGATATTAACTATTGAGTTAAACTCGAATTAAATCAAATTTATTCAAACTAAAATTTTAACGAAACTAATTTCAAATTAGTTACTAATCAGCTGATAAGCTCGTTATTACCTCTAGATAAAACTATGAGTCTGGTCTGGTTATGATATGATGCCCAATGTAATTTAATCATTATATTTTAATTTAAAATAATTCTTCTAATTTTTCTTGTACTTAATTAATGTAACATTTTTAACATTATTTTGCGATATAATATGATATTTTATTTGAAGCACTCTCTTAAACACCCATAGGATGAGAAAATAATTTATTTTAATTAGTCATTGAAGTTGTTTTTAAGGTCGAAACATCATTTGACTTGCAATGGATTTTTAGATTGAGATTCATACATAAAAAATTCAAAATACATTCATTCGAATAAAAAATAATACATATAGAAAATTAATTACGACTCTAATACGAGAATTTGTATTGATTATTTATTATTGAATAAAAATTTATGTATTGGGTTAATAAACGTCTCAGCTGACACAAGCGAAGAAAGTTGGGTGAGAACGAATCTTAGCCGTCAAATGTGAAGTACCTAAAGATCGGATGGATGAGGTCAGAACTGAGAAATGGGCAGGTGCCAGTTTTATTGACTACACCGACCGTCAGAAAACAGAACAGGTGTTTTGACCTTTTTCTAGATTTTTGTATTTTAGCCACAGAGGAAATGTCAGTGTTCACCTGTCTCATCTCTCCTTCAAACATGTCATCTTCCGGTCTCAATCATCTAAAAGTTAATAACATTGCCGCCGCGATCGAGATTATTAGTTAAACATTATTTATCATTATTTTTATAGTTTAAAAAATTAAAATTATTTATTTTTAAATAATTATTTAATAATTATTTATTCATTAATTATATATATGAAAAAGATGATAATTCACCCTAAAGAATTAAGATAAATAAATCTTATTAATTAGAGAGATTATATTATGAATATTGTTCATCACGTCATTTGTGGTCTATACAATCGGGTTTATTCATCTTTAAGTAATTACCTACTAACTACCTATTCACTAATTAGACGTAGAAAAAATGTGATGATTCACCTTAAAGAAAATAAGATGAATGAATCTGATTGATTGAGATCACAAATAACGTGATGGAAAGAATTTATAATATAATTTCTGTAACACCCCGACTCGGATGTCACATTGGGCCTCCGGCCCAAAACCCGCATTTTAAAATTTCCTTCGAAAGTCCAATAATAAAGTCAATTCAAGTTTAAATATGATCCATAAAAATTCATTTAATTTAAAACAAAAACCCAAATAGTTTAAAATGATCGGAGCTCCAAATTACTACAAACCCATTTAAAACATTTGACTCAATTAAAATGACAGAGTTACAAAAATACATATAGATCTGACCATGTACTAGCCCACTACATCTATTACTGTACCCTGACACAAAGTCGATGCTGAAATCCAAACCTCGATGGTGCTCCACGGGACCTGCTTCACTTAACCTACGTACGAAAACAGATTTCGAACGCTGAGCCACACAAGCTCAGTGGATACGCCAAACTCGGCTAACATCATGCATATCAAAAGCAGTAAAGCATGCATATAAATCACATGTATGGTATGAAGGTCTAGCATGCTTGCCTAACACATGGCATAATGAAATGTATATTATCGCACACAGCATATACAAATCAATCAAGTCAACACACAAAAGTGAGGCCCGCGTCCACACAGCATCGGGATCCTACACTCAGGATTGAGGCCGCCCTCAAATCCTATGTCCGGAATATTACATCAGACATCTTCGAACGAGGCCGCCTAACGTTCGGAAAGGGTGGAGGCCGCCCAACCAACCCTATGCTCGAAATGTTACATCGAACATCTTCGAGTGAGGCCGCCCAACACTCGGAATAAAAGTCTTCAATCATCACCCGGCATGTTACATCGGATAGCCTTCAACGTGTTGCAACACTTATGGATATCCGGATTTCCAACACACAAGGACTCAAACCACACAAACGATCCACCTAGGGTCTCATCACAACAAGACATACTAATCTTATCACACTTAAGTTTTTCGGGGTTATGATTATCAATCTTAGTTCGACAATTCATTTCATAGCTTTTAGATTAGAGTAATTATTTATTAAGATCACCGAGTCCCAAAACTTTATTCAAACTTAACCAAATTACACAGGGGTATCGATACCAGTATCGATACCATCTGCCCAAAGTCAACAAAAGAAGGGAGGACTATTTCGATACAGGTATCGATACCAAAAAGTTTCTGAAATCCTCTGTATCGAAACGGGGTTCGATACCGTTGATCACTTCAAAAGTCAAAAGAAAGGGAGGACTCGTATCGAAACATGGTTTGATACCAAAAAGTTTCTGGAACCCTCGGTATCGAAACAGGGTTCGATACCAAAAAGTTTCTGAAACCCTCGGTACCGAACATGGTTCGATACCCCTGGACAACAAGCCAAAATATACTCATGGGTATCAATACCGGTAGCCCGAATATCGATACCCCCTGCACTAAGGACGGTTCTGTACTTAGAAATTCTAGATCTTCAATCCTAAACTTAATATAATCAATTCTAAAGTCTTCCTACTCATTCTTAAGAGTGTTTAAGGTGTTTTAGTATCATTTGTCATCCTTTTAACACAAAGTTATGAATTCCATCATTAACACATATCAAGCTCAAACCAAGCACACACATACACCAAACTATATGAATGCTTCCTACCATGATATGCATAAAAATTAGAAGAGTTGAGAGTACCAACCTCAAGCAAGCAACAACAAAAACGAACTCTTTCCTCTCACTTAAGCTTTCTCCTATCCCAAGCTTGAAGATGGTGTTCCAACTTGTTTCTCTACAAGAGGAAGACACTTAACCATTAGCCACCATTTAGGGAGGTCCTCAGAACATCAAAGACACTAAAAACTGAGATTCAAACCCTTAAAACCTTATTCCCGTTTTTCCTCTCAAACCAACTCATAAACCCCCATCCTCACCAAACCAACACATTCTTACCTCTTTGGATAGATCTTTAACCAATCAACAACTTACTTTCTTGTACTAAAATGTGATTCTCAAACTATCCCACAAAGATCAAAACTTTTCACTTTTCTCCTAGGGTGAGATGAAGAAGATGAAGAGAAAAGCTTTCCTTATGACCCCACCTCTTACACTCTCTGCAGCACACACACACCCTTCCCCTATTCCCTTGTCTTCCATAAAGAAAAAAAAAGGACCAAAAGCCCCTTACTAAAACCACTATAACCCAACAACACTCAAGTCCAACAAGTCAAAGGCCCAACAACCGATCCAACAACACAAACTCGAGGCCCAAAATCACTAAACTCGAGACCAAAACCGAAACTCATAACCCTTGGATTAACCCGACATTCAGATCCGAATCCGGGTCGTTACAATTTCTCTATTAATTAAAATCATGAATGACGTGATGAACATTGTTCTATTAATAATTTTCAACTTTTATCATTAGATTATCTTAATACGAATGCGAACAAACCAATCATAATCCACCTAATTAAAGGAAATTTGTCTCATAATTTTCTTAATTTTTTATATTTACAATATTAAAATTTACTTATAATTTTATTTAAAAAATTTAACACACCACCCCATTAAATCTATTGATTATTAATTAAAAATTCATTTATTTTTTCAAATTAGACTAATTTTTTTTTTTGAAATTTCGGATTCCTTCACCAGCTTTATTCCGTTTAATTATGTCCAAATTTTGGATTTAATTTTTATATTCTAATTTGATCACTTTTAATCTTTATACTTTTAAAGTTTGAAAATTTTTGTTATAAATTAAATTCTGAACATTAGTCGATAATGTTGTTAAGTCCAATTTTATTATTAGTATAAATTTTAAAAATTTCAGCCTTGACGTAAATTGTAGCTACTAAATATATTAAATTAATTTCTACTTTTTTTACTAAAATAATAATATTTTTTAGCCAAAGTCTTTCATACAGCTCTGCTCAGCTGTTGTTGCTTCTACCACAAGAGTACAGGCCATTTTGGTCGTTCTATTCTATCCTTCCGGCTTGAGTAAACTACGACGGAGGTCATATAATTATGAGTAAAATTATATTTTAATTATTAAAAATTATAATTGTGTCATTTAATTATGTGTAACGTAATATTTGAGTAATCCAAATAATAAATATTATATTTAGATCATTCAATTATAGTTAATATTATATTTGGGTCGTATTTTATATTTTAAAAAGTTTATCGATTCGTGTATTAGATTAATTAATGTTTTTAAATAAAATACTTTAATATTAACAAAGAGTATACAAGTGATTTAAAAAGAAACAATTAAAATGATGTATTTTTTTAAATATAAAGATGATCCAATCGTAAACTTACCCATAATTGAATGACTTAAATATAAATTTTAATAATTGAGTAACCCAAATATAACTTTATCTATCAATAAATAATCTAAATATAACTTTTAATAATTAAATAATTCAAATATAACTATACTAATAATTAAGTGACCTCAGTTGTAGTTTACCCTTTCTTTTCCGATGGCAATTTCGTCCAATTCGTATCAATTCGGCACTGAAATTATTTTATTTCAACCAATTAATAATGAAACCAGGTTTCCTAGAATTTTTTGGTTTATAAAATGACAAAAAAAATATATCTATAAAGATTTTTATGGAAGTATCATAAAATTAGTTATTATAATCCTTTTATAAAAAATAGTTAATATATATTTTTTAAATAACAAAATAAACAAATTCGATAATTTTTATTTAAGTCTTTAATTTTCTTTTACATTAGTTCAGGATTTAAAACATTTTACATTTTAATTTTTTAAAATGATGTTATACTCTAATACGATATCACATATCATAACGTAAAAAATACCACATTAATAAAAATTGAAAATAAATCAACAAAATAAATTCAGAATTAATATAGATAAAATATATAAAATTTCAAATAAAAAATAAATGTTTAAAATATATATTTAAATTTTAAGTGTCTAAAGTAATTTTTGTTAAATATTTTAATTTTAGGTGTCTAATAATTAATTCTAATCTTAAAATATATATTAATTAGTCAAAACATTACACATAATATGCTTATTTTATCAAAATTAAAAACTTTAAATGTCTTTTTTTAAAAAACATAATTTTTTAAATACAATTCAAATAATTTTAATTTTTATAAAACAATTCTCAACCTCATACTCTCAAATCGTCATAGCTTTCGTCGCTAATCATTTTCCTCGATCACACTTTTTTTATCACTAGAAATTCTAAATGAAATACCAAACAAACGATGATTTCATGTTCGATGTTTGATTGATACATTGTTTGATATTTTTGGTGACGTCGTGTTGAAAAAATGATCACTTAGATCCGACGATAAAAGAGGTGTACTTAAGGGTGACGATGGACAATGAAAATGATAGTGATTCGAGGTTTGATAAATTTTAGTGATTTAAGGATTATTTTATAATTTTTTTTAAATTTAAATTTTTTATATTTTTTCATATTTTTTAAATAAATTATTTCCACATGTCAAATATTAATAGGTTAATGATTTTTTAAATACGACGATCAAACTCTTAAATTTATAATATTATAAACTTTAAACATCTATTTTTTAAACAATATTTTAAACATTTAAAGTAAAAAAAAAAAGCTTAAAAATTTTAAATTTTATATCTTAAAATATACTCTATCTTATCTTAAATTTTATAAATTTTAATTATAAGCTATAATAAACGATAATTATAAACTTTAAATTTTAGTATAAAAATATAAATAAAAATATCAAAAATAGAATTTCCTAATGAATGACAATATTTTTTGCCCTCTTTAAAAATACACTTTGAAAAAATAAATAAAAAGTGACGACAGTGTATGAAATCGTAGTATATTAAAAGCTGAATGGTTTGAGAGCTTTTTGCAAACGAGTAAGCCTTTTCTAAGTGTCACCCAACTCCACAAGAATATTTTACAGCTTACCCACTTCTCCACCACTTCCTCCTTCGCCAGCCAATTCCACCACCACTTCCTCCTCCGCCAGCCATTACCACTGCCACTTGTTTCCCTTTTCTCAAAACTTGTACATTAAGTCATTAACAGTAATATTCACAATAACAAAGAAACAAAAGAGAAAAACACCAGAAACTTGGATCTTAACCTTTGAATCAAAGCCAATTTTCCTGTTAAGATTCTAACTGTCTTCGCAAAGCTACATTTCCAGAGGTTAGTCAAGCTTACGCAATAACAGGTATTTTCTTAATTTTTTTTTGTTTTTTTAACGTCAACGTTGGTGGTGAAATGAAAGTATAGTTGAAGCGAGTGAAAATGAAAACAGATTCTGATTTTGCTTCCATTTCTGCACTTTGCTGTAAATTGTTATGCAGAGTAAAATGTTTTCTTTCCATCAACGTTTTTTAGGATTGTTTTTCTTATCTGTTTGTTTTCGGTGAGGTTTCCTGTTTTCAGATTTCTTCCGGTTCAAGCATTTTACCATTCTCTATCTCTGTTTCATTCTCAGTCGCTTTGTAAATTCCTTTGCCTGATTTTCATTTTTATATGCTCTTACATTTTCAATTGAAATCTATCTCTGGTTTAATTGACATGAAATGAGCTTTCGATTCTAAGATCTTTGGCTCTTTTATTAGATCTTTTGCATTTGAAGTTGAACCGTCGATGAACTTGCTTGGTTTCAAAATGCGATCTAATCCGATTTAGATGCAATACTTAAAAAACACTGACGATATTACCGACTTATTCAAGTTTGCTAGTTTTTCTCCTTCACATTATTTTGTTTGGTGGCCGAGAAAATATTGGCTGAAGGAAAATAAGATGTTTGGTGTCAATAAAATAAGAGACAATAGATAGTCTGGCGTCATGCAATATAAAAATTGCTAACCTAATTCCAAGATTAGTTGTCACTTTCTGTATCATATCTCTACAGAACAGCTTCCCCTTCTTAATTATTTGTTTAAGAAGTAGTTGCTTCAGTATGTTGTTTTTACTTTTTCTTTTTAACATACTATATAGTCTTATTGATCTAGGAAGTGAAGAGGATTTAAGTGATGGACCGCCATTGGCCTTGGAAGAAAAAATCATCTGAAAAAGCTAATAAAGTTGCTGCAGCTGCTGTAGCCGTCACTGTTCCGGAGGATGCGGCTGCTGCCAATTTGGCTTCAGCAACACCTCAAGGCGATGAGGTACATTTTTTGTTCTGTATTTTCATTTCATAGTACGTTGAGTTACGCTATTTTATTTGATACCTTTTCATGGATAATTTTTTGTTGAACAGGATACCCACAAAAAACCAAAGTACGTTCAAATTTCTGTTGAATCGTATTCACATCTCACTGGTTTGGAGAATCAAGTGAAAACATACGAGGAACAAGTTCAGTTGTTGGAGGAGGAAATTAAGGATTTGTATGAAAAGCTCGAGGCGGCCAATACAGAGATTTCTGCCAAGGAAGACTTGGTGAAACAACATACTAAGGTTGCTGAAGAAGCTGTCTCAGGTTAGACTTTGTTCATACCTTCAAAGTTTAATGGAAAACTAAAAGGTCACTGATTTAATTTTGCTGTCGATTCGGTGTAGGTTGGGAAAAAGCTGAAGCCGAGGCCTTGGCATTGAAAAATCAGGTTGAGTCTGTCACTCTTTTGAAGCTCACAGCTGAAGATAGGGCATCACATTTGGATGGTGCTCTTAAGGAATGCATGCGGCAAATTCGAAATCTGAAGGAAGAACATGAGCAGAAGTTCCAAGATGTGATAGTTAGCAAAAACAAGCATTGTGAAAAGATTAAGCTTGAGCTTGAAGGTAAGTTAGCTAATTTAGACCAAGAGCTCCTAAAGGCGGACGCTGATAACGCTGCAATTTCGAGATCTTTGCAAGAACATTCTAACATGCTGATCAAGATTAGTGAAGAAAAATCACAAGCTGAGGCTCAGATTGAACGCCTGAAAGTTAGCATCGATTCATGTGAAAGGGAAATAAATTCGCTCAAGTATGAACTCCATGTTGTTTCCAAAGAGCTAGATATCCGTAATGAAGAAAAGAACATGAGCATGAGGTCTGCTGAAGTAGCTAACAAGCAGCATATGGAGGGTGTGAAAAAGATAGCAAAGCTAGAAGCAGAATGCCAAAGATTGCGCGGTCTTGTGCGGAAAAGGTTGCCAGGTCCCGCTGCATTAGCACAAATGAAGCTAGAAGTCGAGAGTTTGGGACGGGATTATGGAGATACACGATTAAAGAGATCTCCTGTCCGGCCTTCCACTCCACACATGTCCCCTGTGAGTGACTTTTCTCTTGACAGTGCACAGAGATTCCATAAAGAGAACGAGTTTCTGACGGAACGTTTATTGGCAATGGAAGAAGAAACAAAGATGTTGAAAGAAGCTTTGGCAAAGCGTAATAGTGAACTCCTAGATTCTAGGAGTTTGTGTGCTAAGACATCAAGCAAGCTTCAGAGTTTAGAAGCACAACTTGCCGCCAGCAACCAACAAAAAGGTTCCTCGAAAGCAATTGTTCAGATTCCGACAGAAGTTTACTCGAGTCAAAATGCTAGCACTCAGCCAAGTGTTACTTCTGCATCTGAAGATGGAAATGATGACGATAGAAGCTGTGCCGAATCATTGGCAACAAGTTTAGTTTCCGAGCTCTCTCAATTCAAAAAGGAAAAGAGTGCCGACAACTCCTACAAAACTGAAAATTCAAAGCACCTGGACCTTATGGATGACTTCCTTGAGATGGAGAAGTTGGCTTGTTCTTTAATTGCCTCAAATACAAATGGTGATGTCCGCATTTCAGGCTGCACTGACAATAAGATATCTGAAACCGTTAATGGTGATGCTTCTGAAAAGCAGCATGGTCCATCTCCTTCAGCAAATCATGTATCTTCTAAAATGAATTCGTCCGAAGTGTATCCTGAATCTGATGAAGACAAAGTGTTGGTTATGAAGCTTCGAACAAAGCTTTCTATGGTGCTCGAATCTATATCTAAGGACGCCGATGTACAGAAAATTCTGGAGGACATCAAATGCACTGTGCAAGATATAAATGACAGCCTGAGCCAGCACTCTGTAAATGGTGTCTCAGACAAATTGCATGGTTCTGATGGCACATGCAATGGACAAGTTTATCTTGAAGATGGTAGCTTGCCCGCAGAGAAGGAAATTGCTACATCCCCAGGTGATACGTTAACTTCAGAAAGTGTGCAAACTTTAAGTCAAGAATTAGCAACTGCAATATCTCAGATTCATGACTTTGTACTGTTCCTGGGAGATGAAGCAAGGGCAGTTGCTGATATATCATTTGAAGGCAATGGATTAAACCATAAAATCAGTGAGTTCTCTGAAACCTACAATAAGGCCTTATGCAGCAATATAAGTTTGGACGATTTTGTTTTCAATCTCTCTTCTGTTTTAGCAAAGGCCAGTGAACTAAGGTTCAATGTCATTGGCTACAAGGGTAATGGAGTGGAAATAAATAGTCCTGATTGCATAGATAAGGTGGTTTTACCAGAGAATAAAGTTAATCAAAACGGTTCATCAGGAGGAATATATCAAAACGGTTGTGCCCATATTTCAAGTCCAATTTCCAATCCCGAGGTTCCCGATGACGGAAACCTGGTCTCAGTCTTTGAATCGGAACAATTGAGCAAATTCTCATTGGAGGAGTTCGAGGAACTGAAGTTGGAGAAAGAAAGCTTAGCAATGGATCTTTCTCGATGTACTGAAAACTTCGAGTTGACCAAGTCTAAATTACATGAAACCGAACTGCTTCTAACAGAAGCTAAATCTCAATTAGTGTCAGCTCAAAAGTCGAACAGCTTGGCCGAGACACAGCTCAAATGCATGGCAGAGTCCTATAGATCACTTGAAACGCGTGCGGAGGAGTTAGAGACCGAGGTGAACATTCTTCACGCAAAAATAGAAACCCTTGAAAGTGATCTTCAATATGAAAAGAAAAGTCATCATGATGCTTTGGCCAAATGTACGGAACTTGAAGAGCATTTGCTAAGGTAAGCATCAAACTCTTTCATTAGTTAACTAATTGTCGTGTGATTTTATAAGTTAGTGTATTTACATATATAATTATCTCTAACAAAATTCTTTTCCATGATATTTAGGAATGAGAAATGTTGTATATGTTCTTCAACAGATGAGGCTGACACCAAGATCAAACAGGTAAGGCTATATTTGATTTTACACATAAATTCACTGTTATTCCAACAGAGCGTAGAACAGAGTTCATGTGCTACTAAATTCACCCTTCCACATTGTTTGTCCTAATTCTAGCTTGTTGTCCAACATAAGACTATTTCTGCTGGTCACAGGAGAGTGAGTTAGCAGCTGCAGCGGAGAAACTAGCCGAGTGTCAAGAAACCATATTCCTTCTTGGAAAGCAATTGAATTCTCTCCGCCCTCAGACAGAAATAAAGGGATCATCATACAACGAGATGATCCCGAAGGTCGAAGGTATCCAAGAGGATGAAACCGTTCCCAGCAGCCTGAACTTGTCTGGTTTAAATCAGGCGGAGATTGACACTACTGGTTCATGCAATGCAAGCAGATCAGGGGAAGAGTCACCCATACAGTCATCATTTAACACGCCGTGCAGCCCTTCTGAAGATGAAACAAACCTTTTGAGATCAGGCTCAGCAGTCAACTCATCCAATTCAAATCACAGGCCTACCAATACCATATCGAGTTCCTCCTCCGTCTCTTCCACACCAACACCGGAGAAACATTCGCGGGGCTTTAGCAGATTCTTTTCCTCCAAAGGAAAGAATGTTCATTAAATCTGCAAGCTGATATTCGAAAAAGTTGATTGAGGTGACCACTAGTCATAGTAATAAGTGGAGAAACCGAAGTTTCGAAACCTCATAGTCATCGTTATTAATGACTGCATATGTTTTTTCCTCATTTGAATTCCATTGTAATTTGCGCTATTCTCTATGGAAATATTGATTAAGCTAATCGAATCTGCAGATGCAAATTTATGCAAAACAACTGCCTTATTGATATGAAGCTTAATCAACTCAGTTTTAATGATCTTCTGTTCTCATTTTAGGATTTTATTTAAGTTTTGGATGACAGCATCAACATTAGCTTAATTAGGTTCGGATTTCTGTTTAATATTTTTCAAGAGTGGGATTAGGAAAAAATGTGTATATTTTTTTTCATATCTTCTCTACAAGTATTTTTAAAAATATTAATAAAAATAAAGGGAATTATCTTATTAATTTTCAATTATCGCCATATATACTTGCACATATCTTATTAATTTTTCAAAATACGATATTAAAAAAATTTATCAGTAAACTTTTAGAAAATATTATATAATAATTGTTTCAAGCCCTTTTTTCAGACAAATTAGCAGTCCCCTATGTCGCGCATGTTCATAATCACTCCTACTATAATTGTGAGGTCGGTTGATACCCGAAATTTTTAAAAATTTATATCTTTTATATAGTCTATATATAAAAACTTAAATATATATAACTGATAATCTTAATAAATAAAATAACTCTTTTATAAATAATCCACTTTAACCCTTGAAAATAAATTGTTGGTTCTCCCCAACGTGTCGGTGCATGATTGATTAAACTAATTTGGGTTATTTAATTTTTTTATTGCTCTAAAAGTGGAAGCTAGGGGTGAGCCAACGCCCTCCCCATGTTCTTCCACTGTAACCCTTGAAAATTCTTCCCTGCTCAGCAGTTCTCTCCCAAGAAAAATGTCCTCTTTCCACCTCTGCGGTTTTCTTTATTGTTTCCCAAAGGAAATTCTGAAAGGAACCCATCAACAAATCCAAATGCAAGGATTTGGTTAAATAGTAAATGATGTTATTAGATAATATAATAAGCTGTTCAATAGTTCGAGATTACTACAATCAAGAAAAGAGACAAAACAAGAGTATTAAAGAAGTGTTTTTAAGAGAAGAACAGGGTTCTGTCTCTCAGGTTTATAATAGACCAGAAGGAGATCACCGCAGCCTACGTCTAGTGCCTAAGCACAGAGTAGTAAGTCACAATTTATAATCACCCAACTAACAGTACCAGATATTCAACGGCCGAATCTATAGCTTTAATTACGGAAATCAACAAACGGTTAAGAACACCATCAAAGCTATACAGGTCTAAAACAAATAGATGTTAAAATATATAAATATATAAGTTTTATTTTTACGTATAATTAATGTTTTTTTTTTCTTTTTAGGTATGGCATTCTCCTTTACTTAACCCCGTGATGAGGGCGTTACGAGCTTTCGTTCTCGTGATTAATTTTTTGTCATGGATGTTTATCTTGCTTACCATTCTTCTCATGGGTGTTTGACGTTAAATTTAATAGTTAAAGGGTTGTTTTGATACCATTTGTTATGAGATCATTATCCTCTTCTTAAAAAATATATCTTTTAAGACGTATAACGCCAATGATTATATATCTTAAGACAATTTTCTTCCTTTCTGATATAAAATCAATACTATTTTTTATCATTTTTAGACATAACATATACGAATATCATCAAAGCTTTAATTAAACTCTTAAATTTAAAATTAAGTGATATAGGCGACACATTACTCAAAGCTGGACGACATTTATTGCAATTTGCCTTTTTTTTCAGAAGCTCACCGGCAAAAGCCCCTTTTCCACTTTAAGTTTCGTAGTGTCCGGTCAGTACGGTACTAGTCATATTATTTTTGGTTGGATGTGTGGTCCAATCCAACATATAGAGCTACGAAAAAGAAATTCTTGGAATTGTAAGTTACGAGTACTAGATGGCATGCAGTTTCATGGGGATAGACCTACAAGCATGAGAGAAACAGATCTTAACAAAGATTATAATCACATCATCCAATAATTTCAAGTCATTCTAATTACAAGCCATTTAATGATTTCTATTCGTGTTGCAGAAGCTCTTTAATCTACTGCAGACACCAGACAGTGACAAGTGGAAGAAGACTTATTATTGCTGTTCTATTATTCTATGCTATACCTAGATAGCTATCAAAACTTCATCTGCAACCTCAGCCGTCTAGTTCTGTGATCAATTCAACCACTTGACTTGACAGACGCCATTGCTGATCCCTGATCTGATCTGATCATCAGCTCCATGCACACTAGATTTTTCTGCTTGTGGGTCCCATCACATGGGAACCCTTGATGGATCACTTTGCATGGCGGTATCAACATGGTTTGGTTTGAAAGGAAAACATCAGATTCAAAGGGTGCTGATTGCAGCCTGCCCGTAAGAACATCTCTGCAATATGTTGAGGAAAATAGCTGAAACTTTCTTGCAAGTTCATTAACTCTATTTTTTTCTTACAGCGAGTGTAGTAAAGTGAAAATATTTTTAACCCCTTTTTCGTGCTGGGTTTCGTTTTTGTTTGATGAATGTTTTACCTTCATCTCATTCTCTGCCAAAACATTCCCGTAAGCTGTCTGGTTGATATGGTTTTTAACAGTTTCTAACGGCTCAACCGTTGAGTTAACCAGAAACATAAAAAAAATAAAACTGAAAATATATAATAAAGTGAACAGGCTAAGAGACAAAACCTTGAAAACTGGTGAACGTGCGCCTACTGAGAACGAAGGCACAGAGGAAATTAAAGAAAAATAAATGGCAATGGGTAACCCCATAAACCTTGATATTAGTTATCTTCTCTCACATGGTACACACACCTAGGTGAGGAAAATTTTCAAACTTTCACAGATTTACCAATCTAAAAAACCCAGATAAATTAAATAATATTTCATGGGTTTTTGGGTCAGAATTACATAAACAACTCAAGAAAAAAAAAAAGGAAGATCAGAGAAAAATGTAATGAGAGAAGCAATGGAGCAGCTTCATCTTCTCCAAAAATATGTTTTTTTTCCCCTTCCCACTTGAGTCATCTGAGCATGGATGTTAGAGACTGGAAAACAGCTTCATCACAAGGAATGGTGAGTCCCATGTCGTGATCGAACCCGAATTCTTCTTCAGCTTGATGAAGCAAGGTTTGGAACTCTGGTCGGGTCAAGAAAGAGATGGGAACAATGTACCGACTCCTGTTTGGACCAACGTATACAACGAAATGACCCTTTGGGACATCCAAAGGGAGACCATGTTCGTCGTAGCGTTGCCTCTTTCCCAAGCTGGAACATCTCTTCAGGATTTGCTTGATTACTGTTGTTTGAGGCAGCTTGCTGGATTTCTTGCTGATAGCCATCTTCTTCTTCTTCTTCTTCTTCTTGTCTTTCAAAGTGTGCAACTTTAAAAGAGGAAGAGAGAGGAGCTTAGAGGGGGAGCTGGGGTGAAAGGATGGAGGGGGGTTCAAGGGGTATATATGGTGAGATACTAGAAACTGAGAGACATAAAGTGGGGTATCTGCTTGTGGGGATAAAACACTTCCGGTTATGACGAACATAAAATTTTATATTTAAAAATTTAAAATTAAAAATATATATAACTTATATGAAAATTTAAAATTTTTAAGAGATACGTTACGTTCGAACATTCCCGGGTCAATCACTGAGTTCAAACCTGATGGCAGCCCAATTGAGATCACACAATTTTGCTGCCTTTCCAAAGGACATCACTTTCCCTCTTTCTCTCAACCCCCTTAGATCTGTTTTTAATTGTATCTATGAAATCGTCTCTTTTATTCAGTGGAAGTTTCCTTTTTATAACACAATGAACTTGTTTTGTAAGTTGAAAAGAAAATTAAAATGACAAAAAAGTTGCTCTTTTAATGCCAATATTTAACCTTTTCAACTAGTTTCCTGGAAAATGCAGCTCTTGTTTTAACTTTCTCTATGTTTTGATTCTTTGAAAATAATGGGTTTTGTAATATAAATGTGTAGCCAGTATTGATTTCTTGTTTTGGACATAAATTGTTTGATTTAGGATTCATTTTCCTTTTACGGAGAATGGAAAAGAAAAGTTTACAAGTTTCTATGTTTTTTTAGGAATATAGGAATGGAAATGAAATAAAATATAAAACTTCAGGGGTTAAATTTTAAAAAAAAATAATACATTTTAAAGACCTTTTTATCACTTCATAATAATAATTTTAATATTTTTAACTATTTTTGTTATTAATGAATAATCATGTCAATTTTTTTATGATAACTTCATCAATTTTAAAAATAATAGATGTTCGTATTTTAAAGGGAAGAATAACTATTTTTTTCAAATTTATTTAAGATGCGACAGAAAATAATAAAATAATTAATATTATTTTAATAATATAATTATTATGAGATCCATTAATTGATTTAATACTCATAAATATTATTATTTTATCTTTTGTGTGAATTCAAATTAGACATTTATCTCAAAATAATATTATGATACTATTTAATAAAAATATAACATAATTACAATTTCGTAACTGAAACAATTTGACAATAAAGTTGGAAAGCTAGAAAATATTTAATCAAAGAATAAGTTTTATAGTGACCAAACAACTAAAGTTTGGGGTTAGAATGTTTATTTTGACATTTTGTTTTAATCTTGTACTTTTAAAATCGAACAAAAATTTTTTATCTTTTTCTGTCCCTCGTTTCATGCCTCCTTTGAATTTTTTTAAAAAAATCAATTTTAAACCTTAAACCCTTATTTTCTATATCTTGAATACTAAACCCTACACCCTAAAAAATACACCATAACCCTAATTCCCTAAACAATAATCAAACTTCTAACTTAAAACCCTAAATCTTAAACCTCTAATTTAAAGTGGGATATAAATGAAAACATAGAGAAGGACAGATAATTTCCATCCGTTAAAATTATTTTGCATACTCTAATATTACGAGCAGATCGTTGACTGAAACTGATGCTTCCCTATGCTCCTCATTTTTCTTACATGAGCCCTCTAGGTCGTAGGCCGGCATCCTATGTTTCCTGTTCTTGCATCTGCAGTGAACCTCTTTCCCCGGTTCATATCCTTTGTCTGGGGAAATATAGGTACGAGCCGTGTGCAGTGAAATATATTTGTTGAGCTTAGCTGCTGCTGCTTCACCATTGCCAGCACCTTGTTTTCTTGCTATTGGTTAAGTCAAAGTTTCCTGTTTGGGAGGCTGATGTTCTAGTTTCAAGCTTGAGGTGTTTGGCTTTTCTTGTCTGGTATGCAGGACACGCACATTTCCAGTGTTTCAAACCTTCGAAAATCCCATTCTCGAAGAGAATTGGATTTTATGTTGTAATTGTCCTTACAGAAATGGTATAACACTTAGTGGTGAGCAAAACTCGACTCGAAAAAATTGAAGAACTTGATTCGAAATTTTATAAACTCGACTCAAAAAAATTTCAAAGAAAGTTTAAGTTGTAAAATAAAAATTTGAATAACTCAAAATTTTTAATAGTTAAGGAATTAATTTTTAAGTTTGCGACCAGTCTATCAATTTTTTATGGTTTATATACATTAATATATAAAAATATAAAGAAATATTATTACATATGAATATATATATATATCTTATATGATTGAGAAAGTCGTTTAAATTATAATCAAATCATATTATAACATGATAAATAATTATAATTAAATATTTATAGGGACTCGAAAACTCGACTCGATTCGACTTGAACCGAACAAATTTAAATAAAGTTTGAGTTATAAAATATAACTTGTCAACTCGAATAACACAAAATTTTTTTGACTCGACTCGACTTGATCCGATCGAATACTCACCCTTAATAACACCCGCCTCCCAAGTTGTATAAATGATGAGCTTATACAATAAGGAAATACATATATTATAGCAACTATTTAAAAAATATAAAAGGTATCGATTCTTATTAAAAAATTAAAAACAAAATTTTGAATTTATATTTTAAAAATTTAGAATCAATATATATTACTTTGATAAATCGAATACCATAAAAATAAATTATAGGTTTAAAAAAATTAAAAGTTAGTTATATATAAGTAGAGTTAACCGTTAACACCACTCACCTAAAATTAGTAAAAAGATAATAATTATATTTTTTATTAATATCAATTTTACGAGTTAAAATGATAATTAAATTAAAATATAACTATATATATGCAAGTAAATTTTAATGGCTTGAGCTAACACCCGCAAGCTTCTGCTAACACCATTGAAGCCCTTTCCTCCGTTCCCACTCCCACCGAACAAGATTTTTAAGGCATAAAATTAAAAATATATGTTTAAAATTTGATTGGGTAATTTTGATTCTAATTTATTTGAAAAAAATAAAATTTTGATTCTTATTCAACCTTCAACGTTTTATTATTAACCAAAAACATATTTTATTTTATGATAAAATATATATAAAACGATTTAAACTCAAAGACTCAAAGTAAAACCTCTCGAAGGAATACCAGAACGGAATACGGAAGCAATTGAGCTGAGGGGACAAAGGACAATCAACCAGCAGACTAGCCATATTTGCGTGGAGGAATACTGATGGAGGGAACCATTAAAATCGGTAGCTAGAGACAGCAGAATGTGACCTTAATTAGATATTAGCTTGCAAGACCAGATGTACCATATGCTCATAGAAATTTCAAAAGTTGTGACATTTTATCACAGCCACGAAAATTGAGAACATAAACGTTTTGAAAATCAAATCTTGGAACGAAATGAAAACGAGGATGAAACCATTCGACAGTTAAGAACTCAAATCCGGAACGTCACGGACTTACGGATGTACCGTGAGCAGAGCCGGAAGCACATGCGGTGCGTAAGATGGAGGAAACAATCAATGCCATGTTTGTGTTGATGGTCTACTACACAACTGTATGATTATCGTCTCTAAGTGTTTTGCTTCCTGTTTTGGGAGCAACATTTCCATGGGAAGGGGTCCAAGCTAGCTGGGGTGGATGACTTCTTGTGTATGGGGGGTCAGGGCATCCTAACCATGCTCCTTGAAGTTAATTTTGTGGAATTTTAGGTACTCTTTGTGCCATTGAAAGGCATAGAAATATAAGACTTTGCTAGCTGAAAATTGTGACTATGACCAAAATATATAACTCATTTATGGAGATTGAAGAATCTTGGAAAGATTGTATTTACATTTTAGATCATTTGATATGAGACTGAATAAAAATGATTCGATTTAAAAATTTTAAATAGATTAAACTCAAAATAATTAACTTTTAAAACTAAAATGATCCAGATAAAAAATAATTTTAATATTTTAAAATTTAGATTTACTTGATTCAAGTTGGTTCAACTATAAACCAACTCAATCTATCGAAGCTTATTCCATTTTGTAATAGGGTGGAAGGCATCAACATCCCTAGCCCAAGTTAAATTGTACATAAAAAGAGCTTGAAAAGTCTAAAAAAAATTTAGAAAAAATCATTTTTATATTTTATAATTATTAAAATTATATATGATTTTAAATATATTTTATTATACTTTATTGTTTTTTATATATTCGTTTATAATTTTAGAGTGATTGAAGCTCTCGAACTTTTTTGCACCCAATTAAACAATCAAATCTAAAAATTTAAATTAATTAAATATTTAAAATTAATTTTAACCATTAAATCTTAATAAAGTATGATATGTGACATCAATATATAAAAATTGTCAAAAATTAATATAAGTTAAATGGATAAATTTATGAAATTTCATAATATAATAACTCAATTAGATATAAAAAATTAAAAATTCAATTAATTAAAAAATTAACATCTAATAATTTAAAATTTATTAACCCTTCTTACATCTATATAGCTTCGTCATTGCTCGTTCCGTAATATATGTGGGCTTGTGTGCTGCACTCATAAATGACGTAGGTTCGGTTCAAGTTTGATGGTATTTTTTTATTATTTTTTAGATTTTATTTCTTAATAGTATTGTGTTTATATTCTTTCTTTTTAATTTAAATTTAAAAAATTCTTAATAAGAACCACGATAATATATTTTGTATGATTTTTTGACATTTAACAAAATTATTTTCCGCCAATAAAAAAAACTAAAAATTGACTGCATGTCCTCAGAACTATGACATTTATTCTAATGTGATACTTAATTTTTTTTTAAAAAAATTAATTTTATTCTCAAATTATAATCTTATTCTAGAATTATCCTAAACTCTTGAGTATTTTAGTTTCATCATCAAACTATGAATTTTTAAAAAAAATTGGTTCTCAAAGTTTTTAAGCATTCTATTTTTATCTTCAAATTATCAATATATGCTAATCATATCTTATATTAATAAAAAACATTAAAAATTATTAATTGTCATGAAAAATTGACGTGTATTGTGTAATAACATGATGCGGTATAAACAAAGATTTGGGGATAAAATTAAAATATTCAAAAAATTTAGAGACTAATTTAGAATTAGGCTCATAGTTTGAGTCTAAAAATAGAATATTCAGAAGTTTAGGGATCAATTTAGTATACGAATCATAATTTAAAGATAAAATTGAAACATTTAAAAGTTTAAGGACTAATTTAAAATAAATAGTTTAACGACATGTGATGGAATTAACTCTTATTAATAACGTGGACTATCTAATAACACCATACCAGCAGAATCACTAACGTAGACGCAGACATGCATGTGCAGCCACCCTCCCAAATACACCAAAATACTCGGTGCAGGCGAGACGTATCGGAGTTCACCTGTACACAAACTAAAACTTTGCAGGGAAACATGGAACCGGGAAAGCTACACATATAACCCAAATATATCTGTCATCGAGATGGCTACTTTGCCCTCAAGGATTTAACCATGTCAGAATTAGCCACCAAACTTGACAGCAGGCCAACAAGGAGGGCGCTGTTATACGTGGTTGGCTCTGTTTGCATCGAGTTGTTTCTGGAATCAATGAATGAATCATTCTTAAATGGTCCTCCCACCATTGCTCCCATAGCCACATTAGGGTTGGGTTTCTTGGATGAAAGCCACTTGAACCCATCACTGCAGCCAGTCTTTGCATTGGCTGGAATTGATGCTCCCCTGTGATGCACGAATTGTGGGTATTTAACCCCATACCCCACTAGGTAGCTTATTTCCTTTGGGTTATCTCCCAACACATATTCAGCCTGCATATGAAAATATTACCAAGAGAGACTGGGGAGTGTTTTTATGCAACATATTTGTCATGGAACATAAAGGACACACCTGTGATTTTGCAAAATCTCTAATGTAGGAGTGATCGAACGATTCGTCGCCACAGGATAATTTATCGCTGTTCGATGTACGCATGTAATCACTGTAAAGTGCAGCTAAGAATGCTGAACCAACAGGATGCTGCAGAGAATCCCATTCACTTATCCATATAAGACCACCTGCAGTTGTATAATTATGCAGGTGATTCAGTTTACCAGGGGATTAAGTTACATCTAATAAGGGAGCACATAAGCTTTCAAGATCTTACTTTTTGTTCTGCTGGATGTGGCAGAGGGAGAATCTGGTAGAAGGGTACACATAAGTTCCTGAGCAGCTTTTTTGTAATCTTGAAGGCCAGAAAGCCCAGAGGCGCCTTTGTCCCCGAACATGCTTAACCTCGAAAGTAAAACCTGCATAGATGTAGCATATTCAAACAATTTGTACTCAGAATGAAGTTGCCGCTACCAATTCCTGAGAAGAAAATTACCTGGGCTCCAGGAAGTTTATTGTCCCAGCTAAACCAAGTTGGACCATCCACATCGGCATACGTTTCCGCCGTTTCCCCGGTTACATATTCAAGATACGATTTGTCACCTGTTGCATGGTAGAGCCAACTTGCACCCCATATGAGCTCATCACCATATCCTGTTGAATTGTAATATTCTGCAATTTCTGGGAGGCTCTCAGTGTAACAACCTTTATGCTTGTCTGCAAAAGTAAAAAGTTGCTTGGCATGCTTAAGAAGGGTACTCGAATATGCGGAGTCCGCTCTCCTAAACACCAGAGATGCTGAAGCCATAGCAGCAGCAGTTTCAGCTGCAACATCTGACCCTGGAGTAGATGTGCTCACATGTTTGAGAGGCCTCTTCTCTGTCATTCTCTCAGGCTTTTCCCAACACTTATGGTCCAATTTAGGGTCACCTACCTGCCTCAATGCAATTATCAAACAACTTAGATGCACTTGCACAACCAGTCATGTACATTTGTATACACTAAATCCGAACAAAACGAAAGTAGACAGACTAAAGACGATGATAACCTGAATATAGAGCACATTCTCAGAAGGATGAGCATTTATAAGGAAATCAGTGATCCATCTGAGAGAACCCTTAGCAAATTCCAGTTGATTTGCATGTTCCATATGATTTCCATACTCAAGAATAGCCCATGACAACACTGTAGCAGTGAATGCCATTGGGAAACCAAATTTCAAGTTATCCCCAGCATCATACATCCCCTTGGAAAGATCCAGCTTTGCTTCACTCCCATCTTTTAGCCCTGAATCTCCTCTCCATGGTATTATATCATCTATTAGCTTACCAGCTACCCCAACACATAAACAAAACTTCAAAAATCAATATCTAATGTTTCAAAATCAATATAGCGTGAATTACAGTATAAGAGGAGGGGTGGGGGTACATTTTTGAACATCAAAGAATTGCATTGCGACTTCGAGAGCATCTACAAACTTGTCATCAGCGGAATCTTCGGTGGACTTTTCATCATTCATTTTCTTCTTAACTATAAAAACGACGACGATCGCGAGCGCAGCCAACACTATTACGGACAAGACACACCATAGACATCGTCTCGACTTCGCCATTCTTTTGTAACTTCAAAATTCACCGGTCAGAAAACAATTTGAAACAAGGATTTATTGGGACACAAGTGCATTTGACATTGTATTAGGCTTCAAGAGAAAGGGAGAGTTCAAATATGGAGAGGGAACAAAGATGAATATGTAAAGTTGTTATGAATGGGTTTGGAAGTATGTATTTTGAGTGAAATGTGGTTAAAACAGAGGAGATTAGTTAAATAGAAGCTATTTAAGGCAACGAGTTAGCTGGATCTGGTGAAGAATCAGCAAAAGATAAGCCCTCACGAGATAACGTCCGTAATTTACGAAAAATTATTACATGATCTTGATTTACCACGTTATTTATAATCTCATTTAATAAATTTAATCTATTTAACGACATGTAAGAAAGATGTTGAATCTTAAATAATAAAAATATATATCAAATTAAAATAGAAAAAAGTTGAATCTTAAATTTTAGCATGGATTAAAATTATAATTAAACCGAGATTAATATGTGTCTCCATGTATGAAACATCATGGCAACAAAGATCATCTAGAATACTAATTTGTTTTATTCTTTAAAAACTAATATCTAAACTAATATAATTTTTATTAAAATTTTATAAATGAAAATTTCCATTTGATTTGGTCGGGTGAGATTCCCCCAAGAACCGGGGCCAGTAGTCGTGCGTCCTAAATGTCCAAAGTAGAAGGTTTAGGGTTTACCTGCCATTTGTCTAAGATTGATATCAAACCATTATTCTATTTCACATTTCATCTTACTAAATAATTTTTTAAAAGAAATATATTTAATATATTTTGAAGAAAAGAGAATACTATCGTTCAATAAATTCTAGTTTTATATATTATTTTACTGTTAACGAGCTTATTTATTTTCGTTACGAAATTTAATATCGTATGTACAAATGAATAAAGATGGTCGTATAATATATTTTTTTAAATTCAAAGAAAGCATGAAATAAAACACAGAAAAGAGGCAAAAGATTTTTTTTCCCGAGTACACCCCTTTGGTCACTCGACCTAGACGCCACCCCCCCAATACATTAATTTTGTGCTCAAGGGCAGTGATCAACAGTGAAAATAGCGACAATCTAAGGGTTAAGTTTAAAAATTTTATGGATTTGAGGATTGACTTGTAAAAATTAAATTTTTTGGTATTTTCTAGAAGCTTAATTTTTTTTTGTAAAATTTTGTTTTAAATTGTTAATTTTGAAAAATAAAATAAACATGTTGTGTCATGTTTTCATTGGTTAACAAATTTTTTAACAATAGTTATACACCTAAAATTATAACGGTTTAAACTTTAAATATCTATTTTTAATAAAAATATACTTTAACCACCTAAAATTAAAAAAAAAATACTCTTATTTTTTATTTAAAAGTATTTTTATCTTTTTGCTTTCACTCCTATTTCTTGGACTTAACTTTTGTGATTGGTCATGTACGGAGGAGAGCTAAACTATGAATTTTAGCTTATTAACCACCAATTCTTTCTCCTAGCACTGCCTTAAAATCTTACCAACAGATTTAAATGTTTGGCTTTATAGGCACCTGCCTAACCAATGATTGATCATGTAGCTTTGTTGCCAAACAACATGAAAACATGATAGAATTTTGGCATGTAGGAAGGCAGAGATAAGAACCCAGACAATGAAATATCAATCATAAAGACAGTAAAAGCAAATCATTACAGTAGCAGAGACAGTATTATTCGAGTATGAGTTTGATTCCTTATACAGGTCCCACAAATGTTCTTGGCTTAGGTAAGAACCCTTTTGAAGGACCCTTTTTTATGGGACAAAGAGGGTCGTTCATCATTCATTACCACTTGCAATCCTTTGCCCTTTATATTTTCCAAGTCCATTGTGCATGAATCAGCTGACTTCAGATCAATTTTTTTCATGGAATAGTGCTTGCAGTTGAAGATACTCTATCAAGAACCTGGAATAAACAAACTAAACTGAGAGGACAAGGGAAGCCCAGTACAAATGATTTCAGCACATGCTCTTTGCCAACCCTCTTCTTTTTCCTTTTCAATAAGCGCATTGAGTCTTTTTATATCTTCACAATGAAACGACACACATGATAGCAATTACACACCCCGGAGGGCACCTGGCATTGGCTAACCAAAACCAAAGAGAGAAAAGCAAGGTTAACAGCTTACCACCATTGCTACATATTCACAATGTACTGCAGCACCTACAGGTCTCAAAGAGAGAGCTTTGTTATACAAGTGAGAGGCAGCAGCAGCAGTACTGATATTGAAACCCTATATTGCCAAGACCAAGAGGCACCCAAGTTAAACTTCTCCGCCATGAAACTCTTTACCCGTTTCCGCAAGCTTATTATGCGGCTGATATTTTCTGGGACGTCGAGTGTGGGCCACAACCACCAAGCAAAAGAGCTGCGATCGGTTTGACCCGCCCAAGACTTCATGCAGCTCGTACTACTCTTCCCAGTCGCACTACAGTGAGGCTATTGCTGATTGTATTGAATTCTTCAACAAGTCAGCACAAGATGGGATTTTGGATGGTCGAAAATCTGATGTTTTAGTTTGAGTCCATGAATATAATCAATATTGGTTGGTTGGTTTTCTCTTTTCTTTGATGTTACATACATGTTAGTCTCTTGTTGGGTTTTCGAATCCTACGAAGACACTTGGAATCTCTGTCATCTTTTGTACATTGAGGTTAATCTTCATATAGAAATGTTTTTTTTTTGTATTGTGTTTTGATTTGATTTTCATCAGGTTTGTCCAGGCTTCCAAATGCCCAACACTCCAAGCCAAGGTACAATTGTGTTGAATCTAAGTTTGATTCAATTTAATTTGATTATAATATTAATGATACAAACTCAGAACTCGTCCGACTTATTATAAAGCTAACCCGAGTAAATATAATTATATTATTTTAAAATTTAATTTAGTTAGACTCAAAATTTATCATATTCATTGAATTTATGGGTCTATGTCAAAGAGTTCGATAACTTATTGGACCCCAAATATTTAGTGGACAAACTGGGCTGCTTAAAGCTCCAACAAACTTGGTAGTTGGCAACATCATTTGCCGTTTTTTATTTTGTCGTGTGATTTTTAGCAAGTAAATGTACATAAACGAGGAGACATTATACTATAAGTAATTTCTAACACATCATTTATAAAATCAATTAATTAATTAAATAATTAATTAATTAATTTTTTATTTTATTATTTTTATTAAGTAAATCTTCATACAATAAAAGTTGTTTTTAAATTTAATTTATGTAAATATTAGTGATGTTCATTTGGTAAAAAAAATTAGGCAAAAAAATTAATTAAGTAAATTTATTTAATTAGTTGGTCTCATGGATGACGTGGTAAAAATAATTCATGATATAATTTCTTATAGACGAGGGATGAAATGAAAATGGTAGACGGTGAGATTTTATTTTTGGTTTTAATTTCGAGTCCATTCATAAGTTATGTTTTAAGTTTGAATCGAATTTAAATGTTAAAAGTTTATTAATAAAAAAATTTTGTATTAAAATATTTTTTTCTTTAATTAAATAATTTGATTATTTTGTAATTTGATTTTTAATTAATTTATTTCTTTCGTATCTTATTGGTTTTAAGTTTATTTTTAATAAAATTTAAATCACATACTTTTCGACCACCATAGAATATACATATAATTCCAATATCTTTTGATAACAAATTTCTTCTTTTTATAATTTCTTATCAATTTAGTTATCGACTAAAACTCTTTACAAATTAATTTTTTATTAATTCTTTAACTCCTTTATACTCACATAAAAATTAGTGTATAATCTTAGAGGGTATTTAGTGTATTAAATGACATTAAAACATTTAATCACACGTAAGAAAAAAAAATTAAAATTAATTAATATTATACTAATATAAATAATTATAATTAAATTTCAATTAAAAGTTGAACAAATATTTAATTATATTTAATTTAAAAAAATTAAATAAAATTTAAATAATAAACTAATATTTATCAACTCAATTAACTTAAAATTTTCGTACGATCAAATATTCAACTTAGGTAAAGTATGAAAGAGGGGTTGGTGATGTTTATTTCATTACTAGGGGTTTGGTGTCTGTCTCTCGTAACTAAACGTCACTGGTCCCAAAAGCAAATTGAAGTTGGATCCTTTAAGCTTTGAGATCTACAAAAGCCAGAAATCCTTCCCGGTCTCCGGAACCGAACACATGCTTTAATAATCCACAGCTGATTGTAATGTTTGATCAAACTTTTGAACAATCACACATGGTAAAGGAAAAAGAAATTCTAAAAACTCAAATCCAACTGAGAACTTTATTACATAACGCTCTTTAAAACATTCACATCCTGCTTATGTCTTACCCTTCTACTTGTAAGTGTACAGACAAGAAATTTATGTTGGAACTGAAAGTATTTTTTGTTGAAACTATGTAGTAACTCAGGGGCTTCTTGGTGATGCAATTTCTGGGGTTCCTTTCTTCCTCGAGAATATCCCTCCTATCAGGGGAATCAATGGCTTCTTCTTCTTTTTTCTTAGTGAAGGGTGTCTCTCCAGTTTCTCCACACCTTGTGGAACAATGACTTGAGCCAAAGAAGGTGGATTTGCAAATGTCACGTATCTCTTCTTTTGGAACTCTGTTCCTTGCTCAGTAGATGTTTGTGTTTTGTTGAATTCGGAGTTCATCGAATTCGGTACAACCTTGACATCCTCGAGCTCGAACTCCATCATTAGTTTCTCGGTTTCTCGGTCCTTCAATTTCTGCAATTCTCTCTTTGTTCTTTCAAGCTCCTCTTTAAGAGAAGACAGACAATTCGACATTGCCATACTCTCCTCTCTAGCCTTTTCAAGGTTATGTTTCGTCTCCTCCAGCTCCGCCGTCACGGTTCCCAGCTTGTATGAACCATTTCCAGTTGTTTCACCATGCATCTGTCGGAAATTTACGATAATATTGTGAAAAACATCATATAAACAATGTCACTTGATGATTTGACAAGGAAACGTGGAGAATGACAGAATATATGCTTGCTTTCTTGATGGATAATCCTCCTTTTCTAAAGTTGTGACAATATGATCAGAAATTATACGGAGTGCCACAGCTTGCACTCGGATACAAGCAAGAATCTCGGGACAACATATGAACAGTTACTACTTGATTTACCATATGGATCATCGATCAAACCGCAATGCATCACATGAATTACAAACATGTTAATTTTACAGTAAACGAACACTTTGCGTGATGTGAAAGGTACACAAGGATGGATGGCTATTCTACCATGACCGAAAGGAGAAAAGAAACCAGTTGAACTAATTACCTCCTTGATCCTGTTGGCATAAAGTTCACCGGCTAAAACTTTCTCTCCGAACAAGGCGACCGCCTCTTTAACCGAACTGAATGGTGCCCTGGTATCGATTTCCGCCCGCTTGATCTTCACAACTCCTCTACCTTCACCTTCCATTGTCAGAAAGTTGGCAAAAGATTGAAGGAAGAACCCTGTTATATATTTAGAGATGAAGAATTGGGAGGTTGGTTTCAACTTTCAAGCGGCTAAATGTTGAAATGGGGAGAAATAGGGTGGGAATGGAGCTTCGTTGCTTGGCGTCGACTTCACTGGAATTCTATTTTATGTTTTGACATGGAAGTTTGAAGCTGAAGCTGGTGATGGGCTTGGTGTTGCCTAATTTACTTGCCGCAAGAGAGGGACTTTTCAACTGTACTCAACGGATCAAAGGGCCCAACATCTAGCAATAGGAGAAGAGTGTAAATCATCTGCCCATTCTTTATGACTTTATTTATGTCCCACTTTAAACTAAAGGGTTTAGGGTTTAAAATTCTAAGTTAGGAATTTTAGTTAGAGTTTAGGAAATTAGGGATTGAGTGTATTTTTTAAGGTTAGGGTTTAGGATTTAAGATTTAAAATATAAAAAATAAGAATTTAGGGTTTAAAATTATTTTTTTTTAAAAAAATCAAAACAGACACCAAAAGAGACATGAAAGGAGTAAAGAAATTTTCTTCCTAGAAGAAATATAATTTGTTAACTTTTTTTATCTTAACGTAATCCATAAATAATTTTATATCATGTGTATTAATATTATTTTTTAAAATTTATGATCTCAATCCACATCGTTAGTATTTTTCAGTAAAAGTTGGTAATACACCCTTGCAATCATATGAAATAAATTTTGACAAATTTATAGGATTAGAGAAAAAAAATATGATACAAATCATCTAGCTTCAATGATTAAGAAAATAATTATTTTTTAAAGTTTACAAGTTCGAGAACCAATGATACTTTAGGAATATAAATGTTTTTTATTTAATAATAAATAAAAAATTATTAGTCAATTATTTTGGATCAAATATTACAAACAATTATTATGATGATTTTGTAATTATTTTTTATTTAGAATTTTAAAATTCAAATATTCGCTTGTTTTATTCTTGTCAATTAAACAAAAAACCACACCAACAAAACGTAATAAGGTAGCTCTTAACGTTCTTCCTCTCCCTAGTCTTTGAACAAAGTCACAAAACTATCATGAATGTGATAAGCCTGTAGAATAATTTTCAGTATTTGCTTCGAGTAACCACAATCATTGAATAAATAATCTCTTGTTTTAATATCAGTCTCACAAAAAACACGGATCCACTTGATAACCCAATAAATCATATGATTTTTGATCTCATTTAAATAATTTAACATCACATTTATTAGATGAAATAAAAGTTTAAAAGATTTTAAAGTAAAAGAAACCCTATTTGGCCCGTTGACTAAACTATTAATCTTTATTTTTTAATATTTTTTGAGGTCATGGTTCTAAATACATTAAAAGTACTTGTCTTCTTTCCACTAAAATCTATTTTTTTTAGATAAGATTAGATTTAAGATTCATAAAAATATCGGAATACAGACAAAAGACGAGTAATAAAATCATACGATTGCTTTTATTCAATCTACGAGTTTACATTTATGTGATTTTTAATGTATTCATTACCGGATTACTTTGTACGAAAATTACTCTTCGTAGAACCCAAAAGAATCTGAAGCATCATAGAAGGGGAAGAAAGTAGATACAACCACAGATGCAGTTCACACTGCCATGTACTTATTTTCAAAATCATATAATATAATTGTACTTGAAGTCTTCATTAAGCCAGATTATAAGGGCTATTCAAGGGCATTTGTGTCTGCCGCCATGGGTGGTCATGTCGCGGTAGCATGGACACACATCATAGTTGCCGGAGGTTCCTGGAGGGACACAATGGCACCGATCGCAGCACGTTCCGCACGCTCTCTTGCAAAGATTCGGCCTCGACGATAACTTGCACCTCTCCCCACAAGCTTCGTCACAATCTAAACCAAGCCAAAATAAGCAATACAACATTTAGAATCATAATCCATTCAAACAAAACTGAACGCAACTTTTTAACCCCTAATGAACTAATTGTTACCTATTTCCTCTTGTCCCACCATGTTCTTGATCACCTGCAACACACGAATATCAGCCAGAACCATACATACTTTATACGAAATTAAGAACAACATTCCATAGTAATGGGAACTCACGGTTGGATGAGATGACTCAGCAAAGCGAAGTAACATCAAAAGAGAAACAAGAAGCATAGCTAAAAGAGTTTTGGAGTCTGCCATTACTTGGATTTCAGACCTGTTGGCACTTGGCATGACCCAAGTCATCTTTATAGGAAAGGAAAGGAGATATGTGTTGGATTCTAACCCAAGGTAAAGTAAGTTGATGTTTAAAAGGAAAGCTATGAGGGTAATCAGTAATGACTGATGAGTATAGATGGGGAAATTGGGAATGATGGGAAACGACATTTGTCCTCATTTTATATTTCCATTTCCTACTTGTTATTTTCCTGTAAATAAATAGAGGGAAGTGATTAGTTTTTCTCACCAATTGTTTTATTAAAAATTTAAAATTAATTAAAAGGATGAAAGAGATTTATCGAGCACGATTCGACGATAAAAAAAAAGTTAAGATATAGATGTAATGATATATATTTTTTTTGATATAGACTGTATCATTAATATGTAATTTTTTTTATAATACTTCTTTTATGATATATAGAGACGAATTATCATTTAAAATATTATTTTTTCGATCCAAACTTCATTATTATTAATTAAAACATAACATAGTAAAACTCAAAATAACAAAACATTAATTATATAATATCGTCACACAGAGAGAAGAAGCTATTAACAAATCATATTTATTTATTCTTACACCATTCAATTCGTTTATTTCACCCTCAAAACTCAAAGAAGAAGATTCGTTCCGAGTTGATCAAAAACTCAAGGGCACTTGCGTCTGCCACCGTGGGTGGTCAGGCTAGCATAGCAAGGGCACATGTCTTGGTTCCCGGCAGTTCCTGGAGGAACACAGTTGCAGCGGGCGCAACATGTCCCGCAAGCCCTCTTGCATAGGTGTGGCCTCGATGATAATCGGCACCTCGACGCACAAGCCCCACCACAGTCTGTAAAAACAAACACAAATCGATATGTCAATGAAGGGCCGGACTCAATCCAATTTTCTCGATACCATCGAGGATCGACCATATATATATTTACCCATTCTCGTTGGAGGAGCGGTTCCCTTGCTGGAACTTGTCACCTATGTTTTACAGCAACATGCAGCTTAAATTAAGGTAACTTACTATCAAACATTAAAAAAAGGAAACCGAAATAGAAAGAAAAAAAAAAGTGATCAAACTTTACCAGTTGATCAGCATCGACAAGTTGGATAAGGAGAATAGATATGAGAAGTGAGGCAATCAAAGCCTTAGAGACAGACATGACTGAAACAAGACCTACAGAAGCTTGTGTTTTGTGTGAAAAACAGGAGAAGAATTCTCGTATTTATAGCCAAAAAAATGTCAGTAGAGAGAGCAAAGGAGTGGTACTAGAAAACGAAATGGGCTAGTTTTGCATGGTAAATTCTGAAGGGCGTGGCAAACTTTGTTTAGAACTAGGAATAACTCAACCGCCTCCAATCTCCATCGCCAGCTAATATGTATAAAAAAGACACCCAAGAAAGGAATATGATTTTTATTCCTGCATTTTAAGCCTAAGTTTTGAGACACTGAATCCTTTAAACGTCAGTTTCATGTGTAAATATTTCCACTTTGGCTCCTATATTTTGATGTCTAATCACTATTCTCATCCCGTCACTGACTGCTGCCAACTGAAAGTGATAGGAGTGATGCCATGACAAATGCATGAACTGAGTGCATTTTGAGGCTTGGAGACTTATGGTTTCATTTCCTCTTTGGCAAGTCAAGTAGGACAAAGATGTGAGCTTTGTCATTAATTCAACAGCTGTAGTGATGGATACTTGCAATCAGAGTTGTCCTCAACTCAATGTTCTTCCTGCTGTGTTTCAGCAGTATCAAAGTTAGTATAATTTGTAAGCATTTAGAGCTTCGTTTAATGACTCAACACCTAATAATTTCGATTCCCACTGCCTAATTTATCAAACAAAACGAAAGCAATCGGCCAAACCAAAGCATAAAAACAATAATAGAAGTGCTGCTTCTATTCTTAACAACCAATCAGCTTAGTCCCTATGAATAAATTTGAACAAACGTAAAAATTTAATCTTTTAAAGATTATATTAAAGTTTTAAGAGTATAAAATTATAAATTTAAAAATAAAAATTAAATTAATAATAATAAATAAACTATAAAAGAATTTAAAAATTTCAAGATTACACCTGTAATCCTTCTGTCCATCGTTGTTGGCCATGGCATTAAGCCCTTTATTCTTTCCCAATTTGTTTATTTTATTATTAAATTTTATATTATTTGTACTGGAATTAATTAAATTATGGAGCATTTAAAAAACATAAATATTTTAACATTTCGTACCGAAGAGTGAGAGAATAAATTTGTTTTTAAATAGATATTGAATCGACAACAAGAAAGGTTAGAGTTATCTAAAAAATTTAATTAGAGGTGTTAAATTAGTTGGTTTAATTAACCGACGAACTGAATTATAAAAAAATGTTAGCTAAATTTTTTTTTATAAAAATTTTAATCGAACAAAAAAAATTGAAATTATTTTATTTATCCAAAAAATCATCGATCTATACAAATCCAAAATCAAATAAAACGAATACAAAAAGAATTAAATCAATCCCCATTCTTCAGCAAGGAAAGGAAAAGAGAGTGTTAGCTTCATATTTTTTAATTTTTTTACGACATTAAATTTGATAAAATGCAATGATCAATTTATAATATTAAATTTTTTTTACAACATTAAATTTGATAAAATGCAATGATCAATTTATAATATTAAATTTTTTTAATTAAATACTATCATTTTATTTTTTGGATAAATAAAATTTTATTCATTCAAAAAACTCAATCAAGTATCAACAATATCTCCCTCACAATAAAAAAAGACTATACAAAAGAAGAAATTAACAAGTTTCCCACTCATCTGCTATACATCTATCTGTCGTATATTTACAGTCTAGCATTCTTAATCTGATATCATTCTTAATAATGGTAAATATATCAACAATCAGTTATGGTTGATATCCATGCAACCGCTTATTTCTTTCACGCCAGATGTGATAGTTGAAACTACTCCATGCAAGTCTCATGATTACAATTCTCATGGATCTTCCTTTTCCAGCTTGCAGTACCCATCCAAACATGTTAATCCAATTTCCAGCGGTAAAATATAATCTACATGCCTGCACAATCAACAATCATAATTGCTTGGAGAAAGCACAATTTCCAAACAAATGATCCTGAGATTCCTATTCTTCTCCACATAACAAACATAGAGATTAACTTGACACCCCATCTCAACATTCTATCCTTTGTTGGTAGCCTATCTAAAATAACAAGCCATGAGATAAAAGAATGTCTAGGGATTAAAGATACCCCAAACAATTTGAGACCATAGAACCTTTTCTCTTTTATGTCGAAGTAGCTCACAAACTTTCTTGACACAATAACTATCATGGAATCTGTCGCCTCTAATCAAATTATCTCTTAATCTCAAGATTTTTTTTCATGCCTAATTATGAAAGTTTTTAACCTGAACAGACCAAATAAAAACATCTTTCAACACATAATGATTAATCCAAACTATCCAAATTCTATCATTTTATATTTTTATAAATCAATAAACATAAAATATATTATTTTTAATATTATATTAAATAATATTATATCCTGATAATTCTGTTATTAAAGATGATCATTTTTTTACCAAACGTACCCTTATTGTGATGAAGTTTATCCATCCAGATCATGTTATTGTTAAGTAAATGTATAAAGCAACAAAGTGTACGGAATGGATGTCGATTTTGAAGAAATAGGCGGCCACTGTGACCCTTGAAACTTGGACCGTCGCACGAGTTAAATGATTGGCGATCTTTGTTGGATGGAAAGAATACGCGACAGTGGGTGGGACTGGGAGACGCGGATAATTATAAACCCTAATGCCTCACAGCTTGAAAGACAGGATCAAATCCACGTGTCCTTGAAAACGAATATGGAATCTTCATTATGACAATTCCCCCCCCCCCCCCCTTTTTTTTTCTTGACCAACGGGAATAGTATCATTCCAAAGATGGTCCAAGCAAAGACAGTATGAAATGAAAATACCATTTTATTAGTGTAGTAGAAAAATATTTCATATCAAATGTGATTCGGAAAAATAATTCTTAAATCACGTATCTAAAATAAAATTATATTTTGAAAGACGAGTTTAAAACTCGTCTTTTAAAAAAATATCGGTTTAGAATTGAAGAAATTTATAAAAAGAATAATTTTGTATTTCATATCGGTGTTTAACCATCCGTACTTATCTTAAATGAGCTATTTACATATCCTTATCTCATTGTTATAGTTCGATCAAAATTTTTAAAATAACAATCAACCAATTTGAGATTAACATCTTTTTGTGAGTCACAAGATCTCCAAAATTTATCTTTATTCTTTTCATATATTTTACAGTTACGTTTAAATGAAAGATAATAACTAAGACTACACCATACCAATCGGATGATAACAGTTTTTAGAGATTTTTCCTTAACAGCACGCTGCACCAATCCTAGAAGCTCCTCCCAGCTTCCCATTAATGTTTATTTGCAAGAAATATTGAGCTTTTACGCACCATTTTAGCTCTCTATTCCTTATTTGCCAAAAGCTAAATTTTTCAGTTTTTACAGAATCTTAATTTATCTTAAATCTCGATTTATCCACGACAACCAAAAACTGAACCTTAACCGAGCGTTAATCCGACAAATGCTCTCCGCCCAGCAATAACAAAGCAACACAAGCCAAAAGCCCCAGCATGATGATACTAAGCCACATCGTTATTTTGGTGAAACGCTGTAATATAACATGTGAGTCATCACCAATTTTATTCAGTCCCTGCAATTTATTGCCTTTTTTACTGCAGAGGAATGAAGTACACAAACTATCCTAATATAGGACCCAACAAGGATCATTTAGAGAGACCAATGGCCTCATTTTCATGCTGCAAAGTACAACTTTTTATGTTCACACCACATCGGCGGGGAGTCGCACGACAAGATGTCCACCAAGGACACTTTAAGATCGGAGGAAAAATGAACCTTTTTAACAAATATAAACAGATTTATCATTGAAGGCATGTTGCAAAATTTGTGAACAATACCCACCTTTTGACATAGTAGTAGCAAAAATCTGCCAAAATGAAAGTCTGGATAATCTCAGAAAGCATGACCAAACAAGGCCATAATCCATATGCCAACGCTGTCAATAAGCGCCCTTTAGTGTCGAATAACTAGGCAGAGGAACGAACTCGGTTAGATAAAACATGCAAGCCAATCAATCTATAACCAGAGTATAGCATGAGATCAAATACATCGATGCCAATATCTGCATATATAGACAGCATGTCAAATCTTCTAAAACTTGTCCTGGCAATGATTACTGTCAATACCTGGAGAATCCAATGTGCAGAAGTCAAGAACCGAGCAACTCCCATCGCAAACACATAATGTGCAGTAAATGGTTCAATGATCTGAAAAGGGGTCAAAGAAGAAGGCAATGTATTCAATCAAGTGTTGATTTAAGATCTAACCATCCAATTAATAGAATAGACAAGTACTTGTCACTTGCTGGCGCTACCTTACCTGAATGTTCTGTATGAGCCTTAGCTGAGGCAGGACTGAAATCGCTTCAAGGTAAACACAGAAAGCCCAGCAGATTTTGTTGAATAAAATATGACTAGTTGTCGGATGAACCAACATCGACAAAACAACGCAGGGTATCACCTATAAGGAAATAACCAAATGCGCTTACGTAATAACACGGTTCGAAATATCTTTTTTTACTTGTTGCTCAAGCCACTGAAGATTAGTATTCTTAGTAGAGATAAGACTGGTAATGTAAATTTAGCCCTTTGTACTGCTCATAGGTATCTACTGTCTACAGCATACCAAAATTTATACACAAACTCCATATGAACAAAATCCCTCTAAAACTGAAATCCTTTCTTTCATCTACAGCATGGTGAAATGGTGTGTTCTAAAAATATAGACCTGAATTGTTTCAATAGGTATCCGTTTTGTGTCTAAGAACCCGAGTTTGAATTAGTTCGACCGAACCTGAGAGAATCATTGTAGTTTACAACAGTGGAGCAATAACACATAAACAAAGAGAACATAGAATCCATAAGTTTTGGATCAAAGTCTTACCACATATTGGATCTTAAAATTGTCTCTGTCCTCCATGTAAGTCGACCTGAGTTAAAACGGATCATATAAATAATCCAAAGGGTTGTCATTAATGTTGCTGTATCAAGTATGGTATGTATGTCATATTCCATGACAAAACTGCAATATAACCGAACAGCTAAAAACAGAGCTGTTAGTTCCTGCGATTTAAGGGAAAGTCCTGCAAACACGAAGAGTCTTGACTTGTAAGACAAAGAACAAAGCTAGTAGTTGATGAACTAAGAACATCCAAATCAGGAAACATATAAACATAAAAGATAGGATTAAGGCCAAGGGTTCCATTTCTTACAATATAAGAGGCAGGATGGAATTAAATATGCCAAAATAAAAACACCCGAAGGGGGGAGGTTACCAGCACAAGTTTTCACTTTGGTAAGCTTGTAAATAAGGACACAAGTACCCAAGGCATGAACCGTCTCTGCAGCAACAAAAAGATTGTTGTGATCTTCAACGACCATTCTGAGGAACAAGAGAGACGCCACCACTGACAGAAAGGCCAAAACCACCTTCATCTTCGGTGCCTGTCGCCGGATCCATGAAGTGATCGAGAAGATCGGACTCTTGGTCTTCATCGTGTCATCCACTAACTTGTTTCTTGATCAGATTTTTAGGCAAAAGGATGAGGAGGAAGAGCTACTCATCATGACTCAATATCCAACAATCTTTCTCATGATTTTCAGTTAGTGTAGTAGGTAGATATGATAAGATTTTGTTGGTATGTTCACTAGTATTTTTCAGACATGTAAATGTAAGCAGACCAATTAAAATACTCCATCTGGCAGAAAACTGTTCGAAGAAGCATTTTTCGCGTGCCTGCATAATTTAATTCAGGAACAGGTTGATGAAGATTGTGTCTTTTTCTAAAATATTTGACATAATGAAAAAAAAAAAAAAAACTCAATGTTTATCTTTTTTTTTTTTTTTCATTTGCAGCCTTAAAATTTTAATTTATCAATTTAAAACCTAAAAATTCATTTAAAAAACAATCTTTAATGGAAGGTCAATATATTTTAGACGTGGCATAATAACATTTAGGGCACAATTTAAAAAAAATATTGAGACCTTTTATGATTGTCTTTTTTACTCTTGATTTGTAATTTTATCTTGGTATTAAATAAAATAATAATAAAATAATATTTAATAACAAAAAAAAAAGATAAATAGATCTATATAAAAGGGTAGACTACACAAATAGTCTCTTTATTATAAGGTTTTCTTTTGCCTGGTCTTACAATTATGAAAAGTTACAAAATAATCATCTTACTTAATAAAAGTAATAAATTAATTTATTATAATTAAAAATTTAACGATAAATGACAATTATGATTAATAAAATTGGTATTAACAAATTTATTAAAACTTACATTTATTACTAAAAATTTAAACATAAATATCATTGCACCGTCAAAAAAAATGTGTTCAAACTTTAAATATGACATTTGTGGGAACCTATTAATCATCAGATTTTTTAAGGTAAAATCATAAAAAAATAATAAAATTTGTATATTAATAAAAGCATTTAAGATATATAGAAATTGAATTTTTTTCGAAAGACGACCGTGAACCACCCCAACGCCACTCATTCCATTACACACTCCAATACCATCGTATATTCCTGCACTGCTTGCTAGATTATGGGGTACACTCGAATGAATAGAGCTGGTACTTTCGGCGAAGAACTTCATTCTTGGGGTACAATCTAAATGAGGGAAATGGTAAGTAACCAGAACAGGTAAAAGTCGAAAAGATTCTCTTCCAAGAAAACGCCATGATAACGGTACATAGACAGGAAGCCTGTTACCATACTAACCAGTTCTTTTTCTTTGCTTTGTACCTTTCTTGTTAGACCCAAAATACCTTCATGCTAGACTCCTTCACAGATTTACAGACAGGACAGGAATCAAGAATAGCTCCACAAGACATGCACGAGCAAAGGTGCCTACAAGGTAGGAAGAGAACGCACGAGCTCCTAGAGTTGCAGAGTTTGCAAGCAATCTTTTTGATGCTTACTTCTTGTTCATTATCCCTTTGATCACATGAGCCACCGCAAAGGGACTCGGCATCTTCGGCTGTATCGCCGACCCGAATTAGCCCCTCTTTCACCTGCTCCAGTGCGTTGCTTAAATCAAACACCATTGCTTCATTTGCTTTCGCGACTCTTTCCCATCTCTTGCTCTCCATCTCGGCTATCCTGAGGCAGGCTTCAAGCTCCGCTGTTTTCTTGGTTGCTCGTGCCAAGTCTTCTTCTTTTTTCCTCATCAGATGCAAAACCTTGGGTTCCATAACCTTTATCAAGCTCGCCAGTTGACGCTTCCTTTCTTCTCGTAGAACAGATTTCAGCCTCTCGTTCTGTTTCAAGATGGTGGAAAATTCTCAATAAAATTAAAACCGACAGAAATGATCAAAACTCCTGGCAAAAAAATGAAACTTCAAGAAAGAAAATCTTGCCTGCAAATGAAGAAAGCTATCAAGTTCCTGCCTTTGCACCTCCACTTGAACATCGAAAGATTGAGAAAGTGGCATGGAGAGAAAAGTATCACAGATTGGCGAATAAGAAGCAGAAGCCAAGTTCTGAGCGTTTTGCTCCAGATGAGAAGGAAGCGTCTGTTGAGGAGGGTAACAAAAATCATCACCAAATGAAGGAACAGGGAATGCCACCCAATCCTGAAGGCCACACATGGGAAAAGGTAAACCCAAATTTTCAGTATACAAGTGTCCTTGAACAGCCATTATAACAAACCATCGAGATTCACATATATGCTTGGAAGAAGAGTATTAATAAGAGACTCAGAAGGGAAAGGGAGATGGGAATTGGGATTTGGTTGAAAGCCGGGCAGGATGAGGCTATATCAGAAGAGAAGCATGACCCAAATTCTCTCTCTAGTCTCTATCATTTTCTTTGTTGTTTTTGGTTGAAGCAACTAAATGAGGAAAATAAAGGATCTGAGTGTGAGAGAGAAAGCTTTCCCTGGCTTCTCACTGGTCTTTCTGTCAAGTCCCATAACGCTTTCCGAAACGTCAAAACGAAAGCATTGATGACTGGAGAGGGAAATATAAAGGTGGCGGTAAACGGCGACGTACACATGCAAATTTTGTGACCGCAAGTCACCCAGGTATCTGGGTCAGAAACAGAGAGAAAGTCACTCAACTGGGGCGTGAAAAATGTCAGTTTGGTCATTGGAAAAGGCTGAAGAATATAATACTAGCATTTCTACTCAGTAATCACGGTTAATTTGGGGGAAGAAAAGGTTAAAAATAAAAATTGAATTAGGAGTAATTGTGTATCTAAAAATTTATGATTTGATGGGAAAAAAGTTTTTTAAATATAAGATTTTTATATTTTTAAAATAAAGAAAAATCAAAGAAAACTAAAATCAATACTATATGTCGAGTAATGTTTGAATATAAGGTTTTTTCGTCGGGTCAATTTTAAATATTAATAAAATAAAATATTAGATACTTAAAATAATAACATTATAAAACAATAAACATCTATTTTAATAGTAATAAACTTTAATAAGATGTGTAAATTTATATTTTAAAATTTTTAATACAAGTAAAAATTAATTAAAATTGTTTAATGTAGTAGTTCCTTGCTTTTAGATAATAAAAATAATTATCCAAAAAATTAATTAAAATTCAAAGACTAAAATGAGTTTATACCATAATTAAATGGGTGTAAATAGTTTACTTCCTAATTATGTTTTTATTGGTGCTTATATTTTAAATTAGTCCTAATTGTTCTTTTATTGGTGTCTCTACTTTAAATTAATGAGTTTAGGGTCAACGGCGGATCTAAACTTAAGGAAGGGTGTACTCGTGCCCACACTGAACTTTTCAAAGTTCAAGTATTTACCCTTAATTTTTATAATTTTTATGAATTAGTCATTAAATTTTTGTAATATTTAAGGTTTGTGCCTACCTTGAGATTTTGAAATTTTATATGTGCCAACCTAAAAATATAAAATTTTATATATACCCATACTCAAATAATTAAAAATAAGGTTTAAAATTTTTAAACAAAAGACATAAAAAGCGACACGATCAAAAAAACATAAATTTTTTACTCTAATCAAACACCCAAACAAAAGTTATACCATTTTAGAATTTAGTACTCAAGTTATATAGTTGAAAAAATGAATTCATTTAAATTCCTCTCATACTCATTGTTTTGTTTATTTTTTAAATTTTAAATTTTACACCTTAAACTTTTTCTGAACTTTGAATTTTACATTTTAAACTTTGAATTTTACATTTTACCCTAAATTTTACATTTTACGTCAAGGTTTGGGTCAACATTTGGTTGATTCCGATTTAAATTTGATTTGAGTTTGGGTTACGTAATGTTAGATCATATGATTATGTTTTAGGAATGAGTTGATTAATTATTGGGTTAATTCATGTTTGGATGAATTTCAAATCAAATTTTAATGGCATAAAGATAATTTTAACCCTTAACATTTATAGTTGTTATCATTTTGGCCCTTATTCTTTTTTTCAGATAAATTTAGCCCTTAACCTATATCTTTTTGACAAATAACTTATTTGGGTTAATTCTATCGTAGTTAGGGTTGAGAATATTTAATAGCCTTTTATTTTAAAATTAATTAATTTTTAATATTTTATTTGAATTTTAATTATTTTATATTTTAAATTAGAATAAAATTATACTTTATATATATATATTTGATAGGTTAGATGCCATGTTATTTAAAATATATTATCATATGCATATGACATGTCATCATTGTTAGATTTTTAACGGTCCAGTTATCATGGTAGTTAAAAAAAATAAGCTATTTGTCAAAAAGATATAGGTTTTAAATTTATCCCAAAAAAAGAATAAGGACCAAAACAATAAAAACCATAAACGTTAAGGGTTAAAATTATCTTTATGTCAATTTTAATCAAGTTTAAAAAGACTTCAAGTTATATCATTTCGAATATTTGATTAAATCTAGATTAATTAAAATAATCTCGAGTGAGATTTAGTTTGAATAATATCAATTTTGAATAAAGTTTGAATCATATCTTTATTAAATTTGATTTATATTCATTTAAGTTTATTATTAAAATCGGATCATAATGAAATTATTTGACGAAATAATAGTTTCACTTTCAGGTCAGGCGACTTAAATTTTGACATTTTCCCTTGGATAATATAGAATTTTGAGTTTGAAATATTTAATTATTATTCATTACATTTTAAAATTATTTATTTGGGCCAACATATATATTATTTTTAAAAGATAGATTTCATTAAAAACTCCTCTAAAGCTTTCCTGGCTTCCTGCGAGGAGGGTTGCTTGAAGAATTAATACTAATTATATATTTTAAGATATAAAGATGGAGAATTAAGGTTTAGAATCTAAGATTTAAAGCATATAAAAAATTAAAAAATTGGATTTTGGATTGAATGAGTATTAATAATAATTATAATAATTAATAACAACTAATATTAATAAACTAATACCAGATTTATTGATTAACTAATTCGAATTAAATGTTAACCTGCATCATTAAGATTATCAATATGACAAAGCAATTCAAATAAGTTACTTGAGTGATCCATGCACTTAACAATACACAACATTTAAAGCAAAGTGCAAACTTTTAAAAACAAAACACTTGATTCTTTAATAGAAACTTAAACAATATCAAAACAAAAATGGCGTGCATGTTTATCAAGGAAGGGAATGTTTGTCATCAATTAGAGATTGACAATAAGTAAAACAAGAAACAAACCATTAGAAGCTTTCACAGAAATATCCAGAATGTCAGCAGAGACTATACATCATGGCTTTGCTGCTTACTAGAATCTATGAAGTTGATACGGACAGGGATTTGAGCAGCAAGAAGCTGGCAGGTCGATCCGTCTTTGTCTGACTTGAATCTTCTGCTGATCACAATACTGAGCAAAGCATGCCGCCGTTCGACTTTTGCTTGCTTTTCGGAGGCTGGAGAACTACCTTGATCGCCGCATCAAAAACTGCCTTCACATTCTGAAGTACAGACAACACACAAGATCCATGTAGACAATCAATGATATATTTCTAAGTGCTAAGTTTACATGAATGATATGTTGAGAAATTTACCTGCTGTGTTTTTGAACTACACTCGATGTAGGCGGAAGACCCGATCTGTTTCTTCAATTCCTCCCCCTTCACAAACAAGAAAAGGCAAGACTAATGTTGAAAATACATGAAACATGGTATCCTTGTAAAGCATTAAACATGATATGTTTAGCATTTACCTGAGCTGTAGAAATGGGAATTGCATTAGGATGGTCCATAAGGAATTGCTCATCGTCCCGGAGATCTGCAGACGCAGGGTGTCATAAACATGGCAACACTTAAATGAAATTTGAAGAATTTATGAAACCCTTTTAGGCCATTAGTGAAACAAAACGATTGATCCAAACATACAAATATTTAAAGCACATATAACTATAGTATGCCACCATCGAGGGGGCGAGAATCACCATACCGAGCTTAGTTCCAACGAGAACTACCGGAATGCCAGGGGCATAATGCTTCAATTCAGGAATCCACTGAAAACCAAAGCAAGAAAACACATGATCACAGCGTGGATGATATGTTAACACTTAACAGGCATCTTATGTTAAGCTGCAAAAATTATTATTCACAAAGGAAGATATCTCCAATGATTAAACCTTCTTTGCAACATTTTCATAACTAGCCTTGCTGATGAGAGAAAATGCAAGAATAAAGACATCAGCCCCACGATAGCTTAATGGTCTCAATCTATTGTAATCCTCCTGACCTGTTTGTTCCAAGGCAATGATTTCAAATCACAAGCAAGAAAGAAACCGAAATTGCTATAAAAAAACAAGAAATTTTACAAGTTATTTGAAAATTACCAGCAGTATCCCATAAGCCTATGTTGACAATGCTGCCATCCACAACGACATTTGCACTGAAATTGTCGAAAACAGTCGGGACATAGTCCTGATACACAAGAATTTCAAACGCAAGCAGATACAGATAAGGAAAGGAAGTGTTCTTGAAATACTAATGACGGGTGCTACAATCATGCAAGAAAGATCCGATCATGAAACAAATGAAGGAAAGGAGAGCGACAAAAGGTTCACCGTAGGGAAAGTGTTGCTGGTGTAGGAAATCAGCAAGCAGGTTTTGCCGACGGCACCATCGCCGACAGTGACGCACTTTATGAATTTCGAGGCACTCATTTTCCTTTTCCACCGCACGAAATCGAAAACAAGAAAGAATTAAACCAATGTAACACCTAATTGCCTATAGCTTTTCTTGTCCAAATCTTGGGATTTTTTCTGTTTCTCCAAACAATGTGTTGGTGAATTTCTTTCTTAGATTTGCTTCACGCTCGAGTAGTTTTTAGAGAAAGAATGAGATCCACAGGCTTCATCGTTTTTGTGTTCGCGAAGCAAATCCTAATGGGGAAAGATTAATTGGAAAGTGGCAGTGACTGAACAAAGAGAAAATGGAACGAGAGGGAAAAAAGAATGGCGAAAATTTGGGAAATTGAGAGGGAAAAGTGGAAGAAAGTGGAATATAACAAACTCTTACCAGCTAACGCCCTCCATAACAACTCCTCACCACATAATAATTTCAATATTCATTCAAAAATATTTAATTTTGAAAAAAAAAAACAAAAAACTTTTTCACAATCCCCCCAGAAAGCTAAAGTTAGAATCTTTAATTTGAATTCGAAGAACATTTTGCTTTTAATTTCAAAGCAAGCAGTCCCCTTTTCTGTCTAGAATTTGAATTTTCAAAGAAGAAAATTTAGAAATGGTGTTTGGTATAATTATAATATTCAAAGAAATTATACAGTTTTTTTTATAATATTTATGCTGTTTCAACATACAATTATATATATTGATTATAGTTTGTCTTGGAACACAACAGATTCATGTCTGAGATTTTAGTGCTAAAACTTGGATGCTCCTTTACTGTTGTAAACTTATCAATTGTTTATAGACACTGTCGGCTTTCCTCGTTAGTTGTTCATGGCTGCCTATTTCAATTACCTTTCCTTGTTCCAGTACCGCGATGTTGTCCGAATTACGTATCGTCGATAATCTATGCGCTACAATGATCGTGGTACGGCCTTCCATGAGATTATCCAGAGCCTCTTGAACTAGTTTCTCAGATTCCGTGTCCAATGCACTTGTGGCTTCATCCAGGAGAAGAATGGAAGGGTTCTTCAGGATTGCTCTTGCGATCGCCACTCTCTGCTTTTGGCCTCCTGATAACTGGACTCCTCGGTCGCCGACGTTGGTTTGGTATGCTTCAGGCATTCGGCTGATGAATCGATGAGCATTAGCTGCTCTTGCTGCTCTCAGTATCTCAATCTCTGATGCATCCTCCTTCCCGTATTTGATGTTTTCGTATATTGTGGTCGAGAACAATGCTGGCTCCTGTTGTACTAAACTCATTCTCAGCCTTAGAGATCTCAGGTTTAGTGTCTTAATATCATAACCATCAATCAGCACTGCCCCTGACACGGGATCATAAAATCGCATAATTAGCGCGATCACGGTGCTTTTCCCTGATCCGCTCTGTCCAACTACGGCTAGACTCTTTCCTGCTGACGTTTTCAGGTTTAAGTCCTCAAAAATGGTTACATCAGGTCTCATTGGGTACTTGAAACTAACATTTCTGAACTCTATATCTCCCTTGATATCGCTTACCGCCTTCGATGTGGAGTCCTTAGGTTCTATTGATGTTTTCCTGTGGAGAATTCCGAAAACGGACCCAAGTGCTTGTGACCCCTTCACAATATCTGGTGTGAGAGCTAATGTTTCTGCCACGGCCAGTGCTGTTATTATCAATACCATAAAGGACTTCATGATGTCTCCGAAGTTGGATTTGTTTTGCTTGATTAGCACCGATGCATACCAAAGGCCAAGGCCGTAGGAACAGAATGCAAAGAGCTGAGATACACCATATCCGAAACCTGAAATATGACCTCGTAAGAATGCTTGCTTGTTTGGTTTGTTTAGTTCTGAGGCAAACTTGGTCGATATAAGGTCTTCAACGCCGAATGCAGCCACTGTACGAATGTTAACTATTGCTTCTCGTGCCACAGCAGTTGCTCTAGAGTAGGTATGGCTGTAATTCCCTCCGAATCCCTTGAGAAACAGTTGCTGCAGTTTTCAAAGAATAAAAAGAATTAAAAACCGGAATAGAAGGCCTGGAGTGTCATTAATAATTGATGTATTCGAAATAAGTGGTCTCTAGACCTTACCTCAGTTATGGAAGCACCTATGAGTAAAGGAAAGGAGGCAATGATAACTGCTGCAATACGCCAGCTTAAAGTGAATGCAATTACAAATGCTGTCACAGTAAGAGCTACATTCTGCACGATTGTGGATAGCCGATCAGCTAGAGCACTTCGTACAAGGGTTGCATCCGCAGCTAAAGCTGCTGTCAGCGAACCAGTATTGTTCTCATCCAAATCAAACCAGCCAACCTCATTGGAAAGGATAGCTAAATGTAAAGAATTAAATCGTACGTTAATTTATGGTGCAAAGTCGAGAGTAAAATTTCATTTTCCAGAGGATTTGCAATGTTCCACAGAGGAAAAAGAGATTAAAGTCAGCTTTCTAGATTGAGAAGTAGAAAAGAACCTGAGAACATTGATAAACGGACACGAGCTGTGAGGTGCTCTCCCATTAAAGTGTAGAAATAGTGTTGCAGCAGATATATCGGAACCGTAAGAATAGCCAGACCAACAAAAATAAGAGCCACCCTTTCAATTTCTTTCTTAATTTGAAGATCATCTGGAGAGTAGAATGCAGTCAAGACATGCGTGATTCCAAAGGCAAATAATGGAGCTTCCATGCCTGCCAAAGTTGCACCAACCGAACCAAGCAGTGCATAGGGCCATTCTGGTGCATTTAGTTTAAGTAGTTCCCATATCGAAGGATTAGGTGCAGACCGTTGCTGAGACGAGTTTTGATAACTTTGCTCCAATCCTATTGCACTAACTGAGGTTGAATCCTGTGCAGGATTTTGACTGTCTTGAGGTTGTCGGAAGCTAGAACTTACAGAAGCATCAGAATGACATATAGAGCTTGAATTTGCAGTGTTTTCTGATACTTGCAAGCTCACTAGAGCTCTGTATTCTCCATTCTTAGACATCAAATCCATGTGGCTCCCACTTTCAACAACCTGGCCATTCTTCAATACAATGATGGTGTCAACGTCTCGAATAGTTGATAGTCGATGTGCCACGATGACTGTTGTTCTATTTGACACAATCTTATCTAGTGCCTGCTGAACTATGAGTTCCGATTCTGTATCAAGAGCGCTTGTGGCCTCGTCTAGAAGCAGTATCTTTGGATTTCTCAGAACAGCTCTTGCTATAGCAATTCTTTGTTTTTGACCACCAGAAAGCTGAGTACCGCCTTCTCCAACCTAAATTCAACATACTTTCAAAGCATCACACTTGAGGACCGGTCCAGATATTAGAAAAAATGAAAGCAGCCTACTCATTACCGATACATGTAATAAATGTCTTCATTTTTTTTCCTACTTGAGGAACAAAAGTGGCCTCAGAGGACATACCTGTGTGTTATAACTATCAGGTAGTTCTTCAATGAAAGAATGTGCATTAGCAGCTTTAGCAGCTAATATAACCTGCTCCATGTCTGCATCTTCTTTTCCAAGTAGGATATTGTTCGCTATTGTTGTGTCGAACAGTGCGGGTTCTTGACCAACCAATCCCATTTGTTCTCTCAACCATTTTAACTGCAGATTCTTAAGATCATATCCATCCAATAGTATTTTACCTGATGAATGCTGGTGTATCAGCCTATAGAAGTAAAACTATACGGTAACAAAGTTCATAATCTCCAAAATTTTGTAACTTACCTGAAGTGGGATCATAGAAACGTTGAACCATGGATATGATGGTACTCTTTCCTGAACCACTGGGACCAACAACCGCAAACGTCTTCCCAGCATCTATTGAGAAGCTTAAATTCTCAAAAACCATGTGAGGCCGAGACGGATAAGCAAAACAGACCTCATGAAACTCGATTTTTCCAGCAACTTCTGGCAAAATAGTTTCACCATCAGACTGTCCTGAAGGCTTTGAGCCTGTTTCTATCATGCTGAAGATATTGGCAGCAGCTGCCTGGCCTTTAGCAATTGCAGCAAGGTTTGGTGCTGCTTGACCTAAAGCACTACAAAAGCAGAATGACAGTTTTTTATCATTGAACACGATTAATCGGAGATAAACTCCCTCACAATTTGTTAGAACATTCAGATTTTACTTACAATCCACTAAAAATGACATTGATAATTGTAGTAAACGCTTTCCCTCCATTTGTTTTACCATGTCTGACAAGTATGCCGGCATACCAAAGAAGTAAGGCCCAGGCACAGAACAGCAGACCATAGGTAAATCCAACACCCACACCTTTTGCAAGTCCACTTCTCTTCCCCATTTTAAGAGCATTTGTAAGTGAACTAGAGTATGCTTTAACTGCTCTTTCCTCTCCTACAAATGCGTATATCGTGCGAATCTGTGAAATAGCCTGAACCAAAAGGGAAGGAAAAGCTAACACCATACGTGCAACAAGATAGAGAAATTAGTTTGCATTCTTGACTGTCAAATTAAATTGAAGATATATCAATGTTCTTGCTAAGTTTGAGAGCATGGAGTGTACAGCCACCAACTAAAAATCGATAACCTCCATAAGAAGAAATGTTCAATATCATTCTAAAACTATAACAGCATGGTGTTTCTTGTACCCCGGAATTGTGTGTTAAAAAAGCTTTCATAAAAATTACCTCCTCCGCAATCTTCCCAGCTTCAGCGTAAGCAGCCTCACTCTTTTCTGATAGAGTTGACATAATTATAGTATAAGCTCCGCCAGCAACGGCTATCAGTGGAACTACAGCCAAGGTGAGCAGAGTAAGCTGCCATATAGAGGTAAATCCAATGGCAAAACCGACAAAAAATTGTGAAAGGTAACGGAAAGCATGGCCTGTCTGTGCCAAGATACAGGAGAGAATATAGTATTAGTGAAACATCAGAACAAAGTTTTGAACATTATGAGAATCTTTATGTTCCTGCTTATTGTAATATACCTTGTCTCCTATGGCATCCTGGACAAGGATTGCATCACTGGAGATATGAAAAATAATGTTAGAATCTCTGGCTTCTGTGTCGAAGAAGCTTATATCTTTCCTTAAAACTGACTGAAGGTATTTCAGACGCAAACGAGCCGTCTGTCTCTCCCCAGTTTGCATCCAGAATGCAACACCTGAAGAGATAAAATCAACAAGGATGTTATAAGAGTACTAGAAGGAACTTTGAGAAAACGAAAACTGTAGCAGCCAGAGTCGAACATGAAACACACCTATCCACGCCGATGCGAAAACAACAAGACCAAGGTAGACCAAGTACAAAGCATGCTGCAAGGGGTTAAGAAGTGTCAAATATTAAGCAAAATCTTGGCAAATTTTTGTTATGCGGTGTAAGTTTTTAGAGAATTGATTACAGAATGATTCCTGATTGTAAAATTCCATTTGAAAAGCAATTTCCATATAACATCTGAAATCTTGGTCTAAAGAATTTCATGATGGATTTCAAATGATACTGATGAACTTATATTTTTACTCAACTCTAAACCAATATGCTTTGATTTACTCACTAAACAAATATATCAGAATCATTAGTCATTGAACACATAATAAGCCAGAATGGTAGTAGTACCTCAGAAACACGAGCAGACAATTTGTGAGGATCAGAAGACATGTGTCCTAAAGAATCTATCATGCGTCCGAACAAAACAAAGAACACCGGAAGAGCAGCCCCGTGGATGCACGCCCCTAAACTCCCAAAAACCATCAACAAGTAATCCAATTTATCAGCAGCCGAAAAAAGACCAAAGAATGAAACAGGTTTCCTCCTAGTCGAATTCGACAGCTGCTCCGTTTTCGGGACCGAATTCTGGTCACTCAGCTCTATTTCTTCCATTTCACAGTGTGGAACAGGTTTAGCCTGAAAAACACCCTCAAATGTTTGGGAATTAATTAAGAGAGATGGTAAAAGGAAATGAAGCAGAAAAGGAATGGAATCATGGAGTTCTTGTGTTGGTGTTGATGAGAGGCTAGACAAGTACTTTCCTGCTTCTTTAAATGCAAAGTTAACATAGTTGGCCAACCAACAACTCGGTGTCTTAACTGTGTATTTGAAATGAATCAGTACTACTTGTTACTGGTGCACAAAACATTAGTCAATTTCAATGAATTAAACCAAAAAACCAAACCGATTTTGTTGTTCATTCCCTTAATGGCCATCTTTTCTTGCTTGTGGACCCTTGTTTTTTTTTTAAACAAGTCAGTGTAGTTGGAAACATTTACTTCTCTGAGCCACTTGCATTGCTGGATTTGGTCAAGGATGCAATTGCAGAAAAGGGTATTTTATAACAGTGTAAGAGAAGTCTGGAAGATGTTTATTTACCACTAAATTTGGTTTCCTTCCTCCATAGGTGTACCAAAATTTTCTTGCAAAACCTGTAAAGAACTGTTCCATGTCGTTATCCTTGTGAACATTATGTTAAACTAGATGTCGCTTTCGGCCATTAAATTCTAATCAAATTCAACAGATTTATTCTACCCTGATTATGCAGTCCAGCTAGACGATAATTTACATCCCCATGCTTTTAAACGATAATACAAAGTCTGAAAATGAGTGGATTCATCGCTCAACAGAGATAAGCATCTCGAGCCTTGAACTCTAAATCACATAATTCTTTTATAAAATTCTAACCCTAAACCTTAAATCTTAAACTATAATAATAAATCTTAAATTTTATACCTTTATACTAAAGCTTTAAAACCCTAACCTAAAACCTAAAATTCTAAACCTTACAGTTAAAGAGTTTATAAAAACTAAAACTTACAGGTTTATACTAACTTATCTATGAAAGTATTTTTTATTTTATAATTACACTTTTTTATTATAAAAAGAGATAAGGTTGGTCTACAGGATTCAAGAGTTTGGGACCAAGAAAAGCAAGTTTATTGATGAACTTGGGCTTATTTGGGCTTAAAAATGGTCCATATAAAACCAGGGTTTATTGTTTATATATAACATACATTTTCTAAAACTAGGGTTTATTGTTTATTTGCTTGGCGGGAGCTGAATCTTTAAAGCTTGGGAATAGCAGATTGTTTCCTTCTATTGAGGTAGCTTCTCTATCTTCTTGGTTTTACATAATAAGGGTTTTAGGGGTTTTAATAAATTTTATGTGATAATCTAATAACCTTTTCAATAAATTTGTGAAAGTGGGAATCGTGATTGTGTTGTTCAATTTCCCTTGTTTAATGCTCTATATAATCACGAAATTCTACTAGTTTTAATTGCTTCTGGTTCTTATAAATTGCCCATTTCAATGGTTTTTGAAGGAAAGTTTCATGGCATATTCTCAAGCACGTGATTTCATGTTCTGTAACTTGTGTGGTACAATGCTGTCCTTGGTTTCATCTAAGACTGTTGAATGCCCTCTCTGCGAAACCAGAACAAGTGCTAAAGGTACCACTTGATTTTCTACTTTAGTTTTTGTTTATCTTCTTCTTTGCTTGCTGTACTGAAATTGTTTTCCCTTTACTTTTAGGAGTTTTGGGACGAGAAATAGGTTACACACTCACGGTTGAGGTTTGCCTTTCACCTTTGGTATTTCTGTTTAGTTTGAAAGCTACCTATTATATGGTGATCACTCCCATGGAGAGGGAGTTGTAAATTAACAGTCTTTTAATCATTGGCTATGTTGATTTTGTTTCTCATATAGTGAGTTTACAAATGGACTGGTATATTGTTTTGTTTATATCTTGAGATGTCGACATTGGCCGGAGAGTGTAGTATTATGAGAAATGTTGCTTGTAGGATTGTTAAAATTGCCTTCTGATGGCCATAATCTTGCTCTGGCCTGTCATTTCCCTTTATGTTCTTGATTCTATAGTGTTTTACTGAAGATGCTTTACATTGTGCAGGATATTCGGAGGGACCTGGGCATCTCAAATACTATGGAAGAGATGACAACAAAAGAATCAGCGGCGGTAGTGACTTTTATGATGTTAAAGATAGGGGCAATCCTGAAATCTGTTGCTCACCATTCTAGTATTTTTTATGTGCAGTTGATCAAGCAGACTTGTAAAGCCTGTGGGAACACGGAGCTTGAGTACACTACCCGACAAGTAAAACATCTTAATCGATAGTTCCTTTGTTATGCATAATTGATTCCTCGTCATCTGACATTATTTTCTCAATCTCTCCCCCTCTCTCTTTCTACACAGATGAGATCAGCGGATGAAGGGCAGACTGTATTCCTCGTATGCCCGAAGTGTAAAGCCCGGGATACCGAAAATTGAGTTAGGGACCAGCGATAGGAGCTGATGAAGGTTAAAAGTTTACCTTTATTCCAAATTTTCATGTCATTGAACAAAATTTTGTTCTGTTGAATACATGTAGAATATGTAATCCTATGGTTCTTATTTACTTGATCTGGTGGAAAAAGGAATGACAGACTGCTTTCATACATTGAAAGAGTATTGCTACAATGCTACCTCAGAATCTAATTTTCATGTATGCTTCGAGGGTCAGGTTCAAACTAGGGGAATACAATCGTTGTTTTGGGTAAACTACATAATAGTCATTGAACTTTTAGGGTGTTTGTTTTAGTCACCAAACTTTTAAAACTTGTAAAAAGGTCACTGAACTTTTCTTTTCTCACAATAGCATTATCTGAACTTGCAGTTCCAGCAAAGTGACCAAGCCTAGAAACCCCAGTTTGAGTTTTCTCAGATTCTCAGTAAAGTAGGCTCCTTTCTTTTCTTCAAATGCTTTCTTTATCAACTGAAAACAATGACTAAACCTCTTCCCTTTTTTTGTTTTTGGAGTACAATTCTTCCAAATCATAAAGAACCAAAAAAGAAAATAATAGCAGTTATAGTTTTGTTTTGTATATAAAAGATCTGGGAAATTTGGCTTTTACAATCTGGTCCTCCAACCTGTTTACCATTGTAGCTGTTAATTATGTATAAAATGTAGAGCTGAGTGGAAGAGAAAGGAAATGGCTGAAACCAGCAATGTGTTGAGGGAAACTACAGAAGAAAGTGTCCTGGAAGACTCTCCTGTAAGAAAATCTGGAAACCATGAACTAATATTGTCGTCTGTTGGAACCTCTCCTGATCCTGTTATTGATCCATACATGGGGTTTGTCCCTCCTGTTGTTGTTGGAGTCGTATTACTTGCTGATTTTTTACTGCAAATATAAATTTTAAATCTTAAATTATAAATACATACCTTAAATTTAAAACACTAATATTAAACTCTAAATCTTAAAACTTAAAACTTTTGACCTTAAATAAAAATCCCTAGTTATGGTTCATTTCTATTCTTTGGTGCTTTACCTTGTTGACGAAGGGCAGAATGTAATCGTATAATCAGCTCCTGTACATGTAAACGTACTCGTAGCATCATCATACGCGTAGCTATACGATTTTGGGCAAGCCGCTTTGAACATCTCCGAATAAACAGACGGCTTGCACGTGTTGGGTGTGGCATACGCGCCTCTGCAGCAATACTCCGGCTTCCCAAATGCGTCGCACGCACTCTTACAGGCCTCACCTGACCCCACCCTCAACTCATTCGGGCACTGCCGGTTCAAGTCATTAGCGCATCCCGTTGACAAGCACGTGCCTGACCCACCACTCGGTTCCACCGACATCGGTAAATTATATCCATCAACTAAACTCACGTCGTAGAAATCCAGTGTTCCCGACCCGATCGTGAACTCAGCTAAAGTGATCGGCGGGCTTGCGCCTTTGCCATTGCATTCCAATTGGGTGGAGCCACAGTCACCGGTTTGGCAGGTGATTTGACCCGTAACTTGGTCCGATATGCATCCGGTTCTTCCCCAGAATCGACCTGACCAACCAGGTAATGCCTGTATAGATCGAGACCCTCCCGATAGTAGTTCGAAGCCGGTGGTATCTAACATCGTGTTTCCGAGGATAGCAGGCCAAACTGTATGATCACATTTATTCACCACTGTAAACGACGTCCCCGAAATCCCTGTGTCAATGCAGGAGCTGTGATTAATGTTTCCTGCTATAGTATAAATCAACACCTAAAAGTGAACACCTTACCTTGTAACATAGAGAACAGAGTCAATAAACAACTGGAGAAGATCAAATCCATGTTTTGAATGCAGGTCAGCTAAATATGTGCTTGTTGGCCGTGGAAGAAGATAGTATCTTTGATGGATCATTCAAGAAGAAAAAGGCTGCATTGCCCACTTTGAGAGAGTATTACAAGCAAGGACAAATTAAGAAAGACGAAAGGATATAAAGATTCGTATGAAAATCTTTAGATTTTTTGTTTAAATATAAATGGTTGTTATTAAACTTACAAGAGAAGATTAATATATGATTTTTTTATGCATGCGATTTAGGCTTAAAAGATTAATATTTTTGTATAAGTTTTAGAGTAAACTACAATGAAGGTCATTTAATTATGGGTATGGTTACATTTGGGTCATTTAATCATTTAAAGTTACATTTGGATCACTTATTTATAGGTAAAGTTATATTTGCATCACCCAATTATTAAAGGTTACATTTGGGTCACTCAATTATAAGTAAGGTTACATTTGAGTCGCCCTTCATATTTGAAAAAGTATATCAATTTGGTCGTTTTTCTTTTAAATCACTTGTATACCCTAGTTAACATTAGAGTACTTTATTAGAAATTATTAATTAATCTAATATCCGAATTGATATTTTTTTAAAATATGAAGAGCGACCGAAATATAATCTTACCTATAACTGAATGATTTAAATGTAACCTTTAATAATTAAGTAACTCATATAACATTACCCATAAATGAGTGACTCAAATATAACTTTTAATAATTAAGTGACCCAAATATAACATTGCCCATAATTAAGTGACATTTATTATAGTTTACCCTAAGTTTTATTGATCAAAAATATTATACTGGATTTGACCCGTCAAACTTCTAATATTAACTCGAACCACTATTTACCAAACATGACTTATATTTTTACTATTTCATGCAAGCTCTAGCTTATAATTCATCCTAAAGTAGAATCATTGGTACCTCGATAGAAATGTTTATTGAATCCTGAAGTACACTTCATCGCAATTTACTTTATTCCGTTTAAATAAATCCCATTTCAGTTTAGCCAAATACTTTTATCTCCATTGTTTTGTCTCATAGATGCCGAACCACTTAATTAGCTGGCAATTAGTAGCTACAAATGAAAAATAAATAAATTATTTCAGTTTCAGTGTTTGGATTAATTTATACAAATTATTTCAAATCGAAAAGATTAAGTTTACCGTTTATATAATATTTTAAATTTATATTTAAGATTTAAAATTCACTCGTAATAATCAAACCAATAGAAAAGGAAAAGAAAAAGAGCGAAGCCAGTTGATTGTATCCTGCAGGGAGTAGGGACTCCCGTCATCATCATCTTTATTACCACTTTGTTTCATTTCCGGCGCTGCACGCTTTGTAGTGTTTGTGTCTCTCCGGGAAACATCCTCAAAACCATTTCAGTTTTTACCTGTAATCACTAATTTTATCCGGTCTAAACTCGTATTTTAATTTTAATTTGAATAACGGGCTCGTAATTAAACAAAAATTCAAAAATATTATAATATATTCCTTTTTTTAACTTTACATAAGAATTTATAACGTTTTAATTTTCTTTTACCATACACATTTCAATTGAAAAACAAACAAAAAAATATTATATTGAATTTTTTAAAGAATATATGTAAACCATATTTTGTATATGTTATTATTTCCTTTAAAAATAAAAATATTATATTTAATTCTCCTATTATTTTCTGCATATTCCTTTTATTTATATCATTATTATCATTAAATATTGTTATTATTTAATTATTTATTTAGTTATTTATTTATTTTATCAAGACCCAACAAATGAATAATGAATAATCTAAATGAAATTCCATTTATTATTTTATAAGTTCAATTATAATAAACCTAAAATACATTTAATTATACAAGCCCAAATTAAACAATCTAATAAATTTATTTTTACATCAGCCCACTGTACAGAGCCCATACATTAATAATAAATATTAGGCCCAAATTAAATTATACAAGCCCAAGCTTTGGGGCCCGAAACCGGTAAGAAACCCTAGCTGATCAACTCCTATCCTCATGCGCAGCTAACAGAGAACCGTTGGATCAGATTAAGATCCAACGGCCACGATCGAGCAGGAGAACCTTCTGGAGTCATCACGCGCACACGCGGCAAGGAGGAGAGCTCCCACGCGCGACTCCTGGATATCCGGACGAGCCTTCGATCTTCGCGTGCACCGTACGCGCGCCCTTTCGATGCCCAAATAATCTCTTCATCTTCCGGCGCCTTTTCGCCGCCCGATCGTCGCCGGGCGTTCACCAATTCCGGCCAATCGAACATGCGAAAAAAGCCAAAAGCAAGAGTCAGAATTCGTACACAAACAACGGATATCATAGCAATACACAAAGGACAATAACTCAACAAATGCGTCAGAAAAATCAGAGCAGTCCGGACAAGGATTTCCAGTACACAGCGAACGATTTCAGCAAAAAGACAAAGATCCAAAATAAAAAATAACTTTTTATTATTTTTCCTCTCTGAGGTTTCATGTAATAGGTTGGCTATAAAGAGGAAAAAAGAAAGATGTAAGGTCCTAGAGACCACCATTCGAACAAAAGCATTCAAGGTATATGTTTTTAGTAGAAAATCGAAAGAAAGAAAAGTCTTTACCTTTGTTTTTTTGGCTTCTTCAGTCTTTAACATCATCCTCTCTTCGCCTTTTATCGAACCAAAGGAGGCCTTCGTTTTTCCCTTCGGTTCCGAAGCAAAAAAGGATTTTCAAATCTTGTTTTTTTTGGGGTGAAAATAAATGACTGTTTTTTTTTTGTTCTGAGAAAGAAAGGGTAAAGGTTTGGTTTTGGTCTTGAAAAGGGGTTTTATTGTTATCTTTGGGACCGCCGGCCACCATAAACGGCGACCGGATTTCGGAAACAAAAAGGGGGTTCTTGAGTTTTGTCTATGAACACCAAGAACATTCATGTTCTTTTCTGGGTTCTGAAGATCAAAACAGAGGAAAATGATGTTTTTGTTTTGGGTACTCGGTAAAAAATGAAGCAAAGGGGGGAGCCTTTTTATTTTTTTTGTGTTTTATAGTCCTTAAATATTTTAAAATGGGCTTATTGCTTCATTAAAGGCCTCCGCGTCTTTCAAATCACTTCCCCGGTCCTTAGTTCTTCTTAAATCTTTTCATTTTCATCCTTATTTGGTTCTAATCGTTGATTTTAAAAGGGTTATTTACTTATAAGCCCTTCCACATTCTCATAAATTCTTCCCACGGTCCTCCCTCACTGAAAAATAGCGTTTCGAGGGCTCGAACGTTTTCAAATATTTTCAATTTGGTCACCAATCTAGTGATTTTCTTTTCTTTCAAATGGGTTTATTATTATTAGGCCCCTCCATGTTTTTATTCTTGTTTTTGAACACTTCCCCTTGGTTTATTTACTTTCCGAGTCCTCATTTCTTTATTTTGATTTATAATTTGGTCGTTTTCAGTGTATTTTTATTTCTTTTTACTTTATTTTAATTATATTTATTTGCTTTAAGTTTTATTATTTTCTTTTTTATTTTATTACATCATACATTGTTTTTATTTGTTTATTGTTATGGTCACTCATGTGCTTATTTATTTATTTACGCATGTTTTTTTTTATTATTATTACTTTATGCATATTTATTTATTTACTTTAGTCATGCCTTTGTCACATATTATGTTGCATTACATCTTTTATTTATTTATGCATAATTCTTGCATATTTTTTTTTATGTTATGTTTTTGTTTGTTATGTTTTTAGTTAAATTACGCTTTTATCTATTTGTTAAGCATCTCGTTTTAGCATTTATATCATGTTTTATGTCATCCATACTTTGGTTGCACATATATTTAATTTTGCTTACTTTGCATGTCCTTTATGTTACTTTGCATATTTTCTTTTATTACATATTACCACATATGTCATGCATCTAATTTATGTCTCTTGTTTATATGTTGCCACATCATACGTACATCTACGCCATGTTTTCCATATTTTACATGCTTTGTTGTATATACTTTATCATGTTTTTGTATACTCCTTTTTATTGATCACATGTGTATTTAATTATATATTTTCGCTTTACATTTATATTAATTGTTATATTTGTCATGCCTTGTTTTTATATTTGTCACACCTATTTTGTGTACATTTGTTCACCTCTTATTTTTTCTCAAGAATCACACTCCATACCTACTAATTAATGTTTAATTTCAAATATCTTTATTCGGTCGTAACGGGCCCGTGTTCCAATGCAATGGTCGCGGTGTATGCGTTGCCTTCGAATAAAGACACGGTAAAAATAAAATTGATTTGAATCTTTAGACAAAAATAATTTAAATGCCACTTTAATTCAAAAAGATCCAAAATTAATTAAGCGGTAATTTATTTTAAAGGTGCCAATTTTTGGGCAGTTTTTAAACACTAAACCCGTTTTTAAACCGTAACCGACTCTCGAACCCAAACACTTCGAATCTCTGGTTTTCCGGTGTCCGGTCTACCCACAAGTGGCCGGTGGCGACTCCACCCTTTTTTTAAAAATCATTTTAACCTTTCTTTTAAAATCTCAAAATCGTTTCAAATCCCTAACTTTCTTAACCTCGATTTCAAAATTTTCTTCAACCCTAATTTTCAATTTTCCCCTTTTCAATTTAAACCTAATTCTTTTCAATTACGTATTTTCAAACCCTAATTAGATTTTTTTTTATCCTTAACTTTTCAATTTAAACCTAATTTTATAATCTTGGGGGCAATTTTAAAATTCCTAATTTTTAGTGACCTTTTTCCATACTTAGTTATTTTTTGAATTTTAAAAAAAAAGGTCGCTACATTACCTAACTCCCAACAGTCAAGTGTGTCGTGCTGATGAGCATGATCCATCGTGTAAACTAATCGTGTGACACCCTCACCCCGGGTTAGGAGACAGAGGCGTCGACCGGTCATTCGAACTTGTAATTTGGACTAACTAGAGTTCAATTATAAAACATTTCGATAATTTGTATATCAATTCAAGACGATTAAATGTAGCATCTATCAATTTTGGGGGCTATTTAAAATTTTTCGATTTCGATTATACTCATTAATTCCGAATTAACTATCATTCCAATTCGATCTCGCTATTCAACCTTAATGTACCATTAATTCAAGTCTCGTTATAGATCTTAATTCAGTTTATTTAATCACTCGTAAGGATATCATATTGAACAAGACAATTTCTATTTTCAAATTTGTCTACATTAGCTATAGGTATCGATACCCCTTATAGGAAGGTATCGGAACAAGGGTATCGAACATGGTTTCGATACAGGTTGCCTGCGTTGACCCGTTGACCAAGGCTGGGGAGCCTGTTTCGATACAAGCATCGGTACCAAAACTTTCTGGAAGTTCCAGTATCGAACTAGGTATCGGTACTGGCCATCCTAATGGATTCAAGGTTGAAGGCATGAAAGGCTGGTATCGGAACAAGCATCGGTACCAAAACTTTCTGCCAAGGGTGGTATCGATACCCAAGATAGTGGTATCGATACCCCTGCTCGAAATGGGCAATTTCAAGCCTTTAAACACTTAGACACATTCTATGGATTTACATTGAATCTATTTCACCCCTAAACCATTAAGGGACATATCCAAATACTTAGGCAACCTTAGCTACTTACCTAGACCACTTACTAAGTCTAGTGTCATTAATCTAAGCCATTGAGCAATCTAACACTTATGTTATTTCATTTTTACTCCATGATAATCAACTAACTTCACCTTTTTCTTAAATGCATGCACACCTACCATATGCATGTGTCAAGGGTCACTCTAGGTGCAACCTTAGACTATCTCTAGCCTTAAGGGATCAATTTAACATGGGTAGGCTCCAAATAACAACCTAACCGTTGCATAATGTCCATGACCATTAGTTGATCCTACCTTAACCTCATGACCTACATGTTAGACCATAGGACTTGTCATTTGCATATTAACATACATCACCCTAGCTAAGGCTCCATGAGCAATCTTCAACCATATCAAAAGCTAACCTAGCATAGTGATGCCTTATCGCTTACAAACCAAGTCAATAACAAGCCATATGCACAATTATATACAAACCATGGGCCAAGCCCTCAAATGCATGAACTAACAAAATAAGATCACTAATGCCACCATACTAGGAGTTAAATCAAAATACAAGATACCATACTCTTGCTTGCTTTGTGTCCTTGTTCCGAATCAAGCTTGATCTACCTCTTTGACCCGTGAACCTGTTGTTTGGGAAGGAGGAAACAAAGGGAGTGTAAGTACAAAGAAGTACTTAGTGAGGTGACCCTAGTCTAACCAAATTAGACATGATGCAATAACAAGATATATCATGGTTCAATTAAACATACGATTTAATTCATGGCAAATGTTCTATCAATGCACAAATCGACAATAACCAAATATCATAGCAAAATGCTCTCATAGTTAACATTTATGTCATTCGTATCATATCATGGTCTATATGCTCAAGCTAGCATAACATTAATACTCCTATCTCATTAGTCATTTTCCAATTCTCATGCCATCATTAAGTAATCCATTTCAAGGGCTACCTATAGCCATATGAACATTTCAGTATCAATAGCCATGTTATATTCAAGTGCTACACTTAGCATCAATTACATTTCTATAGCCAATGCCAATGCATGATCAAGTGTCAATAACATTCAAGTCATTACGTGTAAGTATAAGTCACATTTGAACTTTTAATCTTTCAATTTACATTCAGGTGATGCCTTGGTATAGAAGGACACGGTAACGAGTCAACAAGAGTGTCACGAAGACACTAACATGAGTACCACAAAGGCACTATCATGAGTACCACAAAGGTACTATCAAGAGATACCCATGGTATCTAACAATTGGTGACTCACCACCAAAACACGGTACTCATAGTACCAACAAGAGTACCGAAGTACTAAACATGAGTGTCGTAGCACTAAACAATGAGCTCAAGACCCTAGGCATGCCGTACAACCTATGACCGACTATAGACCAAGGCTCAATAACATTTCAGTATCCATTTATGTTATTAAGTTCGCATTACCAAGAACAAGTGTCACTTACATGTTGATACAAGGCAATTACAACACTTCTTTCAATTTATTTATAGCAATTCAATCATGTCATCATGTGGAAATATCCAAGGCAAGTATATCAATCGATACATTACAATTAACATGCATACCATGTTATCAACAATATGTCGCATCACCAATACATGCTCTATGCATGATTACGTACCTGGCATCCATAGCCGCGTGCCATACATACCTTGGCATTTCCAAGCAATGCATATGAGCTAAGCTAATACTTATAATCTAGCAAGCAAGTCATTTAACATTAGCCTCCTTCCCTTTTTACCGGGTATTAGATTAATCCATTTACATGCTATGTGAATTCGAATAAGAAAAAGGGTGGTTAGGACTCTAGGTCCTAACCCCAAGGTTGCCACACTCACAATGTTTCTAAGCTATTAAGGGTTGTAGATCACAACCCCTTTGCCTCTTTTCCTTGATGCTTCGAGCCTCTCTTGCTCCTCGTTAACTTCTTCTCTCGGGGTATCTAACAATTCCATATATATGTATATGGACAGTTTTGCTATCTTTTAGCGAAACGGTCATATCTCCTAGCTCCGATGTCCGATTTAAGCCCATTTTACCTCGTTGGAAAGCTAGAAGAATTATCTACAACGTACAATTAACCTCATATTTTAATCCTTATTCGATTAGCTCCAGATTTCGATCGAAACAGACATGACCGGATTTCCAGGACTGCTCGGGTAGCCCTACGGCAACACGTATATCTTTCTCTACCGGACTCGGATTTAGGTTCCGTAAATTTCCTCTTAAACTAGGTATACATGGGTATCATTATCCAAAATTTCAGCTCTAAACTCCTTAAATCCCGACCTAGGGAAATTCTCAAAGATGGCTACCCGGAATGGTGTTTCTAAACATTTTCGGCTACTTTTCATTTTATGCACTTAATTTTAAAACCTCAAGCTACTTCCATAATTTCCAGCAACTTACCTATAAGGCTAACATCATTTAAATCATCTTCTTCTTCCATTATTGGAATCCTTCAACCATACACATAGCATTTACAAAAAATGTAGTCCCAAAACTCCTAATTTGTGTTCATGCTTCAAAGCTTTATAGCCCAACAATTACTATCCTTAATTTTAGGCTTTCAATCACTCTAATCCAACACAATGCATCATACAACTTCAAAACCCCAAATGTTCAAACCCTAAATTTCGGTTAAGGGTAAAAGGACTTACCAAGCTAGACAAATGTAGGTTCCTAAACCAATAGTCCAACCATGCAAGGCTTGAAGACCTTCCTTCTTTCAACTATGGAGATGAAGCAAGAAGATGATAAGATTTTCTCCCCCCTCTCTTTCTATGTTGCCGTGAGAAATGGTGGGGGAATAGGCCAAATTTGGCTAGTTTTGTTTGCTAGATTTTAAGGGTGAAAAGACCGTTTTGCCCTTAATGAGATAACTTGTCTCAATTTTATTATGAGGGTAGTCTAGGGAATATCCGATTTTATCATGGAACCCCAATATCTTTCTCCTCATTTAATTTAGTCCTTTTTGGATTCTCCTTTGTTTTACTCATGACTCGATTTTTAATTATAATTTTATTCGAATCGTTTTATTAACCCGGTTTTAGGGGCGTTACAAATCGTTTGGATAATTCTTGTAGAATCTGTTTCCAGCCACCTCCTTTCCTTTCTAAAGCCTATACAGATTAGAAATAAATGTATTTATTATCTTTCTAGAGAGTCAATCCCAATCGTTTATTAAGTGATGAATAAAATACCTAGGACAGTGTAGGAAATATCCAAGTCTGCCTTTGTGCCTCTTTTAAGTTTTGGCTCATCTATTTAAATTTCATATTAGAAATACTAATTTTAAGTTTTAAATTTAAGGTTTATGATCAAGTCTTAAGGTTAAAAATTTAAAACAATATATATTTAAGATTTAAAATTTATGGTTAGAAATTAGATTTTTTTTAACGTTTTGACGTAAAAAAAAGACAGATTCTTTTCCTTATATTAGATACATGGTTGTATAAGAGAAGCTGACTAGATGCCTAGACAGCCTAAAAGTTTAAGGAATTTTCTTATGCTACTTTGTAGGAATATATATATATATATATCGTAATTCTAAACATGTTTATAATTCAATCTCTGATATAATATTTTAACTCCAAGCTAGTAGGAGTTGAATGAGTTATTAGTCTATGTTTAATAAGTTGAACTTAGGACTGGTTTAATATTATTTTTAGAAAATACGATAAAAAAATAATTTTAAATTATGATTCTAAAAAATAGTATTAAATTGTTTGATTTAGAACATAAATGTTTGATATTATTGTTAAAAAATACGTTTAGATAGATAAAATATTTATTTTAGACATATATTATAAAAATATAAAAGATTTTATGATATGAAGATATATGAATAATTTTACATAGAAATGATTTTAAAAAATAAAAACTTTTAAAAAAATAGTTTTAACCTGATTTTTTTTTTTTTTTGCTTTTAATCTTAAATAAATTTTAATTCTAAAAAATGGTTTTAAACTAAAAAAACAAAGACTTAAGCGAATTCATCCTAAAGGAACATACTTCCCTCAAACAGTATAGGCTGTCTTGCTTAGTCAAAAAGGATGAATCTTTTATTACAAACTTTAATAAACAAATCACATATGGTAAGAAAACGTGGTTATTATTAATCTAAACCAACCTTATATCCATTTACTCCTTGATTTTTCCAACCACAAAGGAAGGATCGATTCATTATTTTTCCCAAATCTTGAAGCAAAACATTTGGTTGGTTCCTTCCCTTTGACGACCAACAACCAGATGTTTTTAAGTGCAAAACAGAAAATCATGTTCTTCTGAATCTGGACATAATCTTAATTAATTAATTAAATTTTAGGGTTGAAAGTCAGTGAATGGTTCATATTCAGTTGACCGCCCTTTGATATTGGAATGGCGATGGCGGCTATGAATTTTGGTTTGTCGGTCCTCAGGTTTTACCGACAAAAATCATCTAATCAGCAATGACATTATCTGTCCATTTCATATTATATTTTGGTAATTTCTAATTTTTCACCCATATACTATATTATTTTTATTAGAAAAAATTTAAGGATTTATACTCAATATATTGGTATGGAAATTAAAAATTTTCATATGCACTTTAGTTTTGGGTTTAAGAGTTTAATTTAGGTTATAGGGTTTAGATGTAGGGGTTTAAAATTTAAAGATAATAATTTAAATTTAGATTTTTGGATTAGAATTTAGTGTTTAAAAGTTAAATACCTATACAAACCACCGCCATAATAAATAAATTCTTCAAATTTATATAATATATCTTCCATTATAAATATAGGAAAAGACAAAAACTGGTAGAAAAAAATAATTTCTATCAAGCATATGTTAATAAATAGTACATCAATAATCTAAGTTCCTGGATACAAACAATTAAATGAATCCCATCCCCACCAATTAATATATATAATAAACTCTTTTAAATAATAATATAAAAAATTGCTAAAACTAACTAGTAGCCGGAGCCCGGAAGAAACCTCGATCATGCATTCGGCCCTCTCCCTCTTGGCACAGCTAATGATAGATGGGGATCTTTCCTCCACATCTATATTCTGCCTGCAGACTGCAGTGTAATTTACTTTCCTAAGTATACGCCCGTTCCGGCCCGAACTCTGTCCCCTACCGCTGCATATGAAGTTGGTGAACAAGTTAGAAGAGTTGCCACGACCACCAAATTGTCATGGTGATGCCCAACACCTTGGTGAACGTGGACGGTGGTGATGCCGCACTCTCGTCCAAGGCACCTTCGTACACCATTGTGCCGTTGATAAGAGTTGGCGATGTCGTTGTTGGTGTCGGTGTCGTTTCCGTGTTCCCTTGTGTTGATTTCTGGCTGAAAATTGACGTACAAAAAATAACCGTTAAAAACAAATCAACATAAGGTAACATACCAGTACAATACGGTCGGTAAAAAATCATGCTAACGTCTTTTCTTGAGATTCGCAAGCATTTGTTTTATTATATTTTATTATTGTCCGTTATCGACAATACAGTACTTTGATGAGCGTGCACTGCTGTGTCTGAGCAGTTCAAGAGACAAAGCCATTGGCCTCAATTTGCGGGTTGATTGAACAATGACTGTAATCTCAACGGTTAGATGTATCGGCACGTAAATGTCAGAATCTGTCGAAGCCGACATAAGATTGCAAAGTATGGTAGTACTCGTTATCTGTTGGCATCGGGCATCATTTTTATGACGAAATTACCCTTGGGCGTTTTATGTGAAAAAAAAAGTTGGCAGGGGTAGTAATGTAAATTTACCTAGTGTTGGGCGAAGGGCAGAAAGTTATTGTATAATCTGCATCGGCACATGTGAAGGTGCTGGTTTTATCATCATAAGCATAGCTGTAGGCGCGTGGGCAAGCTGTCTTGAACACCTCCGAGTACGAAGATGGTTTGCAAGTATCGGGTGTACCATACGCGCCGCTGCAACAGTACTGAGGGTCTCCGAATGCCTCGCAGGCACTCCTGCAAGCAAGCCCATCTCCGCCATCAGTACTCATTACCTTAAGCTCCGAAGGGCAGGAATCATTAAGGTCAACGATGCAGCCGGTGTTGGTACAATTTTGGCCTGTGCCACCCTGCGGAACCACCAACATAGGGATGTTGTAACCGTCGACCAAACTCACATCGAAAAAATCAAGACCACCGGCACCGTCCAAAGTGAATTCAGCCAAAGTAGCCGGCGGAACAGCTCCGTTCCCTGAACACTCTACCTTCCCAGATCCACAATCACCGGTGAGGCAGGAGAATTTTCCCGCTGAATCCTGGGAGCAATGGGTTCTACCCCAAAATCGACCACCCCATGATGTCGGTGCAGAAATGGTCTTGGTTTCTCCGCTTTGGAGAATGAAACCTGTTTCCGGAAGCGCTTGAACACCTGCGTTTGAGAGAATCCCCGGCCAAACCACGTAGTCGCATTTGTTTACTATGGTAAAGGTCGTTGCTTTCACTCCTAGTTACACAACACAATACATTAAAAATAAGTTCGAAAAAAAAAATCAAAACTTGAAATTCCAAATCCAGATATTCAGTGTATCCTTTACCTGATATGAATGAATGTGAAAGAATGATAACACAGATAGCAGCAGCAAATGTAGTAGAATGGTCCATTAAGCCTAAACTTTCCCAGCAGAATCTTTTAAACAATGAGAAAGAAGAACTGAAGAAGATGAAGTTGGGGGATGGGCAGAAATGAATCACTTATTCTTCTTCTTCAGAAATGTCTGATGGGGAAGTGTTGAGTTTCTGAAATAGAGAATGGCAATGGGTATTTATAGATGAAAAGTAGGGTTTAATTTAAGAATCAACGTCGGAGATAAGAGTCGGTCAAGATGAATGTGTGGTCAGCTATAAGTTGATATTGCCTTGTCTACCCACCCGGATTTTGAGACGACTTGCAGCGGTGTTTAATTAATAATTTATTTCCTTCCTTTCTTTTTTATAAATAAAAATATAAATAATTATGATGGTAAAATTGAATTGCTTTTATAAATTTTGTTTTATAAAAAATATTAAAGCATATTTTAGTAAGCCTGTGGTATAAATACAATCACTAAAAGATTATGCTGAAATGAAATTTAAGTTAAAAGTTGAGCTTAATCTCTAAAAGATCTTTCAATTAATATAAATAACAGTTTTTCAATGATATATCAAATAATATTCTATGAAAATTTCACATTACCTAAATAAAAATTAAAAATTTATTTTAAATTAATTTATTTTAAAAAATGAGTTGAGTTTTATCTATCCTAGTTAGGCTGCGGTCAAAACTTCGGGTGAGCCTGGTTGAATTTGACCTACACATTATTGTATTTGGATTTACAATGCCGTCGGTCATAGGTTTTATCGATTTTAATGGATATTTTATTAGAATTTTAAAAGACCATTTAATTAACAAGAGTTAAAATCAAGATTAAAAAAATAAAATATAATTGATTTTTTTTGTCTCATTAAATTTATTTAATTTTATTTCTTCATTATTTTAACTTTATTAATGACAATAAAATATTTAAAAATATTTAATTAAATAATTTAAATATATTTATTTATACATTTTAATAAATTTAAATATTTAAAGTAATTATGATTGAAGTGAGATCCCATGAATCTAAGGACTCCTTGTTTAATCGGTCATCAAATCATCTCAAATTTTGTATTTTACGAAACAAACACAAACTTAATAAAAATGATTAATATTAAAAGCTTAATTAAAATAGTACATGTATTAAAAAAAAAGGTTACTCACAATTTGTTCTGTCCTATTGAAAGATGAATATTTTTTTATTTTAGTAAAAAAATTATTATTATTATTTATTTGCATTTCAATAATTAATTTATTAAGTTAAATTTTAAAAATAATTTTAAATCTAACTCTAAATAATTTTAAAAATATTAAATTCTGAGGGTGGTTTTAATCATTAGATAAATCAATGCAGGGTGGTAACTGGTAATGACTACTGCTGTTAGCTAGAAGAAGTAACAACTATGGAGACAGGGTTGGAACCTCCCTTTGGTAAGCTCATAAATTTAGTAATTAATCAGTCAGGACATGACAGTGCAATTTTAACTTTACAGAAACTGCTGCAGCCTTATTAATGGAATTTGAACAAACCCATAGAGAAAGAAAAAATATATTATTGGTCAATCTGGACACGTATTTATAAAACCAATTATTAAAAATTATTTATTTTATTAATTTTTTTATGTCATGTTTTTTTTTAAATGAATTTTCACTTAAAAAAATTGGTTTTAAAATAAATTAACGATAAATATAAGTAAAGATTTACATAAAAAATATAACATGAAAAAAATGATAAAACAGATAATTTGTAGTGATAATACTATGAATAACGTAATAAAATTTACCTATGATATAATTTTTTCATAGAGAAAGACTAAAGATAGCATAGGTTGGGCACCCATGTTTGTTAGATTATATAAGCATGTATAAAATCAAAATTTAAGATTAAGATAAAATATAAACATTTAAAAGTACAATAATAAATTTATAGATAAATTAATTTTAAAAAAATAAATTCAGGACAAGACGATTATCTCTCCCTACCCTTACCCACGTAGATTTATCCTTGTATACAAGTGTTTCGTATTAAGATCAATAAATGAAGTTCTTCGTACTCTCACAAATAGAAACTCTGATCAATATTTCCAGGCTGCAAACACTTTGGGAAATTATCAGATATAGTTTAAGTACAAATCATACCTATAGCCTATATTATCTTAGTTATATCTAAGTAGACACTGAAAAAATCTACCTTTCAGTTATACTTATATATGTGCGGTGAAATTTCCCTTGGGGCTGAAACGAAACTATGTGTGGCGCAGCCACCGCCTTCAACGACCAAACAAATGTGATTTTATGCTTAGCTTTTCAGTTAGAAAGCTGAGCACGCCAGATTGGAACTTGGAAGAGCGATGATGAGGATTGTGCCACGAGATTCCTAGTGTTTTTTTATGTTGGTCGGCAGTGGGTCGTTCTCGCTTACGGGAACACACTCAACCTACGACCGTTCAAAACAAAGATGTGAGAGGGAGACCAATAGATTTAATTAGGGCATAACGTAAAAAAAATAGTAAGGTTCCATTAAATAGTTATTTTATTTTTTATTTATTGTTAAAATATTTTAATATTTAATTTTAAATTAAAGTATTTTTAGATAAAAGTTAATAATAAATAATTTAAAATAATTTAATAGAGTGACTCATTATTAAAAAAATGCTTTTATATTTTATATAATTTTATAAAATTAATTTTTACTGATGTGTTAGTATATTATTTATATGAATTTTATGAGTAAATTCCACAAAAAGTCACTAAACTTTAATTATTATATTGAAAATATTACTAAATTATAAAATGATACAATTATATCATTAAATTTTATTTTATTTTTTGCTACTATTATATCATTGAACTTTATTTTTTAATGAGTGAATTTTTTTGTTATTCTTCTTATTCTTCAAGATTTTATCTTGATTAATTTGTATCATCCGTATCGTACATCTGACTTTAACGAATTAGCCTCTTAACGAAAATTTCTACATCCATGTCTCAAACTCAAGATCTAGTTAGACGATTTTAAAGGTGGCTTAATTTAGATATTCGCTAATGATGTTAAAACGAAGATGTAAAAAAATATTCAAATTAAATATTTCAAACGAGAGTTTCAAGAGAGGAAGCATGAAAAAGGTATAATAAATACAAACAAATACAATGAGACTTTTAATATGCAAAAGAACACAACTCCAGCAACCATTGATCCTATTGTAATGAAAAACACAATGATTATCACGTGTTTCCCACAAAAAATGGAAACATCATGAGATGTTTTGTCCTTTGTTGAAACCCTAAACAAAATCAATGATTAGAAGCACTGCCATCAGGATATTTGTATCAATCCAATAATGGGGGAGAGAAAGAATATCTAAGAAAGCTCGATGCTGTTGCCTACCGCGCGTTTACTCAAATCATGTCACCTGATGCAAAAAGGCAGGTTTGGTAAGAAATTCTAATGACAATTATTACTTGAGTATGAATCGTTAATTAGAAGCATGAATTCAAACAAAACCAAGCATAGTGACTAAATTTGTAAGATTTTTAGTTTGGTGACCAAGACAGAACACTCCTAATAGTTTGGTGACTAATGAGTAGTTTTAACTTTTAAGCTTTTGTATGTGGTCTAAATCCCACAACGACTAGAGAGGCAAAGCGAGGAGCCGAGGCTTTGTATAAAGTCCGAAACGCGTCTGCTGAAATCCTCATGATCCTTCAGGCAGTAAACGGGATATGATGAGTGGTCATTACTCGCAAGCGTTGCGAGATGGGTGTCCGCCCCATCGCCTGGTTACGACACTTGGGCACTCCCATTTTTACCACCTGATCCCCATCTTGAAGGAAAACACACTAATTCCAGTTCTAAAATTTTAGTTCTCCTCAGTTGGTGTGGAAATTCAACTAGAGGTTCATTTAACTTGATGTTTAATTAGGAAATCAAGCTTAATTGGATAGTTTTAGAGGATACATAACAAGTAAACACACAACTTATGCTAGATTCTGAAACACGCTTAGATAATTGGTTTGCTCATCTCCCAGCAATGGGTTTCTAAAACCCAAAGTAAACAGTCAACGTAATTAGACAAACTAAGGCAACACTCTGAAAGCAAGTCTTCTCCTTTGTAACCCCATTATCAAAAGCAGCGTAATCCATTGAGCCATCTTGGTTCCCAAATGGCTGGTTGATGCTAGAAAATGGCTGATTACGCCCCGAGTAAGGCTGGTTTGTAGTGGAAAATGGCTGACTGAAGCCTGACAGAGGCCGGTTAATGCCTTGTGGTGGATAGTTAGGGTCTTGTTGCTGTTGGTAACCCAGTTGGCCAGATTGCTCCCCATGGACAAATGGAGCATTGTTGATCGGAGTACCAGCGGGAAGGGAATCTGGCAATGGAACATGGTTTTCTTCATTTTGAGGAGCCGCCTTCTGGTTTGTACTTGCTTCTGCCTTGCCTGATGGAACCATAGCTGAGAAAGACAGCACCGCAAGAAAGACGAGGAAGCATGGTATGGGGGCTTTGAACTTCTCCATCATTGTGAAAAAGATAAGACTGTTGTGAATTTTAATGCTCTAAGACGTGATGGCTTATATAGAGAATAGAACCTGTGTGGGAATGGAGCAGTTGGAACTAGGAATGTACTTAAACAGAGGGAAAGTAAGGAGTTGGAAGGATGATCCCAATTCATAACACATTCAAGAATATAATTTTGCATCATAATGCAACAGATTCAACTGTTTTTGAATGGGTAAAAGATCTGCCACGTAATTGAAGTTTGGTTTCAGCTTTCCAGACAAGACAAGCTGAATGAAGCATTTGAATTAGTATATGGCATGAGACGAAACAGGGCAGAGATTATAGCTGCTGAGTAACCCATAAAAATATGAGCAAAATGTTGCTCAGTGTAGTAGGCCTAACGAATCCAATAGAAAACGAGCCAACCAAGCCGAACCAATTAACACATCACACATTGCATGCCCTGCCCGGAGAATGCCAATCCAATGGCATATCTAGGGATGGCAAAAATATAAGTTCCCAATCCGATTCGGTGCGCCCCGATCCGACCCGATTGAGTTTTTCTTTCTAAATTTCGGGGATCGGGGCGGGGCGGAGAAGTCATGAAATCGGGTCGGGTCGGGTTCGGCTATTTGTTTGAAATTTCCCGCCCCGCCCCACTCCACTCCGGTATATTTTTATATATTTTATTATATTTATAAAAAATATCATTATACATAAACATTTTTATGGGTTTTAAGTATTTTTTATACTTTTGAAGTTTATTCTTATAATAAAAAATTATTAGATATTGTTCAAATTTCAATATATTCGATTATGTTAGTCGAGGATTCAAGTTTTTTTTTTCTTTTAAATATATAATTTAACATGTGTGTAATTTAAATTATATTTTATTTTATTTTTTTACATAGAGTTAAAGTTACTTAAAACCCATAATTTTATAATTGTGATAAAAGATTGATCGAATCTAATTTTTATCGTTAACGAATATTATTTTTTTAATTTTTTGGGTCGGGTCGGGTCGAAATCGAGTTTAGAAAATAATATATCGGGGCGAGACAGAGCGAATAAATTAATATTTTAATTCGAGGCGGGGCGGGATCGGGTTTAAGAATTCCCAAGTCGGGTCGGGGTCGGGGCCGGGGCGGCCAAAAACTCGGCCCGCCCCGTCCCGGTGCCATCCCTAGGCATATCTTGAGACTGTACAAGGCAATGGCGCAAGGAGATTGTGAGCTTCTGTAGGTACAGAAGAATTAAGGTTGTAAAATTATCATTATATTATTATAGTAAAGTTGCTATTAGTTTTGCTCGAACCATGATTTAACATATTTGAACGAAATATATCGAGATTGATCACTACTTCATCAAAGAAAAATTAAATACAAGTGTTTTAGTCTTAATCTGATACGGTTTCATTTGTATTTTATTGTTTAAGCCACTGAACTTTCATTTTTTTAATTATAACATAAAACTTCGATTTTTTTTTAGGTTTGCCATTTGATTCTAAAAAGAAACTTAATTACAAAGCATGGATCATTTATTTAAGCAATAAATTATTAGATATCTCCATGGATGTTTATATTTTATAATTTCAGAATAAAAACCATTAATTGGCATCTGTACGAAGGTCCCATTTTTGTGTAACCAACAGGAGAACAAAAGTGCCATAACACCCACATTTAGATGTAAAGATTGGATTTTTTTCCGTATGAAATATTGTAATCGGCACTATTTAATTTATTATGATGCGAGGATAATAATATTTATTATAATAATAAAAGAATTTCTCATATAATGTATATTATTCTAATTTTATTATATAAAATTTTAACTCCGTCGCGGTAAAAAATATACTAAAAAGCAAAAACAAGGCTTGTGTTGTGTTTGCACTTTGTGTCTCACGCTAACTTGTAAATGAGATATTAATATGGGTAAACACCATCGAAGAATTTTTTTTATTTAAATTGTATTTATTTTTATAATTAATTTAAAAAATATTTTTTTATTTATACTTTTTATCGTTACTATTATAGCACTTTTAACTTAATCATTCGTCTCGATTAATCTCAGTTAATACGATGATGTATCACACTAATAAAAAAGGTAAATTTTAAATTTTGGTGTTTAAACTTTTATTTTATTTTTACTATATTTGATCTTAATAAAAACTTAAAATTTTCAGAATTTCCTCCTTTTTTCATCGTATTTTTAGGGTTTAAAATAATTTTTTTTTTATTTATGTACCGTGTAATTGTATTAAAAAACATTTTTAATAAATTTAGAACTTTTAACCTAAAATATATAAAAAATAAAATTAAACACTCTTAATTAATCCTATTATATCTCAAATCAAACTCCAAGTTATTCTTTAATTTACGTCTCTATCTTACAGTTGGTGAGTGATGAGGATTTTAACGATATAGGGACTGTGGCAATTAAGGGCAGTTAACAGCTGTGGACGGTGACCTAAGTTTGTCCTTTGGATCCTGTGGTTAGTGGATTGGGACCCTTAAATTTAACACGTATTATTTTTCTATATATAGCTTTAAGACATAAAATCAAGTAATAATTTATAACCCTAAAGAGGGACAGAGCAGAGATATAAAGGAGTGGGGCCTATTTTGAAAAATTTTATTTTTTATTTTAGTCTTCCTTCTACCGGACCGTAAACAATAATTTATTTTTTTTACATGTAAACACATATTTTAAATACTATGGTTAAATTTAAATGTTTTAAAATAAGCATAATTTTTTAATTAAATTTAAATTATTTAAATCTTACACTCGAAGTACTTTTAAATGTCATCATTAATACATCGTCTCCGACCACAATTTATGATAATGTATTATAAATAAAACAGTTGTCATGTTTGGTGGGAACTTCCAACTTTTTACAGTAAACTACTACGTTTGCATTTCATTACACCATGCCATTTGCATGTATATAAAGAAACGCAAGACATGAGTGGGAAGACAAACGAGTCCTTTTGTTTCTTTCATAAACAATTTCCTAAAAGAAACTAAGAAATCAATATCATGGGAAGGAGTGTGTTTCCTTCTTCCTCATTGAAAACCCTCAGAAATCTGGTATTTATATAGATAGTAACATTTAGTACTTAATCATATTTCAAAAATTTTAATTACTCTAGTTTACAGATGTTATTTAGAATTAACCTGTTCCAATTCTTTTTCAGGATTTGAATTTGCCAACAAAGGGTGCTGTGGAACCGGGAACCTAGAGGTGTCTGTGTTGTGTAATCATCTGAGTCCATCGACATGTACCGATGTGGAGAAGTATATTTTTTGGGACAGTTATCATACAACGGAGAGGGCTTACAGAGCCTTGGTTACGCCTGTCTTTCAGAAGATTATGAACCAGTTCTGCTGATAAACAAAATCTCAGATTGAATTAAAGTCTATATTTCTCAATTTATCCCCCCATAAGCTTCTCTTTCATTAATGTGTTGGTTGCTTACCTCATTCATTAATTATAAGATTATGAATTCGATCTTAATCAATAAAAATAGTATATTTTATAGTTAATCGTTATCTTTAAATGATAGCCTCGTAAGACAAGAAAATTAGTTACGACTATCGACACATGAAAGGAACCCCACAAACAATTTATAATTTCTAACATAATTTGATATTTTTAGTTATACTTTTTAAATTTAGTCTAAACACAAATGATAACGATTAAATATGTTACTTTAAATTCAAACTTTTAATCCTTATACTACGCAAAAATTATAAAAATTGTCATTTTTAATATTAAAATTGGGTTGAAATTTTAAAAATTAAAAATCTTAGGTGAAATCAAAGGGGTTGTGCCCGTACGATTTTAATATTCCTTTCGAAAGGAAAAATTATTAGGTGAACTTTATTTACCATATTATCTGTGGTTTCAAGCAATTAGAATTGTTTATCTCAATTTTTTAAGGTGAATGTCACTTCTTTTCTACATGTAAATATTAAATGAATAGTTATTAAATAATTATTTAAAGATAAACAGTTCTGATTACTTGAATTATAAATGACGTTGCGGGTTCACCTAATAATCTCTCATCCAAATTCATCAAATTATAGGTTGGTACATGGTAATTTTAGGGTCAATTGCATTAGATATTATTGAACTATTAGTGTTTGTCGTTTATACAACCAAACTTTTAATTTTTTCAATTTTAACATTAAAAGTTTTTAGTTCGATTATATCATTTTTTTAACTGTTAACGATGACCTGACATGATCACATGATTTTTTATAATTATTTATTATCTTCCTATCATATTGTAACTTTTTGGTTGTTAATTTAAATTAAACTGTTCTTGTAATTCATTTTTTATCTTATGAAAAGTATTAATATCATTATGGAGTAATATTTATAATTACATATTTTAATTAAAATAAAAATATTTATATAAATATATATTATATTATAAATAAAGTATATAAATATTTCATTTTAATTATGATAAATAATTAAGTATATAAAAATATATTTTACTTAATATATTTATATAAATATATATTATATAAAGAGATGAGATCAAATTAAATAAGGTAAAACTCAAAGTTTTACACGTTTTGGATTATTGGATTATTGAAATAGATGATTCAGATTAATAATTAGTTATGTGAAGATTATTATTTGAGGAAAAAAATGAGTCATTTAGTTCATTCATCCAACGATCCACAAAACATATAAAACTGAAGAGAGTTATAAATAATTTTAAAAATTATATCATCTTTTATTCTCGTGTCGGTTCTTATATTCAACCCTGTATTCGTACCAGTGCGACATAGGTCTTATGCTGTCTGGTTGCTTTTAACAAACCATTGGGTCTTCATATCTCTCTGCATTCTTTACAGGTTTTGGAAGTTATTTGTGGTTTCACTCCCATGTTTGTTTCTCTTTAAGACCAAATTTCATATTCTTGAAAGATACAAATAGTCAAAGGGATGATGTCTGCTTGTTTGAGGATTATTTGGTACTTGGTATGAACCATTTTTATAACGAATACGACCACTGCAATGGCAGACAATTCGTACATGCAAACTCAACTCACTTTTTTATGGAGTATTATTATTTTGATGATACTCATAGCTCTGAAAAGATAAATAGAAACGATTAACTTTCTGCATACTTGAAGATCACCTAACGACTCTGCAGTCCAGCCTGATCTCTTGGCCACCGCTGAGGCTACTCATTTTGATCATTGAATCAACAAAAGCCTTCTCGAAAGACTTCTGGGAACTTGCGAATTTCGAAACCAATGCTTTGGTTTTCGGGTTGGTGAGTAAAGCTTGATCCGAAGAGAAGATGCTCTTCCCCTGGAGAAGCAGCTTGTAGTATGCATTGTCAAAGACCAAGTTGGTAGAATCCAGAGGTGATCCTGCACTGTTTACCTTGTTGTGTGCAGGACACACGCTCCTTAACCTGGCTGCAAAAGACGGTTGCATCGTTGGGTCGATATCGAGGGTGGCATTGAAATTGTGGATCCTGTTTTGGAAGGAAGAGCAATGGGAGAACCCCAGTGTGTGACCACCTACATGCATTGACAACATTGGAACTGGAAGTGCTGAAAGTAGAAACTTTAAAGGACATGGAAGTTGTTGATAAAGAGATAGATATATACCAGATAGAGCAACTAGATCTTCAATGGAGAGACCTCTCTGAGCAAAGTTCTGCTGTAGCTGGGATATATTGAATGTGGGAGCTGGTAACTGTCTAGTCTCTGTTGCCAAAGAAATTCTTCCATCCTTCCTTCCTTTAGGCACGTCCCACGTCGGACCGCCGGACTATATATAATGTAACAGATGACAGCGATCGAGCGAGAAAACAAAGCGATCTGGATTAGTATCTAGAAATCCATTACCTAAGTAGTGATCAGAAAAAAAAAATACTAATGTGAATGTGACTAACCAGAGCAACAGCATCCCTGGCAGCCAGGGCCAAGATATCGGCACAAGAAACAACGCCAGGGCATGAAGCTTCCAAAGCCTTCTTTGCCTCGTTGATCACATAAAATGCGTGCAAAGAAATGTTAGGAGGTCCATCTTTCTCTGCCTTGTTTTTGCCTTTGGAATTCAGCAACACCGAAGCATCGCAGCCCTTACAATTAGAACAAAAACATAATGTAAGTTATACAGAAACAAAATTCGGTGTTCTTTGTGCTATTTGCAAGTAAACCAAGAAAATGAAATGGGCAGTATTGTTTAACAAGTACTAGCACTGGTGTAAGTTCATACTCTGATGAAGCAATCATGGAAGTGCATTCGAAGTAGCGCAGCTGGAACGGTTTTGTCATTCGACATTGCTTTCTTGACTGCATTCGCAACAATGGACTCGAGCCGAGGACATGTGTGGTCATAGTAGTTCGAGCTCAGTGCTCCAACATGAGATGAAATTGGAAACATGAAGAGGAGAAGGAAAGCAAGACCAGCCACGGTTGCCATAGTTGGTACAATTTGTAGAATTACCTGATTAGCTATTCATCTTTGACAGGGAAATATGCGCTATTTATAGCAAGGAAAACGAGACAATAAGATGGAGTTGTTACTATTGAAAATGGTGGTTAGCATATTTGGTGATCAAGAACCTTAATTTAGTGGAGTAGAACAGAAGCATGCTCGTAAAGACAAGACATGTTTCATATTTTATTGTGATTGGCCTTAACAAGAAAATCAACTTTCAAATTGTAATCGAGTTTTGCATGTTGACCTACATAGTCATTGGAAATATAATAATTCTTCATATGATTTAAGCATTCATTCACTCCAAAAGTTAGGCATAATGACAGTAAAATAAAAGATAGTAAAACGAACCAAAAGATTTATCAATTGGTTTAGTGATCAAAGATGTTCATGTTATTTACCTCGAGAATATAATTATTTTTTTACTTGATAAAATAAAATTAAACGAGTCAAATGATACGGGAAGATTTCGAAGAGCTGCCAGCACCAATAGTTTCTTTGATGAGAGATGATTAAGACTTAAGCAAAACATTTCATTAAAAAAAAGATTGTTGACCCTACAGAGATTAAGAAAGGGAGAGGTTTGGTAGATGGGGTTAAACCAATAATAATGCAATCCTTGTTTAAAAGCAAGCTTAGTCAATGTTCAAGAACCTACAGCTTCAACAGACTGTTTAAGTGTCATTTTCAACTGCCTAGCACTTGGCCCTAAAGTATTGATTCCATATAAACATGAGTTATATTAGACGTGATAAATTGGATCCGGATTTAATTATTTGAACCAATTTATCTGATATAGATTCGAACATGATGACCTAAACTTGATTTGAATTTGAAAGAAATCGAACTAAGCCAATGCCGTTCCAAATTTTAGTTGCATTTGATATGGACTTGTATTTAATATGCATCGATTCAAAATAAACTTGAATTGAAAGCAATCTGAACTACGAGTAACATAAATAAAAAATTCAAACCGAAAACAACTGGAATCGAATTTGTCTAAATCTGATTCGAACCGGACTTTCAGCCCCATTTTAACAAAGTTAGAAGGGCAGAAGTTTGTGGCGGTGAAGTTGACGGATCTCCCTTTTATGCACCATCCGGGGTCTGCTTGATAACCACACACATGATCTTGTAGCACTGTCCACATGAAGCTCCATCATAGAACAAGGCAGTGCTTAAAGCAGCATTCCCGGTTCCATATCCTGTGAATACAAGTACCCATATCCACAATCCTTCCATTCTCGTAGAAAATCTTAGTTATGTAAAAGTTTTAGTGCTTCTTGTCCTCAATTGTAACATTTTCATACATTTTCCAAGAATATGTCTGTATTTAATTTACTAGTCAAACATTTGGCAGCCATTACAGAACATCCAGCATCACTGATGCAATACTGTTAAGTTTTACATGGTTCACTGTCATACATTTAAGCAAACACCAGTTGAATCATGTCTGGAAAAAGCTAAAATCCTTAATAAGAGAAGTACAGCAAATCATCCCTTTTTCCGGTCTGTCCTACGAGCAATGGATCAATGAAGCTTCTCCATCCCTTATAATCAATCAAGGAGCCAGAATCAGGCAAGGCAAATCCGTTGATGTAGAAAGTCGGAGTTCCGAACACCCCTCTTGAAGCACTATACTGCATGCCACACGACATTACAGTGTAAATCACATGTGCAAAGCTTAGCAGAGATAGAGTAGAATGGTGATGAAAACGCGTTCAATTGCTTTTTCGATTATCACTGCCAACTTCGCACCTGTATGAAATGGAAAGAACAGTTGCACGCAGGTTGAGGGTAAAGAATTTACCTTGAAAGAAACTCTTGTTTTAAGATCAGTCTTTCTATCATTGAAACCAGATACAATTTCAGAATAGTAGGAATTCCCAACAGCTTCTGCTGCAAACTCTGAGATTTCATTTACTACAGCATCTCTGGATTTGTTGCTTGTTTGAGCATTGTAAAACCTCTCCTGTTAAATAATAACAATATCCAACAAGCTAAAATAAGAGGGCCTAAATGGCAGAAACACAAGTGAATAATACATATTCTCATGTCATTACAGCATCTTCAATCTGTTTAGAGGAGAGGAACTAAAACTGGAAAATGGAACATTCGAACCTGATACTCGAAGAAAGAATCCAACAATCGGAAAGTGGCAGAAGGATTGAGCTGGTTTACAATGTGCAGGGCCCGGGAAGTAGCGAATGCATAGTCGTGGTATCTGCAATTTAGGATTCCAATATCTCTTAAAAGTCATGTCTTTGGTAAAGCAAGAATGAATAGTCATCTAATGAGACTCTGATCAAGGTTTTCATATAGAAACCACCTTTTAGCAGCACTTTTCTGAAACAACAATTCAGACAAAAAGGGTGCTCAAAGTTTAAAATTAGGACAGAATCTACAAGTGTTCATCCCCATTGTCTCTTAAAGAATCCAGCTTGATCTTCGAGAAAGAAAATGAAAATATATATTGAAAAAGCCAGAATCTTTTTCCCCCACTGAAATTCTATAAAAAAGGGCAAAACCATCCAAAGGGCTGTCTCCCAATATTCACTTTTAGAACATAATTTATCAAAATTATTTACCATTCTGTGGAGTTTCGAAAAATATTTATCAAAATTTCAAGAGTTTACTGTTCAGGGAGGCACTTCGACACGAGTAAAAATCTTATGTCCCTTGATCATGCATCTTTTTATGTCTGACACTAAAAATCATCATTGAATTCTAAACTTTAACCCTAATTTTCATGTCCTACATTCTAAACCATACACCCTAAAATATACATTATCTCTAATTCCCTAAAACTTAACCATAAAATTAAAATTTAAACTTTAAATCATAAGCCTTAAACTCTAAACCTACTATTTTAAGTAGAGCCGTCGAGCACGACGGAGGGATTACACCCACGCAATAAGAACAATGCTTTACTTATTAAATGAACCTCACATCGCCAAATCTAAAATAGATTAAATCGGAAATGATGATTTTAAGCTAAAAGGAAACAGAAAAAGAAAACAGCCACAAGTTGGTAAAAATAATAATTCAACTTATATCCATGAAATTAGCAAAAATCAAGAATTCAATCAAATTAATAATTCGAGTTTATATTTCTAAGCGCACAAATAAATAAATTCCAACAAAAATAAAACAAAAAGGCTTCTGAAAAGGCCGTAGAATTGAGAGAACAAAACGGAACTTACGGCAAAGGGAGGAGGTGAACTATTAGCGAAACACGAGAACCGTAGTGATAAATGGCTTGTTTTAGAGGAGGCCATGAGTCTCTGCTATCGGGACAGACCGGGTCGAAGAAAGCTTCGATCAGAATTGCGTCCGAGTCAACGCGGTGGTTGGTGTACAAGAACCCGTCGTACTTCGCCGGCGGCAAAGATTGAGCTTTTACGGTCCCCGGACACAGAATACTTAAGAGAATGGGGTAGATCAAAGGTAATGATACTAAGAGAGTTGTTCCCTTTTCCGCCTTCATTATTTTCTCTGTTTTTCTGTTCTCGAATGGCCTTGCCGTGGCTTTAATACCCATTTTCATTTTGAGTGGCCTTGCTTTAACAACAGTGAATAGCACAAGGGCCGACCGATCGAAAATAGAAAGAAATAAAACAGGGCAGGGAAGACAGCTAACTGGTCTTTAATTGGATACCATATCTATCACATTAAATCAGATGACATCAATTTTGTAGTACATATTTTTCGTTAATTTAATCATTATTAAGTTAAATTTAATTATTACTTTTAATAAAATAAATAAATATTATTTTTAGGTAAACGAATGATCTTTTGAAATGAACGCATTGATCTGATACCATTAAAAATTTAATGATCGATGACGGAGTTGATATAAATTAATATAATTAATAATTACCTAAATTTATATTTATTTTAATTTGATTCTAATTTTAAAAAATTAATTCACATAATTTTAATAATCTATTAATTTAGTATTTTTTATTTCTCCTTTCTGTCAAATCTTTAATTTATTTTCATCTAAAATCTATTTAAGATCTTTGATGCTTACGACCAAGCCGCCTCAAGCTGAAACATGCCTCTTGCAGGAGATAAATCAAATCCACAACTGGCTGAGATCATTGAAAAGTTGCATAAATTAGGCTTGGAGATGAAGAAAGAAGGTTACCTACCGAATACCAGCTTGGTATTGCAAGATGTAGATGAACAGGACAAGGAGCAGATCTTAAGTGGACATAGTGAGAAGTTAGCAGTAGCCTTTGGGACTCTGAACACTACTCCTAGTACTCCACTGCAAATAATAAAAAAATCTCAGAATGTAATACTCCGACCCGGATGTCATATTAGGCCTCCGATCTAAAACCTATATTTTAAATTTTTTTTAAAAATCTAATAATAAAATCAAATTGAGTCCAAAATCAATCCATAAAATCCACTTAAATTAAAACAAGCCAAAAATAGTTTAAAGTAATTCGGAGCTCTAAATATTACAAAATCATTTAAACATTCGACCCAAATTAAAATAAACAGAGTTATAATTACATATAGGGTTCAACATAGTACTATGCCCATTACATCTAATAAATGTACTCTGACAACACGGTCGATGCTGAAATCCAAACCTTGATGGAACTCCATGGGTCGGCTCCACCTAACCTACGCACGAAAACATATTTCGAACGCTGAGCCACACAAGCTCAGTGGATACGCCGAACTCGGCCAACATCATGCATATCAAAAGTAGTAAAACATGGCATATAAATCACGTGCATGATATGATGGTCTAACATCCTTGCCTAACACATGGCATAATGAAATGTATATTATTGCACACAACATATACAAATCAACCGGATCACACAAGGTAGTGAAGCCCGCGTCCAGACAGCATCGAGATCCTACACTACGAGTAGGCCCTGCGTCCACACAGCATCGGGATCCTCATACTCAAGGATGAGGCCCGCGTCCACACAGCATCGAGATCCTACATCCGGATTGAGGCCCGCGTCCACACAGCATCGGGATCCTCCAAATCCCATACTCGGAATGTCGCATCTAGTATCTTCGAGTGAGGCCCGCGTGTGAATCGGGATCCTACACTCGGGCTGGTCGTCAAATCATTACCCGGAATGTTACATCGGATGGCCTTCGACGTGTTACAATACTATGGATATCCAGATTTCCAACACACAAAGACTCGAACCACAGAAGCGATCCACTTAGGATCTTACCACAACAAGATATATTAAGTCATATCATTAAATGGGAATTATTAGCAATAGTGCCTTTGGTCTATTATTATATGGATATGGTATTTTAATTATTAAATTTATTATTATAGTATGTTTTTTTATCTTTGAATATGATTGTTAATTATTTTAATAAATATCTGTAATCAGTTATTAATATTATCGTAGGAACAATAATGAGAGTTACGAAGTTTTATAGATATTCATAAGATGAATATGCGAATGAAATTCAAATTAAATTTATACATGTATTTATTAAGAATGAATATATTATTTTTCAAATATAAAATATTCATAAAATAATATTTTTATTATAAATAATATAAAAAATTTAAATTTTAAACTTTAAACCATAAAGCACAAATCTTAAACTTTAAATCTTATGATTTAAGGGTTTGGGTTTGGCTTTGAATTCAAGGTTTATGATTTTTATATATTATTTATAATATATAAAAAAATTTATGAAAATTTTTGTTTTTAAAATAATCTATTTATATTATAAATAATATATAAAATATATTATATTATTTATATATTAATATTATTTATAATATCATTTTTTCGTAAAATAATTTGGTAGAATCTGATGGATAAGTTTATATAATTTAAATGAAAATATATTATTTTATATTTGTATATATTGTTTATAATATAAATAGATTATTAAAAAAAAAGCAAGAATATTCATAAAATTAATATAAAAAACCCTTCAATCATGGATCTTAAAATCTAAAGTTTAAAGTTTAAGTTTGAGGATTGGGTTGGGTTGAGATCCATGGGTAAATATTTTAGGGCTTTTATATATTAGGGTAAACTACACCAGTGACCACCCAACTATTTGAGGATATCTATTTTGACCACCCAATTAAAGAACTCGTCAATCAGGTACCCCAACTTTGAAACCCTACCTATTTTGGCTATTGCCGTTAAAAATCTAACGGAAAAGTTAACGACAGTAACGTGGCTGTTAATTAAAATCGATAAAATTACATATTTAATCCTAATTTTAAATTAATAAATAAAATTAATCATCCAATCGATTGATGACACGTGTCACCACCGGATTGGATGATTAATTTTATTTATTAATTTATTTTTGATTTATTATTTTATATACATTCTTCACCACCGAATTGGTGAATGATTAGCGGAAGAAATAAAATACAAAGTTTTTTGCATTAAAAGAGATATGAACCCACAACCTCTAGCATAGCAAAGACCCACCCAATGAGTAAACCACTAGACCAAGTTACTTCTTGGGTCATAGTATATTCACATATATTATTAAGTGATCAAGTTTTAGTAAAAGCCTAGAATAACAAAATTTCAAGTCGATTAATATTTAAATTAAAATAATAAAATATTTAATAAATAAATCAAAATAATTAAATATTTAAAATACATATATTAAATATTCCAATATTAAATATTTGAATATTTTTATTTAATATTATTCAAATTAAAATATTTGAATAATATTAAATATATAAATAAAAATATTAGTTGAAAATTAATAAATATTTGAATAAAAATATTTATATTTTAAATATTCAAATAAAAATATTTAGATATTTGAATAAAAATCATGAATATTCAAATATTTGAATTTAAAAATATTTGAATAAAAATATTTAGATTTTAATTATTCGAACAAAAAAAATAAAAATATTTAAACAACAAAATTCAAAGATTCGAATAATTAAAATCTAAATATTTTTATTTTAATATTTAAATTTTAATTTATTCAAATAATTAAAATCTAAATATTTAATATTTTTATTTAAATATTAATCGATTTAAACGGTTGGTCTTTGTCAAGGTAATTCAAATACTAAGATATAACCATTTAATACTTCATTTTTCGGGTTTCATACCCCAAATATTACATTGGTTTAGTAGTTGAACCTTTTGCTTTATACGCAAGAGGGTAAAGGTTTAAATCCCCTCTTTGGCATATTAACACAACATTTTCCTTCTTCCTTTCTTTCTCTCCAATCAGGTGGTGACACATGTCACAATCGCATTGGGTGATTAATTTTATTTATTTATTTATTTTTATGATTAATTTAAAATAATAAATAAATTAGAGGGATTAAATGTGTAATTTTACAACTTTTAATTAACGTCCATGTAATCACCATTAACTGCCACATCATCACTGTTAACTTTTTCGTCAGATTTTTAACGGCAGTGGCCAAAATAGGTAGGGTTTCAAAGTGGGGTACCTGATTAACGAGTTCTTTAGTTGGGTGGTCAAAATAGGTATATCCAAATAGTTGGGTGGTCACTGGTGTAGTTTACCCTATATATTATTAATAATATATTTGATGGTATATTAAAGTTAATAACCATAATTAAATGGTATGTGATGTAATTTACCAATTAAAAGACAAATAAAAATCAATCGTCGAATTGCATGAGTCTTCTAACACAAGTGGTTAATGGAACGGTTGTTATTTTTAGAGGTCACGGATTCGTGCACCAACAATGTCATTAGAGTGATTAAGCGATCGCTGTCAAATGATGGAAGATTATATTTTAAAACAGATACTACTTTAATTACTATTAGCTTGTAAAAAAAAAATAAAAAAAATAATAATAGTCGTCCAATTCCTTTAAATTATCGGTATTGATCCATACGATTTAATCTTATTAATATAATCCATTAAATTACTGACTTTTAATTCCAAGTAAAATAACCTAGTAAATAAAGGTGAGTCCCCAGGTAGAGCCCTAAGAGAGGTCATAGCCCATAGGTGTATCACATTAGCCAGTAACCACCCTTCCGCAGCCAATGGTTTTCCCACTCACTTTAGCACAAAAATACAATGTGAAATTGTTAACACGAATTTCTCATGGTTAGTAAAATAATAATAATAATTAATATAAATAATAATAAATAATATAAATAAAATAATAATATAATAAAATATTAAAATATAAAAAAAATCAAAAAACAGTCGAAAATCTGGAAACATGGGTGAGTACCGATTTTGTAGGATTTAGATTGAGTTGAGTTGGTTGAGCTCTTTTAGGGATTAGGATAGAGTTTGATTTTAAGTTGGATTGTTGAATCGAATCCCTTTATATAGGGATTCAATCGGCAGCTGAGGGGAAAAATGGGGAGATTGAATCGACTGGAGATTTTTCGGGGATCTGGAGATTGAATCGAGCAGTAGCAGGGGAGATCGGAGAATTTCCGGCGATTCGAGGAGAAGCTTCAGGCGGTCGATCGGAGCAATTAGGTATGTCTTGGTTCCGAAGCTATTTCCTCATGTTTGATTCGTTTGAAGCTTGAGGGTTTAGTAGGTTTTCAGTTTTGTTTATAGGGGTTTTTGATGTTTTTCGATCGTTTTTTAGGGTGCTAGATGTTAGAAAACCTGTTTTTAGGTGGTTTTTAGCCCTCTTTAAGGTTTCTGACAGCTTCGCCGGTGTCGGAGGTCGTCGTCGGAGGGGAAAAGTGGTCACCGGAGTTTTCTAGGTGACGGCCGACGAACTCGCTGGAGCGGCGCTGGACGGTGGAGACCTCGATCCAGGGGCGGCACGTGCGGCGGTTGGTGGCCGTATTCTTCATGTTCTTCATGAACATGAAGAACACTCAAGGTGTTCTTGGTTTTAGCACCCTTTTGATCCGTTTTGCTCAAGGTTTCTGGATTTTTAGTGTTAGGGTTGAGAGAAAACCGAGTTAAGCGAGTTGAGGGAGGGGCTCATCTGGCCGAGTCAACTCGAGAAAGGGGGTTTTATACCCCCTTGAAACGATGCCGTTTTGAAGACGCAGGTCACGCGGGTCGGATCCGAGTTCAACCCAGATCCACGCGTTTTCGAATAAGTGGTGAAATTGCGCTTAAGGTCCCCAGGCTTTTGAGCTATATTGCAGTTTAGTCCCCCAAACCCCTAAATAGGTCCCTAAAACTCTAATTTTCACTCAATTAGGTCCCTAAGATCCCAATTAGGCCCTTAGAACTTTAGTATTATTCAATTGAGCCCTCTAGAATCCCTAATTATCCCCCCAAACCTTAGATTTAATTCAATTAGGTCCTTAGAACTTTAGAATTCATCCAATTAGTTAGACCTCCTAGAATTAAAAATAACTTATTTTAGACTTAATTAGGGCTTAAATTTTTTTTAAAGACTTTAAAAATTAATTAGGTTCTAAATTTGAATTCAATTTAATTTTTTTAAAAAACTTTAAGATTAATTTAACCTATTTAAATCTAATATAAAATTAATTTGGCCCTAAAACTTAGAAATTAGACTCTAATTAGGTTTAATTTAATTCTTAAAATTTTGGAAATAATTTTAATTAATTACTTTAATTAATTTTAATAAATTTCTAAAAAATAAGTTTTAAAATTAATCTCACTTAATTAGGTCTAGTTTTGCCTTTAAACCTTAAAACACTCACCAAAATTAAACTTTAAATAGGCTTTTTAATTCTTATAATCTAGGGAATAATTTTAGTTAATTATTATAATTAATTTTAATTAATTTCTAAAGATAAAATTTAAGTTTATTTAGGTCTAATTAACCCTAATTTCACCAAACTAAACTTTAATTAGGTTAAATTAAATTCTTAAAATTTAGAAATTATTTTAATTAAAACAATTAATTAATTTAAAATTTCTAAGATAAGGTTTAAAAATTAACTTAATTAAGTTTAATCCAACCCTAATAAAACCTTAGAACTTAAAATTCACCAAAGTTAGGTTTAAATTAGGTTTTAATTAAAATTCGAAGTTAGAAAAATTTAATTAATTAATTTAATTAAAAATCCTAAACTTTAAAATTAATTTTACACTTAATTAAATCTTGTCCATCGTTCGAGGTTTGCTTCCTAGTCCCTTTGATCTCTTCCAATGCAAGTCTCTTTTGTACTCACTTCATGATGATATTTTTGATGTAACGTGTACACCCATGATTCTAATAAAAATGTCGAGTTCCTTTACTTTGCTTTACGTTTTATTTTAAGTATTGCATGGCATACTTTAGGGAGATCACCTAATAACATTTTAGTTAATTAACTTAGAGCCTTCTAGGACTAGTCACTTAAATTAATTAATTAATTTAATTAGGGAGATAATTTAGTAACATAGCATTTGAATCTTAAATTTCGGATACACTAAAGAGGTTGGTGTTTTGACGTACCATGATGCTGACCTAGAGAGTGTACCTTGGTATCGAATTCATGTGCTATTTAAAACCTAGAATTTTGACAAAATAACTTATTTTTAGAATTAAATAAAATGGATAGGTAAGTAACTAGTAACATTAGTAACTTAGGTTTTAAACACTTAAGCAATGGAGCCTTTTTTAGGATTAGAACTTAAAATGAACAAGATAAAAATGGTCATGCATTTTGCTTTAGCCTTTTGAGGCGGAAGTTACATTCCTTTGAATTTGGGTGAGGTTTCCTATCTAGAGGACGTCTCGTTCAACTCAAGTTTAAAGGTGGTGTAACTTCTAAATCAAAAGGATATCCAAAATTCAAATAATGTTCAATTAACAATGGAAAATTAAATTAATATCTATCTTCAAAGTGTCAATGCCACGTAAATTTTTCCAAGGTACCAATTTTTGGGCGTTTGTAAGGGTCGTCCTTACACGTAACCGACTTCCGAACCCAATATTTTTAAATGAATATTTGGTTTATTTTATGGTTTCTGGCCTACCTAAGTGGCCGGTAGCGACTCCGAGTCAATTTTAAAAATTAAATTATATATTTTTTCTAAAATTTGAATTTTTTAAGATTAAAATTGATAATTCACATTTTTTCAAAAATCAATGGTCAAGCTACTTTTCACCTAAAATCGTGTTTTTAAAGATATCGCGACAGAAATCAGACATCCGTAAATTATGTTTCGGGAATACTTGCTTGTCTGCCACGACCGCGTCACCTCTGTTCTCTTATAAGTAAAGCATTATTATCGCCATAATTTCACCTGCCCAAGAGAGCCGTTACCAACCTCATCTCTCCCTTAACACCCTTCCCCCTTTCCCAACTTTAATAATTCTTCATAAACCAGCTGGCTATTATGGGTCATGGCGCTCAATATATCCCTCCTCTCCTCTCTCCTTCTCCACAACCCGACCTAAACGCAGCCACAGCCGCCAGAAACCAGCAGCACCCAATGCTGGTTTATATTCTCTTAGCCCTTTTTCTGCCATGCGCCGGCATGAGTGTGATTTTCATTGTCTATATGTGTCTTTTATTGTATGTCTCGAATTATGGGGCTGGTAATGCAGGGTCGTCCTCTAAAAGGGTTGTCTGTTTCGGAGCTTGAGAAGCTACCCAAGGTTACTGGGAAGGACCTTGAGTTGGGGACCGAGTGTGTGATTTGTCTCGATGAGATTGAGGCAGATCAATCGGTTAGAATGGTCCCTGGTTGTCATCACGGCTTTCATTTACAATGTGCTGATACTTGGCTCTCCAAGCACTCGGTTTGTCCTCTTTGTAGGGTCAAGCTTGAGCCGAAACTGTTCAATCCTTCTGATGATACCCTGCTAAACCATTAACTTGAAAAAAAAAGGAACTTGTTTGAGTATGAAGTTCAGTTTTGGGGGTATTTGTGTGAAGAAAAATGTTCATCTAAGTTAGTATTTCACTTTCTTCTCTGTATGGGTTTTCTCTTCTCTTCTATTTTATTGATATATTTTATTAGTTGGGTTAAAATTTCTCTCTTTTTTTAATGTGAAAGTTGGCCCAAGCAACAACACTTTGATAGAATAATTGAAGCAAGTTAGACCCTTGAACTGACATTAGTACCTTGTGGTGCACATCATGTATCTTATCATCAGCCACACAATTTGTGTCAGAAAACCCTTTGGAGAAAGTAAGGTATCTGTCACGCAAAAGGGAATATCTGAAGGTGTAATGTCTTCTAAAACTTGCAAGGTAAGTGAAGCATCTAGCAGTGTGTACAGGCGAGGCCATGCCACATATGGGAACAGACAGACAGCTTTAGAATATATTTTCTTAAATGGGTCCCATTCCTTTGGAAAAATTATATCATGGGTCAGTCTCACCACGTGTCCATGGGACCAACCAATGGTAACTATCCACTTCATCAATTTTTTCATATCATATTTTTTTCCCAAATAAATCTTCACTTTAAAAAGTAAAAGATAATAAAGCGGATAATTATTATTGGTTGGTCCTATAGATGACGTAGTGAGATTGACCCATGATATAATTTGTCCATTCCTTTGACTGTATTGTGCATCAAGTGTGGGTGATGCATCGAGTCTGCGCAATGGCAGCTCGACTACCGATAAAAATTAGCCCTTTTAGCCCACAAGATCCAATTTTTATTAGGACCAATTTCATATGAATATTTTTGCAAGTACGGTGGCGAAAAACATTTTTAGATTATTTTAGTTTGAAATAGAAGAGTTTGATATTAAAATTAAAAATATTTTAAGTATAAAAATATTTATTTAGATATTGTTTTTAAAATGTATAAAGTTATTTCTTTTAGATATTATCTTTAAAATGTATAAAATATAATTATATAAAAGAGGATAAATGGATTTTTTTTTCAGAAATACTTTTAAAAATTTTAAAAATAACCTTGTTAGATCGCAAATAGCTCATTACATTAGTTTATTGATTATTATATTATATTAGTTGATTGTATAAAAATATTTGATAAAATTAACCGATAATTGATAGTTATTTACTTATTAAAACAAGTAAAATGACACGTAACAATATGATTATATTGAATATTTATTTTTATTAATTATTAGTATTTTATATTTTTGATATTAATTATAAAAAAATATATAACATTACTAAACATATATGAAGGATTTGTATATTAATTTATTATATAAATTATTTTTAGTATAATTTAGATAAATGTTAAATATAAATATAATATAAATGTTTGATAATTAAAATATTAATTTATAAATATCACAATATAAATATAGAATTAAATTAAAAAAAATAATTATAAATTATTTAAAGTTTTTATAATTATTAAGGTAAAAAGGGTATTTACAATTGCTATATAAAACTTCTAATTTTAAAAAGCTGCTATTAACATTTTTTTTCAATACTAAAAGTTTTAACCCAATTCACTATTGTAATATGATATTCAATAAACATTTAAATTAGTAAATTTGACCGTTAAATCTCTAAATTAAATTCAAAGATTTAATTTTGACTCAAATCATTGTTTACCAAATATAACTTATAATTTTCGGTTTTTAAAAAAACATTTTTCAAACCATATTTATAAAAAATAACCTAAAAAGTTATATTTACTCCCTCAGTCAGAACCCGGGGTTGAACTATTATTAGGGACACGGTGTCCGACATTTGCAAGATTATTCGGCATAGAGTAGGATTAAACGTTCGATTACGTTGAATTGACTCGAGTTATTTTTTTGAATTATTTAGGTTTATAAATATTATATTATAATTTAAATTTTATCTGAATTTTTTTAATCGATCGATATACAATTTATATGAATATACTTAGAGTTGGGCGATACACAAATGGATTCTAATTATGACAGCTTTTTATATGTATATACGATGTACATATATATTTATTCATATTTATATATGTATTATACATAGTATATCATGTGTAATTGATATATTTGACTTAAATATAAAAATTGATCAATTAATTATTAAAAAATAAGTTATTTGGATTTTAATTTTATAACTCAAACTTTATTTTAAATTTTTTGAGTCAAAACGAATATATAAAATTACAAGTCGAGTTAAAATAAATTAAATTTCTTTTTACCTCAAGACAAATTGAATAATTTAATTTTTTCAAGTAAGGTTAAATTTTATCCACCTCTAACGTAGATGACAGAACTATCTGACATTCGAGCTAAATTTCATTAAATTAATGAATCGTGTACATTTAAAGTATATATATATATAATAAGTATATGATATCAAATTTTATGGTACAATATCCTATAGTCACGAATCGAAAAATATATAATTTAAATATTAGATTTTAAACACTTCGAATATTAAAATATCTAAATATATAGATTTAAACTTACCTAATTAGATTTATCCGTACGTTTATATTTGAAAATAACTAAACTCAAAACTATTATAGACCTATCTATATTATTTTTATAAAAGAATAAAAGAAACTAACGCTAATATTTAATATAAGAAACAGATCTATAAAAAAATCAAAGTTTTTTATGTTGTTAAATACCAAAAAGATAATCTTAGGTTTCATATCAACAAACTAAAAAAAAAATACTGCTCTTTTTTTTCTCATAATATTTGACTCTTTTATATTTTAAAATTATCATATTTAAATTATTTTATTATAAAATTCAGTCATTTTTATTAGACATATTTTTAATGTTTTTTTATATATTTTTTTAAATAAATAAACTAACTTTTAACGATAAAATAATCATCTTGATTATTTTATATTTCTTATACATTTTTTTAAATTACCTAAAAATCAATAAAAAGATAATTTATAAGACAAAAAAATTATCTTCATCAATAATTTTTTAAATAATAATTAAAAAAAATTTTTGATGTTTTTTTTTAACTGTAGATTTTAAATCTATTATAAATATTTTATTATCTTTTTTTTAATAAAAATTGTTAAAAAAATACTTCCGACCAGTACATTGTACGTACATCCGAATCCCAGTCCTCCTCAGCCGCGTGTTCCCAGGAAAAGGGACACGGACACCACTCGCTCTGCCTTGCATCTGGGGAGCTTCCATTAAAACAGGGAATTATAGCGGAATGATTGATCGCTCCGTTGATTTTATTGACTTCTCACCGGCAAATATCTGACACGTAGACTATGGTGGTGGGACCCATCCAATAATTCGATTGATGCAAGCAACCCAACAACGCTCCTTGACGACATGGATGGACACGTCTCCTTATTACAGTACATGTTGCACGTGGGCTCGTTCCTACGGGAAACATCATTAAAAACGGTTAAAAATAAATAATTATTTATAAATTTTTACTAAATGGATAAAAAATGTACTAATTATTATAATTTTTAGTATAATTTTTTACTGAAATACAAATTTTACTAAATAGTATGAATTTAAATTATAATATAATAATTATATAATTAAATAAAATTTTAATTAATATAAAATCTATACATTTTTTTATTATCAATAAGAATTTATGTAGTTATAATTTCTTTTACCAAGTTAACGAGAATATCAGTAGAACCAAACTTTTATACAGCCTTACATAAATTCTTATTATTTTAATAAAAATTTATATTAATCGAATTATAGTCGCACCTTAAGGTACTTTACTTTCGCATGGAAAAATTATTAAGTGAACTTTATTCACCACGCCATCTATAGTCCAAATAATCAGAATCGTTCATCTTTAAATAATTACTTACTCACTAATTACATATAGAAAAGAGATGATGATTCACCTTAAAAATTTAAATAAAACGATTCTGATCGCTTGAGATCACAAATAACGTAATAAACAAGGTTCACCTAATAATTTTTCCTTTCTAAATCCCTTTCTACGATCATAGTATTTTCAGTTTCAGTCGTGCTTTTGGCCTTACCTAAGGTAAAACCAGGTTCTTTACTTCAAAAATAAGCACTCAATTGTTTCATAGGGGATCCCTATGAAGAATTGAAAATGGAAGAAGCATAGCAATAGGGAAGGATAAATGGATGCTAAACTTCATATTTTTCATTTTTTCCATCATTACGGTGAGTTTCAGGTCGCTAATCTCATTTTAAAGATTCTAGAAAATGAGAGAGTAAAGATAAAACGACTTTTCACTCAAGTTAAGAAAGATGACCTAAATTGTTCGTTTTTTTATACTTCTGTTGATATCTCATTTCGAAACAGTGAAAAAATTGAAGGTTTAGGTTTAATATTAGTTGTGATTATGATTTAGAGAGTTGAAGATTAATTATATTTTTATGTTGTATGTATAAAAAGTAAAAATTAAGATTAAAATTTAAATATTATTTTTTTAATAATTTTTTAGTGTACGACATAAGATGAACCATGATTAAGAGACAAAAGATTTTTATCGTAAGAAGCATTTCATCATTTCTATTCCTATTAGAGCCACAATAGTTCATGATGTCTTCTTCTAGACCGATAATAAGAATAAGTATTCAGTGAAGTTCTAACGAGGGTAGGGAGTAAGGACGGACCTAAAATTTTATATAAAGAGTATAAACTATTAAGAAATTATAATATTAAAAATATAAGAGATACAAAGTTACAAAAGTTTAAGAGTACAAAATTAGATTATCAATATAAAATATAAAAATAAAAACATAAAAGAACCAAATCTTTAGAGGGTGCGATTGTACTCCTTTAACATTTCTAGGTCCGTCCTTAGTAGAGAGAAATGACCGAAAAGTAGTGAAAACCTTTCTGAAAACCATCTATTACGGCAGTCGATATGGGGATTAAAATTTAAAAGTCCCCTTTGGAAGATGTGTGAAGCTGCCTTTGATAGGATTTCTGGGATTTCAGGATCAACACCACCACCTATCATTGCTCGAGATTTTACAAGGACAATCCAGAGAGAGGATGCCATCTCATATTTTTCCCCTTCAGCGTCGGTTGCCGAAGCTCATGCCGCTCGACTTGGGATTTCTTTCCCTTTGGAGAAAGGCTTTTCCAAGGCTCGGATGGAGTTCGATAACCTTGGGATCAGTAACAGTCTGAAGTACAAGATTTTGAATGCTTGGGACACTGCGGCCGTGGAGGAGGGTAGTTTAAACCTTATGTCTTTGATTTCGTCCTTTATTTTTTTCTCTTGCTGCCGACAGGGTGGCAAAAGTTTCTTGGACAAACTAATGTCCTGTTACTTGGTCGATCGATGTTCCTCCTAGTCCTAGACTGAACACCCTCTTATAATCTCCTATCATGTTGATCTTAACATGTTATTTGATTAAAAAAAGTGAGAACTTGATTTTGTCGGGTTTTTTTTTTAAAAAAATTCAACTGTTGAGCTATTGATTTTTTAATGTTATTTTCACTATAATCGTTAAAATAAAAAGTAGTACCGCCTTGAAAAGAAAAAAAATCTTCTATTCTTTAATTATATTTTTTAAATTCTATACTAAAATATATTTAATTTTAAATTTAATCATAATTTTTAAATTTTAAACCATAATCATATATTCTGAAAATTACATCTTACTCATAATTCTCTACACTCTAATCATATCCCTTAACCTTAAACCCTAAATCTCAAATCCATTATTTTAAAGTAAGTACCAAATAAGACACAATAAAAAGATAAACAATTTATACTCGTCACTAAATTTTAAACTAATTATTAAATTTTTAGTTCATTTTCATTATGATCATTGTCCTTAAAAATACTGACATAACACATTGAAGTCTTCTTCTTCAAGAATAATTCTAATTAAAATATATTAATATATAAAATATACATTAATATTCATCAATAATCGAAAATAAATATTAATATAAAATATATAATCTATAAAAAAAATTCGATTAATTAATCAATTTTGAACTAAATTAACCGATAACCGAATTTTAGAATTAACCGATCAGTTAACTGTAATTTTTTTATTCGATCGGTTAACCAAAGTTTCAAATGCTCCTACCTAAATTTTTATTCTCTCTCCTCTGGATAGTATTAAGATTAAATTTAACATCCGTAAAAGAAAATATTCACCGTTTAGAGTCAACTTATATTGGAGAACATTTATTTGTATCTACAATGAATCATAATTCTCTAGACTCTAATCTTAAACCTTAACCGTAAATCATAAATCTATTTTTTTTTTCACGCCCAAAAGATACAGAAGAATCGTCCCTTTATTTATTTATAGTTTTCTCTCACAAGCAAGGCACCACAAAGACATAGTGGAAACAAAAAGATGAGGAATGATACTCGAGACAATCCAAGAGGCAAAAGCAAAGCACCAAACCTAGTAAAGCAACAACTTAAAATGTTCTTCCTGTATTGTAATGACAATGACAATCTCCCCAGTCCCCATCAACAAATCAAGCAAAAGCAAAAACTTGTCCATAGTCCAAAACTCGAGTACATCCACCTATGGGACTCTGCCAATCTCTGGGATTTTGCTTGAGAAGATCCCGCTCTTATGACATCCCAATCGCTACCTCAACCGATTCTTCTCTTCCTACATTCCAACCATTGCCCCAAACCACACCTTTTTCCAAAACTCCATCGTCGTCCCAGCTCGGGACCATCTTGCATAAACCATACGTCGATGTCACCACCATTTATGATCTTGACAAAGAGTTGGGTAGAGGTCAGTTCGGCATCACTTATCTCTGCACCGAGAAGGCAACCGGTCGAAAATACGCCTGCAAATCCATTTCAACTAGAAAACTAATCACTGAAAAGGACAGGGAGGATGTTAGACGAGAGGTCTCGATACTACAGCACCTGACGGGGCAACCGAACATCGTGGAATTCAAAGGTGCTTATGAGGATAGGAAGAATGTGCATTTGCTGATGGAATTGTGTTCAGGTGGTGAGCTTTTCGACCGGATCATAGCAAAAGGGAGTTATTCGGAACGTCAAGCAGCTTCTGTTTTCCGGCAGATTGTGAATGTGGTGCATGCTTGTCATTTTATGGGGGTTATGCACAGGGACTTAAAGCCTGAAAATTTCTTGCTAGTAAGCAAGGATGAGAATTCTCCAATAAAGGCCACCGATTTCGGACTCTCCGTCTTCATTGAGGAAGGTTAGCTCGATTTCTGTTGCTACACTTTGATATGACTCTCTAAGTTCATACTTGTGATTTCCAAATTTCCTTGTGCAAATTCATTTTCGTCCAATCAAGAATCTAAACTGAGCAGTTGAAGTTCACCCAACATTTCAGGCAGATTGTATAGGGACCTTGTTGGAAGTGCATATTATGTCGCACCGGAGGTGTTAAACCGGAGATACGGCAAGGAGATAGATGTGTGGAGCGCCGGTGTCATTCTATACATTCTTCTTAGTGGAGTGCCCCCATTTTATGGAGGTACGGACATGAAATATTTTATTTATTTACCATTGTATACATTCTTCATTAATCCAAGATAGATTTGAACAGATTTTTGCTACAACAAGACAGATCTAGGGATGTTCCAGCTTAGCAAAACTAGTTTATTTCCTGTTTTAGGTTGTGTGCTATCGTAGGAATCTAAAAAAAAAAACGAGTCCAAATATTGTATAGCCATTAAGATTCAGGTGATTCCTGATGCCTCTTCAACTGTGCAGAGACTGAGAACGAAATCTTCAGATCAGTTTCAGAAGGTCATCTTGACTTTAAAAGCCAACCATGGCCATCTATATCAGAAGATGCAAAGGACCTCATCAGGAAGATGCTAGCAAAGGACCCACAGACTCGGATTACAGCTGCCGAAGCCCTAGGTAAATGATTAGAGTTTCTGGAGAGGTTTCGTCCTTACCACAGTTAAATGATTAGAGTTTCTGGAGAGATTTCGTCCTTACCACAGTTATTCGATATGCACCATTCATGTTTCCCTTCTGTGTATATGAACCAGACCATCCGTGGATGAAGGAAGGGGGCAATGCATCCGACAAACCCATTGATAGTGCTGTTCTCAGTAGGTTGAAGCAGTTCAGAGTAATGAACAAGCTCAAAAAACTTGCCTTAAAGGTATGGCCTACCTACGACTCTGGTTTTGCATCTTAAACTGAGACGAGTTTCGCCGTCCATAAAAGCACAATTTTCTTTTATTTTACCATCACCTGACATCTTCATCTGTAAATTTGATTTTTGGAAGGTGATAGCAGAAAACCTATCATCAGAAGAAGAGATCAAGGGATTGAAACAGATGTTCAAAAACATCGACACCGATGGAAGTGGTACAATAACACTAGATGAACTCAGAGATGGATTAGCTCGATTGGGATCAAAGTTAACTGAACCAGAAATAAAGCAGCTTATGGATGCTGTAAGATTTTAACCCTAAACCATTTACATAACAATTAAACAAACAAACACACAGGCTGCAACTTCTGAATCCCTAAACCTTGTTCTCTCAGGCTGATGTGGACAAAAGTGGAACCATTGATTACATTGAATTCATAACTGCAACAATGCATCGACATAGGCTTGAGAAGGAAGAAAATCTAGTCAAGGCTTTTCAGTACTTTGACAAGGATAACAGTGGGTTAGTATATTGTACTACTGCCTTGTCAGTTTTGAACAAATCTAGACTAACTGACTGACTGACTTCATTATGTTCTGGTTCAGGCATATTACAAGAGATGAACTAAGACACGCTATGACACAATATGGAATGGGAGACGAGGCTACCATAGACGAACTCATTGAGGATGTCGACACGGATAAGGTTTTAGTTTCGCTTCTTGTTCATTTACCCAAGAACAAATTGTCCATCTTTCTGATGGTTTCTATGATTCACATGATTTTGATGGATAGGATGGGAGGATCAATTATGAAGAATTCGTAGCCATGATGAAAAGGGGAACTCAAGACGGGGATGCCAATTGGCAAAGACAGATGAACAACTAACTCTAGCTAAACAATGTTTCTCATGCTGATGCTATACAAATTCAAATCGTTTATTTGGATTGAATCCGATTTTAAATTCTCCTATCTGTTTTACATTATTAGGGATTTCAATTGATTTCAGCTGTTGTGCACCCAATATCCAAACAAATGAAACTTCTGGTCATCTGGATATGGAGTTCCAAATTCATAAGAATAATTTACTATCTTAACAAGGCTAATGCATGCAATGATTCATTATAAAACCATGACACACCATTTATGTTACAGAAATGAAACAATCATTACCGTCCATCTCCACGCTCCTTCTGAATCTGCTGCCTCTGTTTCTCGGCAAGCTTCTCCAATGCAGATTCAACCGCGTCGCGACCACCGATAAGCAACCGGGTCACAACTTCTGGATCCTTCTCGAATCGGGCTTCCTCGAATTCCTTCCTCGCGTTGTCCCTCAATATGTCCCTCCATAGAACGCCTCGCGAATCGGTCCACATGAAGAATCGGGAGGCTCGAATGATGTCACGGTAAAGAGCCAGCGCCTCTCTTCGAGTACGGGTGAGACGCTGTCGATTCAGCGACTCTTCTTCCTCATCATCTAGGGATTTCTCCTTCTTCACCACGTGTCTGTCAAGAAGCTCTTCCACAGTGTCTGGGCCTTCGTGTAAAAAACGCTGCATTAAGACGACGTCGCCTCGACCAACGAGGTTCGAATGGCTGACTAAACTTGGGCATCTTCGCAGGTAACCGATCATCCTTTTTATTTGTCTGGGAAGCTTATTTTCCGAGCGGTTTGACAAAAAAATCAAAATGGTGGAGCTGAAGACAAGACAAGACAAAAGGTCTGAGAATTGGGTCGGCATCTTTGTTCCAAGCCTAACTTTTACATGGGCCTTGATCCATTTATTATTCTCTAGCATTTAGGCAAATAATTGAATACAAACTAAAAACATCTATCTCGTTTACGGTGGATCATGCCCAATGGTCAATGGGTCTTAGGTATATTGGCCCATGGTCAATAACTATTGACAAATTAAGACTGCATTTTTTATTGTTGTTTCGATAGGAAAGACTCGTTCACTAGCAACAACAATCCCAAACAATTTAGTCAAACGTGTCGTTTGCCTCCCAAACCTAAATTTATTTTTTATTTCGTTTACTTTTTATTTTTAATAAATTATTATGCTCTTGTAACATGATTTTACTCTACCTTTCGGTACATTTATTCTATCTTTTGGCACGGTTTACTTCTTTTCGTTTTGATTTTTATTAAAGATGGATCTGACAACGCCACGACTAATGAAGATGGCGCTCCTTTCATTATGTTGTTGATCTCCCTATCACGGACCTTTAAACTAGATTTGGATACACCTTTACATCTACCATTCTTTTGTCGCGATTGAGTTGTGGTAAATATCCTTTTTGTCAACGTTCTTTCATTGTAATATGCATCTTTATGTTGTTTGTTGACGGTTTACCTGTTATCGTCGATTTTGTTGGTATTTGTATCCATCTTATTATTCGAGTCTTTGGATTAGGATCTTACCTTTTCCTTGTCTGGTTCTCTTATGATCTACGCTAGTTTTATTTACTAGGTTTATATCTAGATTACTATGTATTCTCATTATAATTTCGGATATATCCTTTCTTAATAAAATTAATGGTCTTTGTTTAAAAAAAAAAAAAAACTTCAATGAAAAACAAAGGAAGGGTTTGCTCCACGCGATCGTGTGAGTTTCTCACCTCGGAGGAGCCATTGTCATGAGATCGTTTGTAGAGCCATCAAGCACGGAGGCACTAAAAGTCATTTTTCAGTGTTGTTGAGTATGGAAACATCAGGTATAAAAATATAATTTTGAATGTCTAACATTTCCCTGCCTTGCCTAACACATTGATCTTCCCATCCCATTACAATTTACAGATCTTAACCACAGCCATTCATGCATTACTCTATTCTCTTGTTGTGTTATATAGTCCCAATCAATGAACAATCTATACATATTATCAATGTATATGATTACACATTAGCATGAGCTCTCTGTAACCCAAATTGGTAAATACCGATATCATGTTCCCCCAAAGCAAATTAGATTGAGATAAGTGTGAAAGTTACTCCTTCAAACAAAAGAAATGGAAAGGTAATTAAAAAAGTAAATATTTAGAAGTTAGAACCTTCCCATGCCCATAGAACAGACAAACTACTTATAAGAACCATTTCGGGTTACCGTGAACTTCTTCCACCCTCAACCCACAACAGCTGCTGGGGCCTGGGAGTAGAAGGCATCACTAAGAAACATATAACAACTGAATTTTTTGTTATTTTCTTCTTAGATGATCACCCAAGAATAACAAGACATGTTACAAGGGTAAAATCGAAAGAAGCAGTGACCAAACGAAGACAGAAAAAACAATCCAAGCCAAACATCCTTTCAAAACCAGTTTGAGGGATTGCTATTTACAGGATCACTAGAAATTCAAATGAGCAGAAACTTCCTTCCCTGTCATCAAGTGCTTTAATGGCATTAAGAAATGAAACCACAATTATCAGCTAGAGCCACTTTAAACAATGACTCATTGCATATAATTGGGAGCAGAACATGGAGTACTATCTAAAACTACGCAGAAACAATAAGAAAACTAATGTGCCACAATTATACTCAGACCATAGTAACAATTCAATTCAACTTAAAACAATAGATATTGACGTGCTGAATTCACACTGCGGATCATAATATCACTTCTATTTAGTTTAGTGGATAAACCCTTAAAGTGCTAATCTTGATCGGCAAACATGGAGACCTGCTCTGAATCACCAATCAATGGGAATTTATTCATTTTTTCGGTTAAATGTCATATAAACCCAACCAGAAACATAAACATAAGCAAAGCATAGAGAAATTCAGAAATTGAAGAAAGTTCCTTTTTTGCAATGGTTCAAGAAATGTTCTGAAAATATATTATGACGCAAATTGCAAAAGTGCAAAACCCTAAAGTTCCAGTCATTCTCTCAACGTAAAGGGGATATAATAAAGAAATGACAGATTTAAGGGAAAATAAAACAGCGGACAGTAGGGTTAGAAGAGTCTAACTATCGTCGCCAAAGAGAAGGCGGAGGCGGGAGGCGAAGCGACCAGAGGGCTCGAGGGAGGCCTCGTGTAGGAGGCCGCGTTTTATGTTACTCATGCGATCAGCAAGAGATTGTTGCTCTTGCTTGAGAGCAGCTGTATCCTCCTCGAGGTCGTGCATTCGGTACTTCTGGCCCAAAGATCGGACGCTCAAAAGCAAAATCCCAGTCATCGCGAAGAACTGGATGAAGTTGTGCTTGTATTTTATCGCGTTTTTCATAAATCCGAGCCGCTTCCTTGAATTGGGGACGGTGGAGGACGATTCTGGCGGCGCCGACGAAGCCATGGGCGTGAACGATGCCAATTCTGAAGCAACAAAAGAAACACCGAATCTCTGCCGGGAAATGTGGTCCTCTTCGGCGCTGACTGCAAGTAGCCTAATAAAACGGCAATTCAGCTTTGGGCCTCTGACTCAGACTGGGCTGTAACAACTCATTCTTTAACTAAAATCCGGTCTTGCGCAATGCAATTGATATAGGGTAAATTACGTAAATTGATATAGGAGTTGATCATAATGCTAGAGGAGTTCGGGTGAGTTAAAATTTTTTATCATCTAAAAAAAAGTAAGTTTTGGTATTAAGGATATTATTTTTTGGAATAGAGTATGTATGATACGATATTTGTGGTTGATCCTTATTAAAGCTGGTTCTTTATGGGTTGCATGAGTATATAGGTATATGTTGAGAGGTCAATTCATCTGGCAAGTTTATTTGAAATTAGGACAAGGTTGAGCTTGGAGTAAAATACTAAAGTTGAGAACTGATTTTATGACAGTGAGAAACTTTTCAGAGAGCTTTATCACTCGGGTGGTTTGAGAAAAAATAAGGCACAAGCAGGTTATTGTCTCTTGATATAGACTTGTTTGGAGTGGATTAGTTATCCCTAGACATTCTTTCATATCATGGTTTATGGTGTTAGATAGGTTGCCTACAAAGCATCGCATGAGACAATGGGATTGTCTTGTAGACACTATGTGTTTGTTATGTGGGACTGATATAAAAACCAATGACCATTTGTTTAGTAGTTGCAAGTTTCCCTCTTACCTTTAGAAGTTAATATTGTTAGAGTGGAAAATGATTAGCTCTCATGGTTGTTGGGGAGACATGTTCAACTAGGTCATACAAATTAGTAAGGGGAAATCCTTGAAAGCAATCACAATTCGTTTTATTTGGAGGGGGTTCAACTATTATATATGGTAAGAGCGAAATCGAAGGTTGCAAAGGAAAAATCTAAGAGTAAAAGAAGTTCTTTTTACTATTATTAAAAATGACTTGAGAGCGAAAATTCTGAAAAATAGGAATATAAGAATATAACTATATAATGAGGTTTTATTCTGTACAGGGGTTTTGGGTATACAGAGTGGTAATTTGTATGGATTTTTTTTGTGTTCTTGAATGAAATGAAGTTTCACTTATCAAAAAAAAATTTATGATATGATTATTAAATTTTTAATTTGTTTTTGTTAACATTTATCATTTGTCATCAATTTTTTTTAATTTTTATGAATTAATCCTTAAACTATGTTAATATTAATGACTTGCGTCCACCCTAAAATTTTCATATTTTATGTATAATATACCTTTAGATTTTTAATATTTATAATTTATGTTCATCTTTAAAAATATTTTTAAATCTATCACTGATTAATTTTCTTGCGAAGACCGAGGCTACTTAATTTATAACATTGGATGACTCTTTCATTAAAAAAAATCAAAATCATAATTACAAGTAATAAATTAGGTTTCATCTCTTACTAAGTCTGATCTAACCCATGAATGCTTAGAGGATTACACTACATGACACTATTACATGTAAATGATGAAGAATATTAACACTACAACTTGTAGTTTTGTGTTAATCTAGCAGGCAATTGTTGTGGCCTAAACTCGAAAGCTTGTACACTAATTGAATTCCTTTGTTTAATTTGTCTTCTAATCTGTCATTTTCCACATCATGGTCCTGTTAGAAGGTCAACATTCCCGGTGGTGTTTGATTTCTCTGCCCTTCAAGCATCGGGATCGTGATAGCCGGCGTAACCAGAGTGTCCGTGTTCCGATAATGAACCATCTCCGCCGTCTTCATTTTTATGATGAGAAGAGGTTTCCGTCTTCCCATGTCCATGATCACCTGTCTTCTGGGCAGCCTTCTTGTGCCACTGCTTTAGTGCCTTGGAAGTTTGTTCATCGAAGATTGATCTTTTCATGGTTGATCCCATCTGCAAATCCAACGGTCAATCATGCACAGGCAGAAAGCAAAGTTGTGTACCATGGATGGTTAGAATTTAAGATGAATTGCCTGAGTCACAAGGGCATAGAGTGGAAGTGTGATGTAGCTGCACATGAATTGGACGACTACCCTGTTAAAAAAATTTCAATTAAACTCAAATTAAAAAAAATCAAATCGAATATGAAATGAAATTCGAATCGGTTTAAATAAAATAAATTTATTTAAGTAAAATTAAAAGAATTTAATTAAACCAAATAAAAAACTTTTTGAAAATTTAATTAAATTTCAATCTTGAGAACATAAATGAAAGCTTGTTTTGAAGCTAAATAAGAAAAAAATTGAAATAAGAGACTTCAATAATATAAACTTGATTGGGTAATTTACTTGTTTAATGCTTAAATCTAATGAAATTTCAATTAGCTCGAGAATTAATGATATATAACTTAATCTCTTTTAGAATTTTTATTAAGTGTTTTTGGAATTTATATATTTTTTTGTGTTTTTAAGTTTTATATTTTTAGGAAAAAATTGAACTCGATAAACTAAATTATTAATTGATAAATCCGATTCAAAATTAACGAATCAAAATCTAAGAAAAACAGGTTAAGTTTGAAACAAGTATGACTTACCCGAGACAAACTCTCACGATTATAAGAGTAAAATCTTGATGAAAGCATGACCTTAGACCAAACTCATACTGCATTAGAAGGAATAGTTAGAAACAGTTCTACAAAAATTATATCATATACTCATGATATAATTTCTCTCGTTTCAGGTATTATCGGAACATGAAGAAGAAGAACATTACCCAAATCCAAAAGAAATATGTGATCTCGAATGCATTCTGCACATGACAGACATACACACAGACACAGCAAAGAATGTCAGAATAACACACATTGGCAGTTGATTAAAAAAAATTGTAAAACAATACCTGAAACAACACAAAGTGGATGAGATGGAGTACTAAGGGAGGCCAACCGAACCAGAAATGCTCGTCAGACACTTGTACAAGAGGCATCCCTTGAATAACTGCGTGTTTTTCTACTATTTCCAGTGCCATTCGTGCTATAATCGCTTGAAGCTTGGTTCCAACCGCCAATGTCAACTTTTGTTTTTTAAAGAAGAAGAAGAAGAAGAAACGTAGTCACTTGTCAGTACATAAATCCTGTAATGAAACGGGGATATAAGTTTTCATGCACAATCTCTTACCACCAGAGGAATCATGCCGATGACTGTCATAACATGCCAGCCTGAAAGCATCAAACCAGAGTTAAGGGTATATTTAAATACGAGGAATAAAACAAATAAACACATAATCTAAAAGAAAGGAGTTAACCATGGACATCCAAAAGGAGAAAGATGACTGCCATAGCCCATAATGCCGGACTGCAAGCACCACCAGTATTAGTACAAGTAAAAGGTGAAAACGAAACCAAATATCATATATAAAAACTCACGTAATTCCAACGACCACCTTGAAGTCATCCTCTAGTGATCTTTTGATATATTTTTGGAAGTCGAACTTACTCCCGGGTGTCAAATGAACCTATAATATTATGAATATGAAGTCATTAGAGTTGTTGCAGAAAATATAGAAATAGAGAGAGGGAACTTACACTGACGAATCCATGACGCATCGTACAATAATCAGCCTTGCGAACAGACCTGAAGAATTGTCGCCACAGGCAGACCTGGAGAAGTTGATTCATTCAGTCCTTTTTAAAAGCTAGTAAATAGAGGTCAGAAAATGAAAGAGTTGGTGATTAATTCTCACAAAATAGAAGGAGAATTTGGTTTTTGTCCAGGCCCCTCTGGTGTGATCTCTCACAAATGATGTCTCATGAGTTAGTCTAAATCTTGAAGGATCTAAATCAATAGAAATGAATTAGGCGGAAGAAAGAAACTGAAACTTAAGATACGTTAAGTGATGATGAGGTACCATTGAGTTCATTAAGACTGTTGATACACTCCCGCTCCCATTCCTTCCAGCCTCGTGTCTGCAATGCATATATGGGAAGAGATTCAAGAACACGTTTAATCTTCCCGGAGGATATAATTAACAGTGACTATCAAGTGAGTCGATCGAAGAGTACAAATCTGTTCGACTCGTGCACCATGGCTCAATATTCGATACGCTTGATAAAATTTTGTTCAGGTCATTCTTTATTAAGTTCGTCAAAATTTTTACCTTATTGTTTACCGTATATGAATACTTTATGAAGCTTGGTGTAAACATAAACTAATAAGCTTTTTAAAAAATATATCAAAATAATGTATGAAGCAATTCTAAAATCTTAACTCCAATATAGCAGTCCACAAATGCGTGAAATTAAAATATTATATAAAAAATTAACAAGTTGTTAGTGAATTTATTGAGTCGAAGTAGACATTTATCAATCTCGTTAAGATCTCGAATCAAACTTCAGTTTAAATTAAGTTAAATTAAAAATTAATCGAATTTTAATTGAATCAAATTAAAAATTCTCTAGACATGTTCTACCTAGTTAGCACCCATGTATATCATTAATTAAAGATGGGGAAATTTTAAGAAAGTTAAGGATAGCCACCTTTAATCTTCCCAGCATCATTGTGATGGCGCTATACAACACGTGAAAAACTGCTAAAAAGAAAATGAAAATGTGCAGCTGATGCAATGCATGCTCTGATATAAGTGGCACGTAACCCTGCAGTACATTTACAATCGGTTTATAAATAATATTATAAAAATAAATTATTAAATTTTGAATCATTTAAAAATAATAAATATTAATGAAGAACATGCACTGCTTACGTTCCCACAATCTGCAGCGGATTCAGCCCCGCTTAAAAATCTACGCGCATCATCGTAAAAAAGTAGACGCCGATGATGTTCTTCACCCTCTTCTGCATGATCATCCCCGTCATGTCCCTCTCCATGACCCTCTCCATGCGCATGCTTTGGGGGACAAAATAACATCGTATCCGCAACTTCATCTGGAATACAGATCTGGGAGATGTAATTCTGCCCGAATGTCAGGAGCAAAGAAATGAATCCCAACACCATAAGTTCTGCAACAAAACAACAACAACGACAGTGTTGTAGAAGAAGAAGATGAAGAAATAAAGTATGATTTTCAGTAGAAAAGTGATTGGTTTGGATTACCGCCTTTAACTTTTTCAAGAGCCTCATATAAAGCTTCCTTTTTCTTATGCTCGAATATCTGCAATGGTGAAATCAAATGGTATTTCATTACATTATATGAATAAAAAGCAAAGGGAATATATCCGAATTAAATTATATAACAGGCGGTGTTAGAACAGACCTCCCCAACTGTGTGGAGAACCTTTTCGAGAGCGATGGAAATGATGATGATGACAGCACAGACAACCGCCACGGCCCAGGTAGGCGTCTGATCAAGCTCTCTGCTTGAGGCTCCTCCTCCAGACATTTTTTACAGTTATTTTTTATGATTAAAAAATACAATAAATTGATGCTGTCTTATTTATTTTCATGAATAAATTTTCATAGGAAAGGAAGAAGAGAAAGCCAATGGTGTCGCTTAATCAAGCATGTGCTCATATATCCAGCAGCTTTATCGTAAATCCAAACATTTGATTTGACTTTGACTGCACAATCCGTAGTTGAAATTCCTGCCATGGCTTCCTTTTACGACTTCTCGGCATTTTGTTGCGATTTATTATCTACGAGCCTCGTGGTGTAAATTATTTGTATAATATTTATTTATTAAATTAAATAAATATAAATATAATTATTAAATATAGTAATTGAACGAATAAAATCAAGAGAGGTGATAGTTGAAATTTTAAAGAACGATAAAAATTAATTTATTTTTTTTAAGATTAAAAGTAATCTTACATAATTTAATAGACTTTTTTCAATAAATTTATACCCAAAATATATTGAATCCTTTCGAATAAAACAAGTATAAATAAACAAATTTTGAAAATTCTTGTAAGAAAGGTGCAAATCATTTGCCTCTTTCTCATGCCTCTATTTATGTTTCCACTTCAAATTAGAGGGTTTAGGGTTTTAATTTAGGGGTTTTGGTTATGGTTTAGGAAATTAGGGATGAGATGTTTTTTTAGGGTATATAATTTAGGGTTTAGGATATAGAAAATAAGGGTTAGAGTTTAAAATTTTATTTTTTAGTAAATTTTTAAATGAGACATAAAAGGAGGTAGAAGATTTTTGCTCCCTGAAAAATATGTTTAAAAGTTTAAGCTCTCTTACGCACTAAAAAAACGCTAACAAATGTATTACAATGAAGAACAAGAATAGTGTTTATAAGAAAGGTGAAAAATTGAACATAAATTGGACCTTGATTGCTTGAATATTTGGATAGATTTTTTTATTGTTTCATTACTGTTTGGAGTTTATATATATATATATATATATATATATATATATATTTTGACTAGTGGGACACATTGTATTAAGATATTTGATTTTGATATAACTTAAATAAAAAAAATTTAGACTTAATAAATTTATAAAATATTCTATAAATTCATTAATCGAAAATATTTTTAAAAGATTTTCAAAGGTTTTTTTATATATATTTTAAAATAATTTTAAATAGCTTAAGCATCAAAAACAAGTTATGAGTATTGATACAGATTGACTTATACTGATATTCAGAAAAGTTTATATTAATACAGTAAAGTTGTGTATCAATACATCTCTTTGTTTCTAATTATCTGAGTTTTTAGTAGCCAAAATGAGTACCGGTATGACTACTTGTACCAATATCAATGAGCATGCATCAATATCCTTTTATCCTATACCGATACTCAATATACTTATTATCCAACGACTCTTTTGATTCCAGGTCGCGTATCGATACCAACACTATTATATCGATACACCTAACTTTAAAATTTCATTTACTAATGGAATAAAAATCTCCGATAACTCTAAATTAACCTTAACGACTAACAACGATCAAAAGTTTCTTTAAATAGTTTAAAAGGCCCAATCAAACACTCATACAACAACATAAAATTTATTTTCAAGATTCGATGTTTGAGACATTATCTTGACACTTAAAATAGTCAAATTCTTTTTAACAATGTTAGAATGCCTTTAAACACAACAAAGAATAAAAGAAATCGGTCACAAGCAGATCATAAACACAGAATTACAAACTAAAGTTGAAAAAAAAAAGAATAATAAAAATAATCGTACAATAATTTGTTCATGTCTCAACACCAAATATGTATGTGTATGTATAGGATGTTTTTGTATATATGTGTATATATATATATATATATAATAAAAATGATCGTACAATGATTTTAAAAAATAAAAATTTTAAAATAAATTAAGTTAAAATGCTTACAAGGGATAAAGTATCAAAAACACATAAAGAAAATAAAATATTATTGTAATTCATAAATTTTGAGTCTTGTCATTATTTTTTTATTCAAGCAGTTTCTCGCTTGTTTCTTGTTTCTTTGCTCGTTTCTTGCTTGGGTTTGCTTGTTTCTTGGTGATTCTTTTGGTGGCTTAGGGTTGCACGCGTAGTTATGGACTGGAGAAAGCTTTTCGGAGGTGGGATTAAGCAATCTTTGGAGTTTCTTCCTTCAACAGATTCTGGGGTAGTGAAGCCGCCTGATGATGTTTTTGAGGAAGGTATTTCTGAGTGGCGGTTTGCTCTGGTGGGCCAATTCATAGGCGGGGCACCGAATTTCAGTGCGTTGCAGAGGATAGTGTCTTCGCTCTGGGGGAAGAACTCGCTATCTAAGGTGAGTCTTGCTGGTTCAAGCTTGTATGTGTTTTCGTTTACTAGTGCTGGTGCTAGGGATTGGATGTTGGATAATGGTCCTTGGCATATCCAGCATAAACCGTTGGTTTTGAGGAAGTGGGAGCCCAATCTTCAGAAGCTTGATTTTGATCTTTCGAGGATGCCGATTTGGGTACAGTTATATAACATCCCGCTTGAGTTGTATTTGAGGAAGGGAATTAGCTATATAGCAAGTGGTTTGGGTGTGCTAAAGAGGCTTAAGGGTTGTTTGGGAAGATTAAATGAGGAGCAATTTTCTGATATTTTTGGGCAAGTACGCACAAAGAGGAGGTTACTGGAAGAGAGACAGCTTTTGAATCTTTCTTCTTCTACCTGTAATCTGGAGTTGGAGAAGCAGCTTCAGGTTGATTTAGCTTTGTTGGAGAAAGCTGAATTAGAATTTTATAAACAAAAGGCACACGTCAACTGGATTCAAGATGGGGACCAAGGGACTCGTTTTTTCCATGCCACAGTTGCTAAGAAAAAGAAGCGAAATATGGTTCGGGTTTTGTATGATGAGGATGGAAATCATTTGGAGAGTTTTGAGCAAATTTTTGAGGAATTGGTTCGGTTCTTCACAAAACAGATTGGGACTGAGGATGAATCTGTGCTTGGTTGTGATGTGGCTCTCCTTAAGGAGTTATTATGCTATGATCCTTCTGAGGTGGATGATTTGGTTATGGAGGTTACGGTGCTTGAGGTGCGTAGTGCTGTGTTTGGGCAAGGTAAAGACAAGGCCCTAGGGGCGGATGGGTACACTGTTGGATTCTTTCAGGCTACATGGTCAATAATTAAGGATGATTTTGTTGCTGCTATTCGACATTTTTTTGGCACATCAAATTTATTACCAGCTTTCAATGCTACAACAATAGCTTTGATTCCTAAAACGTTGAAAGCAAGCTTGGCTAAAGACTTTCGACCTATATCCTGTTGTTCGGTGGTTTACAAGACTGTCACTAAAATTTTGGTGTCTAGGTAGTCTGGTCTCTTTCCTGGCATGATTACAGCTAATCAGACTGCTTTTGTGCAAGGGAGAAGTATTTCAGACAATACTTTACTGGCTCAGGAGATTGTTAAAGGTTATGGCAGAAAGGGGACTTCTCCTCGAGGAACTTTAAAGATTGACTTACAGAAGGCATTTGACTCAGTTAGCTGGAGTTTTCTTCTAAGGGTGTTGGAAGCTTTGGGGGCTTCCTGAGCGGTTTCGAGGATGGATTGCAGCTTGTTTTACTGGATCTTATTTCTCGTTCTCCTTAAATGGAAGCTTGGTTGGTTATTTCAAGGGCAAGAGGGGAGTGCGCCAAGGGGAGTGCTCGTCATGAATGTGCTTTCAAAGCTATTGGATGCTGCTGCAGAAAAAGGAGTCTTCCAGTTTCACCCTAAGTGTAGGAGGATGCGTTTAACTCATTTGAGTTTTGCGGATGATTTGTTGATCTTCTGTAAAGGTAATATTGAGTCAGTGGTAGGAGTCAAGTGCATATTGGAGAAATTTTATGAGCTTTCAGGGTTGCAACTGAATGTTTCTAAGACTGAAATGTTTCTTTCGGGGGTCTCGGTTCAAGGTCTTGTGGAGGTGCAAGCTGCCACTGGTTTTAAGATTGGAATGTTATCGGTTCGGTATTTAGGAATTCCTTTAGTAACAAGGAAGCTTAGTCGTAAAGATTGTGTGCTTCTTCTTGACAAAATTAAGTCCAGATTGAGTGCTTGGGCAGGAAAGAATCTGAGTTTTGCTGGTCGTTTGCAGCTTATTCGAGCTGTACTTTTCAACATGACAAATTTCTGGTGTGTGCAGGTTGCTCTCCCCAAGGGTGTTTTGCGTGAAATTAAGACGTTATGCTATCGGTTTTTTTGGAAGGGAGAGGATAAGAAAGCTTTTGGGGCTCGGGTGAGTTGGAAGAACATTTGTCTTCTAAAAAGTGAGGGGGGTTTAGGGTTGAAAGATTTACAGGTGTGGAATCGGGCTTGTCTGATAAGTTTGATTCAGAAGTTCATGTCTGGTAGGGATACCTTGTGGATTGCATGGCTAAAGATGTATGTTATTAAGAATGACAACTTCTGGATGATGGAAAGCAAGCAGCATTTTAGCTGGTTGTTTAAGAAGCTGTTAAAGCTCAGGTGCGAGGCTGCAGTGGTTTTGGAAGCATGTAGGAATTATTCTACGAGGGAGATTTGGAAGGGGATTAGAGAGCATAGGGAGGTTGTGGCATGGCATAAATTTCTCTGGTTTCCTTTGCGTGTTCCTAAGCATACGTTGATTGCTTGGATGACAATTTTGAATCGTTTGCCTACACGGGATAGGTTGGCTCGTATGGCTCTAGTTCATGAAGAGGGTAGTTGTGGTTTGTGTGGCAACTCATCCGAGACAAGGGATCACTTATCTTTTGAATATGGTTTCTCTAGGCATGTCTGGTGCATGGCTCTCCGTTGTAGTGGGGTTGATCGGGAGGTCATGGATTGGTCGGGAGAGTTGGCTTGGGCAATGGCTAGTTTAAAGGGGAGATCGGGGTTGGCCCTTATCCTTAGGCTTGCATGGCAAGCATTCGTTTACTTGATTTGATAAGAGCGAAATAGAAGGTGTTTCCGGGGTATACAACGCACTTGTAATGAGGTTTTTGTGTGTTTAAAGAATATTTTTTGTATTCGATTATGTCATAAGAATGTTTGATTACAAACTGTACAGAATGCGATTCTTGTTGCATGGGGGGTCCTCTAAAATGTAATTTGTAGCAGTGGTTCTGCTTTAGAATAAATATTACAGATTTATCTAAAAAAAAAACATTGATCATGTTTGAAAATTTCGGATAATAGATAGCATATTAATTAGCTAATGATTGATTGCATTAGATGATTTGATTAATAAATTGTATTAATTGATTATATAAATATGTTTGATAAAATTAATTGATAGTTAAATTGATTAATTATATTTTATAATTATTTGAATAATTTGTTTAATGTATTACTAAACATAATTTTTCTGAAAGGCATTACTAAACATATTTGAATAATTTATATATTAATTTATTATTTATATAATTATTTTTAATATAATTTAATTAATATTAAACATAAATATAAAATTTAAATGTGTGAGAATAAAAAATATTAGTTTACAAATACTACAATATTAATGGTAGAAGGATCTTTGTAATTCTTGTGTAAAAACCTCTAATTTTAAAAGGTTCGTATTAATATTTTTTTAAAAATTTAGAGGTTTCACTTCAATCTATCATTCATCAATCATCTAAATTAACGAGTTTGACTGATCAAACCTAGAATATCTGATTTAAACCGCTATTTACTAAACAAAATTATTATTTTTTAATTTAAAATCTCATTTTAATAAATAGAAAAAAAAAACCCTTAAATTTTTAAACCTTCGTTCTTGTATCCATAAGACTCTAGGAGTGAAGGAAGCTCTTGTGTATGTTTGAGTAAGAAATCATTGACATGGGCATGGGCATGATATGCAATGTTGATATCCTGAGAGTCCTACATCTAGATCTATGTATGGATGTAGCAACTTGGATCGTAAGGCAGTGGATGCAATCTTCAAAGGACTGTAGTTGATATTTCCAGTAATTTAGGCATATCTAAAACATGTGTGTAGGACTAGGATTCATCTCTAGGTACAGGAATAGGTTGTTGAGGCATCATCCAATGCCACTACTTTAAACTCCATGGATACGAAACACATGGGCATAAAAAGACAAGCGTGACAAAGCAAACCAGAAATCCACGTCAGTTCGTCTATTTCGTTTTGTTTGGTGCAGGGTCACCAACCAAGGAAAAGATAAATAAAGCATGACCACAGAGAATTTTGGAAAAATATATCCATATGTTTTAAGTTTTAAATTTTAGGTTATTTTTAGGTTTTAATAATTTATGTAGTAAACAGGATGCAGTTAGAATTTGGGATAATTTGGGATTGAGGGGGTAAAACATAAATATTTAAAAGTAAAGGTCAAATTTAAAAAAATATATTTTTAAAAGAATTTAAATAAAAGAAAAAAAATAAAAAAAAAATTCTTCGGGGTAGAGGATGATTACCCCTCCCCACATGAGTGTAGTTTTGTTATTGGTTGTAAAGTGTAAAATTTAAAATTTATTATTAGAGTATAAGATTTATGACATTTTATATTTTGTAATTTAAATATAAAAAATTATATATATTTTAAATAAATTATATATAAAAATATAACCCATAATTTTTTTCTATACATAAACGATTAAGCAAAGTAATATATATTCAATATAATTTTATAAAAGAATATAATTAATATATTATATTGTGGGTGTGCATCTAGTATATAATTTTTTATTACCAATACATAACTTTTTATAATTAATGAATATTAACAATAAATTTTCTTTTTCATTGACATACAGATGAAATTGTCAAGAACTAAATAATTTTTAATGATTTTTTATATCGATGACCGTATACTAAATAATAACCTATGAGTAATGATATTTATCATCGAATACTCGAATTTAAATAATTTTATTTATATTATATATTATTAAAGGTTAGAAATAAGTATAGATAAATATTATATTATAATTAACTTAAAACTATTTAAAATATATATTTTAAGTTTTAATTATTTTTAAAATTTTAAATATATTTTTAATTTTAAGAATTTTATAATATTTTCTTGAGGATAAATAAACCTCTCTATTTTGTCACATATACACATAGATTACCACATTAGCAAGTTGATTATTACGTTAGTAAACTTAATGACCACGTCAACACTATAAAAATCAAAGATAAATTTAATTAGTCAAAGATAAACTTTGTTAGTCAAAGCACATATTTAACTTAAAACTGTATGGACTTAAACTATTTTTATTCTATTCACAATATGGGGAAGTTACAGAACTATTTTTATTTAAATTATATGATTTAAATTTTAACCCTAAAACTTTAATTATTAACCTTGAAGCTATAAATATGTAAATATAACCTTAAATAAATTCATAAACCCCTAATTTAAAATGGTATAATGCCGAGAAATACCTCAAATGTTTAATTAAATAGTTATTTTGGCTCATATTCTTTAAGTAATTTAACCTTCAATATTTTATTTTGGGTCCACCCTTCTGTGAATGAAAATTATTAATCAACCGAGGATAAACAATTTAAAAGAATGACTTGTCAGAAGAAAACAATTTATACGAGTTTAAATGATTATTCAATCAAACCTTAAAAGTATTTTTCGCATTATACCCTTTAAAATATGTTGCATTAGTTCTAGGTGGCTATAATTGTTTTATCAACGGTTTAAATTAAGTTGCAATGACTTTAATAAGGGTTACACTTTTTTAATAATATTAAAATATTTATAAGATAATATACGTTCATATATATTCTTAACCCTTTACTAATACACACATACCTTATAAACAAACAATTTAAACTCTGATCTTCGAAGATGAATATTATTCAATTTTCTACTATAACTATTTGTCGGGTTTATTAGTTTATTTATATTTATAACGTATATATTTTTTTATATTTATATTAAAATGTACATGCCCCATAATACAAGAAACTTGGACCATATTTTACCCCCCATGGCAACCTATATGAGGCAGACGAAAGAAACCATTAAGAATTTTCAAATACCAATCCCTAGCCATCCAATTCATCCTATTTACTATGCTTTTTCATGACTAGTCTATTCATGCTGGACAAAGTAACATATTGCTTTTGCTGCATAATATACAATTTAGTACACCACCACACAAGGCAAAGGCAAAGGCTTTGGCAAAGATCAATTATTCAAAGCAAAAGCAATCTGAACAACAGGACAAATCAAACAAAGGGTGAAAAAGAGGTTTAGCAAAGGAAGAAGCTTCAGAGAAAGTAGCACAGACCAGCCTGAGGACAGGGATTGACCGAGTGGCGAACAGCGTTGGTGCAATCTTCTCTGAAAAAATTAAAATCTCGTATGTTTTTTTAAAAAAATTATATTTTATATTGATAATCTAATTTTATACTCATAAAACGTTAAATTGTCATATATTCTGTATAAAGTTTGTACTTTTTAACGTAAAATCATGTGTCTTTCATGGTCCGTAAGTCTTGCACTAAATCAAGTAAGCATGGCATCCGAAGCATGGATTAATGGTGTAATTCAAGCACATATTAAAATTGCTGATAATAAAAGCAGATGCCACGACATGGTCACGGTGGCTGCGGGCTTAAGTTCTAAAAACAGACGACAAAAGAAAGAGAAAGTAAGGAGTCGACGGTCAGTTGCTTGCTGGTTATCTTTAGATGAAAAGAAGAGCAGCCACCGATTGGGTCAGTCAAAGCTTTCGCTTTATTAAAACTCTCCAGTCTCCACTACTGTGAATAATATTTATGTTTGTTGGGTTCGTATTTTCACCTACTCAGCATCCACAACAACCGCGACGTTAAATTATTATAAAAGCACACGATGTGACATATATTTCAGTGCAAATCCAATTCCAACACACGGTCCTTGGATATCTTTACTTTTCTATATATATGCATGAAGGAGTTCAGTTCGGTGTATTGAAGTTTGAACTCCGTTTGGTGACTTGTATTGTTTTAGAGGTATACGTAATTATGGGAGAAGTGGTGGAACTGGAAGTACAATCGAGCCCCGCAGCAGCACAAACATTGAACATCGTAGCACCTCCGCTTCAACTCGATTGTCGATCCATATCGATGTCTCGGTCGCCGTTGCTTGATTCGGCCCCCAAAACCCCTAGGAGCCCCTTTGTTACACGCCTGATGATGACTCCTGTAGCTAGCCCCGTGAAGAAGGCAATCTCAAGCATGCAAAGTTGCTTGGAAGAAGTCGGACACTTCACCAAGCTTGACCCGCAGGAAGCATGGCTTCCCATTACTGAGTCGAGAAATGGTAACGCGTACTACGCAGCATTTCACACACTGAGTTCAGGGATAGGATTCCAAGCTCTTGTCCTTCCTCTTGCTTTCATCACTCTTGGTTGGTAGGTTTTCCGAACACAAAATTCTGTTATTCAACTTATTCTTTAACCAAAATGGAGGAGTTATTCTAATGGAATTCTCTTGAATAACATATCCGTTTGATTCTTATTGCAGGATCTGGGGAGTTGTATGTTTAACACTGGCTTTTATCTGGCAGTTATACACACTATGGTTACTAATTCAGTTGCATGAATCAGAATCTGGCGTACGGTACAGCAGATACCTTCGACTTTCCATGGCTGCATTTGGTAAGAACCAACCCAAGAATCATGCAAAGTAAAGGCTGAGGGATAAACCCAAGAATCATGTCTACTTTAGTTGTGCTTGCAGCACATTATTTAACTATTGAGCTTTATAATAATGTCTGCTTTAATCTTGCTTGCAACGCATAATTTAGTAATTAAAAGGTATGAACCGAAAAAGACTATTGACGAAATAAGTAGTGGTAATATTTTACTCTTTCTTCCGGATAAGATTAATTTAATTATTGATTGAAAGAAGCGTTGCTGATTGTAGGCTTTAATAAAAGTAGAAATCCCAAAGTAACTCTAATCAAATCATTTTCTCGCATGCCATGATTTTTGACGAATTTATTATGAAACTGTGACCACTATCTCATGCATGGTTTTGCACGAGAGACGAGACGCTATGAACTAAACCAAATGGCATGCATTATTTAATTCAACGGTTTGATGATATTGTTCAGGAGAGAAGCTAGGGAAACTGCTGGCTCTTTTCCCCATCATGTATCTATCGGGAGGAAGCTGCGTAACCTTGATCATGGTCGGAGGTGGGACCATGAAGATATTCTTTCAGATTGTGTGTGGGAACACATGCAGCGTGAAACCGCTCACCCTTGTGGAGTGGTACCTGGTGTTCACTTGCTCGGCTATCATTCTGGCTCAACTTCCTAACTTGAACTCCATTGCCGGGGTTTCTCTGGTTGGGGCAGTCACCGCCATCAGTTACTGTACTTTGATATGGATTGTATCGGTTATCCAAGGCAGGCAAGAATCCGTCTCATACGGCCCGCCGGATCAAGCAAAATCGCAATTCACCAGGCCTTTTGATACTTTTAATGCACTCGGAATCATCGCCTTTGCATTTAGGGGCCACAATCTCGTGCTGGAAATACAGGTTAGCTAATTGGCAACTGGCAGGCATATTTGTCGGACATATATACGTAGAGATGTTTTCTTGATATTTGTTTCTTTCTGTCGCGTAGGGGACAATGCCTTCCAGCGTAAAGCACCCTTCCCGTCTGCCGATGTGGAGAGGAGTGAAGTTTGCTTACATGATTGTTGCAGCTTGCTTGTTTCCCCTTGCAATTGGTGGCTATTGGGTTTATGGAAACCTGGTAAGATGCTAGGATTGTTGATGTTATTATTGCTCGTACACTCCTTGCGACTAATACATTTTAGGGTTGTTTCTAGATGCCTGAAAATGGAGGGATGCTTAGTGCTTTGTACAAGTACCATGAACATGACATATCGAAGTTGCTTCTAGGGTTTGCAAGTCTACTCATTGTAATTAACAGCCTCAGCTCATTCCAGATATACGCTATGCCTGTATTCGATAATCTAGAGTTCAGATATACAAGCAAATGGAGAAGGCGATGTCCACGGTGGGTGCGGACAGGTATCAGGGTTTTCTTCGGATGTTTAGCATTCTTCATTTCAGTGGCACTACCATTCTTGCCAAGCTTGGCCGGGTTGATCGGAGGGATTGCTTTACCGATCACCTTGGCCTATCCCTGTCTCATGTGGGTGATAATCAAGAAACCTCGGAAATTTAGTCCACCTTGGTGTCTCAACTGGGCTTTAGGAGTGTTGGGAATGGTACTCAGCGTCTTGGTGACTACTGGTGCAATATGGGGAATAGTGACCAAGGGTATTAAAATTCACTTCTTTAATCCCCAGTGAGCAAGTGCTGCGCAAAATCTTTCATCCTGCACATCAAAACCAATAGACAAGCCTTGGATCTACTAAACCAACTGGCCACACAGTCTAATCGACAAGCATCTACAACTTATCAACTGGTAAATACACATCAAACGTCGTGTATTGCTCTAGATATATATTGAAATCATCCTATAAACGTCTGTTCACGTATGGTATTGATCTGTTGCAAATCAACTGTATGAATACATCTTACATGCAAAAATGTTTCAATCACTCACATACGCCAATTCCAATCCTCTGATGTCTTGTAAACTACAATAAGGTCAAACAAATTACAAAAATAAGTAAAATATTCTTCACTACACCTGGATTAGCATTACAATATAGTTTCTCACAATGATGCATAAGCACAAGGGTAGTGAGAAAGACACCGTATGTTAAAAACGGATTGCTGCAAGTTCAATTAGACCATCCCCAGTTTCCTCATCAAACCATTACTCACAGTGGTACACCGGCTCTTTGAGGTAATCATTTCAAATCAGATTCCTTCAACAACTTGCTCCAGGCACAATTACATATTTCAATAGACCAGAGCTAGTGGACCAAATGCAATGGTCAATAAAAGACTCAAATTTACACAACAAAGTTGGCACCTTTTAAGTGAATTCATGCTTGATATAGTTCTACATAGATAGTGGAAGGAGCATGCGTCTCTTCTTTTTCCTAGCCAATCTCACTTGCTTCGTGATTTTCATGCAGAGAAGCAGTAGCATTGTGATGCATACTAGAATAAAGGCAAGTTGCAAAAGCCGAAAGTATAAAGAAACGGCAGAGAAAACCAGGAAAGCTAAAATAACAAGTTCCCATATAACAAAGACAACAACATCCACCCTGCACCAGCAAAACAGTACACAAAGCACAATGTTTAGAAATGTCTTATTCTGAGACAGTGAAGAAGAAATAGTCAAAAGGAGACCAAAATAACAGATCCTAATAAAATTAAAAATATTCTAGAAATTAAATTCTTTAATTTAATTTTCCAAACAAAATAAAATGGCAATCCCTGCATCATACAATTTATTAACATAAATTATAACCTTACAAAAACATGTCAAAACCTGTTGGAACTAGAACATGGCACAAACATATTAGCCATGAGATGAATATTTTCAGGCATAAGTATCACAAAAATCTTAATACATCCATGTTGTAAAGAATTGATTCAAGGCCAACTGAATTATTTTCAACCTAGTACAACAATACTCCTTAACATGAGCTGGCAATTGAATAAAAGGCAATCCTAGCCTAAGCCCCCCAAAATTTGAACAGAATTCAAACAATTCTATAATGCACCAGATGTGCAAGCATTCTGCTCTTATACTTCTTCATAACAACCACAGAAAAACTAAAGATACAAATAGTATACAAAAAACACAGTTGATTTCATGGCAAGATTTAAGCACAGACATGCAATCCTACCATCATACAGTACAGTCTTAGTTCCCTCACTTGGGACACAATTATATAAAAATATAAAAATACAAGTAGAAAAGAAAGGGTGAGCAAGATAATAGTTGTAATACAGCGTACATACATACATACATACATACATACATACATACATACACACACACACACACACACACACATATATATATATGTATAGAAAATTCCTTCCTAGTGGAAGGGGAGGGGAAATTTGCTCCTGGTGGGTAGGGAGTCAACTGAGAGCTTTACCTACCTGTTCTAGAGAGTGTCAACAACAACGTACAAATATTAACAAATAAAAACCAAAACCAAATTTCCAGTATTGCATTAACCAAAAGTCACACTCATCTACACAAAAAACTTCCACGAGCCAACTAAATGAAACAACCTGAACCCCAGTAGCAGGCTTCTTCCAGCCACCTAAACTTCAATTTCTTATGAAAAGTATGATGAATCAACAATTTGAAGTTTAAACATCCCTTCTCCTTACTTTTGTGGGGCCTAAAGCACTACAGAAGAACTGAGCCAATTTTACTTTCATTGATCGTCTAAAATTTCCCCATAATTCCAAAGGTATAGTTTAATTATTGAGGGACCTACTCTTTGAAGGGTATCCCCCATGGTTGCACATGTATCAGTAGATTGAGTGAAAAATCAATTATAAAAGCGAAATTTCAAAAAAAATGAAAAGAAAAATATCATAACTTCATAGCCTTAAGCCACAGCTGAATTCTTTAACCTAAACATGCTATAAAAATCTAACTATCCTAGGTAAACCGGTACTGCTTCGATCGAAGCTCATATGAAACACATTCCATTACAAGATCGTTAATCACGAAAATCTTTTTATTGGATCAAATATGATAAAACAAAAAAAGGAAGTCCTAAATTTCAAACAAAACAAGTGTTCTTTTAACCAAAAACTGAAAAAGTAAATCATAGAATTGAGTTTACCTAGACGACGTAATGTTAGACGTGGATGAGAAGAAGGAAACTGAGGCCCAATCGTGGTTAGATCGAATCTGATACTCTCTCAACTGCTCTGCTAAATTCGACCGCGTTATCATCGCTTCCCTTCGTCTTTCCCCCTTTCCGTTTAATGATTTTGGCTGGATTTGGAGCCAAAAAACACAGATTTGAAATATTGAAGAGCCAAATGATATGGGAATTGCAGATAGAGATGGATACAAGGGAAGGGGAGGGAGCAATGCTGGATTGAGATGGGAATTGGTTCGTTTCGTCGCGTCAGTGTTGAGAGGGAAGATGGAGGTTTTGACGGGTTTCCCATCCAACTGCATAATGGGCCAAGGTACAACGTAACCATAAAATGGGCTAATCTCACCATACTTTAAATATTATTTAAAATTAGATTAAAATTACCAAATATTATTTAAAATTAGATAGATAAATGTTCAGATGTCTTCGATTTTTTTAAAATAATACTGTTAAATATTAAAATTTATTATATGATTTTATTTAACGGTCTATGATCAAAACGATAACGAAATAAAATGTTAATAATGATTTTGATGAAATTTTTAATTAGGTGATCAAAATAAAAAATAATTATAGTTGAGTGATCATCCGTATAATTTTTTCCTATGAAAAATAATTTAATTAAAATTTTATTTTTAAATAATTTTTAATTATATATTGAGTCCTTAAAATTTTTAATTTTCATAAATTAATTTAATAGTGTCTAGCAATGTTCAATATTAATAGTGTTTAACGGTGTTCGACGTTCGTTGTAGAATTTTTATTTGAGAAATATTATGTTTTTAGGGAATATTTTGAAATGTAATAAACATTGTCCTATAATTAGGAAATTACGGTAAAAACTACTAATAAATTCAAATTATCTGTAGATGTCTTTATTGAAATTTTATTAATAAAAAAGAAAAACATCTTCAATTTATTATATTGTTATTATAAACCTCCAATTATAAGATAACGTGTTTTATATCGTAAAATATCCCCTTAAAAACATTAAAGATAACTTTATATACGATAATATTATATACGGGATTTTTTTTGTTGCTTTTAAGCAATCAAAATACTTTTTAAGTGTTTTTATTAAATTTTAGTTATTTTTTTTACTTTTCAAATTTGATAAAATTATTTTTTTATCTTTATAATATATTTTAAAATGCTATTTATACATATATAATTATAAAATAATATATATTTTATAATATTTATATTAAAAATAAAATTATTTTATTTATAATTTATTATTAATTTATAATTATTATGTTCTTATATAATCTAAAATATATTTTATATTTTTAAATTAAATTTTATAAAAATTTAAATTTTTTATTATAATTTAAATTAATTTATTTAATAATTATAATATTAACAAAAATTTAATTTTTTATTTTATTTAGGTTTATATATTCTTATAACATCGTATCTAAAATAAATATTTTATCTTTTTAAAATATATTTTAATATTAATGATTAACAATATTTAATTTTCTAAAATTATTGCAACCTACGTGGGACTTGCAAGATAAGGTTGTCTTACAAAACTGCTACTAATTGGTAAAGTCAAATCCAAAATCTTGGTTTGAGTGCCCTCCGCAAAGTAACAAACTTTTTTTTTTTCTTTCTAAAGAAGAATCCGATTGCAGCTGCTGCTCTGGTCCGATACCCACATCGGAGAGAAGGAAATGTTAGGTGCACTCAGTACTGCAAGTTTAACACTTGGTCCGGGCGGTGCTCCACCACCATTCACCGCCCAATGCGGCAATGATGGAGTAGCCAAATCCTTAGCGTTTCACAGAAACAGAAACTACAACCGCGCCCCGTTGTTGATTAAGAGCTCCTTCACTTCTACTTCCAGGACCACACCGTCCTTTAGAACAGCCGTTGCTGCAGTTGACTCCGACCAGCTCAGTCCCGAGAAGCTGGTACTCTTGTGTCTATTGCTTCTTCTACATCGTCTTTCAAATATCAAATAGATGCAGTAATTGGGTATTTTGAGTCAGTATAAACTGCCATGTTTATGTCCATTACCGAGTCTAATTTCACGCGTCCAAGGACGGAGGCTGGATTTTATATCTAGGTGCGAACTACTAAGAGATATATTAAAAATTTTAAAGTTACAAAATCATAAAATTTTAGGGATTGAGAACTTAGACTGTCCATAGAATATATATATATATATATATATATATATATAAACATAAATTATAAGAGAGTTTGAAATTTTTAGGGATGGGTGAATGTCCCTTCACCCCTATCCCTGCATGCACCCATGCACTCCTCATTGCTTTCTCCATGTTATGGCAAATATCTAGCTCTAACACTGTTAATGTAGAACAAGGGTGATATTCAATGCATGTATCAACAAGAAAGACTCTTCTACTAGTCTATTACTATTGGAGCCAATAGATTTTATTCTGTTTTGTTTTCATGTTTGATTTTCTTTTCCTGTTTGGGTGCTAGGTTTGATGATTTTATTGAAGAAGGTTATTCCTTTTTATTGTTGAGACTTGGGAATCCCAACCAATCTACACTCTAGTATAGTTTTAACAAGCAGCAATGAGAAGCAACAATATGGTTCATGATTCGGATATTCCCTATTTGAATCGTCTCCGGGTATCATTTACCCCGTCGGTTTCGAAATTCCATAACCTTTCATGATTAAGTGGAACCAATAGCAGGGAAAGATCAAAATGTGTCCTCTGTTAGATGGATGTTTAGTGTTAAAATAAGGCTTCAGTTTAATGATTGTCAGTCAAGCAAAATGATTTTTTTTTTTGACTTTGGAGATCTCGGATTTGCTTTTCTTTTCATTATGTTGATAAAGATCTTGAGAATCATGCACTATTATTAAAAGTTCATGCTGGTTTTCTGTTCAGAATGGTATTGTAAAGAGGTTTTTCTGGAGCTATGAATTACTTTTTGATACTGAAATTCTTCTTATATTCCAGCAACATTCCCAAAAATACTATTTCGTTGTTGCGAATGCAAAGTTCATGCTAGATGAAGAGGAACACTTCAAGGAGCTCTTGTATGAGAGGCGTCGGTACTATGGAGAAAAGGATATAGAACAGGATTTCTGGCTTGTAATCGAGCCCAAGTTCTTGGAAAATTTTCCAGACATTACAAAGAGGTTGCGCAGACCCGCTGTTGCTCTGGTTTCAACTAATGGCCCTTGGATTACGTAAGACTCAAACCCAAAAATTTTGTTTTGCTTTTAGCTTCATTTTCATCATCTTCATCCTACGTGTATGCTAGACTTCATTACCTGCCATCTTTGTTAGGACTTCTAGGAGATAGTAACCCTTAGAATGGTGCTAGTACAGATATGCCCTAAAATCATGTACAGTTGGATCCTTTGTGACATTTTCTGGTGATGCATAAACCATACTCTTGAATGCCGGATCATATTAAAAGGCAAAAGTGCTTCGTGGTTATCAATGTTACACATGTGAAACTACATCCCAAATGATTTCGAATCTTTTATCGGTATGACTTGGCTGTAGTTTTAATTAGCATGGCATTAAGATATTGGTATAGAAGGCAAGTGAAGACCATACAAGTCCCTACTAGCTTTTTGTTACATATGCCATTCTTTATGTTGAATCTATTTATCCTAATTCAATTGCTCTGCAGGTTTATGAAATTGAGGTTGGACAGAGTTTTATCCGATAGCTATGAAGCTGACAGTCTCGAACAAGCTTTAGCCTCGAATCCTACCGAGCTGGAGTTTGAGAAGCCAGAAAACTGGGTGGCACCCTATCCAAAATATGAATTTGGATGGTGGGAGCCCTTCTTGCCTACAGGAGTTAAAGTTTGAACATAGCATTTTCGGCTATCGATTTTTGTTTAGATGGGATTATTTTCTGCAACAGATGAAAGATTAATGTGGTTGCCTGTTTTGAATTTGACTTGGTAGAGAATTTGAACATTTTACTTTTCGGATGCATGTAACAGCTGCTAAGCTAATATCTTTACTCCAGCATGTAGAATTCTCTTCATTTGGTTCTTCCTTTTTTGCTTGAGAGAATTGCTCCAGAGTGTCCTAACCATGCTGAAACTCCTAAAATGGGGTCCACAAAATTCCTCATGTTTCTCGTATAGCATCGGCATGGTGCATTGCAAACACTGCACCGGTAATCAAGACTGAAGACACGGATCAAGGAAACTGTTGTTAACATGTTAAGCGGGAAACAACATCTGATAATTAGTAGGGGGGAAAAAAAACTTTAATACTAAAGTTGTATAATCCAGAGTCTATGCTTCATCTTCTTCATCGCGTCTCTGTCACCAGGGTAAGTTATTTTGCATTAATATACACCATTCCAAGAATTTACCTTTCTATCAACAAAAACTATGGCGAGATCATGGCGCTCAAGTTTTCTATCAGAGAAATAAAATAAAATCATAAAATCTCAATTAATCAAGGAAAACATCAAATTTTTGAACTATGGCAATAATGCAGAAGGAAAAAAGAAAATTCAAAATACCAGCAAACTGAAAAACACACACAAATAAACGATATTCTAAAGAAAATGAGATCACAGATCTCAATTAACATGATCCCTAAATTAGATTTTTTTTCCCTTCAATTTTTACAATTTCGATCCGATAAAATCAAAACTAATGCAAAATGAACTACCCAGTACCCTAGAGACCATAGAAAAGAGGCAAAGTGACGTAACGATACAAATATGAAATAGAATTTTCTTTCGTACGAGGGAGAAAATAAAAGAATTAAAAAAAAAGGAAAAACAAAAATAAAGAGAAGAAAAAGATTTCATTCAAAAGTATACAAATAATAATGAAGAAAAAAAACATTTTCTTTCTCAAAGTGATTAAAAAATAAGATTTAAGGATTGAAGAAGATCTTAAATTTTTTTATAAAAAATAATTAAGTTTTTAATTCTTTTTGCACTCAATTAAGCCATTGAAAAAATAAATAATCAAGTAAGTCTGAAATCAAGAAATTAAATCAATTAAGCCTGTTGATTAATTTTAATTATTAAATCTTGATAATTTTTTCTTTAAATATTATCTACACATGATACAATATAATTATATCATGTTAAACTTGTAAAAAATTCAAAAAGCATTTTTTTTATAAATTTTATAAGTTATTTTAGAATTTTAAAATATTTAATTTTTTTAAATAAAATAAAAATTCTAAGAAAATATCAAGTGAAAACATTGTGGCATGTTACAATATAATAATAGATAAAAATATTTAAATTTAATGATCAAAATTAGTCAAAGGGCTTAATTGATTTAATTTCTTGCTTTAAGGACTTAATTGATTTAATTTCTTGCTTTAAGGGCTTGATTGATTGAATTCTTGATTCAAGGGATTAGTTAAATAAAAATAAATAAAGGCTTAATTGATTTTTTTAAAAATCAAGGAATTCTTTTACCCTTAAGTCAAAAAACAATCTTTAAAATTAATTGAGTAATTTAAAAGATTTTGAACTTTAATGGCTAAAATAAAAGTAAGAAAAAAATTAAGTGTTAAAATTTATAATTACCCAAATTTTCATCATCAACCTCGTCCCTAAATCCACGGTGAGATACTATTATCCAGATACCAGACAAATGCGGCCCGTTGTTTTAAAATCCAACAATCGGCCTGTTCGGTTTTATTTGAAAAGGTTAGTAAGAACCCATTAGATTCGGTATCTGCGTTGTCGACATAGATTTGAAACCGGAGCGAAGAATTCGGATTTGGGATTAGGAATTTCAGCATGGTTTTTATCACGATTCTCCATGAAGTAGAACCGGGTTATTATTTGTTTAAAGGTAGTTGGTGAAAAATTGGGGAATGGAAGCAGTAGCCGAAGGGATGTGGGGACTAGCAGATTACCATGAGAAGAAAGGAGAGATAGGGAAGATGGTGAAGTGCTTAGAGGCAATTTGCCAGTCTCACGCCTCCTTCCTTCCCATCGTGGAGGTGAAGACTCGACTCCGGTTAGCCACTCTTCTGCTGCGCCACTCGCACAACGTTAACCATGCCAAGTCCCACCTCGAACGCTCACAGTTGCTCCTCAATTCCATACCTTCTTGCTTCGACTTGAAGTGCCGGACCTACTCACTGCTCAGCCAGTGCTACCATCTCGTCGGGGTCATCCCTCCTCAGAAGCAGATCTTGTACAAGGCTCTACAACTTACCTCTGCGGCGGCTCCCGAGTATGTTTGCTCTTAGGTTTTCTTGTTTAAAGATAATTTTTGCTCATCAGTACTTGAGCAGTTGAGCACTCCTTGAACTTGCAGTGTGTCGTCGAAGTTATGGTGTTGTAACTTCAATTCTCAGCTGGCAAATGCTCTGATTATTGAAGGAGATTATCAGAACTCAACATCCACTTTAGAATCAGGTTATGTAATCGCTACACAAATTTGCTATCCGGAGCTTCAGATGTTCTTTGTGGCTTCCATTCTGCATGTTCGCCTCCTTATGCAATGGGATGATCAAACTGCGAACGGGGTTGAGCAAGCTCTTCAGCGGTGCGATCAGGTCTGGGAGACTATACCCTCAGATAGGGTCAGTTAAGCTCTACCATGTCTTCTTCTTCATTTTTATCTCCTTGTTAATCTGTGATTTGTATATACTATATGGTACTGATTACTCTTTCCCATTGAAGAGAACCGATTGCTTGGGTTTACTCTTCTACAACGAGCTTTTGCATATCTTCTACCGACTTCGTGTCTCTGATTACAAGAATGCTGTTAAACATGTGGACAAGTTGGATGCTGCTATGAAGCAAGATTCCAAAAACATGCACCAACATACTTCAACTGGAATTGATTCCCTCGAACCCACGTATTTTGGAAATGTCAAACGGGCGTTGAAAGATAAGCTCTTCCTTGCACCACATCCCATTAATGGGGAATGGCTTCCAAGAGGTGCTGTCTATGCCCTTGTTGATCTTATGGTCATTGTACTTGGCCGTCCAAAAGGAAATTTCAAAGAGTGTGATAAAAGAATTCAGTCTGGGATGCATATCATCAAAGGTTTGTTCTTTAGGACGCTGTTGCTTTGTTCTTGGAGTTTCTCCTTTTTTTTACCATCTTTCCATGAGCTAGGATAAGAGAAAAGTGGAGTTTTTGCGTAGCCCCTTTGAACTGTTTGATTGATGGATGCTTAGAATCTAAGCACTGATATTTCTTGCAGAGGAACTGGTCAAGCTTGGGATAACTGATGATGTGAGAGGTTAGTATGCTTTTCTTATTTTTACACCTTGCATTTACCGTCCTCAAGTGATTTTCCCTTTCTTATTGTTAACTTTCTCGATTTTGCATGAGTAGAAGTGGATTTGAAACACTCAGCAATCTGGATGGCTGGTGTATATTTAATGCTATTGATGCAGTTCCTTGAGAATAAAGTTGCTGTGGAGCTTACACGATCTGAATTTCTTCAAGCTCGAGAGGTAGATTTGAGGCTTCCAAATATTGTTAAGTCTGTCTTCTCTCTAAAAATTTCAGCCCTAAAACCTTGCTGATTTTTTATTGTTTGAGTTAATCAGCTAGGGATGTGGTATACTTCTGTACCTCATTTAGGCAGAGCACCATAAGCACCATATGAACAAATTGATAAGTTATCACAGTCTGTACATACATGTACGTGTGTTTTACATTTTTAATACATATATACGATTTGTTAATTTGTTTGCCTTTAGCGAGCATGATGGTGACTTCCTTCAAATGATGTGGTATATGCCTTGAATACATATTTTAGTCCACTCTCTGTTTGTATTTTAACATGTCATTTTCAATTAGACACGGAAATGTTATGTGCTGTACAATTATAAACTTTTTGATTGGCAGAATGCTCCTGAATGTTCTCCATACCGGGAACCTATATCAATAATTCCTGAATTTAAATTACTAAGATGACATTTTAATCTTACAGGCATTGGTGGAAATGAAGAACTGGTTCATTCGCTTTCCAACAATTTTACAGGCTTGTGAGAGCATTTTTGAGATGCTTAGGGGGCAATATTGCCATTCTGTTGGTTGTTATAATGAAGCAGCTTATCACTATGTGGAAGCTGCAAAGGCATGTTGTTTAACTTTGCACCAGTTACAAGTTCCATATTTGCTTTTTTCGAAATAGAGGTGAGTAGTTAAATTAATATAATCAAGCACATCATGTTATAGCTGATTTTATCTAATTTACGTTACTTTTGTCCTGTTTCCAGATGAATATTGTGAAATTTAAAGTGTCCATTTTGTTTCACGTGTTCAGAAAACCGAGAGCAAATCAATGCAAATCATGTGCCAAGCTTATGCAGCCATTTCATACTTTTGCGTTGGTAATGCTGAATCCTCTTCACAGGTTGCTGCTTACAAAATTCATTGTTGCTTGAAATTGTGATTTATCTTAACTTGCGTTGTTACTGATATTTATGTTGCATGTAGGCGCTTGATTTAATTGGACCGGTTTACAGACTGAAGGATTCCTTTGTTGGAATTCGAGAGGAAGCAAGCATCCTTTTTGCTTACGGCCTTCTATTGATGAAGCAGCAAGATCTACAGGAAGCACGGTGAGCCTCTAATTTGATTAGTCTCATTTTAACTAAGAGATACTCAACTGTTTGGTTTAGGTAATTTGGTCCATCATGTATGTGGCATTTGAAACAACCCAATTTCCTTTCCAAAATCCATGTTTGTAATAGCTATAGCATCTATGTGAGTGGCTCAAAAACAACTCTGTATATTATTTTATGGTTTAGGGTTTTTCAATCGCTTTCTTTAATATTACAACTTTCATGCAGAAATCGGCTTGCCAAGGGTTTGCAGCTTGCTCATATTCAAATGGGAAACCTTCAACTTGTTTCCCAGTATTTGACCATTCTTGGGAATTTGGCACTTGCTCTGCATGACACTGGACAAGCCAGAGAGATCCTAAGATCCTCGCTCACTTTGGCGAAGAAGCTTGGTGACATCCCAACTCAGATATGGGTTCTGTTTGTCTTAACCGGTATTATACCTTGGCTTGCAGGTTTTACTTATGGTTTGCCCGCCGTATTCTCAAAGCCATTTAACTTGTGAATATTATTCTTGCAGGTCTCTTCCAACAGTTAGGTGAGAGGGGAAATGAAATGGAAAATGACGAGTACAGAAGAAAGAAGATCGATGATTTACAGTCGAAACTCGCTGAAGCACGTTCATCCATCTATCATATTGAACTTGTAATTCCTACTGTTTGATTCATATATCTATTTATTACTTGGTAAAAGGTCGAATTTGCTGCCGTCTTACTGTTTTATTTCATGTGTATTGTTCCGAGCAGATTGACAAAGTAAAACTTCAAGTCCAGCAATATCATGAGATCGACATGAAGCGGACAATGGCAGGCGAACCTATGAGAGTCAATCTTGACATCCCAGAATCTGTTGGCTTATCAACACCGATGCCGGTTCAAGCGTCAACAAGGCTGCTCGATTTAGACACCGGAAGACGAGGAAAGAGAAAACTGTAACATTTTATTTACTTTCTTGTTTATTAGAGTTAGGAACATGGTGTTCACACTTGAATGTACAGGTTTCCTAGTAAGATTGTTTTAGTTAGGAAGTTGTTTATTTGCATTAAATGAGCAATGTTCATGCACAATTAAAAATATGTTTTTAATGATAATAGACAAATAAGTTATAAATATATCTTTATTTTTTAATATAAAATAATCAAACATAAATATGTAATTTTATATGTTGGATAGGATAAGATCATAAAAATTTGTTATTCGATAACTATGCCTTGTGCATCGTTGGAACCCTAGCCAGAAAAATAAAAAAATTATAAGGTGAATTCTGTTTACCATGTCATCAGTAGTCTTAATTAATCAGGACTGTTCATCTTAATTTATTTTAAATTGAATTATCATTTTTTTTACGTGTAATTAGTGAGTGAATAATTATTAGGTAGTTATTTAAAGATTGACGGTTTTGATTGCTTGAATCATGGATGACGTGATGAATAAAGTTCACCTAATAATCTCTCGAGAAAAAGGTCTAGTGCTTGGGTTAGTGCTTTTAGTTTAGGAGTGTGTGAAATCAAATTAATCGATAAACTTTGATTATTAAGGGTCTATTTGATTTTAACTTTTTGTTTTTATTTTAATTTCATTTTTTTAAGAAAAATATACATCTCATTTGGTTAATAAAAAAATTACTTTTAGAAATCAGAATGGGTTTTAGATATAATTTTTGGAAAATAAAAATAAATAAATAAATATTTAATAATTAAATTAAAGTATAATTATTAAAAAATTGTTATTATAACTATGTGTTAGTATTGACGAATTATAACCATTTGTGAACTTATCAATATGATTAATGTTGTTCCGTTGCGGACACAATTTATAAATGTTATCCGGATCAATATGATTAACGAAGAAGATGGCGGCAAAGTGAAGAAAAAAGAGGATTATAAATTAGATTAATAGAATATTAATATTCATAATTATGAAAAATATTAACATATAAATATTTTTTAGTGTTAAAATTAAAAATTATAAATTATAAATTAAAACTTAAATCTTAAATATATTATTTTAAATCTAAACCTTAATCTCAAATTTTAACATTAAATTTTAAATCGATACTATTAAATTTTACATAAAGAAAAATTTAACCCTTAACGTTTATAATTTTTATCATCTTTATCTTTTTTTAGATAAATTTTTAACGATAATGATATATCATATATATGTAGAATGATATTTAAGATTTAAGAATACTTAGTAGCTTTTTATTTTATATTTAATTAATTTTTAATATATTATTTGAATTTTAATTGTTTTATATTTTATGTTGGATAAAATTATATTTTACATGTATATATTTGTCATTATCGTAAAAAATTTAATGATATTGACATATTGTAACGACTCGAATTCGGATCCGAGTGTCGGTTTAACCCGAGAGTTTAGACTTCGGTTTTGGGCCTCGGGTTTAATGGTTTGGGGCCTTAATCTTGTTGGGTTAAGAGTTGGACCGAGAGTTGGGCTTGGTTTAGTAAGGGTATTTTGGTATTTATCTATGAGATGAGAAAGAGAAGTGGATGGGGGTTTTATTTTCTGCAGGGATGATCTCATTCTTCTATTTTTTCCACTTCTCTTCCCCTTAGAAGTAAGGAAGTAGATAACAAAAGTTTGGATCTTGTTGGTTTTGCTGAAGAATCACGTTTTGTGTCAGAAAGGTAAGTTTTAGAGTTGTTCTTGATCTACAAAATAAGGTATGAGTTGTTTGGTTTGGTGAAAAAGAGAGGGTATGTGGGGAATCCAGGATTGAAGTTTGGAAGGTTGTTTCTATGGTTTTCATGATGTTTTTAAGAGTTAGAAACGTCCATAGAAGTGTCTAAGAGTTGGTTTTTAATCCCTTTCTTGTAGAGAAAGAAGTTGGAGATCCATCATCAAGTTTGGGCAAAGAAAAGAGCTTGAAAGAGTGAGTTCGGTTTTTGGTTGTTGTGTGCTTGAGGTTGGTACTCTCAACTCTTTCTAATATCATTCATATCATGATAGATTGTATTACATGCAAATTGATGCATGTTAGTTGGTTGAATGAGCTTGTTAAGCTTAAATAGTGAAATACGTGTTAATGTGTCAATTGACTGGAAACTGATGGTAAAATACTCTAAACAACCCTTATAATGAGTAGGAACACTTTAAGCTTGATTATGTTGAGTTTGGGGTCGAATCGTTAGAAATTTCTAAGTGAAACCTGTAAATCATGCAGGGGTATCGATACACGGGTTACCAATATCGATATCCCTGAGAGAGAAATGGGCTTTTGGCCAAGGGTATCGAACGATACTAATTTCTCCAATGACCTTGGTTTTTGCTCGTGGTTCGATGCTGGTATCAAATCGGGAAACCTCCTTCGTTGACTTTTGAGTTGGTCAAAGAGTATCGATACTGGTATCGATACCGTGTTTCGATACCCTCTTTGGGTGAGAATCAATGCAGTGTATTTCGATATCCCACATAAGGGTATCGATACCCCTGTGTAAATTGGCCAAGTTTGAATAAAAAATCGGAGCTCAATGATTTTAATAAATAGTCTCGTTAATATAAATGCCATGAAATGAATTGTTAACTAAGATTGATGTTATAACCCCAAAAGACTAATTGAGATAATCTTAATATATCTTATTGTGCTAAGATCTTAGGTGGATCGTTTGTGTGGTTTGAGTCTTTGTGTGTTGGAAATCCGGATATCCAAAAGTGTTGCAACACGTCGAAGGCCATCCGACGTAACATTTCGGGTGATGATTTGACGATCATCGGGATATAGGATCCCGATACTGTGTGGACGCGGACCTCATTCGAAGACACTTGATGCGACATTCCGAGTATGGGATTTGGAGGATCTCGATGTTGTGTGGATGCGGGCCTCAATCCTGGATGTAAGATCCTGATGCTGTGTGGACGTGGGCCTCATTCTTGAGTATGGGATCCCGATGCTGTATGGACGAGGGTCCTACTCGTAGTGTAGGATCCCGATGCTGTCGCGAGTCTCACTACCTTGTGTGATCTGTTGATTTGTATATGCTGTGTGAGATAATATATATCTCATTTATGCCATATGATAGGCAAGCATGCTAGACCATCATACCATGCACGAGATTTATATACCATGCTTTATTGCTTATGATATGCATGATGTTGGCCGAGTTCAGCGTATCCACTGAGCTTTTATGGCTCAGCTTTCGAAATGTGTTTTCGTGCGTAGGTTAGGTGAAGCCGGTTCCGTGAAGCACCATCGAGGTTTGGATTTCAGTATCGACTTCGTGTTAGTGTACAGTTAGTGATGTAGTGGGCTAGTACTATGTCGAACCCTATATGTAATTTGTAACTTTGTCTATTTAATTTGGGTCGAATGTTTTAAATGGGTTTGTAATATTTTGGAGCTCCGGTTACTTAAAACTATTTTGGTCTTATGTTTTAAATTAAATGAATTTTATGGATCGTATTTGGACTTGAATTGACTTTATTATTGGGCTTTGGAAAGAAAATTTTGAAATACAGGTTTTGGGCCGAGGTCCAATGTGACATCCGGATCGAGGGTGTTACACATATATATGTGATAATATATTTTAAATAAGATGACATCTAGCCTCATTCTAAATATATATAACATGCCATTATCATTATTTTTTTTACGATAATGATAAATATATACATATTAAAATATAATTTTATTCTAACATAAAATATAAAATAATTAAAATTCAAATAAAATATTAAAAAATAATTAAATATAAAATAAAAGGCTACTAAGTATTCTTAAATCTTAAATATCATTTTACATATATATATATGACATATCATTATTGTTAATTTTTTAACTATCTAATCATTATATTAGTTAAAAAAATAAGATATTTATAAAAACGATATAAGTTAAGGGTTAAATTTATCTTAAAAAAGAATAAGGACTAAAATGATAAAAAATCATAAATGTTAAGGGTTAAAATTATCTTTATACCTAAATTTTATATGCTAATTATAAATACTAAATTTTAACAATATACATTTATATTTCTAAAACTTAAAATTAAAATATTTATAAAAACAAACGAACTTGTATATCAAAAATTTGCACCTTATGCTTAGGGGTGAATATTCGATCGAGTCGATTCGAATAAAAAATCGAATTATTCGAGTTGACGAGTCATATTTTACAACTTAAACTTGATTTAAAATTTTTTCAGTTCAAGTTAAGTTTGAGAAGTTCGAGTCGTCGAGTTTTCGAGTTCCAATAAATATTTAATTATAATTATTTATCATGTTATAGTATGTATTGATTTCAATTTAAACGACTTTCTCTAATCATATAAGATATATATTTTTCATATGTAACAATATTTTTTTATATTAATGTATATATACCATAAAAAATCAATAAACTCGTCTCAAACTTTATTTGAATTTTTTTAGTTGAATTAATCTATAAAATTTTAAATCAAATCAAATTAAATCAAATATTTTTGTCTCAAATCAAATTAAATTATTTAATTTTTTTCAGTTGAGTTTTGCTCAGCTTTCAACCCTTCGTTTTCATTTTTACATATAAATAAGGTAAAAAAAATCTTGCTCTGAGAATAAGGATAGTTGAGCATCTTCAACAGTGGGGGATTTTAACAACTAATATTTGATCCATTAGTATTATGATATTGCACTGTCAGTATTCCCGATTAATCGAATGAAGACCTGGAAAACGTTGAGTGCATCGAGGTGCTTGAGAGCACGGGGTCTACTAACGTTGCGCCATGAGGCACTTGACCACAATCCACTATTCTTTTCAGGCGTTTCGCATTTTAAGAATGCTCCAATACGAACAGGCGGTGGCGGTGGCGGCGGCAGCGGCAGGAGCAGCAGCTTTTTTGGGGGAAATCCCACTCGCAACACCAGCTACCCTAGAAGAGCATATTCATGGAATCTCATCACCAAATATGCTGATGTCAACGCCTCGCTTCCCGATTCTTCTTTCTCCTCCATGTCCTCGCCGCGGCAGCAGCCGGTTTGTTAATTTTGAGCCGATCTAATCTTCCTTTCCCATATCAATTTTCTTTTTTTAATTTTTTTTAGTAACACTTTTGCTCTTCAAATTTCGGGAGACAGGACTCAATATTCAATGGGCGGTTATCATTCTCATCTTCAACCTCGAGTAATGATAATCCAAAACCCCAAAACAAAACATCAGCTGTTACTGAGAAAAAACAAGCTGCGGACATGAAAATTCTGCGCACTCTTGCGGGCTATTTGTGGATGAAGGGTAATCTGGAATTCCGTTTAAGGGTGATGACTGCCTTGGGATTCCTTATTGGGGCTAAGATTTTGAATGTCCAGGTTCCCTTCCTCTTCAAGCTTGCTGTTGACTGGTTGACCACCCCAAACGCCACTGCTATTACCAACACTACTCTTGCGGCTGTTTTTGTTACCCCTACTGCCGTATTGATTGGTTATGGCATTGCCCGTACTGGAGCTTCTGCTTTCAACGGTATATGCTTTTCTCTTCTTATAGAATTGATTAATATATAACTTGTTGTAGCTAGTAGGTTAATAATTGTGTTTATTGTTATTCAGATACCATCAAAAGTAATGGGGGACATTATAGAAACTCTACTGTATAAATATATGAAATGGGGTCATTTCAACAAGAAATTTTTGATGTTTATCTTCCAAATGTTTATTATGGACAAGATAAGCACATGCTCGAAATAGATCTACAGGTGAACCACATTTGACAGAATGGTATATCTTAAATTTTAATACTAGGAGTTGGTGGTTTAATTGGCAATGGCAACTAACATTAAAACTCTAAGATACATCTGCTGATTGATGGTTCAAATAAAGAGACACCTTCTTGTATGCATATTATTTGTTTAGGAGAAAAAGCTACTTAAAAAATTATTAACACATTCCAAACTATAGAGAATTATTATTAATTCTTAGTGTCAGCAGTTAAGTAAATCTCACATTGTCTTCGAAAATCGAAGATTAAAAACACAAATCATGTATTGTAAAAGTTGTTACATTGTAAAAACAATTCGTACATGTAAAAGTTATTTGATGAACAACACAACTCTTACTAAAAGATATCTTTTTTAAATGATAAGTTTGTTCATTATTTATGTAAAGGATAATTCTGTGGAGACATTTTCGTTGTTTTTGATTGAAGTGTCGAGGGCTTGTTATGGGCCGAACCCTAAAAATAGAAAGACCATTGATTTATATTCTCTAATTAAGGCTTCAATCGCCATTTTATTTCTTTCCTTAGGTTTCTTGATTGTGGTTTTATTTGAGTTGATTTATTTATTTTCTACAATAGGGTTTATATTTATTTAATAAGATTGGTCCTTATTTAAAGAGTCTTAAGCTGAATTTCTATCGAACCCTAAAGGGATCCGAATTTCTCTCTAACGAGTCCTAAGGTTTCCGTCTCCCTTAGATGGGTTGAACTATCTATACAATAGGTCATAACAATTTGATATCATGGCTAATGATCCTCGACAATGGTAGAGTAGTAGTCATGTGAGTAGAAGTATACAAGGAGTTTGAGTATATGCGAACAAAGATAACATAGATGTTAGATTATACATGTGAGTATATGCGACATGTTGATAAAATTATTGTTGAAACAAAAACCCTAGTGTTTAATAAATGCGCGAAGGGAGGAGAAATTGATTGTTGGTAACCAAGTTAGTAACTCTGGTAAATATGAAGGGAGACCCTTTAATGGAACAAAACTAAACCATAGTCTCTATGAAACTCTCCTATACTGTGCATCAAACCCTCTTAAATCAATTGGGAAAACCACAACCAACTTTGCTCCAGTGTCTTATTTATTATCCTCTTATAAACTCATATCTATTAGCGCATCCTTTTTTCTTTAAACAAGATCCAAACGACCTTCAAATCTAGAAAGTTCATTGGGTCTAATCTTGATAGAGAGTTAATTGTTTGTTCTTTTATAGTGAAGAATGTGTAGCTTGTTATTACCACAGATTTGCTTGGTTTTGGGAGCTATTGATAGAGAATGCTTCGCATTATTTTAAAAAAAAATATATATATATATTAATGTTGGTGAGAAGTTTGAAGAGGTCTATTCAATGGAGTTGACAGTGAGAATAACTTTTGTAAGTCCTTAACCCCTATCGGTTCTGATGGTTAGTAATGGTAAGGAGTAATTGTGTGGTAGTGGTTGGTTCATCTAATAAAAGTACCTTTGATTCAACAATAATGATAATCAATGGATGTATAAGCACTAGAAAAATGTAAATTACTCGAGCGAGGTATCTTTCGCCAAGTTTATCCTAACTTTGAGCTCGAGGATAAGTGCTTTCTCTAGGAGGGGAAAAATGTTATGGTCTGAATCCTATATAGAGGTCATTAATGTTGATTATCTAATAAATCCTAAGCTGAATCCTGTTTATGTAATACGATTTGTCCTTATTTAAAGGACGTATGCAATAATAAATCCTAAGCATATTTTCTATCTAAAACCTTAAAGAGATTTGTGTCCTCTAATGAGTTAAGGTTTCAGTCTCCCTTTGTTGAGATAAACTATCAATCACAATAGGTCATAACCGGATTTTATTTCATTGTTTTATTTTTCTTGTTTCAATCTCTAACATGATCCCTCTTTTGTGAGCAGAACTGCGTACTGCTGTCTTTTCAAATGTAGCATTGCGAACAATCCGCTCTGTTTCCAGGAAGGTATGAGGAATTTCAAATAATCATGTCTTACCCTTTAACAGAACGCATATTTTGTATGTTTCACTCAATTAGACTTTGTGCTAAATATTGTTTTTCTTTTTATAGGTCTTTTCACATTTGCATGATCTTGATCTTCGCTACCATCTTAGGTATTGCTTTCAATCTCATACGCACTACAATAACTTTTAACCTTTACTTCTTTTTCCTTTGGCCCTCTACCAGCTTGTTTATATATGCTCACATCCATTATAGTTGTCTCTCCTACAATGTAGTTTACCTTAGGCAGTTAATTTTGCACTCTTGGTTCTGATTCTTTTTGTTCACCTTATTTTCAGTCGAGAAACTGGTGCTCTTAATAGAATAATTGATCGTGGGAGCCGTGCAATCAATTTTATTCTTTCATCTATGGTGTTCAATGTTGTGCCCACCATTTTAGAGGTTTGATTTTGGTTCAGCTTCTTATAAGTTATCTACTATTTACTATTTACTATTTAGTGATGTTAATTTCTGCTTTCATATGCTCCCATCCACTCTGAATGCCTGAACTTTTGCTGCCATTCACTATGACAACCAGTATCCAATATCTTTTTCAGAGTTTTCGGATTAAAGTTAGTTCATTAGATCTTATGCAATTTCTTAACAAATACACCTGAATTAATATCTATTCTTCCAGATATCTATGGTATCAGGTATACTAGCATACAAATTTGGAGCACCTTTTGCTTGGATAACTTCTCTGTCCGTTGCTGCATATATTGCATTTACTTTGACTGTGACTCAGGTACCGTCATTCTTGCCAATACTTCTTCAAGATCTTTAATTTAGCTTATGAGGAGTGAAACATTTTACTTGCTTAAGCTTCTCTTGTTATTTTCAGTGGAGAACCAAGTTTAGGAAAGCTATGAATAAAGCTGATAATGATGCAAGTACAAGGGCCATTGATTCACTTATCAACTATGAGGTGGGGCAATATTCTAATCTATGAACCTTTTATATTTCCATGTTGGGTACTCCCCCCCACCCTCTTATATGGACCCACGTTAATACCTGATTTTTTGTTTTTCTTTGCTCTTTTTTTTCAGACAGTTAAATATTTCAACAATGAAGCTTATGAAGCTGAAAAGTATGACGAGTTCTTAAAGAGTAAGTATTTTAGGCAGACTGTAGACTTTTAAGTGCAAGTAAATTCTTCTCAATATGGAAATAATATAGAACCATCAACCCACCTCATTATCTGGAGCAAGTCAATCATATTTGAATCTGTCATTTATTTGTAAATGCTAGCCTCATTATCTAAAGTATTATTCTGAATTTACCTCTTCATATTTAGTAAGACTTAATATGAATATATGTTATTGCATAACCAATCTATTGAGCTTCTACATACTAGTAACCTTGGAAGTCAACAATTGAACTTACCACTTTGTTCACAGTTGAATTCTAGTAATCAGTAACAAACTTTGTTAACTAGAGGTGATGTGAAACATTGGAAAGTCAACACTTCCAATTGCTTAAATTTGTTCAGTAGAGGCACATACATGCATTGCAAATGTGCTCCATATTTCTTTTGACATGCCACGTGGTGGCTTCCAAGGTAAGAACATCCCTGAACTTTGCATATGTTACCTGTCATATTCTTGCTTCTTACTGTTAGTACATGGAAAATGTTATCCTGAGAGGATGGTTGCTTTCATCATTATCTAAGCTTTTATGTGAAACTAAATGTTGTATGTTCTTCAAGTTCTGCCAGACTTCTATTTATTTACTAGAGGATCTTTTGGTGACTTTACAAATAGGGTTAGACAACATGAAAGCAAAGTTGTCTACTATTTATGCTTTTGATTCTTCACTCTTTTTTCTGATATTACTTCTTTTACTCTTGCTTCTTCTTTACCTCTTTCTAGGGTATGAAGATGCTGCCTTGAAAACACAACGGAGTCTTGCTTTCCTGAATTTTGGCCAAAATGTGATATTTAGCACTGCTCTATCCACAGCTATGGTTTTATGTTCACATGGAATCATGAATGGCCAAATGACTGTTGGTGATTTGGTATAACATTTTCTTATTGTGTTTGCTTGTACTTGTCCCGAAAGTTTATTTTCTTTTGAATTTTTTCAAAAGAAATTAGTTGTTGAATAATCTGATGACCACTATTTGTAAATTTGAAAATACAGGTTATGGTAAATGGGCTACTTTTCCAGCTCTCTCTCCCTCTCAATTTTCTTGGAAGCGTTTATCGTGAGACCATACAGAGTCTTGTTGACATGAAATCCATGTTTCAGTTACTTGAGGTATTTCATGATGAAGTATCTGTTGATTAAGAGTATCTTTATATTTTGCTTTTGATGTTCGACTCTTTCTTTTGTTCTTTGAGGTGCTATTCCTGAGTTGAGCTCCGTTATAGTTTATGAAATCATTTTCCAAAAATAGTTAAAAACTAGACAAACAGAAAAAAAAATGTTTTCTCCGGTTTTCTATTTTAGATACCGTGCCCAGATATGGCACAAAGTGGGCCAAAGTGACCCGAGCTTATATTTATGTGTAAGTATATATCTGAACCTGCCCCAAACATAATTTTATTAAATATTTTAACCCCACCTTGGCCTCAAGAAGAAAATACCCCGACTCTGATTGCCCCGATTCAACATTTTACTTAATGCTTTTATTACTATTTTTTACAAATCAAACCATATACATGTTTTGACCTGACCCCAGATCTAACTTGGCCATACAAAAAATAGATATAACATTAAAAAAGAGGTATTTTAGTAAATATCCTGGGGTGGGACAGATTTTATCTAAAATGTTTTGACCTGACCCCAAAAGTTTTAAGTTTTAACAAAGTAACTGCCCTGCCTTTCAACCGGATTGTTTTAAAGGACCTCCTACAAGACCAGGTTAGATCCAAACCCGAGGAATTCAGATTATTTTACAAAACCTAATAGTGTCTAGTGATCATGATCCATATCAAAAGCACTGATGGATTCAGTTTAGTAATCAGAAATTATTCAACATGACATAAGGGTCATATCATGTTGCATTCCTAACCTAAGTTATTCAACTTAATAATTTGTTGCAGGAGAAGGCTGATATCAGTGACAAGAAAGATGCAAAGCCTCTGAAACTGAATGGGGGAAGCATACAGTTTGACAATGTGCATTTCAGGTGATTAGCTGTTATCTTTATTGTTAGTCATGTTCTAAAAGTAACCATTTGCGCTTAGTGTATAGGCATATAATTGAGCAAGTTGCCTCTAGTTGTGTATTTAGTAGAGCTAGATTATTCCAGTGATTTAGATGTGACCTTATGCTTGAATGAGAAAAGGGCTATGAAAGGAAAATAAGGGAAATGGAGAGATACTAGATTTCTTGTCTAGATATTTCTAACATAAAATGAGAAAGGAGAATACCGGTCATTAATCATTATGTGTTTTACTATTTTGCTATATATTGATAATCGTTAACAATTTATGGGCTAGAATTGAAAAGTAAACTCTACTGTATTGGGAGATGTTTATAAATATAATCGGAGATTAAAAACATCAGATTTTAATAATTTTAAATTTTCCTAATGATTGGATCACGTCGATAACTTGTACAATTATACAACTCTAATTGCATAGAGCATACCTCTTGTTCTGGAAGATTGCAAAAAATTGTGTTGTTCATGAAGTATTTAGCTTCTAGTGAACAATTCCACACCAACAAGAAAGAAAAAGAACCTTCTACAATGATGAGAAGAAGGTTGTCAAAATACTATGGTAGTAGTGTTATTCAAATTGCCCTCTAGTTTTCTCTCAAGAATTAGCAAACATTAAGGCTTGCTTGGTATGAAGGATTGAAAGGAATGAGAACAGAAGATTTGTTAATCAAATGGTTAAGATCCATAACCACTTTCCAATATTGTAGCTTAACCGTTAGATTAGAAAATCTTTCATTCTCATTTCTTTTTGTCTTTCATGTCCAGTAAAGCCTAAATAAAATGATGAGTCAATTTATTAAATAGGGGTGCCATAGCCTTCCTTTTATAGGGGAGGTTAACCTGGCCTTTTTTATGTACGACTTTCACCATTGACCATTCTTCTTAGATTTTAATTTATATAACCCTCAAGTTCTCAACTTTTAATTAAGTCTAACTTAATTATATTCAACTTAACCTTGCATTGGTCACGTTCTATTATGTGACCCCATCCAATTTCTTAACAAGTTGGAAAGTAATGTAGTATCTTAAATTCATTTGGATTAAATGAACCAAACCATTTTAGTTCATCGTTACTTGTTAATTTAACCAATCATATATTTATGCATAATGGTCGTGATCTAAAAAAAATCATGAACTTCAATTGTTAAGAAAGTTATTGAGGTTTGACTAACCATACATGCTTAGTTTCTCTGTGTAATTTTTTTCATCATTTACCAGTTTAGTCATTGTGCACGGATTATTGTCTACTAAATTGTTTAACTGTCTTTTATTATTATACTAGTTATCTGGAAGAAAGAAAGATTCTGGATGGGATATCTTTTATTGTACCTGCTGGGAAAAGTGTGGCTATTGTAGGGACTAGTGGAAGTGGTAAGGCTTCATATGGAAACTCATACTTGGTGTTTGCATTTGGTGTGTCAAGTATGTAGGTTAAGGGTATATTAAGTCCTTTGTACTCAATGGTTCAAATTTCAATATAAATATATAGGAGACTACCATATTGATAGACTTGACTTTTTCTTCAATTCTCTACCTTTATAACATGTTATAGAGAAGTAACACCATTTTTCTTTAATGCATTCCTCCTGATAGGTCCATTGTGGATGAGTATTACGGTGAAGATAAAAGAAATCTCACATATATTAGATTGGGTAACTTGGCACATAGACTATTGTCGATTGATTCTAAATTTGATATCCATCTGGGATTTGACAATATGGACCAATTGTAATCTTTTTCTTTTCCTTTAAATCCATGTTTGTTCTAATGTTATGACTGTCTCACCTTTTGAATGTTCAAACTCCCAACACTCGAGCATTAGTGCATTACATGCATGACTTAGAGAAAACTATTTATGCTACTGGTGTATGAAAAGAGTGTGGAGCTTCAAATGTTTAGTTGGAAACGTCTTGCTGAAATGGTGCCACGGTGGTTCATAATTTCAAGGAAAAGTTTTTTTTTCCTTTTTCCTACTTGCCTTTAATTTTGATTATCCGTTCGTTATTCCATCAACCATGTTTAAATACTTTTAGCTAATTGTTTTTTGTTGTCGAAGCTCTTATGTTGTATTATATTTAAATTTAACCACTGATTTAATCAATTTTAAATTTACTTTCAGGAAAGTCAACCATTCTTCGATTGCTCTTCAGGCTCTTTGATGCTCATTCAGGAAGTGTAAGAACAAGTGCTTTTTTCAGTTATACTATAATTCACCAATGCATGCTTCTGGTTTTGGTTATCTTTAATTCTCAAGTTGATGGTCTTATCTTAACAGTCTTGATAATGAAGTATACAATTTTGAATCATATATAAACTCCGTATTGTTACTCATTGGGAAAGCTATACTATTTGCATGCTGATTGCTGTTTCCATTTCATTTAAGACCAGAAATTTATCATCCCTTTTTATCATTTGACTCACTTGCTAGTTCTGTGTACAGATCAGGATTGATGGGCAAGATATAAGAGATGCAACTTTGGATAGTCTTCGACAGTCCATTGGTGTTGTGCCACAAGATACAGTTAGTTCACTAGGCAATTTTGTATATTTTACTTGCTCATTTATTCGTAAACCAATGAGGAACACCAGTTGTGCACTATGGGCAGGTACTGTTCAATGATACAATATTTCACAATATACATTATGGTCGTCTTTCAGCGACAGAAAAAGAGGTTAGTGTCACATTTCACTGCATTGATTGTTTGGCTTATTTTTTATTTATAATGTTAGTCTCACTCTTGTTTCCATATAGGTTTATGATGCTGCTAAACGGGCTGCTATTCATGATACTATCATGAACTTCCCTGAAAAATATTCGACTGTTGTTGGGGAACGAGGGCTTAAGGTACGAGGCTCTATTCATGATTGTTTGAATCATAAGAATGATCTTATGCCTGATTAATGCTTCTTCGGTGTTATGATTTTTATTTGAACTATCAAATGCACCATTTAATAAATCAATGCTGATGATAAAATCCAGTCCAATGAACTCTAATGGGAAAAAGGTCCTTTCTATAAATTGCCTTTCGGTATTCTCTAGATATTCTAACTAATTAGGTGACTTTTGTTGCCAGTTAAGTGGTGGTGAGAAACAACGCGTAGCTCTTGCTCGTGCATTTCTGAAAGCTCCAGCCATTTTGTAAGCATTCCTTCTTGATGTAACATGTGTGTGCATATCATAATTCTTAACCACTCTTTATTGTTGTATTTGGTGAATTACTAGTTTATAGTGTTTGATTTCCTTATTTTGAGTTTATTATTTATGGGGATTGATTTGGGCCAATGAAGGTAAATAAATTGATGTCCTTCCATGCTCAGTTGAAAATTATAATCTCCCTCCCCATACAAAGGAAAGCATATTTCTTCCATTTGTTGTATACAGAGCATGAGTTTCTGTTCATTTCTATTCACAGGTTGTGTGATGAAGCTACTAGTGCCCTTGACAGTACGACTGAAGCAGAGATATTGAATGCATTGAGGTCACTAGCGAATAATAGGACTTCAATTTTCATTGCTCACAGGCTTACAACAGCAATGCAATGCGATGAGGTATGGATGTCTATGAAAATTCTGTGACATGCATGTTTTGTTTCGAAATTGGTATCATCTGTCTGTCCCCGAAGCTAACCATTTAAATAGTTTCAGCACTTTCAGATTACTCACAAATTAAAACTTTGGCAGCATCTGTAAAAACTGTCTTTATCATCTTTTACTACCTATTCAGCCTGAAAATTCATCTAGTTCAGGGTGCTTTGCTTTCATCATCAGAGAAACAAAAACATTGGTTGTCACTGAAATTATGAAGCCTTGTGTTACTCATACACAGTTGAGATATCTAGGTTGTGTAGAACGCTGCCATTACTTGATCTGATTCTCGCTTTCAACCTGTGGTCAAGTAAATTTATTTTTTTTCACTTTCTTTTTCAGATAATAGTTCTGGAAAGTGGCAAGGTTATTGAACATGGATCCCATGACATTCTCTTGGCGAAGGCAGGAAGATATGCACAGCTGTGGACACAACAAAATAGTTCCATCGACGCCTTGGACACAGCCAGTGCAAGTTGAGGCCTGAAACTTAACATATAGTCGCGTATAAGGAAACTGGATCACAACAACACATAAATAATCATCCAAATTTTGTATTTCAGAAGTAGTAGGCACCATTGCTACACGAACAAACGTGTCCGTCCTAGCCAGATGGAGGTGAAGTTATGTTCTCTTCTCTTTCCCTGTTGGGTAAATCTGTTGTGTCTGATTTATTGTAGAGTTTGGATGCATCCAAGTGAATCATCTGAACTTAGATACCAATAGTCAACTACCATATGATATGGTGTTATTGTTTGTATTATCAACGGCACCCTTCAGGGGTTATTTTTGGTGTGCCCTGGCATCCATGCTTTGCTAGCTATATGCTAGTTTTGTAATCTTTTGGTTGATGAAATTTTGGCAAAAAAATAAAAATAATGGTACTCATGGTTGGAGTAAATGTTTGAGGGGTATTTTATTTTTTAATTTGGAAGTTTAATCGATCATTTAAAATGGGGGGTTAACTAAAAATTTTAATAATTTTTTTTAAAAAATTAGAGAAGGAATTTAATTAAAAATGTTAAAAAAAAAGTTTAAGTATGAATTTTTAATATTTCAGGGGTCAAATTATTTTTTTTAAAAGAACCCTTTAAGGATTGTTTGTATTTTTTTAAAATTTTTGGGAGACAGTGATCCACTAGTCCTATAAAGGATACTCTCCTGTTATGTTACTGTTAGCACATGTTAATAAGTTGAAAGATAAAATTAGAGCGTTTAAAGAAATTTAAGGATTAATTGAAACGTAGAATATTTCAGAGATTAATTTAAAATAAATATTATAATTTAAAAATAAAATATTTAAATTTTAAAATTAATTTAAAATAAAAATTATAATTTAGGGATGTACGTTACAATTAACTTTAAGAATAATGTATCCAAAATTAACTCACAGAATGTTGTATCTATACGATGCTGCCTACCTTGACGGTGGCAGAGAAAACCGTCTCCCTTAAATTACCTAATAAGTGGACTCAGCATTTAGAAGATTCGATTCCGTTGGCCGCCCAAATTTTAGGTGAGTTTGGGATACGTTGCCTATAAAATTTGAAATTTATTTAAAAAATTAAAATATTAATTTTTTAAAATATTTAAATTATTTTTATTGTAAAAAAATTATTAAAAAAAACAAAATTTAATTTTTTAACCATTCACCTAAAAATTATAAAAGTCAAATTTTGAAACTTGATAAAAATTATAAAAAATTAAAGTATTATTAAAAATAAAATATTTTAATTTTAAAATAAATTTTAAAATTTATCGTTTTTTATTGTATTCTAAACTTTCCTCTTTTATGCTCTTAAATTTGTTTTATTCATTAATATATTGGGTAAAAAAAATACCCATAAACGCTTCCCTTGCATTTCCCATTCAAACTCCACTTCCGTCCTGCTTTAATCATTATTAGAGTTTTTATTCTTCACTTCCCAAATTTAGAACATTTTTTAATATTAAAAAATAAAAATAAAATCAGATAATAGTTATAAAGTAACTAGATTTGATTGAAGGAAAGAAAAAAAAAGAGTTAATTCTGAAAAAAAAAATCAAATCAAAATTTCAATAAACTTTTACTTCACTTTTTGCCGTCTCATCATTGGATATATCTATCACTATTTTCCTTTTTAAATGATTAGTCGTTTATATCTTAAAAATTTAATAAAAAAACTTTTCAATACTCATTTTAAATCAAAATAATAATAAATTAAATTAAATATATTTAGTTGATTGTCTGAATTATTTATTATTTATTAATTTTTAAATTATGTATTCTAAACGTATTAAGATTTTTTTGTAAGAATCGTTCTTTTTTTCTTCTAAATATGATTAAAATTAAAATCATATAAAAATACAAAAAAATTAATACTCTCATTCATCTAACACAAAAAATAAAAGTTCAATCAGTGACAAAAATTAAAAATAAATTTTAAAAATATTAATTCTTTAAAAAATTATATATATATATTAATACAAATTTTTAACGATAAATTTTATCACGGGGTGTCTTTAAAATATATTAAAAAAGTGTACATATATTTAAGGTAGTGGAATGATATTTTTAAAAATTTCAAAGAACACTAATAATAATATTTGGGATTTTGAAAGGTCAATATCTTCGCCTTTCACATATGTATACGATAGGTTATTAAAAGGTCAAGAAAATTAAACAGATATTATTTTATAATTATATTAATATCTTTCAAAAAATGAAAAATATTAAAAAAAAAAACATGTATCTTTTATTTCTTTCCATATTTAAGGTCGTCTGTAAGAACTGTGATGTTTGTTATAAGTTGGGGAAGGTGAGGTAGTAAAAGAGGAGCATGTGATTTAGCTCATCAGCTTTAATGAAAGATTCAGGCCTAACGTAATTAAAAATAAATAAGTATAAGAGTAGTGGAAAGGATAAAATTAAATTATATAATATAATAATTTTTAATTTTTATATATGGATGGGTGAAATTAATAATTTTTTTAATAATTAATAAAAAAGTAATTTTTATCTTTTTTTCGTAAATAAATATATTTTTACTTTAAATAATTAAAATTTTGTTATTGAATAAATGAACATAAAATTAATGGATATATATAAATTATTTATCTCTTAATTTGGATCTATATATCGAATAAATAGAGAGACTGATTCAAGTGATAAACAATCTGGTATCGTTTAAACAAGTATCGAGTTTAAGACAATATACATGCAAAGAATCACTATTTGAAAATTCACCCACTAATATCATGTGTACGACTCAAGATGATTTAGATTAATCAAGAAAATACCTAAAAATCATGATGACAATCATATATATAATATATCAATCTTAAATATTCATAACGCTTCAATAAAAAATAAGTGTTTAAACTATACGTCGTTTGAACTTTAAGTGCCTAAAATATTCTTTATAAAATAAATACTTAAAATCTCAACCATTATAGTTATAGATATTCACCGCCTATTATCATTAAAAAGTCATTAAATCAATAAAAAATTAACATGTATTATATTTTAATTTATATATTTTTAATTTATAAGAATTTAAAACTAATATTCATATCACATGTCTTATTCTGATTGGACAATAATTTTTTAAATGGTGGTTAATAAAACACTTAAAATTATAATGATTAAAATTTTAAATAATTATTTAAAAACATTTTAAATACTTAAAATTAAAAAAAAAACATATAATTTAACTACTTTTATCCCCTTTATGCCTGTTCCTAACTTGTCTTTTGTTCTGTTGTTATGGGAGAAGGATCAAATACTCTGATAATGCATGAGATTAAGTCTAAACGTACCTCTTTGTCCACTTTGCATGGTTACAACCCAAAGAAGAATCTAAATGAATTAAATTAGTAGTGGTTGAGATGGAGGGACCAACGACAGTTGAAGAGAATTAAAAAGACAAAAAATAACGTGTCATCCAGAGCCGATGCCCTAAAACAAAAGTCACTGAAACTTGACATATTTTTATTACATAATATTATTATTAATATAATAATAATAATAATAATAATAATATATCTTTAAATAAAAAAACCCATTCCATCATTAGGGTGATCAAAACTCGACTAGAAAAAACCGAATAACTCGACTCGATTCGAGGCAAAAATACTCGATTCGTTTTGACTCTACTCAAAATTTTATAGACTCGACTCGACTCGGAAAAAATTTAAATAAAGTTTGAGTTATAAAATGAAAATTCGAATAACTCAAATGACTCGAAATTTTTAGTATTTAAAGGATTAATTTTTAAGTCTAAGACAAATCTCTCATTTTTTTATGATATATATACATTGATATATAAAAATATAAAAAAATATTGTTATATATGAAAAAAATATATATGCATATCTTATATGATTAGAGAAAGCCGTTTAAATTGGAATCAAATTATACTATAACATGATAAATAATTACAATTAAATATTTATAGGAACTCGAAAACTCAACTTGATTCGACTCGACTCGAACCGAAAAATTTCAAATAAAGTTTGAGTTGTAAAATATGACTCGCCAACTCGAATAACTCAAAAATTTTTAACTGGATTCGACTCGACTCAATTGAATACTCACCCCTATCCATCACATGCATCCATATGATCTTTTACCTTATTCACCTCCTAGTCATCGGCATTCAGCAGACTGCCATATGATCTTTTACCTTATTCACCTCCTAGTCATCGGCATTCAGCAGACTGCAGAGCACAGGACAGCTAATATTGACATGTTGCTGTCGTAATTTAATACTCCATAATCTTATATTATATCAGGAAATACATGCTGGTAGAAGATAGTATGAACAAGAGAATGTTGCATATAGAGACGTGGCGGATAAAGAAGTACAGATATTTGAGAGAGTGATATACAAGTATTTTTAATTTATAACGATAATTGTCTTTGTTTGTTACCGTATATTTGAGTTGGATTCGAATTATGATATTATTATTATTATTATTATTATAGAGAGAATTTTATATAAATATTATTCGACTCGAACTTTATAATATACTAAATTGGTTAATATGTATGTTACATTGATTAATGTTGTTTGGTAAAAAAAATGATAGAGACTATATTGGTTAATTTTTCATATACACTGCATAAAAATGGGAGGTAAAACCTATTAAGGATGGTAATTTGACCCAAACACGTTGGGTTTTAATTCGCTCCGATTTAATAGAGGTAAATTTTTTTATTAAAAAAATTAAATTTGAATCGGATTATTAAAAAAATAAAATCGGGTTAGATCAGAGTTGGAGTCAGATTTAGGATAAAAATTCTCAACCTGACCTGACCCGATATGTATTTATTATATTTTTATATAAAAATAATATTTTATTAATTTTTTGGGTTAAAATGGATTTAATTTTTATTAATATATCAGAATTAAATCAAAATCTAATTATAGATTTTATTATTTTGGATCGGATTAGAGTAAAATATATATTAGAAAACCTAGAGGCAGGTAGAGTTAGGAATGAATTCCCCCCTTCAGGGTCAAAAGGGTTGGAGTTGGAAAGAGTGAATGAGTGGTTGAGAAAGGACTGAGTGTAATGGTAGAGTGGTAATAGTTGAGCAATATAAGGAGTGGGTTGTGTAAGAACAAGGAAAGCTTGACCTTTCGTTTACAAAAGCATTTTCAGCTCAACAGAGTAAAGTACAGTAGCTTAACCTCAATTCTCTCTCTTTCAAAACACCAATTACCAAACAAAACTGACATAAGGTTTTGGTTTGGTTTATTTTGAACTTCGGGTTTATTCTTTTCCTTCAGATCCAAAACTACTTGTATAAGTATTCTATTTGTATAAAGATTGTATTTTTAGAGACCAACAAGTTCAGCCAAGACAAACCAAACCATGGCTTCTTTTTTTCACCTCTTAAATGCTGTCTCCTGTTTCAATGAGCACCCACTTCATTTGTAACTGATGCAGCAGCTGCTGCTGCTCGAGTCTTCAGCCAGTTTCACTTTTGAGTTGGAGTTTGCAGCTTGTTGCTCATTTCAGTTTTACCAAATTTCGGATCTGAAGTTGAAATCCTGTTTTTGGTTCCTTTTCTTCAAATACAAATGCTGCTGACTGCTGGGGATATTTCCTTCCAACCCTGAACTCACTTTCACCTTCCTCATTTGGATTTGGATGCTGTTTCCTCAGGTTTTATTCTTCCCTCCCTTCTCCTGTAATTCACATTTCTTTTTAGTTGTTTTCTTTTCATTGTTGATTTCCCCCCTCTCATAATCAAGCTTGCAGATCTGTGCAGTCCATAGAATGTTCTAGTGTTTTTTAACATCAGCTCAAATTGCTTTATTGACTGGTAATACAACAATTTGTGGGTTTCTTATATGCTCTTAAAGTTTTCATTTTTCTTTAAAATTAACTTTTGGGGTGTTTCTGAGGAAATGTGGCTTTCATTTTTCCCTTTTCTTGCACAATGCAGATTTGGTGGTTTAACTACTCTACCCTCTTCCTCCTCAACCTCTCTAAAATTTCGAATATCCCTTCTCTTAAAAGAAAAAGACTGTTTAAGTAGAAAAGCTTTCAACTATTATGAAATTGCTTTCTTAGTTATCACAATTTATCTAGAAAAAAATCTCTTTTATTTCTAGTGCTGAAAGGGTCTACCTTTTCTTTCTCCCCAAGTATATTCTTCTCTTGCAGCTCTTTAATGGAAAAGCACTTATGGTGGCCCTTTGATGTTTACAAAATCCCTTTCACTTTAGCTTTGAATTTTAATTTTTTTGCTTTCCTTCAAGGCCCTTTAGTAAGCTGAAGCTAGTAGGATAACAGAGATTTTTAGTCCAAGTGTATTTCTTCTACTTTTAGGGGACCTTGTCCTAGTCTTATCCCTTAGGTTTATGCATTTGAAGTTACATTCTTACATGAAAAAAGAAGCAGCAGCAAATATTACTAACAAAAGGAAATGGTATGACTTGTATTGTTAAAAGACATCAAGAAAATGTCAATTTTCTTGTGGAATCAGTTGGTTGTTTCTTGTGACCAGGCAATGCCGATGTACTTTCTTCTTGGATGTGTTTTGCCTTGCTTTTCAGTGATTGTATTATATGTTTAGCAACTAGTGGTCCTCTAAGAGCATAGCGTCGAAATTCATTCTTACCGAGTACTTTTCCCTCCTTCCAAAATGGATATAGGAGAAAATGTCGGTGTACATTTTAATTGGATGTGTTTCCCCCTGCTTTGAGAAGTATAAAAGCATAGCTACTTGGCTACATTAAATTTCAGCAACTGCTGCTGAGCATGATCTCGATGACCTTCGGGACGTGTTGGTTCCTGCCAGATAACTTAATAGGTTACCAGATATAGTCTTAGCTCTTTATTTTGCTTTTTTCCAGATACCGCAGACTGTTTCTGTGCTTGTGTTGTGTTTTCCCCTTGTGTTTTGTACTTTCATTCTTGAAACCAAATGGTGTAGCATAGCATTCTCTTCCATAAACACTGATTTGAGTTCTTTATCATACATCCCTGATGTGTTCTATGGCCTTTTCTTTGGAACAGGAACTCGGTTGGGATTACCGATATTGCATTTACATAATCATTGTCATATTCCATGGAGTTCTGCATGAGTTCAGTGTTTTCTTCCCTCGTCGTCATAACTATTTTTATGCCTCTAGTAGTCGCTGATCTGAACTCTGATAAGCAAGCCCTACTTGAATTTCTTGCTGCTGTCCCCCACCGTCGAGATCTTAACTGGAGCTCAACCAAACCAATATGCTCGTCCTGGTTTGGCGTCACTTGCTCACATGATAATTCTAGTGTGTCAACCCTCAGGCTCCCTGGGGTTGGATTTATAGGTCGTATCCCGTCCAACACTCTTGGTAAATTAGGTTCCCTCAGGACTCTCAGCCTTCGATCTAATCGCTTTAATGGTGATCTTCCTTCGGATATCGCCACTCTTCCATCACTCCAATACCTCTACCTTCAACATAATAACTTCACTGGAGATCTTCCTGCTTCCTTTTCCCTCCAACTCAACGTATTGGACCTTTCATTCAATTCTTTTACAGGCAACATTCCAGAAACACTACAAAACCTAACATTTCTCACACGATTGAACTTTCAGAACAACAATATCTCTGGACCTATACCTAATCTTAACCTCACTAGGCTCAAGCATTTGAATTTAAGCTATAACCAGCTTAGCGGTTCGATCCCATCATCTCTCCAAAGATTTCCTAATTCATCCTTTGTAGGAAACCCACTATTGTGTGGTCCTCCTCTTCAAGCCTGCTCTCCCTCTCCGTCTCCATCACCATCTCCTCCTTCTCCACCCCCACCAATGCTTCCTCGAAAACATAGCTCCAAAAGGAAACTGAGGTTGGGAATTATCATCGCCATTGCAGTTGGAGGGTCCGTAGTGCTACTTCTTTTAGCCTTGGTCATCTTATGCTGCTGTCTGAAGAAAAAGGATAATGGTGGAAGTGGTATATTAAAGGGGAAGGCATCTAGCGGTGGCAGGAGTGAGAAACCGAAAGAAGAGTTTGGGAGCGGGGTGCAAGAACCTGAGAAGAACAAGCTAGTTTTCTTTGAAGGATGTTCTTATAATTTCGACCTTGAGGATTTATTAAGGGCTTCAGCTGAAGTTCTGGGAAAGGGTAGCTATGGCACTGCATACAAGGCTGTTCTGGAGGAATCGACAACGGTGGTAGTCAAAAGGTTGAAGGAAGTAGTTGTGGGGAAGAAGGATTTCGAGCAGCAGATGGAGATTATAGGAAGGGTCGGGCAGCACCCGAATGTTGTTCCACTCCGTGCTTACTATTACTCCAAGGATGAGAAGCTCTTGGTTTATGACTACATACCAGGCGGTAGCTTATCCACACTTCTGCATGGTACATATTTTCTTTTCTTGTGAATTTTAAACAATTTCTGATGTAATTAAGCCTGTTGAAAAGATACATGTAATTAATTCAAGCCTTTTGATAACAGGAGACAGGGGAGGTGGAAGAAGCTCATTAGACTGGGAATCCAGAGTAAAAATCTCCCTTGGAATTGCCAGAGGAATTTTCCACATCCATTCTATGGGTGGTCCAAAGTTTACTCATGGAAATATCAAGTCCTCAAATGTTCTCCTCGGTCGAGATCATGAGGGGTGCATCTCCGATTTGGGTTTGACCCCACTTATGAATGTCACTGCAACTCCCTCCCGGACGGTGGGGTATCGTGCTCCCGAGGTTATGGAAACCCGTAAGCATTCACATAAATCAGATGTATACAGCTTTGGTGTCTTGCTCCTAGAGATGCTAACTGGGAAAGCACCACTACAATCCCCTAGAAGGGATGACATGGTTGATCTTCCAAGGTGGGTACAATCCGTGGTGAGGGAGGAATGGACAGCCGAGGTGTTTGATGTTGAGTTGATGAGGTTCCAAAACATTGAAGAAGAAATGGTGCAGATGTTACAAATAGCAATGGCATGTGTGGCCAAGGTACCAGACATGCGACCGAACATGGATGAAGTAGTAAGAATGATCGAAGAAGTCCGGCAATCAGACTCAGAGAACCGTCCGTCTTCCGAGGAGAACAAGTCAAAAGATTCGAATGTTCAGACCCCATGAATGTCCAAACTCTTCCTCATCCTACCATGCATGCTTGCATGGATTCTCAAGGTTATCAGTGTTGGTGTTGTGTAGTATTTCACAAAGAGTGATGAATTTTTATTTTTAATTTAATCAGGAGTGGTTTTCCTTTGTTTTCATATATCATTTTTTAAAAATCTTCCTGATTTGTTGTAATGTTAAATTTGGGCAATGAAATGAAATTAAGAACTGTGTTGTTGTGTGCATGTATGAACCAAGGAGTAATTTTGAGAAATATTTTCTTTATAATTGTAATCTTTACTTTAAAACTATTCACAAACTTCTTCGATCATCTTATCATTCAGATTTAAATTAGTGTTAAAAATATTTTTTTTGGTAAATATTTTTTTTTCTTTAAGAACTTGTAGACCGACAACCTAGTAATGTTTGCATACAAACAATCTCTATCGAGTCAGTGAAGTAATTAATGACTACGTAGTTATCATTAATGTACGTTCAAACCTTTTAGTGTCACCTTATAATTATGTTGACATTTTTTAATATTTTATATAATTTTTAATATATATTTCTTAATTATTTTAGTATTTCAATGTTATTATTATTATTATTATTATTATTATTATTGTTTTTTAATAATCTTAAAGTTATTATAAGATAATATTAATTTATACATATTTCTAACAATTTTACAAATACACACATAGAGATGGGTACAGGTCGGGTCGGGTCGGATTTTTGGTTCACTCGCACCTGACCCGAAAAAACATAACCTCCATCCTTCACCCTCCACTTGACCTGACCCGTCCCGATTTCAAGCTTTAAAATCCGATTCGTCTCGACCTAAATCATTAAAAAAATTGAATTTTAGAGACTTAATTGTAAATAAAATAAATTTTCAGTGACCTAAATACTTTTAATGACCTAATTATATAAAATATATTTAAAGAGGATCATAATTATAAAAATATCCCTAAAATATATATGAAAAAATTATACTATTAGTCCCGAGTCGAGTAACATTTTTTCTACCCTAAACTCGAACCTGAAACCGACCCGACCCGAACCCGAATTTTCTTAAAAAAATCTGCCCCATTTGGACTGGATCGGGTCGGAACTCGTCGGGTTCGGTTTCCGTGCCCATCTCTATACACACATTATATAAACAAAATAATTTAAATTCGATCTTTTAAAATAAATATCATCAAATTTCGATTAAATCATTAATTAAGTTTTTATAATTTTTATAAGACAATAAAATAAAAAATAACCTCTAAGTATGATCTTTTGAAGATTTTAACCCATATTTTTTTATTCGTACAAATAATCTCTGTTAGTTAACTGACATGTCTATATAACATAATTTACTGATGCGTAAACGTGTCATTGCTAAATTTTAAAAAATATATATTTTTAATATTTATTTTATTTTCATTCAAAATTCTTCCTTGGACTACAGGCATGATACTTAACCATCAAACTAACTCAATTATTTATTTATTATCAAATATTATATTTATAATCACCATTTTATACAAAATTTCATAACTTTTAATGATTTTATAATCACCATTTATTTATCTATTTATATTTATTTCATAACTTTTAATGAATTTATAATCACCATTTTATTGCTCCATTTGTTAGGATTGATTTCATAACTTTTTTTAATGAAAGCTCGTCTTGGGTAATGATATGAAACCAATGTCTCTTATTGAAAGGCTTATAGAGGTACGGAGCAATCCGTTGGCAGAGAAGGAGATTACAGATTACTAATTTCTTCCGCACAGTAAATGATTGTGAAAAAAAACATCGCAGATCGCTGGCATTGCTTTTAAAAATTACGATAAAAATTACGATAAAAAAGTATGGTGAAAAAATTCTTAAATTTTTTGATTTGAGATATATATTTAGTATTACTGTCAGAAAATATTTTTAAAAAAGTAAATGATTATTTTAGACATGATGTTGTAAGTTAAAAATATAAATTTAAATGATAATCAATTTTTTTTATGTTATAATATTAAATAAAATATAAAAATATTAATAAACGAATACATAAATTATTAATTATTTTTGAAGCTTTTGAGAGAAATGCTTTTCAAAAGTTTATTTTTTTAAATTTGACATGAATATTTATAATTTTAAACTAAAAAAATAATTTATATTAAATATAATTATGTATTTATAAAAATTAAATTATAATAAAATATAATAAATAAAGGTTAAAATTATAATCTGACTCATAAAAGTATTTTTCGACCTAAACGCAAAAGCCAAAATTACGCCAAAAGCGACCTAAGTTTAAAGAAAACCCAGGAGATAATCAATAGTCGAATTGTTCAAAACAGCAGCAGCAGCTACATTGCCACAAGAAATAATTCTTCATCAAAGTTCCATGGTTCAGTGGAAGGGGCAGCACACAATACTTCGGAAATTCTTAATCACTTGTATCTGACTCATTAGCCAACTAATCTAAATTTCGAATATGAAGACAACCATCCCAACCTAGTTTCACCATTCACAATGCAAGGATTCTAACACCTAACCTTGCTTAAAGAAACTAATATCTTTTCCCGCAAGTTAATGGTACTAGATATACTATTTGATCTTCAACAGGTTTTGTGCTTAGTCTTATAGATATTATATATGCTATTTACCACTAATTTTCTTCAAAAGAATCTTGAATTCACAACAGACTGAGGATAATTTCCATAAAAGTATGAGATTGAGGCAAAGGAAAGCACTTTGCTTTGTAAGGGAACTGCAAGAATGGGAACTCTGAAAACTTTGGAAAAGCTTTAAAAATAATAGATTCCATCCTCTAAATTTCAGAAGTTCCCATAGATATAGTTTGCTACCATAGTTAGGACTATAGGAATTCAATTGGTGCCTAACAATTAACACCTCTATAACAGGTCTCGGACACACCCGTACCTACATCGGCAAAGTTTCAGCAGCATATATCTAAAATATGATCCAATCCTCTAAAATCCAAAAGCTTCGGTGGATCACCGATTCTTTCTCAAGTTTCGCTGCAGAGGTTACGACCTAAGGAGTTCAACTCAGATGTGTTCTCAGAGACATATGTATCAGTTTGAGCAAGGCTTTTACAGTGTATAATTGGTGACATGAACAGCTTATCCACTAACCATATAGTTTTGCCTTATTAGGCAGTAATAATCCCCTGGGTTCTTATTCTGTTCCGGTTAACTATTGAGCTCGATCTGAATAAGCACTTAAACAACAAAGCCAACCAAGACAATGCAGAACCATGCACACTAGCAACATATGAACAATACAAGCCAAAATTCAAGCATTCTTCAGAAACACCTCACTGCATAAAGGTAATTATTGTCAGTTTCTAAATGTTGATGCTGTTTTCAGTGCTTAATGATTACATAAATGGCGTAGCAATATGATGCATAAAGCAATAGATTTCGATTTCATTAGTCAAATAATTAATACCTTTACACATCCAACTCGGAACGCTAAGAACGGAAAATGAAAATACCTTCAACAATTAATCAAGAAATCCAGTTTGTCTCCAAACAGCATTCCTTACTTTCCTAAGATCCCTTCCTTTTAGGGTTCTTCCTGCGCCTTCGAGCACCGAGCAAGCCAACATAGGGGACTGCGCTAAGCTCCTGGCTACAATCTCATGCGGCGGTAACATTTCCCCTTCTTCCTCCACGTCCAACTCCAAATCATCGTCGAAATCCACGTTTCTCCTCATCGTTTCCGCCAGAATAGGAACGTTAACCGGCGCCGATTGATGATAAATTCCTAATGAAGAAGAAGGGGACGCGACGAACGGGATTCGTTCTTGTGGCGGTTTCGGGATCGAAGGCATTAAACGAGAAGCGGATGAAGTTGCTGAAATAGCGGAGGGGGAAGACGATGGTGACGACGAAATCGAGGGTTTTTGAAAGAAGTGGGAGCTCGGGCGGGCCGAGTCCCGTATGGCGGCCAGGATTCCAAAGTTCTCGGAGGATAAATGGTTAAGGGGGGAGGAGGAGAGAGAGGTTGTTTGCTGGAGAGAATTATGGAGGCCGGGGGAGGAGTTGGAACCATCAGAATTATTGTCGGAGAAGAAGATGTCATCTTCGTTGAGCTCTTCCCCGACGGCGGAAGAGGAAGAAGGATGGTCAGATGGAGGCGCGTGGGGATAGACGCCGAGAAATATGTCACTTGATGGGCATTTAGCGTGGCGGAAACGGGAAGGTCTGCTGAATTCCATGATGGAGGTGGATCGCGTCGGATTGTTCATCGGAGATTCGTGGCGGCTGTTTTCTATGGTAAAAAAGACTTCTTTTTTCCCCATTAGTTTGTGTGGAAGAGAGGGGAAGTGTCGTGTAAAAAAGATATGGCGAAAGGGATACGACAAGAAAAAGTCGGTCGTTTTTTATTTATTTATGGATAAATATACGAGAACGTACGAGTATTGTACGGTGGATTTTAGATAAAAAATTGTACGAGACCCATCCAAGGAGATTGAATGAGGAAGTTTTAGGATGAAATTGATTAAAATGAGAATAAAATAAAAATTTTAACATCATTTTTTATATAAACCAATTTTTTTTTTAAAATGTAAAAGAAATTTAGTATATACAAAATTTTGTAAAAATATTTAAGGTTTTTGAAAGCGTAAAAATTTTGGCGCATTTAAAATTTTTAAAAATATATATAGAGAGAATTTTAGTATGTATAAAGTTAATATCGAAATTCTTATAATTTTTATAAAATTTTCGATACAACCTTATTTTAACATGCATCACGTTAAAAAAAATCCATGTCAATAATGAAAGAATCGAAACGGTTAAAATTTATAAATTAAGACATTTTTAATAAAAGAATCATTAGGTTCAGATTTAACGTATCAAAGTGAATTTACAATGATAATTATTTTAATATTAAAAATATTATATCATACTAAAATAATAATAAAATAACTGAGATCGACTAAACAAGAATAATTTAAAAGTTTAATTACTAAAATAAAAATATTTATAGTGACCAAAATTAGAGAGAAACAAATTGAGTGATAACTTTTGTATTTTACCCAGAAATTAATGATTGGGATATAACAAGTAACGAATATAAACGTTATAGACAAAGCATCCAAAAAAATTTTAAGACACTTCGGTACAAAGAAATCCGCTAGATATTGGGCCTGGGCCCTCCAACCTCCTCTCTGTCCTCTGTAAATTACATATTTACCTATTACCGCTACTCTGACTTGTCATTTTCTTTGATGTTATGTAATGTGTTATTAATTCAAGATTAACACCGACGAATTTATATGCTTAGCAAACTCAGACCCAACTGTCTCCATTTCTCAGATTTCCCTTTTATCGGACTCCCCCTTCTTCCTCCCCCGCTCAGCCTCTCCCCTAAACCAGCCCTGCTGTCCTCAGCCTCACTTTAAACCTGCAGATCTAGCTCAGGCCTAGGGTTCTTCGTTCCAACAACTTTCGTTTCGTCGACCATCCAGCCCAATCGTCGTAGATTTACGTAGATCCGGATCAGAGTTCGGAATACGTAGCCTCGAAAACGAAAAAGTATGAGCGAGAACCAGAGATTTCAGCTGGGGACGATAGGTGCTTTGACTTTATCGGTGGTGTCCTCTGTCTCCATTGTCATTTGCAACAAGGCTCTTATCACTACTCTCGCTTTCACCTTTGGTCAGTTTCCACTTCATTCTTTTTTTTTTCATCTTTATGTTTTTTTTTTCTTGTATAATTAGTTATGCTATGCCATCACTTTAATTATGTTCTAGAAATATCAATCCCGTTGGCGATGCTAAGTGTCTGATTAGAATCCAATATGAATATGAACGAGTGCGAGTATGCGTATGAACATGAAAATGATTAAATGTTACTCTTTCGAAGCATCACTCAAGTGCACAGATTCATCATTCAAGTTACTCAATAAGTGATCAGACTCACAGTTGATTAGTAAAGAAAGCTTAGTTTTCCGATCCATTCCTTGCTACTTTTTTTCATATTGGGCGTATTATAATATATTGTATGATGTTCTTATGATTTGATATTATATGCCACAAATAGTATAGTTCAGCAACTAAATTTTGCCAGGTTTTGTCTAGCATTGTTGTCATTCATAACTATTTTCTTTTAGATTTTATCTTCAGGTTGTCTGATCTTTGTATGTCGCCCCAAGTCCCTGTTATTTATGCATCATTTTTAATGTTGAATGTCATCTGTCCTTTTTTTGTCATATCTGGAAAAATATTTCTCAACTTATGTCTGTATTGTAGTTCATGATACCAATTTCTTGATGTGGCATGCGATTTTTTACATATGATTGGAAAGTTCCTTACATCTCATAAGCCCTACCACATTTAACAATTATAGATTGTTAGAATGTAAGCAAATGGTATATTGTAATTACATGTGGTTGATTTGTAAAAGCACCATCAGAATAATTTCTAACCTTTTACTACCATTCTTTTTGCTAATTTTGGGTTTGGGTTCTGCAGCCACAACTTTGACAAGTTGGCATCTCCTGGTCACATTTTGTTCTCTTCATGTGGCCTTATGGATGAAATTGTTTGAGCATAAACCTTTTGATGCGAGAGCTGTCATGGGTTTCGGTATATTAAATGGAATATCCATTGGGCTTTTGAATCTTAGTTTGGGTTTCAACTCTGTTGGTTTCTACCAGGTAAAGTTTTAGTTTCAGGTCGTTATCCTCTTGATTCATATGTAAGTTATGCCCAAGTTTTGCATCCCAACATAATTTGTACAGAATGGTACTTTGTGTTCACAGCATCTAGGGGCATGGAATATGTTAGTGTTATGTATATCAAGTTCAAAGTTTAGCCCTTCTTATTTTTACAAGCATATTAGGATCACCCATTGCTAAATGGATCCTTTTGTTTTATATTTTAGATGACAAAACTGGCAATCATCCCTTGCACTGTTCTGTTGGAGACCCTTTTCTTCAGGAAGATTTTCAGGTCAGTTATGAGCATGCTTGTTTCTTTGTGTGACTGATGTTCTTTCACGTTCTTATATTTTTTGCATCTTGTAATTGAGGTTTTGGGGATGAACCTTAGAATTAGAATAGTTTTGTTTTAGAGGGTTAGAGATGGACATTGCATTTATTGGCTTAGAGCCTCTTTCTGGTGCTGACTTGTTGACTAACAAGGATTGATAGCTTTGATTAGGATTGTTTCATGCTAAATGCTAAATGGTAGGATAAAACCGTGATTCCAGCTCTTAACATCTGAGGAGACTAAAGACCTTCTGATGTTGTTTCACATTCTATAATTTTGGTCTCTTCCAATTGTAATTTTTGGAGATTGTAAACCTTAGAAATAGAACAGTTTTATTTTGGAGGGATAGATATTGCATTTATCGGTTTTGGGGCATTTTCTGGTGTCTACATGTTGACAAACAGGGGTTTTTAGCTTTGATTGTATCTGCTACATCTCAAAATTTCTTCTATTTCTGAACTCAGTTGGTGAAATCTTTACTTGTGCTGTAATTTTCTAGGGTGATTTTAGGTTTTAGTTTCAGCTTATACCCACTGTTATTTTGAATTAGAAATTTATTGGTTACTCTGTATTTTGATACACTTATTTGCTGTTGCAGTAGGAGTATCCAACTTTCATTGGGAATTCTTCTTCTGGGTGTTGGAATTGCAACTGTGACTGATCTTCAGCTCAATATCTTGGGTTCTATCCTTTCGTTGCTGGCAATTGTTACTACATGCATAGCTCAGATTGTATCCTTAGCTGGAATGATATTTGCTATTTTTTTCATTCTTTATCTGTCATTCATTTCCATGTTTAGGAATAGTAAATGAATTGTTAAATTTTTGGTCTCCATGAATAGGTTCGTGTTGTATTAATTGTTTGATTTCTTAACTCATTCCTATAGATGACTAATACCATTCAGAAGAAGTTCAAAGTATCTTCAACCCAACTTCTCTACCAGTCTTGCCCTTACCAGGCGATAACTTTGTTCATCGTTGGCCCATTCTTGGATGGGCTTTTGACTAACAAGAATGTTTTTGCTTTCAAGTATACCCCTCAAGTGCTGGTAAAGAATCAATGCTTACAAATTCCATGCCTCAACACCCAAATAAAAGAGAGTTAGAGAGAGTAGTAGTTCTATACTTTTCCTCGATTCTTTTGATTCTAATTGTTTACACGTGCAATATTTTTTGCAGTTCTTCATTGTTCTATCATGCATGATATCTGTCTCTGTCAACTTTAGTACATTTATGGTAATTGGAAAGACATCCCCAGTCACTTATCAGGTTCTAGGACATCTGAAAACGTGCCTTGTTTTGGCTTTTGGTTATATTCTACTGCGTGATCCATTTAGCTGGCGCAACATTTTGGGGATATTGATTGCTGTAGTTGGAATGGTCCTTTATTCATATTGTTCCATTCTTGAGAACCAGCAGCAGAAGACTAGTGAAGCATCAGCACAAGTGTCACAGGTAGTTCTTTGCGTGCAGATGTGTGTTTTTAATGACCTTGTCTGGGGATCTATGAGATTGTTATATATATTATTCTTGTTTTGCTTGAAATCCCGTAATATCTGCTACTGATCTATTCAACTTTTTGATAATAAAAAAAATCAGGTTAAAGAAGGTGAAAGCGATGTTCTGATCAGCGTGGATAATGCAAGTGGGAGGTTGAGTGATGGTGGTGGTGTTCCAAAATCTCCACCTGTATGGAAGTCGGACAAGGACCTACAAGCTTAAAGTCTTGTAAGTGTTGCTATATTCATCGTTGAAAGATATTAGTAACTGTAAAACTGTCCCAGTAATGAAGATGTTGCTGGTAAGGGTGGGTTTTTTTTATGTATCAAGCGGAGCAACATTAATGGGTTCGGGGGTCGATGAGTTTATTTTTGAGACGACAAGTTGTTTTATAGAATGCATGCCTGAGTGTTGGTTTTTAGGGTGGAAAGGAATGCTCAATTCATCAATGAAGTTATGTGTTAACAGTTATTTTATATTTTGAAGCAATGAAGAGAAGGCGTACATACTCTTGAGTGGATATATGCTTATTTATTTAGATACATGTTTGTTACCACTCTATGGATATTTGAACCTTTTCTTCCACGATCGGAAGGCGCAAGTCTTGCTATAGAATTTGTTGGAGCTTTAAGTTTGTGATCACCATTTGTTTTACAATAGAGTGGTAGCCGTTAGTGGTGTTATTTGAACTAATATTATTTTGTTTCATTGTATTCCCCCCCCCCCCCCCCAAGAGAAGGAGCGTGCCCCGCTCGTAGTAAAGCTACCTGTTTCCTTGCAAGTCGGGTGGTTAAAATTATCTGACTCGATTATCCAATACAAAGTAAATGGGTATTCAACTTGATTTGATAATTTTTAATATGTATTTTTTATATTTTAAATTATATTTTTATTTTAAATTTTTAATATTTTTACTCTAAAATTAAATTTAAATCCCTTTAGCTTTTGTTGTTGTTTCCCTATACATATCATGGCAAAGCATTTTCAAGTTTTTAAATAAAATATGTATTCCATTATTGATACTAATTGAGTGTGTTTTTATTTTTTACTTTCGTATTTTATTGTATTTCTGAAACTAACAGTGTTAATATTAAATACCGATATGACAAGTATACATAATATTTTTATATGTTGTCACATGATAATTTATACTAAAAATATTTTAAAATTAAAGAATTTTAAAATAATTTATTTTTTTAGGTTTTTATGATATAAAAAAATATTTAACTTAAAACGAAGTGTATTATAATTACTATAGTTGATTAAAAAAATTAAAACGAAGGATATAAGACTAATTTTTCTAAATCTTTTAGACTAATTTAACCTTTGTATCTCTTCTTTTCCTATTATTGCCTTCACTGTTGCCACCGTAGCATTCTTCTACCAAAATTTCTTTATTCCATTCTCCGATATGAATGGATTTGGAGCTTCTCTTATTCGTTGATTTTAGACTTAAATTTTATAATTTTAGACTTAAATTTTATAATTTTATTTAATGTGACGTCTTTATAGAAATTTAAATTTATTAATAAAAATTAATAAGACATCACCTACAGATAGTTTTTTCAAATTATTATAATTTTTATTATAAATCTTCAATTACAAAACAATATAAGCTTATATCTTTAAAATATAAATTAAAAAAAATAATTTTTACTTAAAAACTTATTTTTTTTTCATTTTTTGTATCCTTTTTAATAATTTTATAGTGGATTTTTTCAATGTATGCCACCAAACGTACTTGTGCCAGTACCAATCTTATGTTTTTTATATCTCGACATGGCTCAACGAAGCTGGCACTTCAACCAACCCGTAATAATCTTTGGGCAGTTAAAACAAACTAAGACGAACTTCACTTAAATTAGTTGAGTGGAAGTCAGTTTTTTCAATATTTTATTTAAATTTAAAACGAGTTGATGACGCACCTCTTACCAATTTACCATCGATATAGAAAACAACATAAGTAATTGTGTCTACATGCTTGTCAATAAATAGAGATGAATTTGTTCGAGAGAAACCAAAGTCGAGATTAAAATAATCAATTTTATCTCTTAATTCGATGAAAAATTAATCTTATGTTCAAACTTTTTAAAAAATTAAATGTTACCCTTTTATCATGTCAACATTTATGTATAGATTATTATATCAATACATTAACTATTAATGTTAATTAAATGATTAAATTAATATAATTTAAGAATTTAAAATTTTAGTTAATATTTTTTTTGCTAAATTAATTATCTGATTTAAATTTTTAACTTTAAATAATATATATATATATCACATGCAAAATATAAATATCTGTATATGTATATCATATGACTAACAAATTGTTTAACTTAAAACTAACTGATATTATAATATTATAAATATTTATAATTAAATTTAAATAAATTTTTAAACAATTTTATTAAACTTAAATAAATTTTAAATTATAAAATATAATTTATTTTAATTTTATTTAATTAAATAAGACATAAATATATAACTTAAATCGATTTATATTGATATAAAGCTTCGTCTAGTTATCTGTTTAGAACGAGTGTTTTGGATTGATAACTGAAACATTGCTGAATGGATCTTTCAAAATTGCGTTACCATTATAATTTAGAGAAGTTTATGTTATAAACGGACGTTTTCTTACTATATTTAACTTTTATTAGAAAACAAACATTACGTAAAAATTTCGTTCCAAGCGTATAACAAAGTCTAATCTCAAGAATGGAGGTATAACCCCCAAAATCTCACCCATATATGTAGATGTACATTCCTATTATTCTAGGTTTGTGTCTCCATCAAACCCTGTGTTGTCAGGCTCAGCCTTCTTCATCATAAATAATTGGAACCATGTTTGACTGACAGGATGGATGTTTCCTTCCGCACGTCACCTTCACATCTCCCCAACACCTCTGCCTCGGCTGGTGGGGGCGACCAAGACCCTCCCTGCCTTTGCCTTTGCCTTTGCCTTGGCCTTTGCCTCTTTCATAGTACCAAAGGCAAAAGCCATGGTCATGTATTACCTCTTGCACCCACACCCTTTTCCCTTCTCCATGTTTCCACATGCTTGTGTTCGTCCCCACGTACTCTTTGGGCAACTATTTCTTTAAAAACTCCTGAAGCTTCAGCTCAGGACTCAGGCAAAACATGCAGGTTGGAACGCTAATTATACGGAAGTGGAATGCGGAGGGCTGACACTCATGTCGGTTGAAATTTTCTGCTCTTTACTATACCTCAATTTATTTATTTTTATTAAAAATTTTAAAATTTTAAAATATTAAATTTTAAATATTAATCTTTATTTTCTATATTTTATATCTTAAATTTTATATCCTAAAATATACATTCTACCCCTAATTCTTTAAATTTTAACCATAATTTCTAATCTTAAATCACAAATCTTATACTCTAAATCTTCTAATTTAAAGCAGAGGTATAAAAAGAGACATAAAAAAAGTTATACGATCTGCATCTATACTCAAAACTCACAAACAAAAACATGAATGGGTTGGGAAGGATTAGGAATTACTCAAGAATTGTATATAAAAATATAAATTATTAAAAATATAAAATTATAAAAATTTAAAAGGTATAAAATTAAATTAATAAAAAATATAAAAAAATAAAATTTTTAAAATTACGACTACACCCGTCAACGAGAACACTCCCTCTTACAAATATCTGTAGTATCAGCTTAGTTTCCACTTTAATTTGGCCGAGGAAATTCATTTCCTAATAAAAATAGGGAGGATACCCTTAAATTAGTTGGTACTTGCACTTTCAGTAATTTGTTTGTAGAACAAACAAAATCCATTTCATTTAGTAAATTATATTTGGTTAATTGAATAAATATATTTATTTAATTAATTAAATTATCAGTTTTATTCTTTTATAATTTTTAATTTATAAATTTTAAACACACTAAGAATATATTTTTCTTTTAAAATTTCTTTTTCATTCTCCTTTATTATTATTAAGATTTATAATAAAAATACATTAGTAAATTAGTACACTATTATTTCTTGAATTATTTGTCCATACTTTCTTGCTTTGGAATCCACTACCCACTAATAAATGAAGGGTAAATTATATATTTCATCACTTAGTTATCTTTTCATTTATTTTCCTCACTCAATTTTACAAATTTTTAATTTAATAATTAGATTTTCAAATTATTCCTTATAATCACTTTAAATTATATTATCAATATTTTTACTATAATATGGCATATTTAAATATTATTTAAGGTTAAACTATAAAATAAATGTTTAAATTATACTTGTTTTTTTGTAATAGATGCATAAAGTATTTTTAGTTGAAATAGGTCTTAAAGTTTTTTTACTTGTTTTAAAATCAATTGAGACAACTACTTCGACACATATTTCATTCAAAAATAAAACTTTAAGCACCTATTTTAATAAAAAACAAACCTTTAAACACTTATTTCAACCAATAAATACTTTGGACACTTATTTAGAAAATAGACATAGTTTGGACTTTTATTTTATAGTTAAGACGTTATTTAAAAATAAAATAAAGCCTCAACGATCAAATAAGTATCTAAACTATATCATTCTTTTCAGTTAGGTATCTAAATTATGTTTTGTGTCAAATAAGTACATAATATTTTTAACGTTACTCAAATAAGTGCTTTGTCATTATTGTTCATTAAATTCACTGTTAACTTTCGTTATCTAATATATGTCACATTCTTAAAATTTAAAATAATATTTTAAAATAAATAAAACAAAAATAATATCAAGTTTCATAAAATAGCCATAAATTTTAAAATCCATAACACTTCAAAATTTAAATCTCAATTTAACATGATTTTGTCGCCGATGATCATGTTGTTGTCCATAAAACCTGTCACCAGACTATCAGATCGTTGATTACATTTCCTCATTATAAAAATATCGAAACTGTCAAATAATTCATTCAAATGATTTACAATGAACAACGATATAATGATTGATGAACAATATATAAGTCGTTTGACGAGAAGTTTACTTCATTAATTTGTTACCGAAAATACAACCAAAGTCGGTAGAACCGATCAAATTTTAGAGATTTATGTATTTAAAACTTATTTTGAAACTATATAAAAATTTTAAGGTATTTTATAATGTTGACTATATTTTAGAAAATAATAATAATCACATCGTCGATTTTAATTGGATAAAAAAATTAACATATATTATTATCAAATTTTAAATAGATCACAAAATAAAACTTAAACATGTATTTAATTCAAAATATAATTTCAATATTTATATAAAAAATATATAATTTAAACACGGTTTTAGATAAAATAAAAATTATATTTTATATTAATATTTAAAATAAAAAATTCAATTATATTTTATATTCTAAATGCACTCAAACCTAAATCTCAAAATACAACCCCACCCCTCCCTTTACCTTTACCTTCACCATCATCAACCCTTGCCTTCATTTTTTTTATATCTCACAGTAGCTGCTGACAATACAAGCCAAAGTAAATAAATTATAAAAATGTTGTTTATAATTTTATTTTTTTTCCTTTTTCCGCCACCTTAGTACCTTTCCTTTCAAAATTCTTTTGTAGATTCAGTCTTCTCTGTCCCCCTCAAAGCTTCAATGATTGCAACCTTTATGTCTTCAATCCTTTTTTGAGTCGTCTTCAATCTTGTAAGAGATTCGTTTGGGGATATGATGTCGGGAAGGTTATAAGGAATTTTAATTTAGGGTTAGGGTTCATTGATGAGAAATTGGGGGTGAGCGGTGGTTGACTGGTTATAAGAATTGGGGGTTAGGATTGCGTTAAAGATGAAATTGATTTTCTATTTTAAATATTAATAATAAAATCTATTCTTATTTTATTTTAAATATTAATAATAAGAATTGAGGGTTAGGATTGGTGGTTGACAAGTTTAACGAGCAACGAGTCGAATCAAATAACAAAATTTTTTAACAAACACGAGTTGAGTAATGTTCAACTCACGATCGACTCGCTTGATAATCATCCCTAACTACAATTATATATTATTTTTTAAAAATTTAAAAAAAATAATGGGACCTTTGAACTTATTTTACATTTAATGTGGTTTCTAAATTGAGAAAAATATTAATTTGTTCTTTTGATTAATTAAATTTAGTAATAATTGTTATGAGACTGACATAATAATTCACAATGTTGATGTTATAATATATGATAAACGATATATGATAGGCCATTATGAATAATGACATGTCATATGAGTTAAAAAAATAAAAAATGATTTATTTTATATATTATAAAATTTGATTATTTATTTAATCTTTTAGATAATTATAAATTATTTTAAATTTAAGATTTATAAATATTAAAATATACTAAAATAGATATAAAAATAATAAAAATGCTCATTTTATCATTAAAATAAAAAAATATCATAAGCTCTAAAATCGATAAATTATAAATTATTAAGAAATATTAGGTGTTTTGCATTCCAAGTACCAAAATATTCTAAAACATCTGATATAGACCCCATTGGTTGCTAGAGCAATTGGTGATTTGAGTATATGAGCATTTATTAATTAAGTTCTTACTTAGATATGGTTTGATCAGTTAATTAAATAGTTTTACATTTGTATCTTTTTTATACCTTAATTTATGTCTCATGTTTAAATTTGTTAAAAAATAAATTTTAAATCTCAACTCTAATTTTTTATATTCTAAACCTTAAACCCTAGAAATACACTTTACCTTTAATTCTCTAAACCCTAACCACAACTCTCAACCTTAAACCATATATCATAAATCTTTAATTTAAAGTGAAATTACAAATTGAGACATGAGAAAGATGTAGACGATTTACACTTCTTTTAGTGTGCTTAAAAATTAATTAATAATTAAAAACAATCAGTTAATCTAAGGGATACGACCTTAAGTTTCTTAATTAAATATAAAAATTTAAATTATAATATTATAAATATAAAAAATAAATTAAAAAATAAAATATACATTAATCGATTAATAAATCAGATATCAAATAAATAAAAAAAATTAATGAGTAGCTAATGATCTGTCCTAACTCCTAAACTAGTTATGAGGTTATAATCTTTGTGGATTTTATTTAACGACAATGACATTGACAGTGTTTGTTGGTAATGTGAAAAATAAAAGAAAAACACGAAGGCAACGGATGGGACAGAGAAAGCTTAAGAGATAGAGAGAGAATGGATTTTGGCTTAGATGAACGGAGCAGAAGGTAGGTGTCGTGTATGAATGTAATTCTGCGTTTGGGAATCATGAAAGACAGTGAAGAAAGCCTGCAAGAGAATCCAACACACAAACATGGAAAAGCGTAGGATTACGAAGCCAACACCATCCCCATAGATTCACAATCTGTTCCCAAATCCCATCCTTTTTATTCTCTGCATCCAGCCATCCAGCTTCAACATCATCACCTAGTGGTTTGGCGCTACACCTGCATGGAATATGTGGGGTTGAAGTTGAAGACGCCAAACTGTTCCTTTCTTCTACTTTACTTCACAACAAACCAATCTTCAAACTCTCAAAACAAAGCACAAGCTGTCTGTCTTTCATGGAGAGTAAAGGGTTCAGAAAACCAAATCTCACCCACAAGTCTTGCCTGGTTTACTGTTTATTCTCCCTCTTCCTTTTCCCAGTTTGCTTATTCCTTATCACTGGAATCACATGGCAACAGGGTTTGCTCTTTCTTCTCATCTAAAGAGATGTCGTATGCTGTATGCATTATAAGTTTATAACACTCTTGTTTTGGCCGCAGATATCAGGTTTCTACTGTTTGCTGAAGCTGCGGATACGATTTGTTCTCAGGTGAGCCAGTTCAGTATTAATTACTCTTAGCATAAGTTTTTCTGATCTTATAGTATAATCGTCCAAGAACGAACGATCTAGAAACCATTGTTAGAGGGTTGAAATTTCATTCAAGGAAAATGGGATTTTTTTACAGAATTAATAACAGTTTGGTTACAGACTTCTGATGCATAGAATGGAACCATATCAATAGAATATATAAAGGAAATATAAGAAAATTTAAAACTTTTAGAGGTACGACCGCCCAGCATCTTGTGTTCGTGCCTGCATACTCTATGACCAGGGCTTCTTCTCCATCAGAAAAAGAACAAAAAGAAATCAACACTTGTGAACCCTGCGACAGTACTGTAGAATTTACGGTTCTCTTCTTCTTAATTTTAACGAGTATCGGTAACTTGAGGTAGCAGAGCTCAGCGCCTTAACCCAGACCACGTACTGTCTTGGAATAGGTTATAAATTTGTATTCTTGTCGTCCCGTGAACATCGGTTGTTTCTCTCTGCTCAGACTCAGACCGCGCATGGTGTTTGTAGGGGCCATAGATTTTGGTTTTCATGTAGTAAATTATCAATGAGGAATCATTTTCCACAGGAAATTGGCCAGAAGGCCGAAGTGGGTGTAGCCGTTGGCATCCGAGTACACCCTTTAAACATGGCCAGGAGATTGTTGAGTGGCCCGGGATCGTCCCCGCCACGGTGCATCTCAAAATGCGGCAACTGCACACCATGCACACCTGTTCACGTGTCGGTGCCACCCGGAACGCCGGTCACCGCGGAGTATTATCCAGAAGCATGGAGGTGTAAATGTGGCAATAAGTTGTACATGCCGTGATGCTCGTATAATTTTGTTTGGTCATATCAATATATGAGTAGTGGTAGTGCATGTGACGATGGAGGGACCTAATTTGCTGGTTTTGCCGTGATGAAAAAAAAAGTTTTTTTTTAAAATTTTTTTTTGTTATTTTAAGTACATATATATGTAAATAATTGTAGCAGTTATATAGTATGTGTTAATTAACAATTGTTCAAAAGAGTAGCTTACTTAAAAAAATGGAAAATTCTATGTTATGGGTCTTAAAATAATGTAAACTTAATAGACATTATATAAATCATTATAAAAGTTTATTTATTTTTCTCTTTAATTTATCGTATCTTAAAATTTGTGTCTAAAAATTTACAATATTGATTCTTAAAAGTTTAATAATATTTATTTTACGATAGTTTAGTAGGTCGTTAATGTCCTTATAATGGTTAGGCATAGAATGAAAGAACTATACAGATTGTTTTGATTAAAGATATAAAAACTTTATATATATATATATATATAACCTTCTTTTAATATGAAAAAAATATTTTTAAAATATTTATATATAAATAAATATTTTTAATTAACCTCGAAAAGCATTAAAAATAAATAAATTATATATAAAAAAATGTTTATAAAATAGAAATAGTAGTAAAATCGAAAACAAAGAACGATACAATCGGAAACGGTTTTGACAATTTGGACGGTGATATTCAAACATTCAACAGGCTGTCCGATTTCCATCGAATAATCATATGCCACGTTTAACATAATTTTTTATTTTCTCAAATAAAAAAAATAAGTAAAAAAAGAAAAAAAAAAAGAAGCCGTGTTAAGACCAGAGAGTATTCCGCCTCCCCCCGAAATTTCCACCCAGAATTAAGAAATAATCTCTCGTTGAAATCCATATATATATTCATCTTCTCCGTTTGAAATTTGATTTCTTATACCACTACAACTCTTCCAAATAAAATCTTCAATTTTTTTAATTCTTGTTTTCTTCTGTTGAAATCCGCCGTTTGGGGTTCGATCTCTGGTTCCTCCACCTATGCCAGAGACCGAACATGTCCCAAATAATGCCCTCTTCGGCAAATACGAGATAGGCAGGCTTCTCGGTTGCGGCGCCTTCGCCAAGGTTTACCATGCCAGGAACGTCCGCACTGGAGTCAGCGTGGCCGTTAAGGTCATCAACAAGAAAAGGCTGCCCAGCCCCAACATGGCGTCCAACGTCAAACGGGAGATCTCTATCATGAGTCGCTTGAACCACCCTTACATCGTCAAGCTTCACGAGGTTTTGGCCACCAAAACCAAGATCTACGTCGTGATGGAGTTCGTCAAAGGTGGGGAATTGTTCGCTAAGGTTGCTAAAGGGAGGTTTAGCGAGGATCTCAGCCGCAAGTATTTCCAACAGCTCATCTCCGCCGTTGGGTACTGCCACGCTCGAGGGATTTTCCACCGTGATCTGAAACCCGAGAACCTCCTCCTCGACGAGAACGGGAACCTGAAGGTCTCGGATTTCGGTCTCAGTGCCGTTACCGATCAGATTCGAGCCGACGGCATGCTGCACACCTTATGTGGGACCCCTGCTTACGTGGCGCCGGAGATCTTGTCAAAGAAGGGGTACGATGGAGCTAAGGTGGACGTCTGGTCATGCGGCGTCATTCTCTTCGTGCTGCACGCAGGTTACTTGCCTTTTAACGATCCCAATCTCATGGTTATGTACAAGAAGATCTACACAGGCGAGTTCAAGTGTCCCAAATGGATGTCCGACGATACAAAACGTTTCCTATCTCGGCTTCTGGATACGAATCCCGACACGAGGATCACGATTGACGAGATCCTCATGGATCCATGGTTCAGCAAGGGCTACAATGAACCCAAATTCCACGAGGAACAAGTGAAGGATGAAGCACATGTCAAAAGCTTGGAATTGAACGCATTCGATTTGATATCTTTCTCATCTGGCTTGGACCTATCGGCGCTGTTAGACGAATCACATGATTACGGTGAACGTTTCGTGTTAAGAGAGGCCCCGGAGAAATTGGTGGAGAAAGTGAAGGAAGTAGGCAAGGTCGAGAGGTTGAGGGTGAAGAAGGGGAAATCCTTGGGTGTTGAATTGGAGGGAAAAGGCGGAAATTTCGGTGTCGCCTTCGAGGTCTACCGTTTAACAAAAGATCTGGTCTTGGTCGAAGCCAAGAGGACAGGCAATGATGTGAACTGGTACAAGGAATTCTGGAACAACAAGATGAAGCCTGCCCTGGTGGAAACATAAACATGAGATGTGTTGTTAGTTTCAATCTTGTTGTTTTTCTTGTGTTTTTTATTGTTGTTCTGAGTTGAATAAACGGGAAGAATACAGACAATGTAGGAGTTTTCTTTCCATGAGGCGAGGAAAAGGAAGATTGAAGCTTACTACTACGTGCAGTAATTACCTTGCTGTATGTTAGCAGAAATTTGGTGGATCATCGCATGTTCCCCGACTGCTACGGTTTACTATCGTATTCCAGTCTAGTCTATTCTTTGTACCCTTCCATTTTGTGTACATAAGAGAAGCGGACACAGAGGAATAAATAATTTATGGTGATTTTATATAACCTCTTATATATAATTTATTAGTTAATTTAAATTAAATTTTACAAAAAATTATTATAAAACTTTGGTCTAATTTTTTTTATTATTCACGACTCATCAGGTTATATCGAAATGACCATAATATTTTAAAAAAAAACTAACGGATGATGTGATCGTTAAAAATAAAATAAAATAATTATATATTTATTTTTTGTTATTCATAAGTTTTTTAAATTTATTCTTAATTTTATTATAATAAAATAATATAATTATTTAATTATTTCCAATATTAATGTATAGTGTCAGGGATAAAAATTTATAAATTTATAAATAATAATATTATAAAACAATTGTAAATTAAAAAAAAAAACATAAGCAGATATAAAAAAATAAAATACACATAGAAGAATTCTCTTAATTTAACCCTAAGCTTCTAAATTTGTGGGTCAATTCATTTATTCAGCGACAATGGCTGGCCCATTCTCAAATCTTCCCACTTCAAATTAGGGCAGAACCACCACGAAGAGAAAACAAAACCCAAAAACACAGAAAGCGGCAAAGGCTAGTCTTGCCGTTCATGGAGGTTTAAAACGCAAGAAAATTTGTTCACAAGGTACGATATAGTTTATTTTCCTGTTCCTAGAACTGTGTTTTCTGTTCTGGTGAACTGGGAAGTTGAGAATGTCTGAAAAGACAGGCTTCAATCTTAAGCTCAAGAAAAAACCAAAGATTTCCATGGGGAAACCTAAGAATTACATTAGCAGGGAAGGCACTAGACCTAGTTTTGAAAAGGGCGGTGTCACTGGTGGGAATAGCAACTCTAATAGTAGAAAATTTAAGGGTAGAAATGATGGGAGAAGAAAGGGAGTTGATTCTGATCAGTTAATCTCGTTTAAGATTGATAAGAATTTAGAGGCAACCCAAAGGAAAGCTTCATCTGGAAAACACTCGAAGATGGTCAATAGTGGCTTAAACAAATGGAGGAAAGGCAATGGCAAAGTTTCCCCTCCATTAGAGAATGTTAATAGTACAGGTAAAGCTACTTCTCGTAAGCCTAAGAATGTCAGCAAAACTGCCAAAGAAGTAGCTGAAAATGATTCATCAAAGAAGCATGGCATTGCTAATGCCAGAGCCAACTCAACTAAGCGCTTGAAAAAGAGCTTAAAAACTGATTCTGAGGTTGTAGAGGAGAAGCCAAAGAAAAAGAAGAGAATTCGCTTAGATCCTTATGATACATCAAACAAACGGCTAGATGACGGTACTGCAATTGATGGTCAGTGTTTCCTTACACTTCACCAAATTTGTCTGGTGTTCTTATTATACTTGTTTGAAGTGGATTTGTTTTTGTTTGAACTTATTTTATTGTTGTTTGTTCTTTATTCCTCTCTAGAATGTAAAAAAGATAAGAAAAAGGATTTGGATGAAAATGCTCCCATGTCAAAGAATGCGCAGTTCCGCGGAATACAGCCGAGTCCCTCCATCCTTTCCTTTGTAGAAGATAATGTAATTTGTACCTCTAGTGACTTGAGATGTTTGGATACTACATTCACATCGTTTTATCAATTCTGCATTATGAATTTTGAATACCATTTGCAGTTGTTAGGGCGGAGACGAACTATTGAGATCCAGAGAGCAGGCTATAATACTGACCTTTCTGCCCCATTAGACAATATCCCTTTCTCTACCAATCCTGAAAGGGAACGCATTGAGGAAAATGTACGTTTTTTTTTTATTAATGTGATAATGAGCTTAAAGTTACTCCTTTTGCTGCTGTGTTCATATATAGACTATCGTTTTTGCAGATATTTAGGAACAAGTTGGAGTTTTTCGCCGCTGCAAAGGTTTCATCATCATTTCCCGCACCTGACATTCCAGAGATTGCATTTGCAGGTAGGTACCTGATATTTTTCATTCTTTCCTTCAATATTTGTTGGTTTTATTGTAGGCTTTCGTTTTTTGGTTACTGTACACTTTACTTGTTGATGAGTTCAAAAGTGTGGTTTCTCAGTATAACATGCTAACGAGTAATGTCTCATACCTATTGAAAGAGTATAATTATCAATCTATACTATTGTAAGTATCAAACTGGAAAGTTGTGTCCTGGGAACTATAGCAACCATGCTCTCTGTATCTGTACTCTTTCCAAGATTGTGTGTAGGGGACTTATGATGAAACTGCTGGAATGACTTTATTTCTCTGTCTGTGTGCTTTCTTTCATAATCCAATTTTTATTGTGTTCTATAAGAGATGGATCATCTTATTAGCACATTAAGCTGGTTTGACACTTTGCTTACCATCTGATCAATCTTTTGTTTTAATGTCCCATACGACAACTTGTAGTCTGTAAAAGCTTATCTACATATATTCATGTTAAGAATAATACATCTTTTTCGCTTGTTAGGGAGGTCAAATGTTGGGAAGTCATCTCTACTCAATGCGCTTACCAGACAATGGGGTGTTGTACGGACATCAGACAAACCAGGCCACACTCAAGTGCTCCCAATTTTCTTAAAACTATGTTTTCAATTTCCTGGTAACATATCTTTCCTGCAGAGGTTAAAGCTGATTTGTTGCAGAGTATTAATTTCTTCAAGTTGGGATCAAAGTTCTGCTTGGTTGATTTGCCTGGCTATGGCTTTGCCTATGCAAAGGAAGAAGTTAAGGAGGCATGGGAAGACCTGGTGAGTACCTGATGTTTGGATCCATGCATCCAGCCTTTTCATGCAGCCATTTTTTATATTTTATTTAACCTTTCCATTTTTTAACACCTTATTGGTGTGGAACACCATAATTAATCCGTGACAGTCCCTAGTTATCAGATTGCTGGCAAGCATGATTATTTTGTCTGTTGTTGGACAAGGTAGACATTTCCTTTCACTGAACCGTTCAAGTGTTAGGCAGGTTTTGTGTGCACTGATAATTCACAATGGGAGGCTGAACTTATTTGTTTGGAATGTTTTCTGAGTTGAAAGCTCGAGAACTTATTTAAAGAAATCTGAGTCTAGGCTTTATGGTTTTTCCTTGTTGTTAATTTCTAGTCAAAACCGATAACCTCTTGCAATTAAGATACTTGTTAACTGTTAAAACTTGCAGGTGAAGGAGTATGTTTCAACAAGAATTGGTCTAAAACGAGTGTGCCTTCTCATTGATACAAAGTGGGGTATGAAGCCTAGAGATAATGAACTCATTGATTTAATGGAAAGGTATATATCTTCTCCATATCAAGTTGGCGACTTTTAAGCCTGTAATTCTAATTTAATTTCATAAAAATGCATTTAAGGAAGACGAAATTAAATTTGGTATTATAGCTGCATCTTGTTAGGTAGTCTGAGTTGCCTCCTCTCCCTGGATAAAAAGTAGATTAAAATCTTTTATTGTACAAGATGAGGATTTTGGTTGATGAGGCATTCAAAGGAGTGCAAATGCCTAAGAGTTGAGATTCAAGAGGAAAAAGGAGGGGAGGTAAAGATCATTATTTGCCGATCTGGTGCTGCTAGTGCTACTACCTTAGACGAAATTGTATGACTTGGCAGCGATCTTGCTTGTTGATGTTTATGCATAAGAGGGAACATGAGCCACACTTGGAGTATTGCATGTACTTATTTATTTTGTTGGTTTTTCATTTATCTATTTACAGATCTCAAACAAAATACCAAATTGTCTTAACCAAGACAGATACGGTGTTCCCAATTGATGTAGCACGCCGTGCAATGCAAATCGAAGAGGTGATTTTATGCATTGATGTTTTACGTTTTCATTGAAATTAGCATCTTACCTCTGAGACTGACCAGTCACTAAAATCCATATGGCTTTGCAGAGCCTCAATGCGAATAGATCTCTCGTTCAACCTGTGGTATAAAGAAACAAACTTGTTTACCTATTAGATGCTCTAAAAATTATTGAGTAGGATGCCTATGTAAAATGTATATTGGTTTTATTTTCAGATGATGGTGAGCTCAAAATCTGGAGCTGGTATCCGAAGTTTAAGAACCATCTTATCTAAGATCGCTAGGTTTGCCAAGCTCTAATTTCGGCCAGGTGGTTATTTTACTTCTTGTCCATAATGTGTCATGTAGTTCCTTAATTGTTCATGAAATTAAAAACATTTTGGTTTCTTTAGATGTTAACTAATGAAAAATTTCCCCAAACCTGTAAACTGTGATTGGCAGGAATCAGTTACTAAATGCGTCAGGAATGGCTTCCAACATGACAGATTTACCTTTTCCCTTGTTTTATGTTTTGTCTTAAATTTTAACCTTAACTCATTGTTTTGAGTTTTATTTTTTGCTGCTGCTTTAATAGTAATAAAGTTTGCAGGTGTAACTAGTTTAGAGTTGGCAGAAGTTGATATATACATTTCTGGACCTGCTCTTGTCAATTGTTAAACAGGAATTGATATTATTATGGAGAGGAGTCCCCACTCTTTCTGTAGCATTTAAAAAAACCCTTAAAAACAAAGCTTTAGGGCTAAGATACTTGCTATAAAGAAGGTGCCAGATGTTTTGAGTGTAAGCTTGGTATTTCCCTAAAGAAAAGGCAAAAATGAAGCTGTGGGTTCGTTCATCAGATGCCGTGTGCAAATCGTTTATTTTTTTTTCATGTCTTCATTCGTGTTTTCGTTTTAAATTAGAAGGTTTAGTGTTCTAGGTTAGGGGTTTTAGTTAGGGTTTAGAGAATTAGGGATATATGTATTTTTTAAGGTATAGGGTGTAGGTTTAGGATATAGAAAATAAGGGTTAGAGTTTAAAATTTATTTTTTTAATTTTTTTTAATAAATGCTACTTTATTTTTATTAAATCCATAGAAAATTATAATTACATCGTAATCAAAAAATAAAATAATTGAATTAAAAATCTAAAAAAATTTACACTTCTAAAAAAAATCTTAAGAAAATAAGCAGACCAATAAAATTCAGAAGTTTCCTGAATTTGTTTGTCTCTGTTCAAATGACACGCATAGTGAGAGGAATTGTAACGATCCAAACTGTCGTGCAAAAAATATCGCTACTCAGGATTGATTTTATCAGCAAACAACTATCAACCTAGTGGGGATAAGTCTTTCTAAGTGACCACCAACAAAAACAATAAATCAGAAATTAGCATCAATTGAATCTTTGTGTGAACAATAATCTATCGCAAAAACAGATGAATCAAATCCCAAAATAAAAATAAAAACATATCACTAGAATAAAAAAAGTGTGTCACACAGACAGAAAAATAGAGATCTTTATTAAAATAAAATAAGAAAAAGTAATGGATCCGATGATCGATAACCAATACTAAAATTGATTGTTGACCATCGATAAAAAAATAATCCGAAAAAATAAAATTTTAAATTTTAAAATCTTTTAATAAATCTTAAATTTAAAATTTAACAAGTTTGTATATTATTTTTTTCCAACTAAAAGTTGCTTAAGCTTTGAAGTTTATTCTTACAAGTTAAAAAGATTGTATCAAATTCAGATGTGACATGGGATAGAAGTAGCTACTAAAGATATTGATTTTGTTATTTATCGTTAAAATTATTTTTTTATTATTTTTAAATTTTTAATAAATTAATATTATCATTGTTTTTGTTTTTATGAAACGTTTATTGACATTTATTTTTGTATTTTGACATGTTTTTTTTATTCGATTATTTTGACCGTTCTTTTTTAAATTTCTTTCGAGATTAGATTTAATAATATTACAACCGATTGCAACATCATTTATTTGTAAAACTATTGATCTTTCTTATTTTGAATCTTTAAATTGAATTTGGATACGTAATATATGATCATAAAGAGTTTCTCATGATACTCGAATTTGAATTTTTTGTTTTCTCGATAATTTATCAATAGATTAATAATATTTTGAGATTTGTTTACCGTTCCAGTCAATTTTGTTCATACCTATTTTTCGATTGAGTATTTTAAATGAGTTTTAACCTTTCATGTAAGGTTTTTGTCGGATCTAAAGTGATTAATTTTAAGAAAGTATTTAAATTATATATTTAATTTATAACGATAGTTATAAATTTTTATTATAATTGAGGGTATTTTTCCTGCTTAATAAAACTACTATCTTCTTTTCGAAAAATAGGATCAAATCAAAGTATGAAACGATAGTCAGCTATCAGTTATGTTTGCCAGAGGACAGTAGCTTTACTGAAACAGGCTTTATACTTCGTAGGAAGAGCAAAACAAAAGGTTCAAAAACATAGTATAGCAATGTACAAACACAAAGATATCTAGAGAAGTTAGCAGTTTAAGGTCTGTCATAACTGCTGCTGCTGGAGGCAGAGCTAGAATCATTCTGTTGTCGAGGCTGCTCCTGCTGTTCCTCGTGTTGCAGCCTCTGTTGTTGTTGTTGATGATGATCACCCTGCCAAACCCATACGACATCTTGGAGAGCAGGCTTCATATCCTCTTTTACTATCTTCTGATATTCCAAAGTGTCTCCGTTAGATTTCTTAATCTCCACCAGATGAAACGTGGGAGTCACTTGAAAGATCTCCGCATCGATTGACAGGATCCCTTTTCGACCCTCCTTGAGCCGTTCTATTTTCCACACACCTCTATCCTTCTTGTTCACCTGTAGTCTCAAAAGTCTAGCAGCTTCTTCTAGCTTAGAGATGATGACTGAGGCAGGTTGTTTAGATGAAAATCTCGCTTCTCTCTTTTCAGAAATTCCTTCGAACAATCCTGACAAGTCAAAACCATCTGAAAGCGATATAATATCAAAAGCGTTTAAGTTCGGAAGTTGAATTGATTCTTGTCTAGTCTCAACATTGTCATTGAGAAGCTTGTTCATTTCCCGTTTCAGGTTTTTTCAGTTCGGCATTCAATCCTTTCTTAAACCAACCACCCCTAATCTTAGACATTGGAATCCTAGAAGTTGGGTTTGGATCCAACATCTTAGACACCAGCCTGCGAACTTCCGAAGGGAACCAGCTAGGAAATCTGAACTCTGCTCTGCCAATTCTCCTATACATGTCCATCAAGTTTGAATCATGAAATGGAAGATAACCCTGCCAGTAAGACATATAACACCACTCCGCAAGACCAAATATCAGCTGCTACTCCATCATAACCTTTTCTGTTGATCACTTCAGGAGCAACATATGCAGGCGTACCACAAGTAGTATGAAGCAGGCCATCTTGACGCTTTGATTCTGCTAGCGCACTTAACCCAAAGTCAGAGACCTTTAGATTCTCACATTCTCATCCAACAGCAGGTTCTCAGGCTTTATATCACGGTGATAAACACCCCTACTATGGCAAAAATCATCTGCATTGATCAGCTGAATCAAATACTTTCTTGCAACATCAACCTTTAGTCTTCCATTAGCAATTTTGTCAAATAGTTCTCCACCTTTGCAGTATTCCATGGCAAAAAAAATCTTAGTTTTGGTGGCCATTACCTCATAAAGCTGTACAATATTAGGATGTCTAGCAATTCTCATCACTGAAATCTTTTGCTTGATCTGATTAATCGTTCCAACCTTGGTGACCTTTTCTTTGTCTATCACTTTTATGGCTACACTCTGGTTGGTTCGTATACTCCTCGCATAATACACCTTCGCAAAGGTACCTTGGCCGAGTAACCGCCCGATTTCATATCTTCGGGTCCATACACTCGGTTTATTTTCCATTATAAACTAACCTATTGTATAGCAATATCAAGTAACCCTTTCAAGCACAGATTCTGCAATGTACAGAGCAGATAGTATCCTAATATATCAAGCTCAACCGTCTCCGCAAAGTTCATGTAAAACCATAAACGGCACTCCAAATCCAATATCATCAAAGATGAAAAGGGTCGGATCATGAAAAGCAGTAAGCTCACCAACTTCAAAGATGGAATTTTGAAGGATGAGGCGCATCTTCCAGCATTCCTGGGTTTTTTACTCTCCTTGAAAACGAACTTAAGAACCCTGAAAGGATGTTCCAAAGGATATCTAAAGGACACTCGATCGAAAATCAATTCGAAAGCCAAGAGAAGCATCAACAAAAGAAAGGAAAACAGAAGGAAACCCCCCCCAGAAAGATGGCAACATACAGTTCATCTTTTCTAGCTATTGCCCACACATGAAATTAAGCTCAATCCAAATACAAGCTCAGCTAGATAATTCCATATTCATTTCGCATTGAAACAGAACATAGGGTGGCAGATTTTACCCCCCAGAAGGAAGATTGTACGTAGAAGATTGAGGAAATAAGAAGTCAAACAAGATCCCACCATCAAAATCAAATACTTCAATAAATCCCTCGTAACAAAGAGAATACCTTTCTTTCCCTGGGTTTCGGAGGACGAACACTGATCCCAATCCTGGACGTGATTCTGTTGAAAGTTAAAAGATCAGAGCTTTATTTACATCACACTTTTGTATCTGGTGAAAACACTAGTTTAATGAAGTGGAGAAGGAGTTAAAGATACGGACATACGGTATGAACAAGATCATATTAAGATTGATTCTTATGTTTCTGTTGAAATCAGATCCAGAAGTACTGTAGAAATTGAATAAGTAATTCCATTAGAAACATCCAGAATTTTCTGTTACACGGGAACGAGAGAGAAAAAAAAAATAAAAGCGGAACCCAACGGATGTTTTTTCTGTTTTCTTTTGTAATGCGTCGTCGTTTTGTTGACACTACACACTAATTTTGAGGGTTTTTTTTTTCTCTATTTTATTCATATTTTGTTTTTAAGGTAAAAAGGTAATTTGATGTATTAAAAAATTGTTGAAAATAAAATAAATATATAAGAGTAATATTTTTTTTATAAAATTGAATGAATGATCATTAGTAGACTGATAAATGATTTGTATATAGATCTAATTTATGCTTGATTGTTAAATATTATTTTTTTAAATTAAAATTATAAAACAAGAGTAAAAAGAATGTTAATATTTTTTTAGATTATAAGTTATAGGTATTGTGATTAAAGAGAGAAAAAAACATTTCGTTTTTGTTAATTATTATGCATAAATACGATATCAGAATCTGTCCAAATTTTATTAAATTATTTTAAATTATAATTAAATTAATAGAATATATTAATTTTAGAGATTAAAAATTTCTGGTTTAATATATTTTTACCCTAAATCAATACATATTTTATTAATTTATCCTTTAATTTTTTTTTATTCGTTGTGCCTCCCATATTGTTCGTGACGGTATCTAGAATTAATTTGTGTCTTCAGCTAATTTGGCCACAGTTTTAATCAATTTCAGTTACTCATCTGAACTTTGTGAGAAATTCATTTGTAATGCCTCGATTTGGGAAGTGACTATAACATACGGACCAACATAAAATTTTTATGCTAGAGGTATAATTTTTTAGAAAATTATATTAAAAATTTAAGATATAAAATTAGATAATTAATACAAAATATAAAAAATATAAGTTCTAAATTTTTTATTACTGCGATCTCACAACAGCACCATTCGGTTCATCTAAGGATGGGTACGGAATCCGAATCTGACGAGTTTTGGTTCGTTTCGATTCGATTGGGTTGGATATTTTTTAGAAAATTTGAGTTCAAGTTGGGTCAGATTGGGTTTTTTAAAAGGTGATCTTAGGTCGGATTTAGGTTTAGGGTGAAAAAATCGACCCAACTCGACTCGAGATTAACAGTGTAATTTTTCTATATATATTAAGAATATTTTATATAATTAGGTCATTAAAATTATTTTTTATAATTAGGTCCCTAAAATTTTATTTTTTTACAGTTAGATCCTAAAAATCTATTTTTTTTACAATTAAGTCCCTAAATTTTATTTTTTTAATAATTCAGGTCGGATTTTAAAACTTAAGAATTGGGTCAGATTGAATTTTCATCCTAAATCTGGGTCGGGTCGGATGGCATGTGAAGAGTATGATTCTTTGAGTCGGGTATGAAAGGATCAAATATTCGATCCAACCCGACCCGTGTCTATCTCTAAGTTCCCTGATGAAGAGTACGTATGATATATCCTTTGATTAAAATTAATTTTTGGTCGATATACGTACTGCTTCCAGACCAATCCCAGTAATTACGGACGAATTATAATTGCCAGCTATGTTTCAGTAACGTAGCTCTAGTCTTGAAATTTAAGGACAGGAATCGGCCTCGGCGTTATAATGTTCTTTTATGTTGATCTGGGATGTCGTGTTCATGAAAATGCATATAAGGTTGTAACTTGTAATGTTCTTTAGTAGTAAGTACCCTACAGGAACAGAGCATAATGGAATTTTAAGGAGCTTTGGTCCCTTAAAATTTTTATATTTATTTTTCTATTTTAAAAATTTAATTTAATCTTTTAAATTTTGGTTTTATAAAAATTGAAACTATTTATAGAATTTAAATATTATATATATTAGACGTCGTTATTTGTCATTTGATTTTAAATTAAAATATTTAATAATTTTTATATTTTTAAAGTTTAGTAATTTTAACTTCTAATATCTGATATCCACTCCGTCGTTGTTACCCTATGCATATGCAATCTGAATGAGTTTTTTCGTTGTTATAACGGGTAAAAATCATGTTTCTTTCTCATACTTTTTTTGAATTTTTTTAAATTTTTTTTTTTTAACCCTAACTCTTATTTTTTATATTCTAAACCACAGACCCTAAAAAATATATCTTACTCTTAATTCCCTAAATCTTACCTATAACATCTAACCTTAAACCCTAAATCTTAAATTCTCTAATATAAAACAAAGTCATAAAAAGAAAACAAAAAAAATTAGATGATTTTCACCCAATTATAACACACGTTTATCATTCAAAACAAGATTAATGGAACAAGCCCACGCACCGACAATTTACCTTACGGTGTATTTTTGTGACTTCTGCTTCTTTGTTTTCAGTGGAAATGGAATTATATTACATATACAAATCTAGGAATACAAACACTTGCTGTCGGTCATCCTATGTGGGTGTAAAATTGGCTATTCAGATAGATTTAAGGTTGAATTAAATTATTTTAAGTCAGATCATATTAGAATTATATCGAATTAAGTTAATTGTTTGACTCGAGTTGGATTAAGTTTGAGTTGGCTCTTGATTGGTTCAATTCTAGGTTGATCTCAACTCAAACTCGATTTGGATTCGAGTATCAGGTCAAGTTCAAATATGGTCACGTTGGTTCAAATCAAGATTAAATCGGTTATATCAGTTTCATATGAAGTTCAGGTCGAGTCAAGTTTATTTTATATAAAATTTGGGTTGAGTTAATAATAGAACGGGTAATATTCGATCTCGAATTATATCAATTTAGGTTATATCGAATATTTACTAGGGAATATAAATAACAATGCCAAAATACCTCTAAAGGAGGGAAATCATGTGCAAAATGCGTACCTCTATTTCTAATCTATCCCATTCAAAGGGAACATGATGCATCGATCTAATCTATGAGTGCCCATTAATGTGGAACAATTTAATGACATGGGTTTATTTTACGTTTAAGTCAACATAATGACATGGGTGGGGGAACAATTTAATTTCCTTTATATCACCCTAATTGGTTTGTATAGGCATTTAATAATCCCTGGCCTCACATCACCCTCTTGTTCTAATATATTTTAAATTCCATAGTATGAAGAAACATGTAATGTTCCGACTTCTGAGTCATTTTCTGGTTATATAAATTTGAAATCTAGAAGTTTTCTACTTAAAATGTCTTAAAATAGTCCCTTCGATGCACCATTAACCTTGTAAAATACAATACCAGTTCCTCCTTGGCCATATCTACTAAAAATGCATACCAGCAGCTTGTATGTTTCCCACCAGTCCCTCGGAGTCAAGCAGCACCATGATTTCTTCCCCAGACGTTCGAGAAGAGAGGTTCACTATGATTATGATGAAGGAGCAACCGCGTCAGTTCCATTCAATTGGGAGTCTGAACCAGGCACTCCTAAAGTAAAGTGTCGCGAAATCCCCCGTCTGCCTCCTCTAACACCCCCACCGTCCTACTTTCATGCCACCCCGAAGAGAACCGTTCAAGACCACTCGAAGCCGAAGCTGCTCGATATCATATTGCCTAAGCGTCTGAGGAGAAAACATCGTGTGCAACTTTCTCCTGCCTCCTCCTCCTCCTCGTCAGCCTCTTCGTCTCGTTCTTCGTCACCATGGCCAAGATCGTATTCAGTTCCATCATCACCCATAGGGGCATCAAACGAGTTTCCAAGAGCGAAATTATTCTCCGGTTCAAGGGCTAAGAAGGAAGAGCAGGAATACGAATACTCTGTTTCTACTCCTTGTTTTGGTGGTGGAGCAAGAGCCAGGTCTCTAGGCTTCTGTTCGACAATGCTCAAGTCCTTTCATAGAGATAAATAAGCCATCGCCCATGCATATTTGTGTGGAGCTTTGGGTTTTTACGTATGGTTTTATAAGTGTAATCCCCAGTGAGTGAGTGTTGCAAAATCAAGTCGCTTTTTTTGTTTGCAATTTCAAATAGATGCTGTTGATCCAGTATCGATTGGAAAATGTGAAATGTTATCTAAATCTTCTACTTCTTTCGCACTGCATTTGCCTTTTACGTCTTACGATTCTTCCAGAGCTGTTGTGCTTAGGAATATAGGATTCGATTAGCATGAAATGTATTTGGGTGCAAGCTTTTTTTGTATGCCTTTATTTATACTTTCACTTCAAATTAAAGGTTTAGGGTTTAAAGTTAAGGGTTGTGTTTAGAACTTTGGAAATTAGGGGTAGAGTGTATTTTTTAGGGCGTAGGATTTAGGGTTTAGGATATAAAAGTTAAAGATTAGGGTTTAAAAATCAAATTTTAAAAATTTTTAACAGAAAATATGAACGAAGGAATAGTAGAAGAGATAGATTAGGATTAACTACAAGATAAATCCTCGAATTACCTCTTTTCAAAATTGACGCTTATTTTTTTGAAAATAAATAACACTTTTATTTACACCCGTTTTAAATTCAATTTATAAAAAATCCCACCAAAATCATAACTATACACGTAGATTTTTTACTTTTATTTTAAAATAAATTAAAAATATCTTAAAAAATTTAAAAATTATAAAATAATTTCAAATTTTTAACATCCCAAAACCTCAAAATTAGCACCATTATTGCTTCTGATGGCTTTACGGGACCTGCCACTACCGTGATACTTTCACCCATTTTTCCAATCATCTATCATCAGTAATTGATGATGAATGTGTTAATTCAAACGACAAACACAAAAGATTTAAATTATTTGATATTCGATCAATATGTATTTTTTTAGTTACAAGTAATGAGTTTTTTTAAAAATAGGCGAGATTTTCGACGATAAAGACCGTAAGATTCGACGAAATTATCAATAACGATAATGATGTTAATATTAAGATTTTAGATCACTGTAGATTTGGGATTTTTTTTAAGAATCCTTATTTTTTTTAAAAAATATTCTCTATTTTCAATTTTTTATTTTTTTATAAAAATTAAAATAAAAAGATATATACCAAATTCAGATTGGATAATATTTTTAACGTGTTACCTTAAAATAATATTTAAATGAACTTTAAGTATATATTTTAAATAAAAAATATTAACCATCTATTTTATTTAAAAGAAATTAAGTTTTAATAAAAAAAATCTGCACCAAATTTATAGTTAAGCCAATCTTTTTCAGCATAAAATTTTCAATTTTATAATACGCATCATCCTTTTTTTATCATATGTTTAATTTTTACTGAGTAAAGTGATGTTTCTATTGAGCATCAATTGGCGAGTTTCAAATGTTATATCCACCATGTTAAGTCACATGGTTGCATCTTTGAACTTCGCTGGTGGTTTATAGGGATGTAAAAACAGTTATTCGGATGGGTTTTAGGTTGGGTAAAATTGGATACAAGTCATTTTAAGTTGATTTGATGTTTTTACTCGATTCGGGTCGGGTCGGGTCGGGTGCGAGTCCATTTCAGGTTAGATCCATTTCAGGTCGGGTCCGTTTCAGGTTGGATCCATTTCAGATCGGGTTCAAATCGGAGAATTGACAGTTTCATTTCAGGTCGGGTCCATTCAGTTCGGTTGTATTTCAGGTCGGGTCTATTTCAGTTCGGTTGTATTTCAGGTCGGGTTCATTTCAGGTCAGGTTCATTTCAAGTCGGTTTTGTTTCAGGTTGAATTAATTTTGATTTTATATTCATAGTAATTTAAATTATTAATTTTGATTTTGTATAAATACATAAAAAACGAATAAATATTAGACCATAAAGTTAAAGATTAAATTTTTGAAATTTTTTTAAAAAATCAACATTAACATGTAAGGACTCAATTACAAAAAATAAAAATTAGAAACATTAAAGTAAATTGAAAAAATCAATAATAATCAATTAAAAAAATAACTTGTAAGTTATAAGGACTAAACTACAAAAATTATAACTTAATAATAATAATTAAATGTATTAAAAATTTATCTTTAATACATTATAAATTTATAATTATACTATAATTTAATATATTTCAAAAATTAAAAATAAATTTTAGACAATATATAAAATTTATACTATAAATAAAATAATAGTATATATAAAATTAATACTATCTAAGAAATTTATACTATACGTAGAAAATGTACTATAAAAAGGACTAATACTATTTTTAGAAATAGAATAATATTATACATGGATTAACAATATATATATAATAATACTATTTTTTGAAGTAAAATAATACTATTTTTGAAAGTAAAATAATACTAAAATAAGGAATAATACTATTTATGGCATAATATCATTTATGGAATAATACTATTTTTGCAAATAGAATAATACAATAAATAAATTAATACTATATATATATGGAAAATAAAATTATAATATCTATTAAAATATGATATATATTACACTATATATAATATATTAGTAATTTAATAACTAATATAAGTATTTATATAATATATATTGATAATTAGATGTTTAATAATTAGATATGTTATATGTATAATGTATGTATAATATATTTATAATATATACAGTTATTAATTATACATAATACATAACTACATAAGTACATTCTAGCATGCATATATATAATATATGTATCAATGTATGTTATATATATATATGTATAGTGATAGTAGATTAGTATTTAGTAGTAGTAATAATATTATACATAGTACATTAATATATATATATATATATATATATATCAACAATTCAATATATCATATATGTATATTATATGTATATGCATATATAATAATTAATAAATGTATATTATATGCTATGTATATATAACATATGTATAATTGTATATAGTAATCAGTATATAGTACATGTATATATGTATATATATCGTATATGTATGTTATATCAATATGTAATTATAAATTATGTATACGTATATATACATTAGTATGTAGTACATAGATGTATCATGTATGCTATAATCTATATGTATATGTATTATATATATATATGTTATATGTATATATATATATATATATATATATAATAATATTATACATATATCATACATGTTAACATGTATATTAATTTTTAATATATAGAGTGTATGATATAAATATATATTATAATATACATTATATATACTTTAATGTATGCTTATAGTATATAATATAATATGTATTATATGTTTTACATATTATAGTATATAATATTTATGTTGTATAATATAAAGTATATATTATACTTTAATGCATATATGTATGTATATGTATATACTTTAATATATATATATTAATGTATTATGTATATATATTTGATATATTTACTATTAAATTCTAAATATAAATCTAAAATGTAAAAAAATAAATTTAAATTGACATAAAATAAATCAAATTAAAATTAAAAAAATAAAGTTTTAAGAGTAATATTTTTAAATTAGTACAGACTTAAAGTGATAATAACCTTTAAAAAATGAGCGAACAAATTCCTTTGTATTTTTTATTTATACATATATATAATTTATTTTATACCCATGTTATATGTACATATATATATATCATGTATACCACTTTTATATTTTTTTATTTTATTTTAAAATTGTTAAATTCACTAACAAAAATTCATTTTTTTTCGTTAATTTTGATTTCGCCCTAAAATCAAAAAAATCTTTCAAATTTAAATCCCCCACCCCATCAAATTAACCCTCCCCCTCCCCCCCACCCCCAGTTCCCTCCCCCTCCCCCCCACCCCCAAAATCAAAATTCCTCTCCAAAAAATTCAAAATCGCCCACCCACCCCGCCTAAAATCCAAATTTCCCTCTAAAATCAAAAAAAAAAATCCCTCAAAATTTTAATGTTAGATTTACTTCAAATATATATATATATATATATATATTAGATGTATATATTAATATATATATATATATTTATTTTTTATATATGTATATATATTATGTATATAATATACATTAATATATAATATATAATATAATTTAATATATATGATATACGTATATATATTATATTTTATGTATTAATGTATTATATATATACTTAAATGTATACTAATATATATTTAATTTGTTTATGAGTCAACGTATGTATATTATTAATATAATGTATGTATTTAATTTAAAATTAAAATTAAATACATTAAAACTAAATAAAATAATAAATTAATTAATTTAACTAAATATGTAATACTATATTTAAATATTAATCCTAAATTAATTCTCATGTTTAATTCTATTTTTTAAGCTTAATTATATTTAACAATATTTTAAATTCATCCAATTATAGTATATTTAATTATATGTCATGTAAATATTAAGTTTTGTTAATATTAGTTTAGGTCAATAACAGGTCGGGTACAAAACAAGTCGGATCATTTATCAGGTCGGGTTCAAAACAGGTCGAGTTCAAAACAGGTTAGGTAAAATCAGGTCTCGGGTCGATTCAGTCGGGTAACATTGGTTATTTGCCAGGTCAGACTCGGGTTCGGGTTCGTTTCAGTCGGATACAGGTCGGGTTTCAGGTCTACAGTAACAAGTTAAAATCGGGTTCATGTCATTCTCCGTCGGATACAGTTCGGGTTCGGTTACTACAGTAATAGGTCCAACTCGGGTTCGGGTCAACAACAGTCGAATACAGATCAGGTTCGGGTCATTACATCCTCAGGTCAAAACAAGTTATGACTCGAACAGGTTTCAGACGGGTTTTCAGATCGGGTCAGCTATATATGGGGTTCATGCTCTTAAATTAACAGTTGCTACAACCATAATTTATTAGGCTTAAGTTTCTTGGTTAGTTCAGAGGTTATGACTAGCAATGGGCACGGAACTCGAATTCGACGGGTTTTGATCCGATTCGATTTTATTTGGTTAGAATTTTTATTAAAAAATTGAGTTCGGGTTGGGTCGGGTCAGATTTTTTAAAGGGTGATCTCGTTTGGGTCGGATTCAGGTTTAGGGTGAAAATTTTGACCTGACCCAATCCAGAATTAATAGTGTATTTTTTCATATATATTCTAAGATATATGCAATAATGGTCCCTCTTTATATATATTTTATACAATTAGGTCACTAAAATTATTTTTTTATAATTAGTTCACTAAAATTTTATTTTTTTCAATTAGATCTCTAAAATTTATTTTTTAGAATTAAATAAATATAAAAAAAATTAATGATTCGAGTCGGGTTGAATTTTAAAACTTAAAAACCGGGTCGGATTTTTCACCCTAAACCCAAATTAGATGACAGGTGGAGGGTATGATTCTTCGGGTTGGATGCGGGTAGGCCAAAAATCCGACCCGTGCTCATCTCTAGTTATGAGCTAAGAGAAATGGTAAGCGCATCAGTACAAGGTAGGGGTGTTCAAATCTGGGTACCATGTATTCGGGTATCCGAAGTACCGAGTAGTTAAAAAAACAACCCATGTCCGACCTGGATTTTCCGAGTAACCGGTACTTCGGGTAACCGGGTAACCGCATTTTAATTTTTTTTATATAAATTTAAATTTAATCCTAAAAATATATATACAAATGTAGAAGTTCGAATTATATATCTAGCATTCAAATATAAAATTTTAAAACCATAATTACATAATTTAAACATAAAATTGAAGACATAAATTATATAATCTATTTCGAATTAAAACATAAGACGTAAGAAAAAAATTATATATATTTTTAATTAGTTTAATTTATTTTAATGTATAAAAATTAATGATTTAAATAGTAAAGAATATTTAGTTGATTTTCATCTTGGTTAATGCATATAAAGTAATAATGTATATATAAACGAGTAAAGTTTAAATTTTATCAACTCGAACAAATAAATTTATTATTTTACAATAAAATCTTAAATTTTTTTTACAATGATTCCTTAATTCTTTTTTGAAATTAAAGTTTGAGGGAATGAAATTTAGGAATTAAGTTGTTTGATTTAAGAATATAGTGAATATAAAGGTTTTTTATTTAAATAGTAATTATATTTAAAATAATAAAAGAATAAGAGCTGGGTACCCAAAAATTTTTAAGATTGTGACCCAATCTGACCTGGAAAATGACGGATCGAGTACCCAACCCAAACCTATTTTTTTTCAGAAAAATACTCGATTATTTATGTTCGGATATCGAATAATCGGATCAGATCAACCGAGACGGGTATTTTTGAACACCCCTTGTACAAGGTCTTCATAAGCATAAAATTCTTGTATGCGACCAAAACAAATTATACTGTATTTTAATCATGTCGGCAGACTAAAATTTGCGTACGAGACGAGCAATTTTGACTTTCCAACATGTTTTATTTTTTAACCACGTGAGGAATATTATTTACTCGGACAAGATGCTGGTTCTAAATAGGAGTACGTATATAAATATGTTTTTTTCCCCACTAAAATTTGGAGGTTGAAATAAGTATACATATATAACAATAAAAAATGGGAGCGACAGCAATTCTGGACTAAATCATCTGAAATTTTTAGAGTATATATTTATATTTAAATATAAAATATAAATATCGAACACAAATATTTAAAAAAGTGCGGATGACATTTATGACAATAATATTGTGACATAACTTCTACTATTGTGTAATAATGCAATAATTCATTGGTTATTATTAGTGATACAATTATTTTATTTCACCCCCTTTTGCATTCTAAATATATTAATAGCTTAAAAATAATTTGTTATTTATTAAAATTTTGATTTATTTTAAAATCTATATTAATTGTTAGAATAATAAATTTTAAATTCAATTAATTCAGTTTGGGGAAAATATTTTTTTATGTTTGATATTAGTAGTTGGTAGCTGACAGATTTGACAGGTATAAAAAAAATACGAATTAAGTAGTAAGTGCAGAGTAAATTTAAAAATGTATCCGACGAATTTTGGTAAGATAATTTGAACACTTAAATTAAAACGTCTGAGATTTAATAATTTTTTAAAGACAACTTTATTAAAAACATTTAAAGAAATGAAAATACATTAATATTTTAGGAGATAAATAATTTTTAAATTTTAACGATCTAAAAAATAATTTATAAAAATTTTAGGACATGGCCCCTCTACTATATAGTTGATGAATAAAATTTTTGAGGTAAATTATATAAATGTTTCTTCAATTATATTTTAATTATTTTTGTGTTTTTTATTATTATAAAATATAATTGATCTTATAATTTAAAAATTATAATAAATCGATCTATTATCATTAAAATATTAAGGATTGATGATGTGTCAATTAATATAAATTGATATAATTATATAATTTGCTATACACTTATTTTAATTTGATCTTAATTTAAAAAAAAATAATTTATATAATTTTATTTATTAATTTATTCATATTTTACTAAAGGTTAATTTAACATTACTTTTTAAAAAGTGAGGTGGAAAAGTGTGGTGAAAAATTGTATTGAAAAAGTTTTTTTTGGAATTTTCGGTTTAAGATATATGTGCTTAGTATTGTTATTAAAAAGTACATTTGAGAAAGTAAATGACTATTTTAGACATGATATTATAATTTTAAATATATATTTTTAAATGATAATCAAATTCTTTACTATTATAATATTAACTTAAATTATAATAAAATATAAAAATATTAATAAATAAATACATATATTATTTATGAAAAGTACTTTTCAGAAGTGTTTTTGAGAAAAATACTTTTTTAAAAGTATTTTTTTAATTTGAATGAATATATATAATTTTTAAACTAAAAAAATAATTTATGTTAAATATAATTATGTATTTGTAAATATTAAATTATAATAAAACATAGTAAATGAAGGTTAAAATTGTAATCTGACTACTAAAAGTATTTTTTCAACCACAAAACTAAAAAAATTAGTTTTTGCGTTTGGGTTAAAAATATTTTTCAAACGCGGTTTTTTCTTCAAAAGTTAACTGTTTAGCATTGTTACTGCGTTTCAAATTAGTTTTTTGCCTAAAATCTTATTTAGACTGTGTTTAGTATTGCGTTTTAAACCAGCTTTTAGCATTGCGTTTTAAACTACATTTTTTCAACGTGCTTTTTAGAAACAATACTAAACTGATCCTCAGAACACAATATTTTTTGATAATATATATACCTTGTGTTTGAAGTGATTTAAATTTGTGATCTTTTAGAACAAATATAATATCTTTTTTGGTATAATTACTTTTTGCATCGAATAAAATTAAAATATTTTTATATAAAAATATATTTATAAATTTAATTTAACAAATAATTATAAATGAAAAGAAAAATTTATATATATATATATTCATCAATCTCGCGTTTGATCATTAAACAATGATTTTATTATTATTTTACTTATTTTAACGTATAAAATTATGAAGAATTAAAATACTCTTTTCCTATTATTAATTTTTACTGAAAATATTTATTTATTTTCAAATTGTGGCAGTATTTTTTTTTTTACTTTTACACGATAGGTGATTGTTATTGTTGCAGGTGAAAGATAATCTAAAACGAAGAAAGGACGATCATCCACCATCAAATTAAACAAGTGATTGAGTTATTTACCTATAAAGGAAGTTTTTTTTTTTTTTAATTTTAAGGGTCGTATAGCCCTTTATTGTTCTCTTCATTATTTATTTATATAAAGTTCAAAAAAAAAATTTAACATTCGATTAAATAATTACTCTGATTTTTATTTTTTTAAAATAACCTTCAACGTTTTATTTTAAGTTAAAATAACTTATCTACGAATAAAAGTATCAATCAATTGATGGTAAACTGCTTGAAATGATATAACAAACCTATATAATAATGTATGCCTACATAATACTATTATATAAATAAATACGTTGGCTTGAAAAAAATTACATCATATTCCTAATCTACTAATTACTATACTGTAAGAATTAGATTCGGTGTTGTTCATGTTTTAATACTAAAAAAATTAAATTTTAAATTATAATTTTAAATTATAAATTTTAAACTCTAAAAACTAGATAATATTTCTAATTTAGTAAATAATCTTAAATAGTAATTATAAATTTTTTAATTTTAATTTTTTAATATAAAACATATTAATACATTAAAAGGTGCTTATAATCCACGGATTGATGCTGCTTAAATTTGGTAATAGCCTCTAGGTTTCATACCTGACCAAACCCTCCTCTCAACCGAATTCATATTTATATCTTTGTATTATTATTATTTATTTTCATTGGCATTAAGTCTTAACCTAATCTTTCAACCATAATATAAAATAAAATAATAAACATCATCAACTTGAGAAAATTATATAAAATCACATTCCATATTCATTTATTTTTTTTCTCTTAAGAAAAAGAAGCATTGACTTTAGCTTTAATTAACCCTCCCTATATCACCTTGCCTTTTAAGCATCCTTTTCCTCGTTTTCATGCTTCTTTTACTCTCCTGTTACAATCCAACCACTCCCCTCATTTCATCCTCACAACCCTACGAGCGTGCTTGAATGTCCAGAGACAGGTAAAAAATTCTGTCCCAGATTAATCAAATCAAGAAATTAGAAATGGTTCTTCTAATAGAAGAATCTGCTGATTCAGAAACTGATGTGTTTGTTGTCAGGGAGAGATTTGATGAGATAGGGAAGAAGATGAAGACAGATGCATGTTCTGAAATGGGGAGGAGACAGCTGTTGGGTCCTCCAGGGAACTTGAATACCATCACACCTTGTGCTGCATGTAAGCTCTTGAGAAGAAGGTGTGCCGAAGAGTGTCCTTTCTCTCCTTATTTTTCCCCACATGAGCCACACAAATTTGCCGCTGTTCACAAGGTTTTTGGTGCAAGCAATGTCTCCAAGATGTTAATGGTATATAAAACCAGACTCTATATTCTTAGCTCATGGGGTTTTCTCCACCAAGTTCAGGTTTCTTATATGTTCAGATTTGTTGGAGTTACAGGAGGTGCCGGAGAGCCAAAGAGCCGATGCTGCAAACAGTCTGGTTTACGAGGCGAACTTGAGGCTAAGAGATCCGGTATACGGGTGCATGGGTGCAATCGTGACTTTGCAGCAACAAATGCAGGCTTTGCAGGCGGACTTGAATGCTGTAAGAGCTGAGATTCTGAAATACAAGTTTAGAGAAATTACTACGACTAGTAACATCATCCCTTCTGGTCACACTCACACTGCTTTAACTTCTTGTGGGGCGGTATCAATTGCTGCTCCGTCGTCTCCTCTTCCACCAACCCCTCCTCCTGCTCCACCACGGCCTCCACCTTCCATTGTTGTCTCATCATCTTCCTCGTCTTCAACATCTAATTCTCTGTATACATCGTCAACCACAGTAATCGGATATAGCTCCATTTCAAGCGACAACGTTCCATATTTCGAATAATTCTATACGCTATAACCCAACCTTTTTCCTTATTTCCATGATCCGTTCAGTAATAAAACAGATTATTAGTCATAGAATAGAAAGTTGTTTACTTGGATTCCCGAGGTTAAAACGTAGTGAAAATGACAATCCATTAATTGCTGAAATGAAAAACATGGGGAAAATGGCAACCAAAGTCAATAAACTCAACCACGCACCGCTCGGGCGGCGTTCATGTCAATTACAGTGAGTATATAGCTAAGCGGTGCGTTTTCCACAGACGGTGGAGAAGGTCCACCATTGATCGTCACACGTGCAGGTAATATGCTTGGATTTTGACTACGCTTGTATTGAATTGTAAAGGGATAGGAACGTGTGCAAGGGAGACAAGCAGCATATGCTGCCTCATGCAGGTCCTCATCCTCCCATGTGAAGGTTGAAAACTTGCAATTAATTCGGAATATTGTCATTAAACTCACTGTTTCTATCTTTCTGCATGTAAAGTACCTTGTTTCCAGTGTCCTAGCTATTTCTCGAGATTTGAGTTTATGATGATTTGTTTTTAAAATTTGCATGCATCGTTTAGATATTTCTCATAATTTATTTCTACGGATTCATATGGGAAATAAAGTTAGAGAAGATATCTGCATCACGACATCTTGTCTGTCTGTATAGACATGCATATGTCTCCAGCTGGTATAGAGAATAAAATAGAGTAAAGTGATGGAGCAACAACAATCCGTTTGTTTCTTGAAATGTTACAAGTTCTTGTTGGTGAATGCACATGAGACATGACAGTACAGTTTTAAGTGAGTAGAAATGGTGTAACTTTTTGGTGTACATGTGTTTCACACTAAAAATTAGGGTTCATAATTTAAAGTTTAGGGTGTATAGTTTGATTTTAGGATTTATAGTTTAAGATTAAGACATAAGATTTAGTTTTTAGTGTTTGGGGATAAAAATGAACACTAAAAAAGATAAAAGAATAAAATTATTGTCTCAAATCCGTCCGACGCAGTAGAACAAAAATCTTCTACCCTTTCTTCATGCCTCTTTTGGTGCATCATTTTTTAAAAAAAAAAATTAATTTTAAAACCTAAACCCTTATTTTCTAAACCCTACACCCTAAAAAATACACCCTACCCCTAATTTCTTAAGCCTAAACTCTAAACCCTCTAATTAGAAATGTGGCATAAATGGAGGCATGGGAAAGGAGCAGATGATTTGCACTCCAACACAGTAATGATTATGTTTTTTTAGATGTGAGATTCTTCCCCATTCAAGGTTATTTTGATACCACTTACCATGGGATCATTATCATTTTTTTAAAAGATATGTTTGATAATATGTATAATACTACTGTTTATATATCTCATATTTTTTTCGATATAAAATTAATAATTTTTTTTTCAAATACGACAATATACGATATCTAGACGCCTGTCTAATTGAATGTCAATAACGTACGTTTCCCATTATATATTTCTAGATGTCTATGGTTTCCTTGGCGTGTGGAGTTCTACCTTATCGATGAATCCAAGAAAAATACGAGAACCCACACATTTATCTAACATATAAATGTAATGTCCGAAAGGAAAGGTAGGTGATTATAATTAAGACAAATTATAAGTCTATAAAATACCCAAGTAAAGGAACTGTAGGTTTCACATCAATACAAGACCTGCATTCATGTCTTCTGCTTCCCACCAAACTGTCTTCAGTTTCTTTCCCTTCATATCCAGTAATTATGTTGCAGACAACACCTTAGATATCAACAGTAAAATATATATGAAATTAAAAGGTAAATAAGTTATACAAAAAATTGAAGTTTAGGATGTAAGACTGTCTCTCCCGGTAATAGTATCTTTATAATTAAATTCGTATTCTCTCTTTAAAAGTATAAAATATCTTATCAATAAAAATGATATATAAAATTAATTATTTACATTTATATATAAATAAAATTAGGAGATATTACGTCGCTCACCGAATCAAATAGTTAAATCAAAAAGACTTGCAGAAAACCTAATTAGTTATTTATATCCTCTCGTTATGAATGAATCCAACCAAAAAAATTAAGAAAAATTATTCCAACAAAATAAAATTAGTGGGCAAAATCGATTTGCATGTTGATGTTTTATCATGTTCCACAATGTTGTCTGTATTTTGATGAAAATTATTTTTTTAGGATAAGTTATTGTTTTTGATACCGAAGTTTTAAAAGTAAGAAAACAGTCACTAACGTTATCAAAAAGTAACAGAACGGACACTCAACCTTAAAGGTCTGTTATCTAGGTAACGGTTTGACACAGTACGTTAGGACTTGATATGTTATTGGACTTTTGAAAGTCATAAAATGATCATTTGATTTTTTATTCGGCTATAAAATAATTTTTACTAGCAATAAATTTTAGTAAATTTGAGAATTATTTTATAATAATTTGATAAATTTAAATGATTATTTAATAATATTTAAAAAATTAATGATAATCTTGCATATCAAATTAAAAATTTAATGAACGTTAATGCTTTATGATATTCGAAAGTACAATGGCTAAAAATTATTCCGACATAAATGTTTGTGGCTGCTTCAACAAATGTTCATCAAACAAACAAAAATAATAATGATAGATATGTCAGATTTAGCACTAAACGAAGGTTGTCCACTTAATTTTATGTTTCGAACAGACGTTTATCCATAATTAATTTTTTTTCTTCAAATAGGCGTCGTTGACCAACGGAAATTCACTGCCTCAATGAAAAATAGAAACTAATAAGCATCTGGGTAGGGCAAAAATTATCTGTCTCTTTATCATGTATTATTTTATATATTTTTTAATTTTTTAAAATTTTAATTTTTAACCATAACCCTTATTCTCTATATCTTAAATTCTAAAAATATATCATATCTTAATTCTTTAAATCCTAATCACAACCTTAACCTTGAACTGTAAACCGTAAACTTTAAATCTCTAATTTAAAACGGAATCATAAAAAGAAACAAAAAAAAATAGATGATTTTCACTCGAACTTTTATGCTCAATTGAAAGGGGTGATGGTGTCATGGCTAAAAAAATAAAAATCATCTATCTTTATTAATTTTTTAGATAATTTTTTTATGTCTCATATTAAAACTTAAACTTTAATATTAAATTTAAAAATTTTATAAAAATATTTTTAAAATCTTGATCCTAAATACTACTCTTAATCTTCAACTTCAAAATTTTTTAGATGAAAACATAATACGGACATGGGCGGGTTACAGACAATTTGGATTCGGGCCCAAAGAAGTAGATACGGACATTTGTGGGGAAGTCCGAATAAAATACTGTTACTGTTAAAGCAGTTAACGATCAAACGCAACACAAACAGAAACTCCAGAAATCCAAAAACAGCAAACCCAGACAGAAATGAACTCAACGCAGCTTCCCCAGACGCGTGGGCGCGTGTCATCCCCATCCGAGACGGACAAATCCCAACACAGCTCAGGAGATCTCGAATCTTCTTTAATCCAAATCTACCACCACCACCATCAGAATTCCCTCCAGCTCCGGGATCAGGCCGGTACGGTTATTTTCTCCTCTCCCCCTGTTAATTTCAGTTTTGTGGTTCCAAGTTGTTAATCAAGTAATTTATTAGAAAGGGATTTGATTGGAACAGAGAAAGCGAAGAAAGATGCGATTGGGAAGGCGGGGAGAGTGTCGGACTTGTTAGTGGAGGCCGTGAATGGAGGTGTGCAAGAGGCGTTTGTAAACGAGAAGCGAATCGAGGCGGAGATCCGTGCTTTGGCTTCTACCATTGCTCGTTTCATGAAGCAGACCGATCAATGGCTCGCCGCTTCTCACGCCATTAACACTGCTGTTAAGGTTTTTATTCCGCCTTTCTTATCTCATCTCACTCGTCCTTTACTCTTTTAACTTAATTAAGACTGGTGTCTAGGAAATTGGAGACTTCGAGAACTGGATGAAGAGCATGGATTTTGATTGTAAGAGTATCAACGCTGCAATTCGCAACATCCATCAACGATGACAGAAGAATAGGAGTACGTGATTTTATTAACTCCCTGCGTTTATTCTTTTTAAGTCATTGCCAATGAAACCTTAATATACTCTCGTTAATGCTACTGTTTGTTCCTGGGAATTTAATGGGTTTCTGGTATTTACCAACAGTAGAGCTCAATGCCATGCTTTATTTTAGAGCACGTTTGACGATGACACTTGAGCTGGGAAGTTAGAAGGAACTAGGCCCTGACCATATGGACATTGCTTAATATACATACCTATGTGATTGCTTAGGGGATAAAATGTTATTTCCATGTGATTCTGGATGCCGACATCCTATTTGGGAATGTTTTTGAAGCTCAGGAGCATCTTCCACAAGCAGAAAGAGCTTATTTCTCATTTTTCTTTAGAGTAGTTAATTTATTCATGGTGATTTAGTAAAAAGACTGGTACTATCATGGTGACCTCAACCATACATGTAAAATTACATAATTTATGGCATATGTGGATAATTTTGGAAAGTGCTGCATCTTCTACTTGGGCTTTGTTTAGTTATATAAAAGAAAAAGATTAACATTTTTGTTGTTTAACCATTATGGGTGTTTCTGCTGCGTAAATAGTTGCATTATCTTTGGATGAATTCTATGTGAAATAATTATTGCTACATAGTATCAAGAAACCTCATACCTCTCTCTAAATTTAAAATGAATTACATATATTTGAGCACTTGGTTTATATTTATAGCTAAAGAATTGCTTTTTTATTATCTTGAAGAAAATGAAGGATATTGCACATAGCATAGTAGCATACAGATTGTGAAAATTGATCTTCCTTCTTACTCCTCCTTTACCATGTGTCATTTGCTAACTCTGCAGGCAGGCAGGCACCAATTTAAGTCCCTGCTTCTTCTGACCACCTTTGCTTTCTTACAAAGAGCCCTGCAATTTCACTTGTTCATTTGATAACAAAGAAAACTATACTCGAACTCCGGTGCTTGGTCCATTGGCTGTGGTGGATGTTCATTCCCAAGATTAGCCTAAGATCGAATCCAAGTAGTAGTTCGGTTGTGATATATGTGTGCGAGGCAGTGATTTGCTCCAGCCAAGGGTGTGCGTGAGTTGTAAAAACAAAATCTGTAGTGTTCATGTACCATGCCTCCAATTTCTCCTTGTTGGAAAATCAATGTGACAACCAACGATTTGCTTCATATTTGTAGATGAAACTGACAGTGGATCATTTTCTTTTCAGAAGCTAGCAAAGTTCACTAGGCATATATTATTATATATTATATATACAAATGTAACAGCAGATAATAATTGCATTACCAAATGATTTGCTAATAATTACCTTTTTTTGGTGGCGGTAGGTGAGTGATTAAAATGGTCAATCTTAAGGAATTCATAAATATAATAAATTAACTTCCGCTGACTAAGTTTTAAGCTGATTAATATTGCTAATATTGTAATAAAGAAGAAGCTGTGGTTTTCAACGTGTTTATGCATGTAAAAGTCATCATATTGAGCTTATTATTATATAGAGAGAATAATTTTTGGAAATATCTTTCTCCCCGGTCGGTACAAATAAAAGGGTCAAGGAAAATATAGATAAAGCAAGAAAAAGGAAGCAATCAGATCAAACACCTCTATCCTAATCCTACTACTCTTCCTTCTCCTTTCAACTCCATAACATAAAAGGCCTTAAAAAATGAGCTTCCTAACCAAACAAAAGGCTCTACAGTTCAAGCAAATGCTCAAAACACAAACTTTTCTTCCTCCGCTCCGATTGATAGTGTTCCATCTTCCATTTCTTGGGCGGCTGCCGCCATTGAATCACTTATGTCGAGCAGATATTGCAAACGGGACAACTTTTCAGGATCAGGATTACTTTTAGCATAGACACCAAAAAGATCAGCTACTTCCTCTGGAACCTCCCATGATAACGGCCCTGACGGCACGGCCTTGTCACAAGCTAACAAGTCATTAAGTGAGGAAACCTACAAAACAAGCAACAAAGCACCTTACAATCTAGGCACTAATTGACCTTGATACAAATACAAGTTCGTTGACAACAAAAACTATTGTACATGAAACCAAGTTTCAATGTTCCTTACCACCCCCTCTCGGTTTCTCTGCCGTAATAGTGCCACAGCTTGAATAAGTGAATTGGACAATCTAGTTCGTGCAAGATCATGAACAACCCCTTTTGCCTTCTGAGGATTAACCTTAAGATCTGCTGGGATTTTCTCATAGACTTCTTCCTCATCAAAGTCTCCGGTGCCAGAGGAGAAAATCTCATCTACAGTTTTCTTGAAGAGGTTTTCTCGCAAGCTCTCTGAGATCATGTTGTCTAAATCAACACCTGATTCCTTGAGTTCCCTTATCTGTGCGATGTTGAGTCTCCCTTGACCAATAGCTGTTTCAATGGCAGCTGCCATTTTGGTAGTTGTTATGCTCTTTATTATTTTTTGTGCATATTGTCCAGGCAAGCCAACACTCTTCTGCAGCTCATTGAGCTGCTCAATCCGAGCCTTTGTTAACTGTCCATCAGCTAAAATCACCTCAGCTTGTTGCCTAAAAGCCTGCTCTGCCAAACTCCGATGGACTTCCATTGTCTCCTCACTTGTCAACCCCAGGATCCCACCTAGCTGGTTTAGTAGAACATACTCTGAATCATCCCTCTTTGTGGTTATTTGAGCACCAAAAGGAATCCTGGTGACTTCTCCTGTCAGACAATATAGCAAGTATGTCTTGTAGAGGTCCATACGGTCCCTTTCAGAGAGGTCATCTTTGAGTGTTATCTCTGTTTGGCCAGGCTTGCCCAACTTTTCCATAAGGTCTTTGTTGGGTCTTATTTTCCTAAGAGTCTGAAGGGATTCCCATTCATCATCTTCATCATCTTGTTTTACTTCCTCTTTAACAGGTTCTTCTGGTGGAGCATCAGATGATTCCCCTTTGATGTCTGCCACCAATTCCGTAACAACCAAGGTGTTAAAGGCAATCATCTTCTTAAGTTCTTTTGCAGACTCCGTACGATTATCAGCTGATCGAGACAGTTTCACATAATTCAAGAAGACCTTACGGACCTGGGCACATATATGATGATTTCAAGCAGAGAGAAAGATGTTAAACCTAAAGCTGAAATTTAACAAATTGAAAATAACCATTCACACAATAATCATGGTGTGTACTCACCGCCTTGCCGGCAATTAACATGGCAGCTTCTCTAGTTAATCGCAAACCATGTGCAGCTTTCCTCACAGCGTTCTTGACATCAGCATCATAGCCATCAACACCAGAAGCAATAGCATCTTTTACAGCCTGAAGCAATAATTTATAATTAAAAGAAGAAAATATGAGAGTCAGCAATAAGACTCACACAACTAACTACATGTTTAGGTCCAATAATCCATGTGAGATTTTTCATTTTCCCAGTTTCAATATCAACGCGACGGTTATAAAGATTTTGAACATTTTACTGGTGTATAATGATTACAGATGTGTTGATGCCACCAATAGTTCCGGTTTTCATCCAACCTTCAGGACTAGATACAAGTTCAACTGATTAGTTGCTAGTGTAATACTAAGTCAGAGCATGTATTTCTTCCATTTTCAAAGGGTAGAACATACGAAACAGAAATAACCATTCAGGCCAAATTCTGAGAAATTAGTATTATAATGAATATCTAGGACGAGGAGACACAATTTTACCTTCTCAAACAAACTGCCACAGATATCTGAGTGAGCCACATCAACAACTTGCTGAGGAATGCAGAGCATGACTCGCACCTTCAGCAATGCAGCAACATCACTATCATCCAGCTCCCCATCAGCTATACATTGTTGAAGCTTTTTCCGGTAGATTTCTTGAAACAAAATAGACATTTCAGAAACTCCAAACAATATTCTAAGGTTAAAAACAGAGAAACAAGACCCTAAAAGGGAAGAAAAAAATCTCAGGCTTTTCTTTTCCCAACCCCGCTTCTAATACCTTCATGGATCTCACTAGCCTTTTCTGGATCGAAGTGCAATTCTTCACAAAGATTTTGGAGGAAGGCAGCCTTGCTATCTGCCATTTCTAGTTCACCACTCTGAAAAGCCTGTGAAAGTCGTTTCTGATATACTTTCAAAGTGACATCAAGTACGATAGCTTCAGCTTCTTTATTACCCAAACCAAGTATATTCCTCAGTTGGTTCAATGCAGTAAGCTAAAGTTTGAACACAGGCAACAAAAGAAACAGGAATTAGGCAACTAAAAGACATTGTGCAGTGAATTACAAACACAAAGCACCAAAACCTAGTAAACCAACACAAAAAACATAGAAAAAGCAATGCAGTAAGAACTGGTTTAATTGACGAACAAAGTCTCCCTCTTACTGTTATTAAACAACGAAAGACTCTTATCAGCCAGTTTATGCATTAATAAGTTTAAAGTTTCCATGCATTCACGGTTCATAAGTTGAATCAACAAAAAGGAGACAAGACTGAGTTCCCATAAAATTAATTATATATCAGAAATAAGAGAAGGCAGTTCGATGCTATTAGGTTTTGTCAAGAGGTGGGGATAAAGAAGATTAAAGGGTGACAACCAGATCAATAGCAGGAGAATGGACATATTGTATAGGTGGATCTTAATGCTACTTTGCTTTCATGTGGTATAAGAATGAGAAACAAATAACTCAGAGTAATATCCTGGATATTTTGAACTTCACCAGAAATAACTACTCAACAGATAACATATGAAATAACTATGCAGGTTTACGAATCCAGCCTCCTTTACACTACTATTCAAGACAAAACAGTTCAATATTCTTTTTCATGACGTGATAAGGATCATTTCCTATAGGCAAGGTTACATGCACTCTATATTCTTCTATCAATAAGTTGAAGAAAAACAAAACTACACTGGCTGTATAGTGTAAGATTTTTTTCTGCAGGAGAGATGGTGTTTCTGCCCATAGGATTAGTTTAAAACAAATTTTAGACATAATGCTTCAGAAAAGGTAACAATTGCTAATATAAAGTAATTTGGATGTTGACCAACCTCTAAGTTATTAAGACCCACCATGAGGAAACTGAACAAGAATATATAAAGAAGGAATTCAATTACCTTATGATTTTCCATGCGACCACCAGATAAAGAATCTGTTACATAAGCTCTGTAAAGAAGCTTCAAGTCATCCATCTTCCTGTCACTATCATACTCACCGCCTGAGCCAGTCACAAATAATGCTAGTTAGTGGTTTTGGATTAGGGATGCTCAAACCTTAGTCATCATAAACAGTAATCACAAATACAACTTCGTAAAGAACAGAATTGCTCACCCATTCTAAAGTTTTTCACCCAGTTGACTCAGTTTTCTTATATGCTTGTATAAATATATATAAAAGTACAGTACAAATGTCTAATCAAAGGACCAAAAAGTATACCAACTAGAGAGACAGGACCAAGCCCACGGGCAAAACGATCAGCATCTGGATGTTTAATCAAAGAGATAAGCAAATCATTGAATGACAATATCTTGTCAAGCTCTTCCACAGCTTGCTTGACTCCCCCACTGAAAACCTTATTTCATTAGTTGAGCTACTGGTACCAAAGCAAAAATTTTAAATATTTTACAGTAAGGATAGAACATTCATAATCACAAGCCAATGCAGAAGTATATGAAGACATTTAAGCATCGTCATTAAGTTAAACTTTCTGGTCGAAAAGAAATAAACTGCATTAAATCTAGGTATTGATAATCGTACACAGTTCTTCCCCTAGACTTCAGTCCATTGAGTGCCACGGAAATATTTTCCTCAACTAGCTTTCTTTTGCGCTCGACCAACAGATCCTTAGCAAGCTACAAATAGGAGAACTACTATATTATGAACAATTGTATACCAATAACACCAATGACAAAAATTGTGAAGAATGTACCTCATCAGAAAGTTTGTATTTCAGTTGCACTTCTCTAAGGGAGACAAGTAGTTTATCATCAACATCTGAAAATAAATATTTCAAATTATATTAATATTAACAGTATTATTTGGTAATCATACAACCACCTCAAATTCTAAAACGGTCAATCTAAAATACACCAAGAAGGAACATCCATGTGTTACCTCTTCCCACTGAAGTTAACTTTGAAGCATACAATTGCTTGGCATTGTCACGGATAGCAATCTCAACCTGAAGGCATAAATAGTACACATGACTTATTATAAAGTTTTATGAAAAGTATAAACTTGTCATCAGATTTTCAAAAGTTGAACTGGCAGGGTGGCATTCATGATGCAATAAAGTCCGGGAAAATAATGATGATAACAGCTAAGTACCTGAGAATCAGTGACCTTAAAAACCCGCTTCCAAGGCAAAAGAAAAGAAGATGCATCTCCAAAAACTAGAGTTGAAACATAAATCAGCTTCTGAAATGCCTGCACTGGAAAGAAATTAAAAGTGTTAAAGCTCCATTGCGTCCACCTAAGTTCCTAATTCCATAGTTTACATATGCTTAGAATGACAAGTGACTGACCCGTCGCTGCTCTAAATCACCATCACGATCTCCAGTCTCGAGCCTAAACCTAAAGATTTGCCTACCAATCTAGCAAGGAACATCAAACAAACAACTTTGAAATATCCATTGAACACAAACGTATGAATAGAATGAACACCGCAAGATTACCTCCATATGCACAGAAGCTGCATCAGGGTCATCGATGCCTAATGCATTTTTGAAGCTAATTATGGTTTCAACTTCATCGCCTCTAAGATTTTCACCTCCAGGTGGCAGGACAGATGATACAAACCTGTAACCATCAAAGATTCAGAACCAAACATTGCAAGGAAATCCTTTTTTTTTTCAAATAAGAAGCGAATTGATTAATTAGTATCAAACGTACCGAGAGTAGATATCACAAAGCTCCATGTTAAATACCTCATCCTGCTTGCTCACTCCGTATCTAAATTATTTAAACATTGAAAAAGATTTGCATTATCTTTCCACCTTAATCACAATAATAATTGGGTATGATTCAAAAGACGTACTTTTTAGCGATACTTTCAATATCTTCTCTCTTGATGGCCTCGGGTCCATCACAGGCAGCTACATAATTATGCAAAGTAACAGCAGCAACTTCCGGAACAGCGGCGTTCACTGCATAGGCAGCGACTCCACCAGCGGCGCCGAGAACGGCTGCTCCACCGAAGGCAGCATTCCGGTTTCCACCAAAGCGAAGGCCCAGGCCGTAGCCGGCAGCTAAAGCCCCGGCCAGGATGACAGCGGAAGTAGCTAGTCTAACAGGCGGAGACAAATTCTGAACCAAGGGCTGGATGCCAGTAAGCTCCTTGGGGTCTCCGAAAATGTTGGGTTTGTCTGTTTCCGACGAGGAAGCAGAGGTGGAGGGAGGGGATTGGTCATGGGTGGAGAGGGAGTTGCGGGGGAAAGAAGCCCTGAAACGGCGTCGAGTGGAGGGGAGGGGATTAGGGGTGAAAGGGAATAAGAGAAGGGGGCGGGGCTGAGAGGAAGAAGGAGGTGAAAGGAGAAGAGATGGATTCATGGGCTCCCACGGCGGCTTTTAGGGTTTAACGGAACGGAGGAAGAGAAATGGAGCAGCCGAGATTGATGATGGATAGGGAGGAGAATACAAAGATAAGAGCTTGAAGACAGAAAAAACACAACCAAATTTCAATCCCTCTACTGCATCTTCGCCTTATACCTTAATCTTACATGCAACAAAATTGTAAATTTCATGCTTGTCAAATTGCGTAGAAGGGGCCTATACCATATATGTTTAGTCAATTTAGTCCCGTTATTGTAATTTATCACTATCAGTCACCTAAAGTACAAATCTATATAGTTTATACATTTTTATATTAAACCTAAAAATACAAACTATTTAACACTTTTTTACAGTGTTTTAGAAAAACATTTTTCAACACGAACTAAACTAAAACATTATTTTTTGTCTCTTTTTAGGTATGATATTCTCTCTCACTTAATTTCGTAACACTTTTGTCACGAGTTTTCACTCTCTTAATTAGTTTATTGTCACACTTGTTCACCTCATGGGTGTTCGGCGTTTACGCCGATAGTCAAAAGGTCATCCTAATACCACTTATCGCAAGGTTATTATTCTCTTCTTAAAATACATTTTGATAGCGTGTGTAGCGTTACCGCATATATATTTTAAAACTTTTATTTTTCTTTTCCAATTTAAAATTAATGTTTCTTGTTTCCTTTTTAAGCGCGACACATATATAAAAAATATCACGTCAACATGATATGCGTCTTAAAGACTAAAAAACATATTTTAAAAGTTAATACATGATAAAAATATAATAAGAATTAAGGTTATTTTGGCATGAAAAATAATTTTATAAAAATAATTTTAAATTTTTTAATTTAAATATAGATATTTAACATTATTATAAATATAATAAAATTGATGATATAAATAAAAATAAATAATTAATTTTATTTAAAAATGTTTTTAAAAAAATTAAAAGCTAGAAAATGATTTTCTCATTGTTTTCTGTATGTAATGGAATCTTGAACTAAATTTTTTTAAAAAAATGAGTCTCTAATTGTTTTTATTGTGCATGTTTTACTAAAATGATAGATAATGACTCTAAATATTTCAAAAATTAAATTAAAAAATTCATGATTTCTAAAACAAATCGTTCAAGCTATTTTTACGATTTTCAAAATTAATTTTGATAAACAATAATTAATTGGTTTAATGTATTAGATGTCGAATCCTTAAACAATGTTAGAAGAAATATTAATATTGTAAATAAAAAAATAGATTAGTTTGTCATCTTATATTAGTTTTTTACAAGATTTAATTTATATTAGTTCATTGACAAGTTGGATATTTATTATTAAAAATAAGGTAAATTATAATAAAGTTCATTCAATTATAAATAAAATTATATTTAAGTTATTTAATTATTAAAAATTATGTTTAGATCATTCAATTATAGATATAATTATATTTTAATCACCCAATTAATGAATATTATATTTGGATCACTCAATTTTATGTAATGTTATATTTGAGTTATCCTTCATATAATAAACAAAGTTTATCAATTCATATATTAGATTAATTAATGATTTTAAATGAAGTACTCTAATATTGATGAGGACATACAATTTGAAAGAAAAATAAATAAATTAATATATTTTTTAAATATAAAGATGGTTCAATCATAAACTTACTCATAATTGAATGACTCAAATATAACCTTTAATAATTGGGTCACTTAAATATAGTATTTATCCATAAATAAATAATCTAAATATTATTTTTAATAATTAGATAATTAAATATAACCTGACCTTTATTGTCATTTACCCAGAACTTATATAAAAATTATCTGCTTACCTTTACGGAGGGTGAACTGTTCCCAATTGAAGTCTTAAAACCCTTCTCCACCCCAACCCTTTTCTCTCAAACGAAGCTAAAACCCCAAGCATCCTCTTCGCAGGCAAAATTAACTGCAACAAATCAAATCTCATGGCGAGTAACGGTGAAAGCTCTTCAGCACCTCCCCAATCGACGGCCGACAAGCCTGTGATTGTTAGGGTTAAGCGCAAAGTCTATCAGTCTCGTCTCGATGCTTTCTGTACGTTATTTCTTTCATCCTCTCTTTTTTTTTTTTTTTATTTCCTCTGATGAAACTTTCTGGAATACTCGTGTCTCTTACAGGGCTTGAAATCAATGAACGACCTTTGAAGCGCCCCTTTTCTGATTTTCAGAACCTATCGATATCTGAATCGTCCCAAAAAGGTACTCGTTCTTTTATTTTAAAAAAGAAATTAGGGTTTATTTTTCTGAATTTTTAAATTAAATTCAAGGATCATTCTTAATTTGCATGGTCCGTAATTCAGAAATCTTCTAAAACTGGCGCCATGGTTTTGTTCTGTTTTAGAGGAATTAAAGAGTAAGAAAGTATTTGTGCAGCATGTGGATACAGTTGTAAGCTCTCGGGATACAGTTGATATTGTGAAATCTTTTATAGTAAGTATCTAAAGCTGTTAATATGTGCACTGTTTATCTTTATCATTTACTTTTGTTAGGGTTTGCTTCTTGAAGTTTTTTCTTTTTTAAAATTTGTCTTGCTCTTCTGCGGCAAGCCGGTAAAGATCTAACTACGGATTTCTTTTACAGCCGAATTCTGCTGATGGTACTAATAGTGGAACTAAGACTCAAGAAGGAAGGCGCCCTCAGAAAACTGATTATGTAATCTCTCATTCTTTTTTGTTTCAAGTAACGCAATCATGGTCGCTCTTTGAATCTGCTGGTGATTCTTATCCCTCCTTTATGTACCCTAATGTTTGGCCATTTTTATTTTAATGTCTGCAGCGGCAAGAGCAACTATCTAAATCCATCCAAAAGCGAGAGGTAATTTAATGTCTGGCAATGATATTCTAATTCATTTTGAAAAGATCGTCATTTTTTTTTGTGTATCTGATAGCATTTTTTGCTTTGTCTCTGATTCAGTAAACTGTTGAAACCTAGATTTATGAAATTTGTCGAAGATGGAATAATGCGTTCTTGTAAACTCCACTTGTTTATTCCCTTCACTATTATGTTATTTTTTATTGAAATGATTGTCATCGTAAATAATTATTATACTGATAGAAGAATACCAATTGGGCACATTTAGTGGTGTATGTGAAATGCTTCACACCAGGTAACAAGCTAGAGTGGAACAAGTTGCTGGTTTGGCTATGTCTTGTTTTCATATTTTTCTAACGTGATTGTTGACAAGGGGTTTGGAATGTTTTCACATTATGGATTAGTTTTACAATCTTTGCCTTAAGAAACTATGGGTTGGTGCTATAACCTCGAGTGATAAGTTTATGTCACAATAGGGTTAAGTTGCTGAGTTACCTTTGTTATATAGTTCTTGCTATTTCTTCAGAAAACTCACGGCTCCATTGTTATAAATGACTGGAAATGCATACTTTTTGTAGGACAAAAGTAAATATTTGACAACTGGTGTTGCTAAGAGAACCAAACTGCCCAAGTTTGTTTAGACTTGCACTTTTCCTTATAGAAACTTGTTCATATTAATCCAAAATCTGGAGATTCTGAACAATCTTCAGAAGTTTGTCCGCATCAAGTACAATTTTAAACTGGAACTAAGCAGCTTACTGCTTTATTCGGATCCTATGTTTGTAGTAACTCAACCAGCTATCTTGTGATATAGGAAACATGGATTAGTTTTTGCTTTTACTTTCATATTCTTGTAGTTTATGGAGTCTGTTGTCTCAGGAAATTGCAAAAAATGCTCGTTTTGAACAAATATGGAGGAGCAGAAGAGGTAAAAAACATGCAGTTGATGAAATGTGCCATTTCTATGATGTTGTTCGTGTTGATGTTGAGGAAGAATCTAATAGCATGCAAATTGAGTAAGTTCGTCTTAAAATTTATTCAACTTACAAGTTAAAGAATTATTGTGAATCAGATTAAGTTGCCTTGATTTTTGCTGCAGAGAGAGATCCTTGGAGGATCAAAAGCTTTTGTCAAGGTATTTGCCTTTATTGGAAGAGTTTATCCCTGAAGCTGTTGCCGAAATTGAATCTGATATGCGAGAATATGTGTTTGGAAAAGGTTGTGAATGATAAATTTGATCTTTCAAATTCATATATGTTTTTTACGCACTTGGTGTCACTGGTTTCCTCTGCAATGCTGTTTCATTAGAGAATTTAGTATTATTCTGTCCTCTTTAGTCTTTAGTACACCAGTGTGGCTGATATTTTGTTTATGTTCTTGAGAGCGTCTGACGAGTTATTTCCTTCTATTTACCATTGCAGAACAATATGTGTATGACTACTACACTGTGAAAGATGACCCAGATGTAGAGGATGTTGTGGCGTCAAATCCATTCCCACTGTGAGTATATTAGATTACATTACATAGTTTGTTATATCATCTCTCTCTCACACGCACATGCGCACACATTGAAACTGATGTATGGTCTTGTTGAAGGGTGCAAGTGGATGATGAGGATTTCTATGACGTGCCATACGAATCAGAATATGATAGTGAAGATTCAAATGGTAATCTTTATAGTCTAGTCTCTGTCACCAAATTCTGGGGATGTTTGTATGACTTGCATATTCTTTTTGGTGTTTTCAGCTGAAGATAATCCAAGAAATGATTATCCTGATGAAACATCTGATGAGGAAGAAGAGGAGGGAGAGGAAGATGATGAAGATGAAGATGCTGAGAGTCAATCCTCCAGCAGTATCAAGTCTTCAGAAGCTGGGAGCCTGGGAAGCTATGATGAAGACCTTCTATATGAAGTTGATTCTTGTGACGATGCTGATTATCTCGGTCATGATAATAGTGATTACAATACCGACGGTGAAGATTGGAGATGGTCTTACAGATGAAATCTGTGCTTTGTTGTCAAGTATAGAGTTATTTGTTCTGAGCTCATGTTGGATGACAGATTATTTTGTTTTACGTTCAAACTCTGTTCATAATTAGATCCAAAGGACCTCAGCTTAGAGGAATTATGTGGTTATGATCATTTTGTTCAAAAAAATGGGGTTATGATCATTGCTAATAATATCATACTTTCATTATAATATTAGGGTATTAATTAATTTTAATTTAAACAGTTTTCTATAATCATATATAATACATATATTTTTTACCGTATAGATGTCAAACATAATTTTAAAAAAATATTCAAACTTAAAAATTAATATATTAAATATTTTTTTTTCAAATTGTTTAAATTTATATTTTATAATTTAAAAATTTTAAATCAGAACTTGATGCCTTAGCAATAACACTCATCATTACTGCTCAACGAAAAATTATATTATAAATTATATCATAGGTCAATCTCACCACCTGTCTATAGGATCAACCAATAAAAATTATTCATTTTATTAATTTTTTTATGTTATAATTTTTTTTCAAGTGAATCTTCACTTAAAAAATTAAAAAATAATAAGGTGGACAGTTTTTATTGGTTGGTCTTATGGATAACGTGATGAAACTAACCCACAATATAATTTTCCTGTTCAACAGATGAAATCATTTTTTATAACGAAAGAAACATGCCATTGTTTAAATCAAATTATCTGATAGTCATTAAATTGTAGGGATGGTTTAATTTGATTATTTTATTAGATCACTTAAATTATTTTGATCGCATTTATTTATACATTTTATAAATTTGATTTTTTAATTTAATAATTTTAATTATTTAATCAAATTATAACATGTATCGTCAATCTTAACCTAGTATTGAACTTGGTTTAGTGATAATACATTTCTTTATCCTATTTTTTACTTTCTTTAATTTTCATCAATAATATAATCTTTAAACATGTTGTCAATCCGAGTGAACCCTACTCATTCCGATCTTCAAATAGCAAAGTCCTTAATCCTTACGTTTTCTTAGCTTTTATATTCCTTGTTGGCAGTTTTGGAATTGAAATTGGCTTGCTTTGGAATCTCAGCCCCTTTCATGTTCAAGAATAGAAGCCGAGTCTGATTTTTTTTTTCCCGTGAGTACGAGTCTCAGGCAAAATTTACCAATGACAACTACTTCAGCTCCGATATATCCGGCGAATACGCCGATCCCGATCGATCTGTTCGTACTCAAGAAGCACCCTGGTCTCCCACGTGGCGTCTTAGGATTCGTTGATTCTTCTGGCAATATCGTTTACAGGGTCAACCGTCAATGTTCCAAATCGTCGTCGTACGACAAGGCCGTCCTCCTTGATTCCGCCGGAAATCCTCTGTTTTCGTTCTACTCTCATCATGTTAGTTTCTCGATCTATGCAAATCCATCAAAATGATTTGATTTTGTTCATTTGTTTTTACTTTGGTTGATTAGAAAGTAGAAAGTCCTTACAGGTTGAAAGATTAAATCTGGTCGTAGTTGTTGAATTTCGTCTTATTTCCTAAATGTAAATGTTTATATATGTTTCCTGATTCAAGGATGGGTCTTGGCAAGGTTTTAAGGGTGATGATGGTGAGCAGGATCTGATATTCAAAGTCCAGAGGATATTGACTAAGTTAACGAGAACCGAACTGGAGGTGTTTCTTGTTGCTGAGAATCAAGGAGAAGTAATTTCTGAATTCAAAGTCATAGGCTGCCATTTCCAAAGATCTTGCACAATCTACAAAGGTGATTCCATTGTGGCTCAGGTATAATGTGTAATCCACTCTCGTTTCAATGAACCGAATTAGTATCTACTGATATTAACTCCAATTTTTTCCTGCAAACACACCTTGGGATATTGTTTTCATTGCCCCTTCTATGATTTTTGCACTTAGCACACTAAATGGCTTCTCTTTATAACCATAATTTACAGCCATGGATGTTTGTCCTATGTCCAAGTTTGAAATAACTATACTCCATAGGAGATCATTGAGGTATACTAAAGTAGTCTGATCATAGCATCAAATTCCTTTTTCATGTTCTGTATTGAGACTGGAAACTTTTCTCACTTGTGGGTTATGGGATTCCTGTTGATAGTCTTCTGAAGAGCAACGGGAGTTGACATCTTTGGATGCATTCCAATGCTTAAGTTTGGCAATTATAGGATCTGTTTTTCCCCCCCTTCATCCTTGATCCTTGGTAATTACCGGATCTGTTCTCTTTGGATATTTGAGCCTTATCTATATGCGGCGGAAAGGCTTGTCTTGGGTTCTGTTCCATTTTGTTAGTGGGTATAAGGATACTTTTGTTGTTACTTGGTATGTTACTGGTTCATACACTATAGGTTATTTTTTCATACTTTCTTTGTAGTACCAGCGTTGCACATTTTTTGCACTCTAACTCTATGCTTTCATCAATGCAGACCAGTCTTATGCACAAACTACGGCAGATTTATGTTAGTAGGAGTAAATTTCGACTGACCATTTTTCCTGGCTCAGTAGATCCTTCTTTGGTTGTTGCACTCGTGGTAATATTCTTGTTTAGTGGTCCCAAGAAATTCCGAGTTTTGGATAAATTCCCCATATCTGTATGAAGTTTGAAAAAAACTCAAACAGAGGGAAACTATTGAAAACCCCAAAACTGGAGGGAGAGGATGGTTGGTTGGATATCTCTTTTAGGCATTTTAATGTTCTTTTATGATGGTGTTGGAGTTTCCGGAGATAATGCAGACAGCAGATGACAACAAATTATTTCTCAAAAATCGAGATGAAGAGGGAGGCAGCAATCGTGATGAAAGTGTGTGATGGTGGACTACTAGCCGTCATTGTGGGACGGTGGTGTGATAGAACAAAGACAAACTAAGAAACTTTATGGTCGAAGGTAACTCAAAAGCTGTTTCTATGGAGGGCATTTTTTCTGTTTCACTGAGATGGATGGACACCTTTAATATTTTTGTTTTGTTCAAGTCTTTCATTCATAGCAGAAGTGTTACAACAGAGATAACAACTCAAAAGGTGGCTGCTGAACCCTCGAATGAGAGCCTTTCCTTTCCCTGGCTTTCTTTAGCAACAATTCCTTCCTCTGGTTTGTTCTGTTTCCTAAATACAGTTTTAGACAGAAAGAAGAACCTCACCAACTATGGACGCAATCACCCCCACGTTTTGCATCCCTTTCTGTTGATGCCTTTGATTAATGCTTCTCAGTCTAACCCCTAAGATTATATTCTACCATCCTTTTGCTGCTATAAGATTGGAACCTAGCCCTAAAGCAAGAGCTATAGCCGCTAATGCTGTTCCTAGCAATAGCAGTGATACCAGCCATCTCAGATTGGATAGGAATGCGGCATTGCAGTTGACTTTGATGCCCCGTTGAGGTGGCTTAGACCATCCCACTCCACGCTTTGGTTAGTCGTGCCTTTGGTTGAAGCCTGCTCCCTGAGTGAATTCTTGGTACTCAAAGAAATCCCCAATCCGCAACACTATCAGGTCATCTTCCTTCCTTTCAAACGTCAACCTGTTGCGTGCCTTAATTCCCAACATTTCGGAGCATTTGATTCATCTCAACTGTCAGGTAAACAGTTTGTATGAATTTTTTGTTAGAGGAATGGGAAAGCAGGGAATGGACAATTGTTTAAAATGCTAATCGAATTTGGAATACGAGAATGTTTTTTTTAGTTATTTTATACCATGGAGGCATGGAACAATATTTATATCCCCGGAATTCGAATCAGCAAAAAGGAAAAATATATGAATATTTTTGACCAATCAATCAACTAAAAGATCTTTTATAGTATTGTAAATTTTAATATTTGTATTTAATTTAGTAATGGCAAATTTTATGTAATAGCATTGAATTTCTAGAAGGTGTTTAGTGAAGAACTTTATAAGATCTTAATATATCAAATGTCTTTAGTGAATAACTTTATAAGATCTAGAAGGTGCTTGTAAGGTGTTTGTGTTGTATCGAGAGTTAAAAATAAAAAAAATATTAATAAATACTATTTTATAATTACTTTTAAATTATTAAAAATATGAATAAATATTACTTTCATCTGTAAATTATTAAAAATGTAATTTTTTTAGTGATATTTTAGCTCGTGAAGTTATATCTCATTACACTTTGGTACATGAAGAATTATTTGGTTTAACTGACTTTAATAAAAAAAAAAAAATAGATATCTAAACTATATATCTTTTGAATTTTATACTCCTAAAATATTTTTATTAAAAATAAATGTTTAAAGTTTACATCACTAAAATTTTAAGTGTATATAACTGACCATCGTTAAAAAATATATTAACTAATCCATGCATGTCACATGACTTGTTTATTTTACTTTTAAGATAAAAAAAAAATTCACACAAAATTTTATTTGTCAGAAAAATCTATTTTTTTTTAATTCTTATAAAACAGTCCTTAAATTCCTAAAAATTCTCTGACCAAAACTTTCAAACCGCCATCGCTTTCACCGCCGATCTCGTCCCTGAGCACATCCTTTCAAAATTGTAAACTATTAAATAGATTTCCGTAAACTAAAGTTTTCATTATTGATTTTTTTCCCTAGATTTAATATTATTTTCATACACAATAACTAGTTTAACCAACAACTTCTACATAAAAAAGTTTATTTAAAACATAATTAAATATTTAATAATAAAATTATAGTATTATTATACTATAAATTGTCAATAAAAAATTATTTCACAAACAAATCTAATTTTATTATAAAAATTTAAATATAAAATTTTAAAATTTAAATATTACTTTTTAAACTATGATTTTTAATTTAAACCTTTAAATTTTAAATTTGGCCCCTCGTAAAAAAAAAATATAAAATTTCTACTATTTATATATAAAAATTATTTTCCTAAATTTTAAACCGAGCAATTTAAAAAACATTTCTCACTGAACCTTCTCGATAAAAATAAGGCATAAAGATAGTTTTCACCCTTAACGTTTATAATTTTTGTCATTTTAGCTCTTATTCTTTTTTTGAGATAAATTTAGCCCTTAACCTATATTTTTTTAACAAATAACTCATTTTTTAACTACCATGATAATTGAACCGTTAAAAATTTAAGAATGATAACTTATCATATATATGTGATACTAATATATTTTAAATGATATAGAATCTAACCTATTAAACATATACATATATATAATATAATTTTATTCTAGTCTAAAATATAAAATAATTAAAATTTAAATAAAATATTAAAAATTAATTAAATCCAAAACAAAAATTTAATAAATATTCTCAACCCTAACTAAACTAAAATATCTTTATAAAACCCTAAAAATTCGGTTTAGATTAAAACTAAAATACCTAAATTCTAAACTAAAATAATAATAATCCAATAGATTATTATCAAATTAATTTATCTTTGATTCACCGATAACAAACTCTACAAAACCCTTTCTTTTTAGATTATGTTCATACTTTTTTAGAAAAAATTTTGATTTTACTATAGTTAAGGTTGAAAATATTTAGTAGCCTTTTATTTTAGATTTAATTAATTTTTAATGAATAAAAAATTAATTTTTAATATTTTATTTGAATTTGAATTTGAATTATTTTATATTTTTAGATTAGAATAAAATTATATTCTATATATATGTATATGTTTAATAGGTTAGATTTTATGTCATTTAAAATATATTATCACATATATGACAAGTTACCATTATTAAATTTTTAACGATTCAATTATAATGATAGTTAAAAAATAAATTATTTATTAAAAAGACATAGGTTAAGAACTAAATTTATCTAAAAAAAATAAAAACCAAAATAACAAATTATAAACGTTAAAGATGAAAACTATCTTTATGCCTAAAAACAAAGAAACCAAGCCTTAAGAATTGAGTTGGTATACAAGAAAACATCGAAAGCCCAATAAAATCTGCAGTAGCCCAATTTCTTGACACTCACTTAACCCCTTTCTTCTTTCTCCAGAAAAATTCCAACTTTTGTTTGTTTGAGAGAGATTTGGGAAAATCCAGCAAAAATGCTAACAGCTGATATACCTCCAAATCAAACTATATACATCAAAAACCTCAACGAGAAGATCAAAAAAGAAGGTACCACTATCTGCCTACTCTCTCTTTTCTCTCAGGTTTTTTGTTTGGTTGTTGAGAAAATGAGGGAAAATTTGAATTAGACTAATCATAAGCTGCTTAACTCTCATTTGAATCTTGCTCCAACTAGTTGTATTCGTAGATGAAACACATAAGTTTTTTCTAGGGTATTTGAAAGAACAAGTTATTTTCTCCTTTTGTCGGGTTTAACCCTAGCGGTGCCCTTTTTTACTTCGACATTGTAGTTAACATTGTACTAATATCCATCTGATTCTCTACGATTTGGATTTGGAAATGAGATTGATTTCCCATTAACAATTTCTTCGTCTTCTTTTCAGAATTAAAGAGGTCCCTTTATTGTTTATTTTCTCAATACGGAAGAATTTTGGATGTTGTTGCCTTGAAGACACCCAAGCTTCGTGGACAAGCCTGGGTTGTGTTTGATGAATTGACAGCTGCTAGTAACGCCTTCCGTCAGATGCAAAATTTTCCATTTTATGATAAACCTATGGTGAGTACCTTAATATGTTGTGACATTAACTGCTTCAAAGATCGAAATCGAAGTGAACCTTGTCACTTTCTTTTAATTTTAGTGATGTTTGTGCTGCATTTGATTTGGGATGTATGTCACTGACTGAGTGGAATCCCTAATGTACTGATTTTGGTGTTATTCTATAATTTACTGAGAATTGTAGGAGCCATGTTATTTTTTTTTATTATAAATTATTGCTCTATCTTCTGCATCCAAGGAAGAGTTCTACCTATCAATAACACCATTTGCTATTAAAACTGTAGCCATCTATGTTCATAAATTCCTGGAGATGGTTGCTTGAACCAAACTTCCTTTATTCTCTAGACATCACTTGTGATTGAAATCAAATTGTTTTCCAGGCTTGATTTATATGTGGTTTAAGTTGCTAATCATTCTTGGATGTGATTAATTTGGTGCAGCGAATACAATACGCAAAGACAAAGTCGGATTGCATTGCCAAAAATGATGGAAGCTTTGTTCCCAGAGAAAAGAAGAAGAAGCAAGAAGAAAAAGGTGACTGCCTCACCTTTTAGTTCTTTAAATTCCCGTATGCATATTTCATGGTTCTTATTGACTTGAACAAAATGATTTCTCCTGGATTTCATTATGTTATCAGGTGAATGTAATTATTGCTATTATAACATATATACGAATCTAATTATGAATTTCATCCCTCTACTTTATGAAAACTGAGAAGTCAGTCCCTCTAATATGTCTGAGTTTGATTCTCTTGCTTTACCAAAGCTGAAAAGTTAGTCCAGTTGTCGGTGAAATCAGGAGCTTTAACCTCTGTTTTTTGCTAATTTGTTGCATATAAATTTCAAACTGCTGGTTATTTGCATATTCCTCGAATATAAATTGCCAAACCACTGATTTCTAGGATAGCAATTTACAGTAAAGTTTAGCAGTGTTGGACTAATTTCTTTAGGTTTTGTAAAGTACCAGGATCAAATTTTGACAAATTAGAGGGTTTAACTTTTTTGGTTTTCTGTAAAATAGAAGGATGAAAATTGAAATTCATAATTAGACCAAATATTGTCACTAATCTGCCATTTTGATCATAAGGAAAGCAGAGGGAGTAACAGTACAGAAGATAGATTTTAAATGTATGGTTCTTTTTTCGGTTAGAGCTTGGATATTTATGTTTCCTTTACCTTTTTTGTAAATACCTTCATTCAACCATTGGTTTCTTGTTTAATGGTGATATTCTGGTGCCAGATATTTTAACTTTTTGGATTTGCTGTTTATAAACAAATGACAAGCAGACCTAATTAATTTGCATCCAATATTTGAACTACTTTTCTTTTGGTTTATTTTAACTGCTTTATATTTTGATGACATCCAATGATACACTATGAAATTTTCAGCTGAGAGGAAACGACGTGCGGAGGAATCACAACAATCTGCAATGCCAAATGGCGCAGGTTCTCACAATAATGGTGGTCCAAAGGTAATTTGTGGAAACATTTCTGATTTGATTGTTGCTTCTTGTCTCTCCCTCTCAGCCCAATGGCTTTACCTATGGAATAACTACTCATGTATTTTGATTGCAGTGCTTATGTAATAATAGTATAAGATATGCCTTTACACTTTTTGGGCTTCTCTTTTTTACTAAGAGGGATTGAGTTGGCTAACATGTTATTCGAAAAAACTCTAATCTGAGAATGTGCAGGCTCCTTTCCATCATGGGAACGTGAGTGCCCAAGAGCAGGCTGCACCAAACAATATTCTGTTCATACAGAATTTACCTCATGAGACAACTAGCATGATGCTGCAACTTCTTTTCGAACAGTACCCTGGGTTCAGGGAAGTCCGGATGATTGAAGCCAAACCGGGTATTGCATTCGTAGAGTATGAAGACGAAGATCAGTCTTGTACAGCCATGCAAAACCTCCAGGGTTTCAAAATCGCCCCCCAATATCCCATGGCTATCACTTTTGCTAAGAAGTAACCTATCCTTGCGTCGATGAATATGTTATACCCTATGACCATGGCCAGGTATATCTGTAAGAAACTAATGCTGGGTTTGTGCTCTCATATATTTTGTGTTCCAAAATAGTGACCCAATCTGGATGATTATATGATCAGTGTGGATTTTGTTGCCACTTTGGAATTCTTGCAAGTATGAGTATGTTGGAATAGTTGATATGATCTCTAGTTTCATTACCATGGTTACATACATACATACATGAGCATGATATGATTCATAGTTGTTAACTGGACAGGGGTGTGTGAAAGTTGGATGGTGGGTCATGGGTGGTGGTAGTGACTAGTGACAGAGGCAGATGCACCCAGGGAAGGCATTAACTAAATAAGTAGATATCTCCCACAATAGGAATAGGCATAGGAATAGGAGTGTGGTGTAAAGGGTAGGCTTCATGTGATTGGATTCGGTCGGCTCTGGTTGATAATGATAACAGGTAAGTTGATGATGATGATGGGAAAGTATTCTTGGGTTTTACTTTGTAGTACGTTGTTGTACTCAGATTGACACGTGTCATCCATCTTCGCCGCTCACTAGAAATGAAAACGTACAACCCTTGCGTACGTTTTATAGTATTGTTTGAAAGTTGGAAAGACTTTTCAAAGCAAGACCGTACCTGAACCTGTGCACTTTGCATTTACTGTCCTTCCTCGCATGTTTACTTCCCCAGATACAGAATGCCTTCAATCCTCCCTCCCTCTCTATTAGTATCATCTTCCCTCTCTTCCAAAATTACCCCCGTCCTCTATCTCCCTAAACACCTAATCACCAAGTTAAAAAAATATTTTAAAGTTTACTTATCATTTATATTCATTATCTCAAATTTTAAAAGCGATAAAGTAGCACGAATTATCTAGCTTTAGTGGTTAAATGAATGGTTATTCTTTTTAGAGGTCACAGATTTAAATACCAATAATATCAGTATATTATTATAATTATTGTTGAAAATATTTCTCTAAAACATATATTATTATCATCGTGGGTAAAGAGAATTCAAGTATATTTTACTTCCCAATCAATTAGGGGAAAATAGAAAAAAGTAAACAATTAAATTTTTTATTAATAAATTAAAATCACAAAATCAATATACCATTTTCTCTCGATTAATTATTCAGAGATTCTATCAATAAAGCTACCATTATCCTGACAAGTTGTTAATTAACATCGAATATTAGAATATAATAAATTGGAATCTAGATATATCTATGGGGGAGGTGTCAATTGGGGAAAAAATGAAATTCACGAGGAATCATAGAATATAATAAATTGAATAATCACGCCATTTTTAATCATATATATTATTTGTTTTATTCATCAATTAGGAGCAAGGGGGTGATTTGAGAGGAATAGAAACTTTAAGGGTAGTATAGGAATTTGGCAAAACAGATCTTCTTCTTCTTCACAGGTACAGATACAACCCAACAGCTGGTTACCTCGGAATCTCAGGAGCTCCCCCTCTATACTTTTCCATTGCTCTATCCTTTAATAATCCCCTCTCCTCTTCCATCCCAGATCCTTCAATAACCCTTTTTCCGTGATATTCTCCTTTGACGTTTTTTTCTCATTCACAGAAATTTCCATGAAATTCCAGAGCAAAAGAAACCATCACCACCACCCACTTTCACCCCATTCTTCATATAGCTTCTTCGATATCTTGACGGAAGAGATTGTCTGCAAAATCCTCGATCACCTTCACGACGACCCTTCTGCCATAAAATCTTTCTCCCTCACATGCAAGTTGTTTTACTTCATAGAGTCTCGCCATCGCGGGACTCTCAAGCCTCTACGCGCCGAGCTCCTCCCCAGGACATTTCATCGGTACCCTTTTGTTTCCAACCTCGATCTCTCCCTTTGTCCGCGAGTCGATGATGGCACCTTAAACGTTATATCCTCGACCTGGAAAGCTACTCTGCGGTCAATAAATCTGTCCAGGTCAAGGTTTTTCACGAACGCCGGGTTATCGAGCTTGTTCGTTAACTGTTCGGGTCTTGTTGAGGTTGATTTGAGCAACGCCACGCAGTTGACGGATTTGGCGGCCTCGTCGATCGCAGAGGCTAAGAATTTGGAGAGGTTGGGTTTAGCGAGATGCAAGTTGATAACCGATATGGGGATCGGTTGTATTGCTGTTGGGTGTAAAAAGTTGAAATCCCTTTGCTTGAAGTGGTGCTTGCGCGTTGGTGATCTGGGTGTGGAGTTGATTGCTCTCAAGTGCAAACAAATTCGGAGTTTGGATCTGTCTTACTTGCCAGTAAGTTCAATTTCTTTTCAACTCAGCTGTGGCAAAGAAAGAAAGCTTCTTTGAACCATCCCAAAAGTGTTAAAATCATAATCAACTCTTTCAAATGTGTGCATTTAGCTGGCCCTGCTCTGCACTTTATATTCAATTAAAAGGAGCATGATTTGCTTTGTTTACAGGGCATTGCAATATGAATTATGATGTCACTATACTCTTTTTTCCTCTCCAACTAAGAGGCGAATGATGGGTTGAAATAGTGAATAATTTTGATATTCGCAGTATTTATTGTTATTATCTTGTTGAGCAATCACCTGTAGAATTTACATCATGTAGAAAAGATGTACCTTTTTGGATAAGCCAAAGCACCTTTACTGCGGCGAAAATGTTACTACGAGTTCTCTTAGCTTCCCGTTTCGTTCTAAATTGTTTTCATCATTTTAAAGGAGAACAAGGAAAGATAAAACGTTGGTATTTGACACAGGATAACGACATAAGTTCCTTGAGCAAGCCTAGATGTAATTTTTCTTGTTAGTGGTATCGATGTTTTGCTGTAGAACTTGTTTCATTATATGTGATTGATCGCTTCTCATGTATGTTATGGCTCTTGGAATCCACCCTTCTATTGATTTTAATGCATGATATGTGTGTTCTTTCTTTTCTTGGTTCTTGGTTAGTGGATGCACAATAAGATGAGAAGTTATAATGAGAACTCGTATGTATGCGTTTTCACCACAGATCACAGAGAAGTGCCTCAGTTCTGTTCTTCAACTCCAACATCTTGAAGATCTGGTTCTAGAGGGATGCCATGGCATTGATGATGATGGCCTTTCAACACTCGAGCAAAGTTGCAAGTCACTAAAGGTATTTTTCCTTTTTTGATACTTTGGAAACGTAGGTTGTTGATGACGCCTAAGATCATTACCAGCAGATATGACTATGGAATGAACATCTGGGAGTTCTGCCAGCACTTGAAATATTTTTTACTAGAATAATGTAAATGATAGATTTTCCAAATTGGATATTTTACAGATGCTTAATTTGTCAAACTGTCAAAATGTTACTCACACGGGCTTGTCATCTCTGCTAAATGGCACTGAACAACTACTGCAAATCATATTGGCATACGGCTCTTCTGTAAGTTGAAAAATCCCTTATGTGATTTTGTATTAGTTTAATATTAATAATTAATCATTTGGCTCGTTGCTTATGTATCTTTGTTGATATTCCAGGTTACTTCTGATCTAGCAAAATGCCTGCATACTTTTTCGAAGCTGCAATCAATTAAATTAGATGGTTGTATTATTACTTGGTCAGGGATCAAAGCCATGGCATGTTTGCGTGCCACTATCAAGGAACTGAGCTTCAGTAAATGCTTAGGACTGACAGATGACGGCCTCTCGTTCCTTGTCCAGTCACACAAAAATCTGAGGAAACTAGACACGACATGCTGTCGTAAAATAACATATTCCTCTATAGACAGCATAACAAGCTCATGCACCTCCCTTATTTCTCTCAGGATGGAATCCTGTAGCTTGGTTTCAAAGGAAGCCTTTGTTTTGATTGGGGAACGTTGCTCATTTTTGGAAGAGCTGGATGCCACAGATAATGAAATTGATGACGAAGGTTTTAGCTTGAGCATAATCTGTTTTATGTATGAATGGAACTTTCTGTGAGTGATTTATGTTATCTCGTGCAGGTTTGAAATCAATCTCTAGATGTTCAAAACTATCCATTTTAAAGTTAGGGATATGCTCTAACATTTCAGATGAAGGACTTGCAAAAATCGGAAGCTGTTGCTCACAGCTTAAGGAGCTTGATTTGTACAGGTTTGCAACTTTCCTCTAACTTTACACTTTTCTTGCGAGCTACCAATGACTACCACATGAATAGCTGTTTAGTCGAGCACCTTTATGGGCATTCAGCCCCCCAATAGCATCAACTTTAATAATGACAAAGATCCTGCTAGTTCAAATCACAAAATTTTCCCGATTGTCATTCTGAGGATCTGAAAAAAATAGGTGCTGTCATGTTAACCCCCACATGGTGGAATACTGCTTTGCCCTTATGCAAAGAACATGATATCTCTTTTCTCTGCTGATCTTATTGTCCTGTTATTCAGGTCCATGGCAGTAAGTGATGCGGGCATTGCAGCCATTGCTGATGGTTCTCCTGCACTTGAGATGATCAATATAGCTTATAACGATAAAATTACAGATAAATCATTAATTTCATTGTCAAAATGTTCGATGTTAAAAGCACTCGAGATTCGTGGATGCCTTGGTGTCTCATCAGTTGGTCTATCAGCCGTAGCTGTGGGGTGTAAGCAACTTACAGTGCTTGATGTAAAGAAGTGCTTCAACATTAATGATAACGGAATGCTTCCGCTTGCTCAATTTTCCCAAAACCTGAAGCAGGTATTCTACATTTTCAAATTCTTATTCTTTGTAGATTGGAACATTATGGAGTAATGTCGAAACTAATAGTGTCATTGACTTCCTTGCATTGCAGATAAACTTGTCATATTGTTCTGTTACAGATGTTGGGCTTGTAGCACTAGCTAGCCTCAGTCGCCTACAAAATATGACAATCTTACACTTGGCCGGTTTGACTCCAAATGGCCTGGCAGCAGCTCTCTTGGCATGCCGAGCATTAACTAAAGTGAAACTCCATGCATCCTTTAGACCTTTACTTTCTCAATCCATTCTTGGGTACATGGAAGCCCATGGGTGCATCTTTCACTGGAGGGACAAAGCATTTCAGGTAAGTGTTTATTTACATTTAGAAGAATCATGATTTTCCAGAATTTGAATTTACATAACAGGACATGTAACTTGCTTGGTGAATATAAAAGGCCAAATCCAGTGAAACCACCAGCTTTCCTGTTTATTGCTGGCATGGCTATTTTAGACACGAGTTTATAATGTTTATAAAGAATAGATGAGCATGGAATTGCAGTCCAGTCCCCTTGTTGTTTCATTAGATTTTGGCATATTTTCAGCATGCTTGGGGAAGTTATCTTGTGCTCTCCTAGTATATTCTAGTTTTGACACTACGATTATGTTGATATATTCCATAACGACTCCTCATTATGTTGTGTAATTATAAGAGATTTCTGAACTTGGGATTATTAAAACAAGCCCTCTAAAGTAACCTTGAAATTTGTACGTCATCCGAAAAATGGTTTTGGACTACAAACATGATGATTGAAGCAAACTTTCTTATGCATGGTTGACAGAAGGAAATGGATCCCAAGGGATGGAAGCTGCATTTTGGAAGGAGTAGCAGTGAAGTTCCATAGTTGCAGAGGGAATGCACACCCAGGTCCTTATTATTGTCTTCCAGAGGGAAAATAGGCCTGAATTGATGTCACCATTTCAGCTGAATATGAAAATGAGTTTATTTATCTTGAAGTTATCAGCATCCTTGTTTGCATCAACTTTTCATAGGCAGAATTTGGTTGAAGACGTTTCTGCATGGGCATGGGGTGTGGGCGTGTGTCTGCCTACGACAAGGAAGTTGGTTGGTGTTCGTTGTATGCTCAGTCAAATGCCTGCTCCCTGGTCTACAACCAATTAAAGAAAGCTGTACGATACATTATCCAGAATTTAATTAAACTGATTGGACTTGGTGGTAGATATGATGTAAGAATCCAAGGGAACAACAGAAAAAAAAAAGTTTTGAGGATATGCAAGAAATTGATGCTGGTCATATGGACATCTGCATTTGATTGTAATGTTATATTTAGCTGGAAAATTCATATGATGTTGGATAGGATTGGGAATGAGGACTCTGCTTCCTTTTCCTTTTTCTTTTGGGGGATATAGATGCCCTGACCCCCTCTAGACTTCAAAGTCTGAAGCTGATAATGATGCTGCTTCTAGATGGGAAAGGGAAGTCAAGTAAGAGACAGAAAAGACTCTTCTCTTTGGATAAATCTGTTTGTACAAATGAGGTAAAACTTGTTCTTTTTCCTCTTAAAACACCCACCAAAGGACATAATTTTTATATAACTATAGATCTCACCAATGATATATAAATATTGAGAGTTCATTATTAAATGGTCACATCACTCTTCTGTTAACAATTTAGTAGTACCTGACTCACATTGATTTATTAATTGATTGAAAAATATTTTTAAAATTAAGTACTAATCAACTGAGTGGTCGGTCTTTTTAAAGTATATTTTTGTCCTCTGACCTTTACTTTGTTTGCCTGTTTTATCCTAATCGTTCCAACCCAGATGCCAAGGTTTCCCACCAATCCCATTGCTGGTATCCATATCCATAGGTAACATGAACTCAACTACTGAAGCCACCTGTGTGAGCAATTTCATATCCATTTTTGTATGAATAATCATATCTCTCATGTGAGTTTTTTCAGGTGTTGAATGAAGATATTCAACCTATATGCTTGACACAGAGACTGGTAGGGGAGAATGAGATTTTCCATGCCACTCTCCCTGATTCACTGAGGCTGCTTTGGTGTGAGCTGTGAGAAACTTTGTTAATGAAGAGAATTCTTTCGGGAATGGAAATCCAGCAAGAGTAGCTTAGGCAGACATCATCTATCTTTTTTTTATGTTTCATTTAAAAAATTTTAAAATATTATTTTTTTAACTCTAACCTTTATTTTTTTTATCTTAAACTCTAAACCCTATCCCTCAAAAAATACACCTACCCCTAATTTCTTAAAACATAACCACAAACTTAAATCATAAACCCTAAACCCTCTAATTTGAAATGAAATTTGAAATGAAGGTATAAAAGGCGGTATTGAAAAGAGGTAGATGATTTTCACCTTTTTATGATGGCCTTGAAAGTTAAAAATGGATATGAATGTGGGGGGTCGAGATGGGTGAATCTTTTTCACATGCTTCTATTCGTGCATCCACCTCAAATTAAAGATTTAGAGTTTAGAGTTTAAGACCAGAGATTATGATTAGGTTTAGAATTAGATGTATGATATATTTTCAAGATCTAGGGTTTAGAGTTTACAATATAAAAAATAAATATTATAATTTAAATTTTAATTTTTAAAAATTTTTAACCATAAAAGCATGATAAAAAGATAAAAAAAATTAAAAGATAGTCATTTTATAGGTGGATCGGTTCCGAGTGATTGGGGTTTTGTTAAACGTGATTTATTTATTTATTTATTATTTTTAAAATATATAACGTGGAAAATGGGAGATGAGATGGGAAAAAGGCCAGAGACGTGGCAGAGATATATTTTACCGTTAAGGGGTTTACGAAGTTTAACATCCCAATTACTATTTTATTATAAAATATAAAATTCGATCATCATTTTATATAATAAAAATATTTACAGTAGAAATGAATCTATATTCATATTAATTAAAATATATATTTTAAATTTAGTTGATTGAATTAACTTGTGATATGAATATAGATTCTTTACGGTAGATATGTATGATGTCTCCATCAAGATAGCTTGGGTTATCACGGTAGCTAGATCTCCTATCCTTTAGCGTATTGTAATAAAGAAACAACTTTAATTAACAGACACTAACAATAATAAAAAGACTTAAAAATATAGTAATTAATAAGTCTTGGATTTTTAGGAAAATATCAATCAATATTTTTTTAATTTTATAGTTATTTAAATTTATTCAACACCTTTTAATTTTTTGCACTTTGTAATTTAAATCGTTATATAAAACCATTATAAATTTAATATTTTAATTAACATTTCTATTAAAAGATCAGTTTAACTTGAGAACTGGATTTAACACAAAGGTATAAATAAGGACCAAATTAGCAAAAAAGTAAACTATAATGGTTCATTTGTCATTATACTAATAAAAATTTTATCCTCGTTATGGAGTTTTATTTTTAAACATGTATATAAAATAATTTTTTTTTATGAATTATGATATATATAATAATTTTCTTTTCCTTTGTCTTGAAATAAATAACTTATACAACTATAAAAGGTGAGATTTAGTGCACGATTTTTGTACTTTTATTATTATATTATGATGTGCGGATAAAATTTGATTCGATTAAAATTTTAAATTAATTGATTAATTTATGGTAAAGGATAATTTATTTTAACTTGACTCATAGTTTCTCAAATTTGACTATATTTTTTTAAAAAATAAATTATAAAATTAAAATTTGAATAAATCAAAATTTTAAATAATGATTTGATCAACTTTTATATTTTAATTGGGTTAATCAATTGTACATGATACGTTATAAATATCATATATGAAAATATAAAAACATATATATATTATATAAGCATATAAAAATCATTAAAATTAGAATCAATATGTTGACCGCTTATCCCTGAATATATACATATAAATACATATGTGCGATATTATATATTGTCACGGGGTCAGAGTTTTCGCGCAGGGACTTCTACCCGTGCGGCACCTCGGGACACTCGCATGCCCGAGGATCAACCTTAACGATCTCCGATGCTTACTGGTTTCGCCCTCCCATGAGTTCATCAGGGAAGCGGGGACAACTCCCGGCCAGTGTGGTACACGATCAGCGCGCCCATCCCAGATGGGACGACTGCTCGGCACGTACTGCACTCTTAATGCTATCCCGCTCCCAAGCTTTAAGCACAACCAGAAAGCATCTCTATCAGTCCCGCGTAGTCACGACGAACGGTCCGTGACAATATGTACATATAGAAATATATATGGACAATTAAATTTATATAAAAACTCAAAAAATTAAACTTGATTCAACTCAACATGAATTTTATAAACTCAACTCCATTAGAAAAAAAAACTCTAAATAAAGTTTGAATCATAAAATAAAACTTATAAATTTGAGTAACTTAAATTCTTTTAATCTAACTGGATCGAACTCTCAACCTTATTTAACGTATTAAAACTTCAGTTTTAATTGAATTAAACATCTGAATTAAAGTTTTTTCTTTATTTAATCGGTCGGATATTTTCTGTTTAATGATTAGAATTTTTTCTTTAAAATTATTACATATTAACTATTATATATATTCATTAAAATTTATTATTAAACTTTTTAAAGTTTATAAATAACGTAACGTTTAATAATAATTTTATAATAATATAATAAATTTAATAATTAAAAAATTTACTTAAACATAGTTTAGTTATCATTTATATATATAAAAAAATAATAATTTTTGTTAATTAAAAACTTATTGAATTAAGTAATCTTTGTTATGTTAGATTAAATTTTTATTTTAAAAAATCATTTCAGTTAACTACTAAAAAATTGATTAATATATTCTAATTAGTTTGATTAGATAAGTTAACTGAATCTGACATATTGACCATGGTAATTAGTTAGCAGGTGAAGGAAAAACAGAGAGCTTAGAGCCTTAGCTTAAATATAATTAATGTAATAGATTAGGTGATTACAGAAATTGTAACACAGTCAGCCGCCCTCCTTCCCTCCCTCCCCACCAACTTTGACCAAAAAGACAAACAAAAGCTTCGGTCAAACTTCCATTAAACTTCCTGGAAATTCACAAAAAGAGACAGACTGGGTCGTGATCATCTTCTCCTCCGCCATATATCAGTCCCCACCTCCCTCTTCCAACAAATTTCTCTGTTTCCATCTCTGTTAATGGATACAAGCCTAGACACATCTCCATATTCCAACACGCAAAACTCCTTCAGTTTCTCAAAACACAACTTCATGACTAACTCTTTCTCCGATCTCCTAGCTTCAGGCAACTCCGAAGATGAAGCCAAGCGTGGAGGCGGCTTGTCCTTGTCCGATCGGATTGCTGAGAGAACAGGCTCCGGTGTACCCAAGTTTAAGTCTCTTCCGCCTCCTTCACTGCCTATCTCGCCTCCTCAGGTGTCTCCTTCTTCGTACTTTGCTATCCCACCCGGACTCAGCCCTGCCGAGCTCTTGGATTCTCCTGTTTTGTTGAACGCTTCGAACGTAAGCATCTTTAACCTTTTTTATGTTTTTACAAACCCTTCTTCTTATATTTTTGTTTTACGTCCAGATTCTGCCGTCTCCTACCACTGGAACATTTCCACCTCAAGCTTTCTTCAATTGGAAATCCAGTTCTGGAAATAACCAGCACAACGTCAAACCCGAAGACAATAACTACGATTTCTCTTTCCAAACCAACACCATTAAAACTGTATGTAAATCACACTTTAAAGCAATACCAATACAAACCTTCCCTTGATCTTCCTTTTTTTCCCCTTAAAAGAGAGTATTTTTTCATTGAATTTATTGATTCAGGCACAGCAGCAAGCTTGGAGTTTCAAAGAATCTTCCAAGGAAAATGATTTTTCCTCGGGGAAGAACATGGTAAAATCCGAGTACAATCAGATGCAGAGCTTCTCCCCTGAGACTGCCAATATTCAAAGCAACTCCCAGAGCGTCCAATCAAATTACGGGAATTACCAGCAGCAATCTCAGTCGATTAGAGGGAACAGGAAATCGGACGATGGATACAATTGGAGGAAATATGGACAAAAGCAAGTGAAAGGAAGCGAGAATCCAAGAAGTTACTACAAGTGCACGTACCCCAATTGTCCAACAAAGAAAAAAGTTGAGAGGTCATTAGACGGGCAGATAACTGAGATAGTTTACAAGGGTAGCCATAACCATCCTAAGCCTCAGTCCACGAGGCGATCATCGGCTTATTCTATATCGAGTGTTATTCAGACATCGAGTGCTGCTAGCTCGATTCAGGATCAGTCACTTATAACTCATGGCAGTGGACACATGGATTCTGTTGTAACACCTGAAAATTCTTCTATATCGGTCGGGGACGATGATTTTGAGGGTTCCCAGAGGAGTAAATCCGGAGGAGATGAGTTCAACGAAGACGAACCTGAGGCCAAAAGATGGTATGTTCTTGCCTTCTTGGTTGCTATTGATATTAATTTTCTGTTTCTGCTGAACTAACTTTGATATTACTTCCTGTTTCCAGGAGGAGTGAAGGTGAGAATGAAGGAATTTCTGCACCTGGGACTGGGAGTAGAACTGTGAGGGAACCAAGAGTTTTAGTTCAAACAACCAGTGACATTGATATTTTGGATGATGGATATAGATGGAGAAAATATGGGCAAAAAGTGGTCAAGGGAAACCCAAATCCGAGGTACATTTCTGCTCCATTTTGCACTTTGATTTTGTATACCATTCGTTTATGTGACAATTGTTAACATCATGCAACATCTATAGGATCTCTTAGTGTTCTCCTGCCTTAAAAAGTGGGTTCTGTCTGTCTTTTGGATACATTAGAGACTTAGTCTTCTTTCAAGAAGATAAGCTGTAGCTTTGAAGTGTCTTTAATGGTGAATGCATTAAAGTCTTCTGTTTCTTAATCTTTATTGGTTTTGGTGTTGTAAGTTGTGACCGGCAATTTTTACAGGAGCTACTACAAGTGCACACATCCAGGATGTCCGGTGAGAAAGCATGTGGAGAGAGCCTCACATGATCTTAGGGCAGTGATCACAACCTATGAAGGGAAGCACAACCATGATGTCCCTGCAGCTCGTGGAAGCGGCAACCACTCGGTTAATAGACCTTTACCCAACAGCAACAATGGGGCAATGGCAAGAAGGCCATCACCTCTTAACAATCCGATGATCAACAACCCTCTTCGCGGTTTGAGGGCATCAGCAGCCGAAGGTGAATCACCCTTCATGCTGGAGATGTTGCAGGGCACCGAAAACTTTGGATTCTCAGGATTCGGGAACTCCGGAAGGTCTCTGATGAACCAGCAACATGATGTAAACAACATTTTCTCCAGAACCAAGGAAGAACCAAGAGATGAAGCGTTCATCGAGTCATTGCTATACTGAAAACAATCAGCATGGGGGAAATGGAAGGTTTTGGGAAGAAGTATAGAGCAGAAGAGAGTCCAAAAATCCCACATTAATAAGAAGCTCAAGTTCATTTATTTAATTGCATTCCTGTTATTTGTTGTATATTCCCCAAGATTGGTTTTTTGTGTATTTTACTTAGAAGTGTAATGTTATAGGAGCCTGTAATAGTCAGTACACTATTTTTTTATTGTTTTGAGGCCACTCCCTCTTGGGGTAGACATGACCAAGAGACAGCCTCAGATCATTTCCTTTTTTTGTATCACACAGGACACATGCCAGTGATCCATTTCCTCTTTCTATAAAGAAAAATCTCAAGTATTATACAATATGGTATCCTAGTTCAATAATATTATACTCTTCATCATCAGTTACATAAGCAAAGTTTGAAGTGGTCAAAAATGAGGAGCTGTGGGGAGATATTTTGGTCACTTTTTGTACCCATTAGATGTGAACTGGTGAAGAAATTGTAGAAGGGGGTAGTGGTGGTGGGACATTTCCGTGGTGCAGACGGTTCATTTAAGGAAATGTTGGAAAGGGATTGAGCCAATGGTCCCCTCAGGCACCTAATGCCAATTGCCAACAAGCAACGACGTCAACATCGACGCGGCTATCTAATATGAGAAGTTAGGCTATGCGACAGGTTTAAATGGGATTAATATACGGTATTATTTTTTTATTGCTCTTATAGTTTTAGAGTCTAGCCCTGACTAATTTAGACCAACTTACGCCGCACAATATACGGTATTGTTTGTTTTCTCGCTTACAGGTTATCAATTAATTTTAATAGATTTTACATAATATTTTAAATAGACGAATAATGTTTTTTTGTATATTTTAAGTGTTAAATAAAATATTTTTAAATTTTAAAAAAATAATTGTAACATTTTAGGTTCTCAAATTATAAAATTTAATTTTTATAATATTTTAAATAACGAATAAATTGTTTTATTCAGCTTAAAAACCAAATACGTCGATAATAATTTTAGCTTTAGAAATATCAAACTAAATTTAGGTAATATTTTAAATGTCGAACTTAAAATGTAATTTTATTATCATTTTAAGGTTTAAAGGTTAAATTGATTTTGGATAGTATTTTACACTACGAATCTCAAATTGTTTTTTATTATTATTATAGATCCCAACCCAATCTCGTCTTTAGTTATATATTATATTTTAAGTGTCTCACTCTTAATTAATTTTCGATAACTATTTAAATATTGAACGTCAAATTTATTTTCAATAATATTCTAAGTAATAAACCTTAAACTCATTTTCGATAACATTTTAAGTGATAAGAGCCTAATAAAATTTCATTAATGTTTTAGAATCCAAACCTCAAACTGATTTTTAATAAAATTTTATGTGTAAACCTCTAAATTTTACAATTTTTTTAATAAATATTTCTATATTTCTTTGCTATTTTACGACAATTTCAAGAGTTAAGCTTAATTGTCATTATAAAATTAAGATAAGCTTCTTTCATAATTGTTTATCGGTAATATTAAAACGATTAAAAATTTGATTGTTAAATTGAATAATTTATTAAAATTTAGTGACTATTTATAAACTTTATCTTTAAATTAAAATAAATGTAAAATAAATTAAGATAAGATTTCTTAAAAGAGAATAATAATACATTTGGTCCTTAAAATTTTAAAACTAATAATACATTACGATACAAGGCATTTACTATAATATCATCATACTTTTAGTTAGGAGTAAACATTCCATGGTTGACTTCAATGGTGGACGTTCGTTACAGGCTATCACGTCCAAAATGGGCACCCAAAGCAAAGCCCAATAAACAATGTGGAGTTATAGGCCCATTTAGTTAGGAGCAAGGTTTTTATTAAATATAAAGATCCACTAATTTTATTAAACAAGAATATACCCAAAATTATAATAAAAGTTTATATCATAAATAAATAAAAAACTTAAATCCAGACATATATCCAGTAAAAAAATTAGGGTCAGAAGATCTTAATAGGACCAAATAAGGAAAAGATAAAACTTAGTCCAAAAACTCGAAATAAAAGAAGTATACAAACATCACCCATATCGAAGATTATAGGTAAAATCGTCAACAAGCAACATAAAAATGCATATTACAATGAAAGGTATGTTGACAACAAGGACATTACCACCACTCAATCGTGATAAATAATGGTAGACGTAATCGCATATCCAAATTTATTTCGAGAGCTCGACATAGGGAGATCAACGGCATAATAGATGAAGCATCATCTTGATCAGTCGTGATATCGTCGGATCTAAACCCAATAAAAAACTAAATCAAAAGAAAAATGTACAAAAAATTAGATAAAATCGTACCAAAACACAGAATAATTTATTAAAAATAAAAAAGAAAAGACAAATATTTACATAATCTATGGTCCGAGAAACTCAAGCCAAGGGAAGTCTTCTTGCACGTGGTGACTGACTTATACAGGGATATTCCAGCTTGCTTTTGCTAATATTACTATATTATAGAGCATTGTTTGTAGCGTAGACAGTACAGATCATGTGGTTATGTTATTATTTTATCAATAAATTAAAAATAATATACTTTTATAATAAATATCAAAACTCGTCGTTTTCCATCAAAATCCACTTCTCTTCCCTATTACATCCAAAAAACAACAGCAACACATTTTTTATATATTATAAAATTTAACCAAAAATTATTGTGTGCTATGACAGAAAATAAAAGTATTTAAAATAACAAGATGATTAAGTCTTAACTAATTATGCTTATCAGGCTTGTCCCAATAGAAAAAGACAAATAAGAAAGTTGTTGTCTAAGCAGAAATTGAATTAATTAAGATGCAAAGTCAATCAAATATTTATTACCACCTTTTGGAAGATGAAATCCAAACAAAATTACAAGATTAATTAGTTGAAAATATCGGTTATACTCAGAGACAAATCTAAAATTTTACGTGAAATAATATAATTATGAAAAAATTACGTTAAAAATGCAAAGATGTGAAATTATAAAAATTTTAAAAATATAAAATTAAATTATCAATTAAAAATATAAAATATATATAACATAAAAAAATTAAAAATTTTAGAAATAAAACTCTCTTCTATCATTCTTTAGATCCATCCTTGATTACATTTGATCAACGAATAATTTTCGCATGATGATGATTATATAGATTGTTTCATCATCAAGCAAATAGACAAAAGGGAATTAAAAAGCAAATTATATTCACAAAATAGGGATCTGTGATAGATCTCGTCACCGGAACAAAATTCGTTAGTCCTCGGAGATGCTTGCGAGATGAGGCTGCCATACTCGTTCACGACTGTTCCGATGATCTCTGCGACAGCGGCCGGAACGCTTCGTTTCCGAAATACCGGAATTCGGTAGGGAACGACGATCGGCGTCATTATGGTGGCGGTTTTTGCTCTTGCTGAAAGACTTTTTATGACTCTTTCTCTTTTCATCGGTTGGTAACGAAGACGCGCGGGGGATCAAAAAGTAAATTCCACCTCTTTTGAGCTGAGATTCAGGAGATAAGACCAGAATTTTACGCGCCACACCTTGAGAGCTCGGCTTGCTTAAGACGTGATTAGGGTTGGCGTCGAGGATCTCACCGGCGGTGACCGGTCGGGTAATTTCTTCGACGTGGCCGTTTAAGTGGACTATACGTATGATGTCTAGAGCTCCACAAGGAAGAACACAAGCCAAACAACACCGTAAACTATTTCCCATCTCTTCTCTTCGCAATCTCTCAAGTTTTTTCAGAAGTCTCCTCTTTCTCCTTCGTCTACTTTCTTTCTGTATATATAGACCAGCATCCGTACTGATATGCACCCGGAGGGTAGAATATTACTGTATTTTAATGATTATTCAAAATTACGAAATGCTCCTTCTCCTACACCTAAATATACGTGTATATAAATATTATATGAGACGGTGGGTTTTAAGAAATAAATAATTCGTTCCTAAGTTGCCATAGACAGGAAATTAGCTTAAGACGCCATTGAGCTGTAAGTCTAAGAGCAAGGAAAGTGGCTGCGAGGTTTTGTAAGTGGGAAGGAAAAGCACCAACGCTTAGGCTTCATTCACCACAAATTTTACGTTTAAAAACTTTTGCTTAATCCGTTTTAGATAAATAAAAAAAATTAATGATAAAAATAAATGTTCGAGACATAAATAAAAAAACGACAATAACATAATTTTTCGAAATTATTCATAATTACTTTAGCATTTGATACTCCAATAGTCGTTTTAACAATAATGTTGAACGAGCCACTAGAATATGTTGCTGTGGTTAGAGACTTATAGTCGTTGTCCACCGACATTATAGATAAGCTATGTGTTCCCGTGATTATAGTAATATCTGTTTTAGTCTATATTCTCAACTATTAGACATTAATCGTTTAATCAGTATACTAATATTATTGATGTTCAAATTTATAACCTCTAAAAATGATAACCGTTTTTTTAATCACTGAAATTAGATAACTCGTATAATATTGAATCTTAGATTAAAAGTACATTTATGAACTAAAAAGAAATGTTAAGAATAAGATGAAAGGGATCGATGCGTCTGGAATGGATTAAGGCATCATGAGTTATCGAGACTATAGGAGGGAAACGCCGCCACCAATCAGCTTTCGAATTTTAATTAATTTCAATAAATAATTAAATCAATAAGTAGCTTTGGAGTTGACCCAATTAATGCTAGTATAAGGTACGGAAAGGAATTTAAAGAGTGCACGTCATGTACTCGTATTAGGGGTTATATTATAAATCACTTAATTATAGGTTTAATAATAAATAAGTTATTTTTCCTTGAAAGTTAATAATTAAGTCATTCAATTTATAGATTTAAGAATAAATATTTTATTTAATTATATGTTTAGGAATAAATAGGTTATTAAAATTGAAAATAGAACTTGATATAATAATAATTTTAATTTTCAAAACTTATATGTTTTATTAATTTAGTCCTAATTCAATATAATTCAATAAATTTGAACCCTTATATTTAAAAATTTCATTAGTAGAGTAGTTATGTCTACTAGCCGACAACGTTAAGGACATAATGAGTCTATTCCATTAGCCCTTTAACCTTCTATTAGTAAGTGTGTGTCTGTCGAGCTATCATATATGTTAATTATCGGACTAATAAAAAACAACATGGAGTGTGATAAGTGATTGAAATATATATCGGGATGATGCAATATTGAATTTTTAAAATAATAAAGGTTAAATTTATTAAATTATTTCTGAAATAAGACCAAATTAATAGAATGTATAAGTTTCAAGTACTAAATTTTTAATTATACTAAAAATTTGTTTCAATTTTAATGATAAAATAACTTGTTTGTCCTTATACGTATAATTGAGTGACTGGATTGTTACTTTTAAAACAAAAGTGACATGTTTATTCCTAAACTTATAATTGAATGACTCAATTATTAATTTTAAAAGAAGAATGACTTATTTGTTATTAAACCTATAACTGAGGGATCTCTAATGTATTTACCCTTTGTATTATTTGATGGATAGTAAGAAGGGATAATATCCGTTCTCGTCCTTGGATTATTGTATCAGTCTGTTTATGGGCCATTGATAATTGTTTCCAAGCCCAGGTGATTAAACATGGTTCCTGATTGGTTTAGATATTACATATCAAGGCTTCCCCGTTATGCTAAAATAATGGAGGAATTCCCTAAATATAGTTTTAGAGTGTATTTTAATTTTTAAAATATTATATTTATTATATTAGTTTAAAAATTGAATTCAACAAAATTTGGTTTAAAAATTAAATAAAGATTAGTTTAACAAGACCTGACTTCAAGCAATTTTTTTGAAAGAATATTATTTAAAGTTGGATTTTATTAATTCCGACTTCTAATATAATATAACAAATATAATATTTTAAAAATTAAAATAGGAAGAAGCATATTTAAAAAAACTTAAAGTTATATTTAGATAAAAAAAATTCTAAATAAAATTAAAATTATTTTTCTTTTATTATCACGTTATAAGTTTAGCTGACGATCGAAAATTTAAAGTATATTTGTAAATTGTAATATATTGCATAAAATAACAGCATTTCCTTTATTTCTCGTTATACATAATTATTTATCAATTTTTTATATTCTATTATAGTCTTATCAATCCATATATTTGACTTTACTTGGTATGAAAATTTAAAAAATGGATAAATACTCGATAATTTATTAATCAAATAACTTGCATTATTATATAAAAAGTTTAATAATTTATTAACTTAACAAAAAATTTCAATAAAAATATATATTTTTTACAATTTTGTGAACTTCAAAAACCCCCCAAACATGGGCGAATAGTATTATAACTTTGTACAACCTATTTGAATGTGTTTCATACATGGGAGTGTATTATTCGATTTTAACTGATTAATCGATCGAATTAAAATTATTTTGGTTAATTCAGTCGATTAATTTTTTATAAATTTGGTTAATAGTTAATTCGATTCGAAATCAGTTAATTAATTGAATTAACCAAAATTATTATATATTATATATATATATATATTTATTTTTAGTATTAAATTAGTATAAATTAAAAGTTTAGTGACTAAAAATTATTTTAGTATAGTTTAATGACTTATTATGTAATTTAATCAAAATTTATAATAAATTTTAATTAATTCGATTAATTATCTGAAATAATTTCAGTTCGATTAAAGGTAAATCGGTTTAGTTAACGGTTAAAATTTTAAAAATATTAATTAGTTTGATTTTAGTTAATTCAATTCGACCATTGACTGAATTAACAAAATACAAACCCCTAGTTTCATACATAAAGTGTGACGTATAAACCTAATTGGGTTCACTCGCGAGAAAATTTTAGCTTGCCCCGTACCATTTGGCCTCATGTAAGCAAAATGAACCTGTCAATTTTATTAATAATTTTATGTCATATATATTAATATGTTTTAATGTTTTATTATTTTTCTGTTTTATTGATAATGTGATATAAAATTATTGTTATAATAAATAAAAGATACATAAAAAAAAAAGTATATGAATTCTATATTTTCAATTACAACTTTTTTATTAAAAAGAGATTATAACTTTTTTCATACCGGGATTTGAACTCATACAAGATAGAACATGATGAGTATTCTTGACCACTAGACCAATTAATGAATCTCAAATATCATGCTTTTAAATGCTATTCTATATTTTCAAATAATGGGGGGGCATGATGAGCATGATGAGTACGCTTTTAAGTAGGTCTAAATGCTATTCTATCCTCGTAAATAAAGATGAAGTCAAGATTTAAAATTAAAAAATAAAATATAAATATTTAAGGAGAGAAACAAATTAATAAATAAACTAAAATTTAAAAAAAATAAATAAAAAAAAATCGAGATTAAAGGGATATTTGTCCCTCTCTATCCTCGTTTAGTTTCGTTCCTACTCATATATACTTTGAGAATATTATATGCACTATATAAAAAACATAAAAACCATGTTTGTATCTTTAAATAAACTCTTATCAAAGGATTAAACCACCTAGGTACCCAAAATGCATTTCAAGCAACACATTTTTTTACTAATTATTAGTCCTTTATGCAATTTAACTTCTAAAAGTTGCCACCAAACCTTCTTAAAAACCTTTCTTAGCATCATGAGTAAGTCCTACTCATTCTCAACCATCATATATAGTGACCCGTACAACCTCGAGAGAAGCAAATGTATCCCTATTTTTATGAAAATATATTTAAATAGCATGGATTTTTTTTTTCTCTTAAAAACAACTTAATGTTTACGTAAAAAAAATATTTGTATACTATTTTATATAAAAAAAATTGTAGACATTTGTTACTAAAATTTTAGATCTGTTATTGATCATATAACTCATTTTTATTAAAAATTTATTTAATTTATATTGTGTTACAACCATGGTTTTGTTCTACCATCTTCCCCGACCACTAAGTTAGACGTAACAGTCAGCGGCGGATGCACACATAAGATTGAGTGGGCCTAGCTTGCATTAAATTTTTTAAAATTCACATACTTACCTTTAAATTTTTAAAATTTTATGAGTTAATCCTTAATTTTTTAAAAAATTATGAGTTGTGCTTACCCTAAAATTTTAAAATTTCATATGTTCGCCCTCAAATATTTTTCTAAATCCACCGGCTGATAATGTTGGTATGGTATTTATGGTTGTTATTACTACCAGTAATTAGGTTGAGCCGTTGAGATCGGTTCTGTCTTCACGTTGGACGGTTCTTATACACTTTCGTAACATTTTGAAATCTGTCAAATAATAAGAATAATCAGAACTGATGGACCATAATAAAGTTTTTTTTATTACCATTTACTTTCATGTTCTAAACGTTATGTTTTCAGCTTTGTACTTGTTGCAGCCTTTATTTCTACTATAAAATAACGACTGGTCTGTAATATCATTTCAGTCACGGTTCAAATTGGATCTCCCAACAACCCTTTTTGCAATAATTCACTGTATTTCGGCACATGCGATACTCCTACGGGTGCTGCAACCGTGTCGAATTTCACCTCCATTCTCGTCATTTACCGGAATAATAACTTTATCAATACGTTTTTTAAAAGCAAATCATCCTCTGGACAAAATTTCCCAGGTCACATTCCTATGGGTAGGTTTTCAAATGGAAAACTCATTCCGGACATGGTAGCCAGCGTTTCAGGCATAAAACAAACAGTCCTTCCTTCTCTGGACCTATGTCTCTCGGACAATGACCTTCGAACCGGAGTAAGTTTTTCATCGACAGGATCCAGATATGATGAGATCACCACTGTCGGACAGGAGTCATCCCAGTGCCAGTGCCAAAGCAACTCTAGCATTTCAAGAGTTACACAACAAAGCTGAGTAAGATTTTTGGTAGCAATGAAGCTCAAAACATTATTAAGAAGTCTCCGGTATTCTTCAGTGCAGGGACCAACGCCTTCAGTTTCAATTACTACCTCTCGTCAACGCATAAAGAACGGTACAATGTTGGAGGCTTTCAAGATTTTCTGCTGAAAGCATTACAAGATTTCGTCGAGGAACTATACAAGCAGGTCTGTTGTAAAATCGTTACAGCAGGACTACCTCCAATGGGATGTGTTCCGGTCCTAAGAACATGTTTGGAGAACGAGAATGCCGATGCCCAGTCCTACAATCAAAAGCTCGTGAACCTGCTACCACGGCTGCAGGCTACGCTCCCTGGGGACAAAATCGTGTATGCACAAACAATGCCTAATGTAACGTTAACAAACTTGATCCGGTGGACAGGAAGGAAACTGAGGAACGGTTTGCGGGTGCAGGTTTCACAGAGACCATCCAAGGATGCTGCAGGACTGGATTAGTTGAAGCTTCGTTTTTGTTCAATGTCCGAAGAGCCTTTAGAGTTCTTGTTTTGGGTGCAACAAATTCGCTAATCATACTTAACTTTTGCCTTTGATTTATTCCTAGACACGTTAGTTAAGATTTGAAATAATCAACCATAGACCATAGTTACGCTTTTTGTGTATTTTTAATAATAAAATTCCAGCTTCTCGTACTTTTTTTTTCAATTTAAAGAGAGATATGTGGACCCGCCATACCAAATTACAAGGCCACAATGTTTTGACTCGAAGAACCTACATGGAAAACAGAAAGAAACTACCCCATCCCTTCCAGGAAGGTTCTTGGACCTGGTCTAAAGCTGAACAAAAGAACCTCAGCAATCGACTATGCACTGCCATGAGAGAAGGGTAGATGTTATAAAGATTCTACAATGTTCATACAACAAAGCATAGATTCGCTATATACAGATAGATGAGAAGACTGCATCTGCATGATTAGGATTCGACTCGAGACCGGAATACCATTATGACTAAAACATGCATTCACAAATATTAAGCCGAAATAGTGTGTGCTAAAATGCATAACAAATACCTAGAATTCCATTCAATACAAACACAAAACGAACCCTGAAGTTGCATCAGATGTTACTTCCTGCCACCGGATGATCCGTTGCCCCCCTCAAACAACTCATTAATCCTAGCCTCGATATCCTCCGGACCATACATGATAAGCCTGTCGGCATTCCTCCCAATTTCAGGGTTACATTGGAGCCTCCCCATGAAGTTTCTATAAGCTGGTAATAAAAGTCTGGACACCGAAATCCTTAACTCTTCTCTCAGCTGCTCGTCGAATACAACCCATGATGACTGTGTTTTACATACATCCTCAAATTGAGAATTGAATGACTTGATCTTCTCTTTCATAGACTTGGCAATTGCATTCGATGCCAAAGAGGAATTCTCGAGCTTTAATGTACCCAAAATCTTGTTCCATGAACTTCGTTGATAATTCGTGCAGTATTGCCGGACTTTGGCAGCGTGTTTCCGGATCCAATCATCACCTAAAAGTGACTCCAACTCACTATCCTTCACTTTCTGTACGATGTATCTTCCATTATTCATCATAAAAACAGAGCACAGAGCTGAGTCTCTATAAATCTTGGACTTCATCTCCAAATTACTCTCCAAAAGCTCCATAATCCACGCCATCTGAACTGACATTGATGATGAAGACACTCGTCTATCATCAAGCTTATTAGATGGAACAACAACATTACTTTCATCAAAAACTTGTTCTAATGTCTGTCGCGAACGACAGGCCGCACGGAGATAGTTCATTACATATCGAGTGATTGGATGGAGTCCTCCACCGGGAACAGCTGCCTTAGCCGGGTCTCGCCGAATCAAATTCTCTAATTCCATGAATATCCCTCTGATTGCTTCTCCTAATCTCTTCCAAATGGTAATCGCTTCGTTTCTAGGAACCAAACAGTATTGATCAGAAAATACAGAATCGAATTCAGGCATCAAGTCTCGTAGAGTCTCAAACACATCAAGAACTTTGAAAAGTCTCTCAGGTGATCGACTTCCGATAGCAATGGCATCTGCAAAATTAAGCAACTGAATGGTTGAGCCACGGCAGACTTCCATGAAGGAGAGATCAGCAGCTGAGGAGAATCCGAAAAAGACGCGATCACATAATCGGCGTTCGCTCGGGAAGAGGATACGAAGGGAAACGTTAGCAGCTTTGATCCAACGTTCAATTTCATCTTCCAGCTCTTGCCAGGGCATTTTTTGGACCTCATCGATGCTCAGTTTCTGTAATCCTAGCCTCGAGATGCTCTCTTCGAGGAACTCCCTGCGGTTGGCGCTGTAGACGTGAGAGCACTCTTTACCGAACCCAGCAGCTACCATGCGCTTGGCTATTTCATGAAGGTCGTTAATAGTCCCGGATGGAAGGGCGTCGATTACGATGTCATAGTCCGTCACCGGTTGAGCTACAGGGATCTGATGATCAAGATCTGCACCGTTGTGAAGACCTTCCTCATTTTCTTCATTTTCATCGTCCGAATCGAATGATAGGTCCCCAGTTGACTCGTGGTTGTTCCTACTCAGCTCAAACGACTCAGCACCTCGGTCCATAAGAGACCTGAACTCATTCTCGACGCGGAACATGGCCTGTTGCATCAGGTCTTCGGCGCGTGCAAGGCAACCGCCGACTGATTTATCAGCGGCCATGGGGCTCAACTCCCTAATCGTACGAATCAAGTCGTCGATAGCGTCAAGGAAGGCTGAGGAATCAGCGGTGTGAGCCCAGATGGGTTGATCAAGAGCCAGGTATCGTGAGATCTGACGGTCCAAAGAATGAAGGGTTCGGTCGAGGGCAGCGCAGCCACGAGGGTTGTTATCGTCAACCATATTCTCAGAGAGCTTCTCTCGAGAAAACCTGCCGTCAAAGTTGGAGAAGATCTGCAAAATATCATCGGCCATGGTGTCGTTTTGTCCCAGCGTCTTGGCTATGTGCCTAGCCACCGCAAGCAACTTCTCCTCACCGTTCTCAGCCATGGTCAAACTAATATCCCCTTGCTTCTCCGCTTGCTGCTTATACTACTTGAGAACCCAAACAAAACGCGTTTTCAGTTATTTTTGTTGTTGCTGCTGAAATACAGATTAAACAGTTAGGGTTTTTTTTTATCTGAGTTGAGGGAAAGAGGGGGAGGTGAGTTGGCTTTAGATTTAGAGATAAAAAGAGTGAAAGTGATCTATGGAGCGGGAAAAGGCATCGGGAAACGCGGTTTAAGAAAGAAAAGCAGAGCTGAAATGTTGAATTGAAAACAAAGGAGATTTGGTAGTTACATGGACTGGACTCCTACAAATCTAGACTTTGTTTGCTTTGGTTTTAATATTAACTCAGCTACAATGCGCGACAACAGAACCTGGTGTGGTGGGTTTAAAAATAATGTAATTGGAACATTAGAATGTATCAGTCATGATTGTTTCTTGCCTCTGTAGAATTATTTAAGACTAATTAATATTGAATTTGAAATTCTTAAATTTGATAAATTCAAGAGTTTTAACTTTGTAAATATATAATTCATTAGTTTATAATTATTGTCACGGGACAAAATTTTTAAATACTTTAGTTTTTATATTCTTAGATAAACAACTAATTCAGCCTGAAAACTTGCTTAGAAAGATCAAACTTCTAAAAACATTAAAAAGATCAAACTTCTAAAAACACTAAAAACGTTAAATCGTTCTAGTAAAAAATACATTATGAGTATGACAACTCAAGAACACAAAGAACAACTCAAGAACAATAAAAAAGATTTTAGAGGATATAAAAAATTATATCTAAATTCTAATTTTTAAGTCCGTGCTCTAAAATGTAAGCATAAATGAATTTATATTACAATAAGTACTTAAATGATTATATACTACGAAAAATTATACCAACAGTGATGAACCAAACCTCAATTCCTAATATTCAAAACAACTCGCCTCCAAATTACCCAAAAAATTTTAAAATCCAAATCGACCCCTTCTAAACTAACCACAGGTACCTGCGGGGAAATATATAGACATCAACTGAAGTGCAGCAGACCTTTCTCATACATACAAATTAGAATACTCAAAATTTTTACTCTATTCTAAACAGTCAAATTGAAAAAATATCATAGACTAACCAAGGTATTCCCTCCGTTTTCTTCTTCATTATAGTATTATTGTTCTTATTAGAACTGTCTCCTAACATGGACAATAATGATAATAAAAAGTATTAAGAACAAAAAAATTAAGAAAAAAGTGAATATACATCCATACATTCATCACCTATCTTTTGCATAACTACTTGTCTCCTCCGCAACCTTGGCCCACACATCTGAAATTTTCTCAGCATATCCCACCTGTTACATTTTCACAAATATATGTAAGCGACTATTCAGTTCAACTCAACTCTCTGTTTTAATTTGTCTTTGTCTAGATAGCAGCATTTTTCGTCTTCCTTCTTTTCAATTTACAAGTGCGTTACAATGATTTAACTGCAGAAACCGAATTACCGACACTAGAGACAAGCAGCCTTAACCCACAGACCAGAATCGGTGGCTTTTCTGAGAAACCGTTTTTAGTTAGGGACGCAAAGAAAGAGGAAGTAGGCAGCATACACTGGTAATACCCTCTTGAAACAAGGATAAGTAAATTGGTTCACATTGAAGTTTGATAATGAAATCAAACACAATCTGCAATGACCTCTTGTAAAGAGGGAAGGGAGGCATGGCCACTAAGTCACCGTGAAGAAATATGCAACCGCCTTTTACTAGGGTAGTGAAACAGAACAAGTACACCTAAAAACAAATCAACTAACAAAAGTTTTACCCTATAAATTTGAGGTATAAAACAGGCCAATTTCAATTAAACAAGAAAACATAATGTACAGAGTATCCTCAAACAAAGTTAATTAGAGATATTGGGCAATAAGATCATCAACAAGGACTGGAAAACAAGAAGCTAAAATTACCTGATTTACAACAAACCCTTTCAACATGTTCAAGAAGTCGACACGTCTTTCTTTGTCAAGCCTTTCAAGTTCACACTTGTTATTTTCCTGCAGTTAAATCATTATGAAACAAAATAAGAAAATGAAGACCATGTACTAGAAAATGCAAATATAACTCACACCATGCAAGTACCTAAAAAGGACCCAATATTGTACGATTGTCGGATACAACAGAGCGGAATGAGAATCTTAGTAAAACACAGGAACCCTTTCAATTTACCACATGAAACAGGAGAGAGGGAGAACTAGAAGCAAGGGATGCATAGTTAGATATACCATTATTCCCTTTAAGATAATCCTATCATTGGTATTCTCAAGGCGTGCACCTGTGCCTTACTAGTAAGAATATAGTTAGATATACAATAAAAGCCATTCCTCATTGATGTTTTCTTTTGTTTCTTATAGTTCACTTTCTTCATTAGATGTACCTTACTAATAAGAATATAGTGGTATAAACTTTCCATGAGAAAAAAATGAATATTTACCAACAAAAAGGTGGCAATTTTGTAGGGGAAAAATAGATCTGGCAATGTAACAGCTTTAGCGCCTCGGGTGAACCTTGCACCCTTGACAACAGTGCCTATCACATCTTCAGCTGCTCTTTCAATCCTGCTTTAATAGCTCTACGTAAAGTTTAATGAAGGAGACAATCTAAGAAAAGTAATATTATTAATATTACTATAATAATTATGGAAACACTTTTGCTCATTTCTTATTTATCGACATACTATATATCACTCCCCATTTGGTTCAATGACAATGCAAAGATGATAAAAAGTTCTTTTGAAAAGTAGGCATGCTTATTACCATATATGATATGATATGAAAGGACAAGAGCTACTGTGTAATAATAGCTAAAGCCTAAAGGGCAGAAATGAATAGATATGCCTCAATCAATCTGGTTATAAGACTTTAAAAATGCAGGGAAAACTCAACAAATTTGGAGTGAATTATCTTTATCACGGTCAATTTCATGGATATCTAGTACTGATTCAAGCATGCAATGGACAAAGGATATATTAGTGATCATAGCATGATCACATAAAAAAGTTAACACAACATAGCGGGAAAAAAATTTATCTTCAGATTAAGATGCAAAGGACATTATGTCAATTATTTACCTTAATCCGCTCATATTCTCTTATGGCAACATTTTTAGCATCTTCAGTGACTCGTATAGTCTCTTTCAGTTCTTCTATCTTGTGAATCCTAGATTTGTCGCCACCAAAAATTTTTGATGATGCAGCTTCAAGTTTTTCAGCCCTTGAATGGAGTGTAGATAGTTCTGATAGAAGAGTTTGAACCGTCAACAAAGCGCTTGATCGATCCGCAAATGCACCATGCACAGCTAACATAAGCCCAAGATACTCATGAAGTGTATCCTGAAATGGGCAAAAACAAAGTACATTATAAATGATTGGAATTCAGTTCAAATATAGAAATCTCAACAAAAAAATGGAATTGCCGGCAATAACTCCTTGAATTAATGTACTAAGAACAGTAATAATCTTCTCGAAAGATCCATCAAGCCATCCAATCAGCATAGCTTCGGACCTTTAAAGTTGTCATTGCCAAATTTACTGGTTACCAGATATTTAGCTTGTTGCAAACACATATTCTTGTACAGAATCAAAATTATTCCATCAAATGAATGCTTGTGGATATCTAAATGCCAAGTTTAAGTTCAAAGAATAAAATGAGGAAAGGTTTCTTGCACATCACCAAATGCTTGACTGTCTGTGCATTCAATTCTCTATAAAATCTGCTAGCTTTGACTGCAGCAGTCGCTACACATTTCATGTCAGCAGCTCGCACTCTCTGAGAATTGTAAATAGCCTCCTCATTCTCAAATTTGGTCAGCTTAACAAATGTCAATCCCAATTCTCCCATTGTCTCTCCCATGTCTTGCTGTGCTTTAACAAGAGCCTCAGCCTAAAAGAAAAATAACAAGATCCAAATTCCAAAAGCAAAACCATGATCAACAGATCAAGAACTTCATTCCACAAGATTCAAATGCATGTTTCAATTTTCAAATTCCTAAAAGAACAATAACATTACCTGCTGAGAAGCATTGCTGATTTGTTGCTCAAGATCATGAATCCGCTCTTTCTTCTCCATGAACACCTTATCCTCCTCTACTACAGGCGGTTTAGAACCACCCCAATCATTGGCAACGGACTGTCTTAATTCCTTAAACAATCGCAACAAATCCCTCCCACCTTTGGCAGGCTGTACCACCTCTTGCGGTGCCACCACTGCGGTACTTTCCCCGAGCAACTGCTTAGGTAATTTCGCGGCACCATCAAGCATCTGAGAAGCCACATCGGTGCTCATAGACAACGGAAGTCTCCCTTCAACCTGTAGAAACACCTTCAGTTCATCACTTAGTCTAATGACCGGATGCCCTGAAAGCCTCTTCAAATACTTCTCCAATGCGACCCTTCTTTGCTCCACGAAATCTTGCTTCTGCATCACCTGAGATTCAACCACATTTTTATCCGGCCTCGGAGGAATAAAATACCCGCGCTAGGCTTCGGCTAACCGATCTGACAATGTGACCACATCCCTAAACCTTCTCCTGACACTAAATTCGGAGGATCCAAAATCTGGAATGTTGGTTCTCGTGGTGATTAGATAAGTGTAATAAGTATTACCTCCGGGCACAAGTGAATTCCTGGTCTCCAGTTCTTTTTTAGGGTTAGAAACCGTGATTTTGATGTAATCAGAGCTGGACGAAGAGGATCTGGAGAGTGCCAAAGAAGAATCCGGATCCTGAGACGTGGAATCGATGCGGTTAATTTCATTGGCAGAGCTTTCATGGAATGGACTGAATATTACATCAGCATAGGAAGGAGGCTCGATATAGGAGTTGTTGACATTAGGGTTTCGATAAATGGGAGAGGATAACAATGGATCAGAGTCGGGAGGAGTTGACAGCACCGGCGGGGAAAGCGGGTGACGCGTGGATTCGGAGATTGATGAACTGCGGAAACTAGAGTAGGAGTTATTATTGTTGGACGGGTGGGAGGTAAGCGGATCGTCGAGAACGAGGTTTTCCATTTCTTCACGGGAATCTAAGAGATGAGCATCTTCGAAGCCAGGGTTCTCAGAGCCCATCATCTTTAACAATTCGAATCAAAACTTGTTCAGTAAAATCAAACGAAGAATTGGAATTGAATTAGAAGAGCTTGAATAAGTTAGGGTTTATCGATTATTCCGACGGTTCATGCATGAGGGCGCATCAACTGGAGCAGGGGTGAGAAGTACGCAGAGGGGCGCTATGTGGAAGGCGAAGAAGAAGATGATGATGGAAGACTAATGATCAGACGTGGCGCGTGGTTGGATGCATCAGAGCATGGAAAATGTGAAGCAGCCGTGGGATTAACTGTAAGCTGTGCTTTTTGTTTTTCATGGAAAATGATTGGAGTGTTGCTGGGCCTCTGTTTGGGCTTGGATTTCAGGTAGTATTAGGATAGCTCAAGCCTCTTAAGGTAGCAGATCCAAGCTATACACTAATAAGCGTTAATTACCGTAACAGTCATTGATCTTTATTTTGTGTGCGTTTTGTCACTGATTTTAAAATTAGATTGTTATTAACATTTCTATTTTTATTTCTTAAATAATTAATTATTTAAGTATTAATTATTGTTAGACACTAAGAATATATCGACTTAGAACAGCGAAGAGAAAGATAAATTATTTAAATAATCTGTAAATTATTATTTTATAATTATTTATATGTTTTTAGTTGATTATTGTAGTGTCAATATTTTACTTTTTTGTTTTAATGTTCGAAATCTTTGATTCGTTCATGAATTTTTAAGTGACTTGAGGTTGAAGAGTACCATCAATTAATAAATTTCAACATCGATATTTATGAGAGTATATCATTTAAATGTTTTAATTCATGTATTCAAAGGGGTTTATTTGTAAATTTGCTGATTTAAAACAAAAATTATAAAAGTCGAATATTTATTTATTTTATTTGTTTTAGAAATAAAACTTTTAAATGCAATTTTCGAATAATATGTTTTGAAATATTTATGAATGTAGTTAGATTTGAAAAAAAAAATCTTATTTGAATTTTAAAAATGATATTTAATGAAAATGGGTTAAACATAAGATCTAAATTTAAGAAGCAAGAGCCCCGGTTTTCTTTAGTAATAGATCTCTACTCTTCATACCTGCACTCAAACCGTTTTCTTGTCCTTCAGTCAGTTCACACGTGTTCATAAATGAGCAATATTAACAGATTTTGGCTCTTCCGTACAAATCTGTCTCTGTGGACTTGACTGCTAACTTGACAGGTACCTTTTCTCAATGTTTCTCTGTTATCTCTTATTTGGATTTTAGACACAGGATTATTATTATAAACGAGTTCGTGAATGTATTTATTTAAATATTTAAGAATGTGTTTATTTATTCGTTCGTGAAAATATTTATTTTTATGTTAAAAAATATTAATTTATATAACATTCTTAGAAACAGTAAGTGTTTAGATACGTTCATAAGTATTTTTAATCTTATAAACGAGTTTATAAAATAGTTTATAAACGAATTTGTTTGTAAATATAGACGAATTGTACACGTCTCTGTTCTTGTCCGTTTGTTTATTAAACAAACATAAAAATTTTGTCTATACTCATTTATTTAGCTTAGTAAATGAACATAAACAATAGTTATATGAACGATAAATCGAACGCTCTATTGATTTATTCTCCTAATATGAATATAAAAATCGTTTAAATTAGAATGAATCTATACTATAACATAATAAATAATTATAAATAAATTATTGTATAAATTAAAAAGTTTAACTCAATTAAATTCGAATTAAAAAATAAAATAAGTTTCAAGTCATGAAATATACTTAACTTGAAAATTTTACTCGATCTGAATTTGGTCGAACTCTCACCATTTGTAGTGTTGCTTTCCCGTTACAGATAAATACAACTGTTGCTTTCTTCCGTCAAAGTCATGGAATAAGTTGGAGGCTCCCGATGCTGATTGGGAGCCTGAATGGCATCCCCGGACAGTTTCAATGTTGTCCTTCTGTTCTGTGTGAGCTTATCGAGCACGTTTGGATTTTTATAATGGGAAATCGGTTAAAATAAAATTAAAATTATTATAAAAATTATAAAAATTTTAATATTATTTTTTAGTATATATGAAAAAATTATTTTCTGTAAAAAATTATAAAAATTTCGGTATGTAACAAAACTTTTATACTTTTAATTTTTTTAAAAAATTTGATATATACTAATTTTTTTATAATTTTATAAGAAATCTCTCTATATATAAAAAATTGATATTAAAACTCTTACAATTCTATAATAATTTTAGTTCTATTTCATTTTAACCTCATTTTAATCGGTTTCATCTTAAAACTGTCCAATGCTTCTTTGTCTAAGCACAAGAAAAAATACTGAAAACTATGTCAATGCACCGTGTTGATATTTCTAATGGATGAAGAATTAGTCTCGACGAGAACTAACTTTACTTGGATAATTGAATTTTTTAAATTAATTTTATTTGATTAAAAATTTTATAAATTTAAAAATTTAATTTTATAATTTAATTTTAAAAAAGTTTTATTAAAGTTTAAATTAAAAATAATTTGAATAATTTAAATTTTTTTAATAATCAATAAATTTGTTTTTAAATTTAGATAAAAAATCTCAATTTTATATAATATACGTATGTCACGTATAAAAATATATATACATAATTATAAAAAATCATTTAAATTTAAACAAATTATTATAAATATCAACAATTAAATTTAATATAAACACAAATAATTCTATTTTACTAACTTAATTTTTGGCATAAAGATACTTTTAATCCTTAACGTTTATAAATTTTATCGTTTTGACCCTTATTTTTTTTTTCTTTGAATAATTTAGCCCTTAACCTATACCTTTTTGACAAATAGCTTATTTTTAACTATCATGATAACCGGACCGTTAAAAATTTAACAAGGATGACATGTCATATGATAATATATTTTAATTAACATGACATCTAACTTATCAAATACATATATATATGTGTGTGAAATATAATTTTTATTTTAATATAAAATATAAAAAAATTAAAATTTAAATAAATATTAAAAATTAATTAATTTTAGAATAAAAAGCTACTAGAATTTTATTCTAATATATATGTGTGTGTACATATGACATGTCATCCTTGTTAGATTTTTAACGGTCCGGTTATCATGATAGTTAAAAAATAAGCTATTTGTCAAAAAGATATAGGTTAAAGACTAAATTTATCCCAAAAAATATGGGCCAAAACGATAAAAATTATAAATCTTAAGGGTTAAAAGTATCTTTATGCCTTAATTTTTTTATTAAATCTGATCGGATGTTCATCCTAATTAACCTATCATAGGTTTTTGCATCAATTCTTGTAAATTTTTTTTTATGTTTTGTATTAAAAAAGACGCATCATATCGTGATTATTCATTTTTTCATCGAAGTCAGTTTGGCTGGTTGCCTACTTCGTAAAGTCCCAAGTTTTAGGTATTAGCATTGATTATTGGTTACATGCCTTTCAAAACCTGATTCGTTTCAATATTAAGCACCTAATAGCATTGATTGTTTATGGAAGAAAACTAACCCCTTTGTTGGTTGCATCAGTTCCTTGATTGATGTTTATATGATGACCCTGAATTTTATGTATAGGACGGATAAAATTCGATTTAATTCGAGAAAAAAATAAATTATTTAACTCGATTTAAAGTAAACATATTTAACTTGATTTATAATTTTATAAATTTGAATTAAAAATAAATAAAATTTAAGTTATAAAATAAAAATTAAAATAATTTAAAATGTTTAATAATTAGTGGACCAGTTGTCAAGTTCGAGTTGAATCTCTCAATTCTGTCTAACATATATATCATATGTAAAGAAAGGTTAAGATCTATTTACACCATAAAATTCAATTACATTTACATTTTTTGAATCGTTTGTATTAAAGATAGATGGTAAGTAGATTAAGTTTTTTTTTTTTTCATGTGGTAATCTTCTCTTTCCCTATCGTTAATTTTAATCATTCATTCGTCTACATCAAACGATTCAACAAGCGTAAGAAGAACCTATCTCATTAAAAAAACAAAAGATATACATATTGCATATAATATAGAAAATTGTTTACACTGGAACTATATTATAAATATTTACGATTAAATTTAAACAGAAACTCAAATTCAACTTAACTCAAATTTTATAAATACAATTCAAAATTTTTTTATATTAAATTAAAAATATAATTGTTCAACTCAATTAATTCAAAACATTTTAATTTAATTCGATCAAATATTTAATCTAAACTAAAATTTTAAATATTTACTTAATATTTTTTAACTCGATCCGTTAAAAGTAGACTTTGAAAACCAAAAAGATATATTGAAACTTTGATACACTCAGCAATATAGAGTTGACTTTTAACAGTCAAGACTTTAAGTGTTTAATTTAGTTTAAGCAGCATAAAAGCCCAAGTTGAATGTGAAAATAGTATATTATCTTCACTGTCAACCTATGGAGAAATTATATCATGAGTCAGTTTTATCACGTTATTTATGAGACCAACTAATGATAATAATTCATTTTATTATTTTTTAATTTTTAAAGTGAAGATTCACTTGGGAAAAAAATATGACATAAAAAAATTGATGAAATGAGTAGTTATCATTGGTTGATCTTATGAACATGTGGTGGGACTGACCCATGATATAATTTTTTCAACTTATGTTCATAGATGGACAGTGGACGGAGCTTTCTTTCAAGCATTATTGACGAGAAATAATAAAACTAGCCCAAAATATTATAATTATTTCTTATTTTTTGGTTGAATTTAAATTTTAACACTTATATTATACTAATATTTTTAAATAATGATATTTAAATTTATGAAATATTGTATAAAATATTATAAAATAAGCGCCGATAATCAATAATTAATACTATGATTGATTATCGTTATCGATTAAACAAAAAATAAGAACAAGAAAAACTTGCGTCGATTATGAAGTATTATTCTAAAATTTTAATATAATATAATTTAATTATTTTTATAATATAATTAGTTAGTATGTAAAAATCAAACAAATTTTTTCGGTGTTTAATTTAGAACATACTTGAGGGACCGAAACCATAATTTGACCTTTCTTTACCAAATCCCAACAAAAATTCAACCCCATTCTAGCTGTCCTATGCCACCTAGTAATCAAGGAATAACTAAAACATATATTTAAAATGAGAAATAAATTAAAAAATATATATAGAAAGAGATCCATACCTGATGAAAGTAAGTAAATCAAGGTCCAAATTCTATGACAAAATCACAAATTGTTGAGCTAACTGCCGATTTTTTAATTTTAATTAATAATAACTAACTAACTAACCAAGAGATCATCTTCACCAAGCACATCAGTATTTCATAGGAAATGTAAGTTCAGTATCAAAATTTTGCTCTATCTAAGAAATCACTTGCAGATATTGACTCAAATTTTAATTGATAGGGTTCGGATTATGATCTAATTCTATCGGTAAATTTACGAAATTTCTTATTCCGAATTTCAGTTAAGAGTGAAAGACTTTGAGCTACTGATGATCATGGATGGCAACACTAGGAAAGATTAGTACAGGTAGTGAGACTGTGAGAGTGGAGAATCTTCCTTTGTTAAATGATATTGGTCCAACAGTGGGTGCACCAAATCCTCTTTATGGTTACACTAACTCTGCCTCTGGTTGACTTGAAACCTAATTTTTCAATAACATTTTCTTTTGATTTCCCATGTGAATGAAACAGTTGAGTTCTTGTCTCTTTTCCCACATTTTCCACACTATAAATAGCTGCTCTCCATGAAGATCAAGCTCACAGACAAAGCAATGGAGTATTACGAACTTAGTGCAAAACCATGCAGCTCTTACTTGTTCTTTGCCATGCTTTTACTCTTTGCTTTCCTTGCATCCTTTGCAGATGCAGCAGTTCACTTCCATGATTTCGTCGTATGACTTCTTCGGAACATAATCTCATTCAAGCATAACATTGTTCCTTCTTGTTGGAATTTTACATTTTTATGTTGTTTTTTGTTGGAACAGATTGAAGCAAAACCAGTGAAGAGGCTGTGCAGGACTCATAGTACGATTACGGTGAACGGGCAATTCCCAGGGCCGACATTGGAAGTTCGAGATGGTGATACTCTGGTGATCAAAGCTATAAACAGGGGCAGATATAATGTCAGCCTCCACTGGTAATTTCTAAACAATTATACAGTACAACTTAACTGTTGTTTGTATCGTTTTCTGATGGTTCATTAATCAGGCATGGAGTGCGACAACTGCGAAATCCGTGGGCAGATGGACCTGAGTTTGTGACACAGTGTCCTATACGACCGGGGCAGTCTTACACGTACCGATTCACCATCCAAAACCAGGAGGGGACTTTGTGGTGGCATGCTCATAGCTGGTGGCTTAGAGCCACAGTTTATGGAGCTCTCATCATACATCCTAAATTGGGTTTTCCATACCCTTTCCCTATGCCCAAGAGAGAAATTCCTATTCTTCTTGGTAACACATACATACACACATATATACATGCATACATACATCATATATACATACATACATACACCCATAACATAACTCAAATGGACTATGATGATGATGATTATGCAAAACAGGAGAATGGTGGGATAGGAATCCAATGGATGTTCTAAGGCTGGCACTTTTCACTGGAGCTGCTCCAAATGTATCAGATGCGTTGACAATTAATGGTCAACCAGGGGATTTATATAGATGCTCAAGCAAAGGTATGTTCTCACCATTTAATCGAAAGAGGAGCGTCGATATAGGGGATGATACAGTAACTCATCAATTCCATATGCAGAAACTGCAATATTTCCCGTGGAGGCGGGCGAGTCGATTCTCTTGAGGATCATCAACTCTGCAATGAATCAAGAAATGTTCTTTGGTGTGGCTAACCATAAACTAACTATTGTTGCTGTTGACGCTGCCTACACCAAGCCATTCACGACAAATGTCATAATGATAGCTCCTGGCCAGACAACCGATGTCCTTCTTACCGCAGATCAGACTCCGGCTCATTACTACATGGCAGCACATGCCTACAACTCTGCCAATGCGCCCTTTGACAATACCACCACGACTGCAATCCTTGAATATAAATCCGCTCCGTGCTGTGCAAGGAAAGGGCAATCTTTAAAACCGATATTCCCTCAGCTACCAGGGTTCAACGACACAGCCACTGCAACTGCATTTACTTCACAACTAAGGAGTCTTTCCAAAGCCAAAGTTCCCCTTGAGATAGATGAGAGCTTGTTTTTCACCGTGGGTTTAGGACTAATCAACTGCACAAATCCTAATAGCCCTCGATGCCAAGGTCCCAACGGAACACTCTTTGCTGCCAGCATCAACAATGTCTCCTTCGTATTACCAAGAAGGAACTCCTTAATGCAGGCCTACTACCAAGGTCAGCCCGGTATCTTCACCACGGACTTTCCACCTTTTCCTCCCGTTCAGTTTGATTATACAGGTAATGTACCCCGAGGTCTCTGGCAACCTGTTAAGGCAACAAAACTCTTTAAAATGAAGTATCGTTCCAAGGTACAAATAGTCTTCCAGGATACAAGTATCGTCACAATTGAAAATCATCCTATGCATCTTCATGGCTACCAATTCTATGTTGTCGGAAGTGGTTTTGGGAACTTCGATCCCAAAAACGATCCGGCCAAATTCAACCTTATCGATCCACCAGAGAGAAATACCATCGGAACACCTCCTGGTGGATGGGTAGCCATCCGGTTTGAGGCTGACAATCCAGGTAACATGCCAAACATAAATACTGATACAAAGTACATTCCTTGAGTCAAAATTAAACAGCTTCAATGTGTTGATATGCATGTCATTTATTGAACTGGTCCAAAAACAGGAATCTGGCTGCTCCATTGTCATATAGACAGTCATCTCCCCTGGGGTTTGGCCACAGCTTTGCTAGTCGAGAACGGAGTGGGGAAATTGCAGACAGTGCAGCCTCCACCACTCGATCTGCCTCGATGTTAAACATCGAGTATTACGCACTCCAATTTCAGCCTACTCGAGTCCTTAAAGATTTAATACAGGGATTTGGTTTGAAGCATATTATAGCATTGTTTGATTTGATATTGTATGTCCTGAATAGGACTAGTGCCGAACAACTTATTATTTGGCATAATCAATGTTGTGTTCCTAAGAACAAAGATTACTAGTACAAGTTTCCTCGTTTTCTGTCTAGTGTTAGAAAATTTACTACTTAATAAAATACCAGATTATCTCAACTCTCAAATTCTAGTCTTCTTCTTATACAATGTAAGCCCTTGTTCTCTATTCCCACCGGCTATTCAACTTTCTACAACATGGTGTGCTATGCCTTAAAAATAGTTTTGCTTTAAGCATGTTGAGATATGTACAGTAGAAACACTAAATTTCTTAAGATTCATTGCTCATGCATCGAGTACAGTTATGTACATTTCGGCACCAGCACGAACAAAAGCGCATACCACAAGTCACACATGTATATCTTGCACTAAAGCCTCAAATGCTGCAAAAATGCCTGCGTGAGGTAGAGCTTGGAGGTGCATCTGCTTCCCTCATATAGGATGGAACATGAGGAGGCAAGGATTATTCAGAATATCCCTATCCTGTTAATTACCTCATGTAAGAGCTCAAGAAATGACCTGGGATCCCTCCTAGCATTTTCAAGTGCTTTTGCCCGTCGGGTTTTTCGTTTCATGCCCTTGGATCTCTTTTGCATGTACGCTGAAAATACAAGGTTAAAATTGAACAAGGTGACCCAAAGTAGTCAAACAGCTTCCCAAACCTAACATTAGAGAGAAAATTTCAAGTATAGTTGCAGTTCCTTAACAACTTCAAATGACTAGTGCCCTTTAAAATTGTGTTGGTTGAATAAAACAGGCCATGAAGGTGGGAAACATAAACGAAACCATGGCACAAAAACACGAAGATAGGACGATTCTGAAGATACCATTGCCGGTTCGGCAAGAAGTCCTTCAACCATGGGTTACTAAGAGGCAGGGTGGCGACCGGATCGCAGAGTCCAATTGGCTCAACAAGAAGGCTCTAATTTCACTTCTTAATATAATCAAGAACTAAGCAGACATATCCCTCTAATTAAGATATATACATTCAATTACATGACCAAGGAGATTTAAAAGCACACAATAACATCCAACAAGCCACTCATCCTATAGTAAACTTGTCAATTAAACTTACGGGTAAATTTAAGCTTTTAATTTTAAACATATGATTTCGATTCGAACCAAATTTTACAAAATATTTTTAAATTAAGCTTTGCTTGCCCTTAAATTACTTGGAATTTGGAATTTGAATAGAAAATTTGTGGTGGAAAATGGAATTACATATCTCGTAATGATGAGTATTATTTATTCAGAATCCTTCATACAAAATGATGAAATGAAATGAGTGATTAAACTCCAAACACTGTAGAATGGTGGGTGTAATAGGTTGGTGATGATGGAAGTGGAATAAACTATGGACACTCTTTTCTTACTCTTCGTATTCAAATTTTATTTCATTCGAATCCGATTATAAAAAGAGTTTTTAACGAAATCTTATATATAAAAAATACTGTATAGAGGTGGGTGTCTCTGTTGAAGCACATTCTCCACCTTCCTGTGAAGATGATCATCATATCTTACATGGGTTAATAACATGCACAGTGGGGATGATAACAGCAGATCTGGTTCTTTTGTTTCCCATATCTGTACCCTAAAGTCAGATCATTTTTCCTTTAAATCAATCCATCCCAGCCCCACACTTGGCCATTAAAGGCCAACAGCATCATCTCTATTGCATATCAACGAGGAAGACAACAAGGGATTGCTGCATTTACATAAAAGTATCCGATTAAAATAAAAGGTCAACATCAACATCATTATCCACCTCGGTTGAAAAGGTTTCATTTCACTAATGCTTCATTTGCATGGAGGAAAAACAGGTTATTAGTTAATTAATTGTTTTTTAAGACAGATAATGACGGTGAGGAAGAAATGAATGAAAAAAGGAAACGATTGTGGCCTGTGGGAATGAGACCGTGGCTTCAACGACGTCGTAAAGGAGTCAAAACCCTAGCTTACCGAGCTTGATTGAGGTTGAAGATGAGTTGCAGGAGAGAATCACTTGCTCAGAAACAGACACATGTTATCAAGCATTGCATGTTCGAATAGAACAATGCAAAATGATACAGAATTCCCCATGAGTGTAAGTTGTAACCTAGAAAGAAAATACATAGCAATACGATACAAAGAATCCCCAGAAAGCACTACAAGGAAACAAAAACAAAACCCATCTGGGAAAATTTTAAGAGAAAATATATTGCAGTAAGAAAATCTAAGAACAACCCTCTTTCTAGAAATACTCCTCTTTTACCCTTTCACCATAAAGCAAGGAAGGAACTCACCTGAATTTGGGATGCGTCATGTTCTTGAAGCTGAAACAGCATCAGAATATATATGTAGAGCAAGAAGAACCCATGGAACTCAGGATAGATAGCGCCATCCATGTTTATTTGAAAGAAAAACACCATCTCGGAGATGGCGCTATCCCTCCTGAGCTTTATAGGTTCTCCCATACTTGGACTCCATTAGCAGACCTGTAAATATGTGTTCAGAGCTCACATGGTGAGGAAACAAAGCAGTGGGTTGGCAGTATTTATAAGAGGACGTGGGGGCATGCCTTGCCTTCTCTTTGACCTTGGAAATTTGAAATTAACAACAATGGTGGAGGGACGGTTTTTACATTATTTTTTAAAAAACAATTACTCAAGACTTGGCTGCCATTTGATGAGAGGTTGGATTTAGTTTTGATTTTCTTTTAAAAAGAAGAGAACACTATGGATTGAATCTTCTTGGCTGATACGCTTGCCGACTACGTTCTGCTTATGCATTACAGCATTATCTAGTAGGTTGTCGACTAAAAAGGATCTTACTAGAGGAAAGATGATGACACCCAGATTATAGTTATAATTAAATAAGAACATGATTTTCATTTTCCTACCACTTGTTGCAGCTTTGCCGGGGGGCAAACCCTAATTTCTCAATTTTTTTTATTACAGAAAAAGTTACCACCAACCCCCTTAATACTCTATTGGAGAATTTGGTATTTGGGAATTGGGATAATCAAAAGTCAAAACTTTTCTTTCTTTAAAGTGTATGTTTGAGTTAAATTAAATGAAAATTTTAAGTTGGTTGAATTTATGAGTATTCACAATATTGATTTATTTTTATTTAAATAATTTTTAAATTATATACAATATATAAATATTTTTTATATACTTAGACTATAAGTACGTGTATTGGGTTGAAATTTAATCTCATATTCACTCTATTTTTTGTATTGATTCAATTTTAATAAAATTCAGAGATTACATTTGATGCTCAAATATAATCTTTATCTACTCTTCATCTCCATCATACACCGACGTTCAGCCATTCATCTTTTCCATTAACTATATCGCCTTTTCTCACACACGTGTAAGTAAGATTTGCAATACTATTCGATAATATAAATAAATCTAAAACTATATAATATATTTATATTTTTTTAAAGAAGTGTTTCTAAGAGCAAAATATTGATAAAGAAGAATATAGAAGAGTTGGTGAATTTGATGGGAAGAATAATTTGCAAATACATGTAACCAAATGATCACATTGAAAAAAAATTAAATTTGATGGACTAAGTTGAAAACAAAAAGAATAAAAGTTACATGTGTGTTATGTAGTGATGGAGGACCATATGGTTTAAATTTAATCAAAAATTAATTCAAAATAAATGAGAAATCAAAGAAATAAAAAATAGTAAACTGAATTATAAAACAATTAAATTATTTAACTAAAGATTTAAACGAAATCATTTAAATTTTCAAACTTTTAGTTATTCTAACTTTACGTATTTAAATTTAATTCAAACATAAAATTTGAATTTAAAAATTAAATTAATTTGAATAACTCAATTCAAAATTTTAAAATTAAAAAAAAACAATATTATTTTTTTCAAATTTAATCTACTTTCCTTCACCTACTTTAAGTTGCTAGTTAAGCATATCTTAATCAATGAGAAATAGCCTGCATAATCAATGACGGCCAAACCTAATTTTAGATGCATTAGACTGCAAGCAATGAACTTAAATGATTTCATATATGTACTCTCCTTTTATGTACGGGCAAAAACAATTTAATTCAAGAGATCAATTTTTTAATCGAATTGAATTTAGAAATAAAATAAAGTTTGAATTATAATAGAATTTTAAATAATTCAAAAGAAAATAATTATAATGGATCAATTTTAAATATATATAAAATTATAATTAGATTTCAAAAACTCTTACAATTTGACTCAAATTTTATACTTAATTCTACTTAAAAAGATCAAGAATATTTAAGTTATAAAACAAAATTATTAACTTAATTAACTTAAAATATTTTAATTTAATTTAATTGAATATTCAACTTTATATTTATGAACGAAAAAGTACAATAATAAATCAAACCAATTGTGCACGAGTCCTCTAGCCCAAATGGTTAAAAGAACGATTGTTATTCTTAGGTCATGGGTTTGAACACCAACGATGCCAGCAAAATAGTTGAACGATCAATACCAAATAATAGAGATTATATTCTAGAACAGATACTATTATAATCACTATTAACTTGTTAAAAAAATCAAACTAATTACATTTAAAATCCATAAGATTTTATAAAAATATCCCCCACCACCTCAACCTATCACTATTGTGACATTACACTTTTGGAACCCCATTCATTCTTCAAAGAAATCATCATTATTTTTATAATCCCATCGAAGTCGGCAAATGTATATTCATAATTTCTTTAATTACAACTTCATAAAATACTATAAACTTAGGATAAAAAAAATACTCTAAAGTTTTTAATTTCAAGAATGTCCCCAAATCTGTAACATTTTTTTCTGGGTCCATTATAATATGCATTTGAAATTGATCTACATCGCCTTGAATTTGCCTAAAGGATCTTGTATGAACATATGTTTCACATTAAAACGACAACAGCATGGATATTTGGTTTACTATTTAATTTCATTAGCTTTAAGGAGTTTAGGTGTCCTAATTGACTGTATATATTTTAATACGAAACAGGATTAACTTTAATAATTGTTAGCTTAAAGAACAAACATGAAATTTTCATGTTTCATGTGGGTTTACAGTATTCATACTATACCTGCACTACATGAAAAACATTTATTGCAATTAAATTTCATAACAATATTTATATTATATAAATTTTTAATTAAATTAGATTAAATTGATAAAATGTATAAATAACGAGATAAAATGTGAACTTAATACTATTTTTAATTAGACGTCTGTTTTTTCATTGTTAAGTGGTTAGAATAAATTTAAAAGGTAAAATTATGTAATTTTCCCTATTATTTTTTTATTGAGAGTAATAAATTTAAAAGGTAAAATTATTCAAAATATTGGGATGAATATTTATGTATATATGTATTATTATTTTCAATTTTTAAATTAGACAGAGACTGTATTAATGGACTGAAATATATCTTTAATTTGGGTTGTTGTTTAATTATTGTATATATTTTAGTTTTTTAATTTATTTTATATAACATAAATATAATAATAGAGATGATTATAATATTAAAAAAAGATAATCATGTAAAAAGTTGAATATTATTAATGATTATATAAAAATTTTAACGGTTATAAACGAAGGGTAGATGAGATTTTGAACATGTGCAATAAAAATGATGATATATAACTTTCAAGTGAGCGAGATTACAAAAATTATGAAATTAAATTAGATATTTATAATATATATTTTTTATAATTATGTGTGTATATATAATAATTATCTAAAGCTTGAAACATAAAAAATAATATCACTTTAAAAAAATAAAAATATTTAATAATATTTTTTAATTTTTTAATATATATTTTTACTAATAATAAATTAAATAATTTATTTTAATAAAAATACACATAATTTTTAAAATTTTTGAATCGTTGTGATGAAGGACACCGACGATAGTTAATGATGAAATATTTTTTTAATTTAAAATAAAAAAATAAAATTATTTTTTATTAATTTATCATATCATAAAATTAACAAAACTTACCAATTTAATAATTAAAATGAGATGAAATAATAACGTAAACAAAACTTTTTTAAAATTAATGACTAAAACACAACAAACTAAAACTAAAAAAGACTTTTAGTTAAATTTACCTCAATATAAGGATTGATTTGCTTAACTTTCCCCTTCCCCAGGCGGATACCCTGTGGCGTAGAGTGTAGGATTTTAAGACCCTCCACATTCCAGCTGATAGGCAGACCCCCCCCCCCCCCCTTCCCTCTTTCTGTGTAAACTTTTCTTTCTTTGTTTTGTTCAGTAGCGGACTGACAGAGTCTCCGGTTCCCCAGGTTGAGGTTCTGTTCTGGCTTAGCTTCTACTCTCAAATCAGACGCAAATTTCGAGGCGAAGTGCCTTTGGATTTTCCCTCATGGGCTTCACTTCTGTTTGAAAAATGTGACATTTAATGGCTTCTCTTCGCTTTCAAAAGCTGCAACATTAATTCACATGGTAGTATAGTATAATTATTTTGGGGGGAAATTATACGTTTAATACTCATTTATGTTTGTAGTATTATTTTAATATTTTAATTATTATTTTAGTAAAAATAATAATATTATATATATATTTTTGTATTTTGATTGTTAAAAATTAATAAAGAAAATATTGTAATTTGATATAACTATATTTTTATTTTAAAATATTTATATATGTTATTAATTTAGTTTAATATTTATCAATTTAAAATATTATCTAAACTTTAATAAAATTTTATTTTATTTTTTATTTTTTGTATTTTTGTTGATATCCCTATCGTGAAATTTGACTCTTTTAATAGATTTCGTATTAAATCTTAATTGATCCCTAGATCCTAAAATTTTGATTCTTCAAATAATTTTTTCAAACTTTAAATCTAAAAAAAATATAATTTGAAAGAAATAAAAATGAAGAATTTACTAATTTAATTTAAATTAAAATAAATTTAAATTGATAAAATTTAAAACTAAATTAGAAGATTGTATAAAATTTTAAACTAAAATTGTTATTAACTTAAATTACACTACTATTTTTGTTATTTTAAAATGATAAAAATTCTTAAAAAAATAAAAATATTTTTAAATTTTATACTCTCAGAAATAATAATTAAAATACTAAAATAATAACACAATTATAATTAAAATATTAAATATTTAATTTTTCCTCATTTTCAATTTCTTCATTGTGAAAACCAAACCAATTTCTGTTCCTCTAGTTCTGTCCATTTAGTCAAATTTATTCCTTCTCTTACACTTTCTTCTTCCTCGGTCTGAATCTGACGAAAAGAGATTCTTTTGGGACAGTTACAGAGATCTATCCCTTTCTCACAAATAATTATATAACTAGTTGGTTGAAAACGATATTATTTGTTTTATCATTTATATTTATTATTTTATTTAAATTTCATTTTACCGTTAATTACGCCACACATTTTTTATATTTATTTAAACTGCATTGTTTAAACTTTAAAATGAAATTCAAAAGTTTTTTTCTCTTAGTTTTTATTGTTTTTAGATCTCAACGGTTAGCATTATTATCATAAATGAATTTAATAAATACAAATGAAGATATATTTATGTTAATTTAAATAAATACAAATTAAATAAATGAATGAATATATATTTTTTTTGTTTGTGTTCGTTCGTTAAAGAATATAGTTTGTTCGTATTCGTTCGTTAGAATAATAAACAGATATAAACAAATACAAACAAATATATATATAATATGTTAAATATTTAATATTTCATATTAATTCAATAAATTTAATTAACTAATTTAGAGAATAATGAATTCAGAAAATTAATAATGAACGGACTAATATAAATAAAATAAATAATTTATCTAATATTATTCACGTATATTATTTTTAAATTTAAAATCTAACAATTAAAAATAATAATAAATACATGTTAATTGTTAACGAACATAAGTAACTATGTATAAATAAGTTATCAATCCTTATTTATATTAGTGTAAATGAACTATTATTATTTTATTATAAATAAATATTAATGTATTTAGAATTTTATTTTTATTATTATTTATAAGGATATACTTTAGTGAATATTAATTTCAGTACCTAATTCTTAACTTATTTTGGATGTCATAAAGAATTTAGTTATTTAATAATTTTAATTTTATTTTATGTAATTTAATTTTATTCAAAGCTTATGGTTATAAGCTTGAATAATCTCTTTATAAATAATATCCGAAATTTAAATAAATTTGGATTACGTAATTAAGGGGTGAGCGTTCGAGCGAGTCAAATAAAAAATTTTAAATTATTTGAGTTGAGTTAACATATTTTACAATTTAATTTTTTTTTTAAATTTTTATTCGAGCCGGTTTTAACGAGTTAGAGTCGTTTCGATTTTTCGAGTTTATGTATGCATTTAATTATATTATTTATAATATTATAGTACATTTTGACTCTAATTTAAACGATTCTCTTTATATCTACGTATATATTTTTTTATATTATTTTTTACATGTATAAATAAGATTTTTAATTATTATTATTATTATTACAAATATCTTAAGTATGAATATGTCATTTCATTAAATTACGAGCCTAGTTAAAAACTTTTTTCTTAACTATAAAAAGTCAAAATGAGATAAAAATAATGATAAATTAAATACAACAATATAAATATATAAAATTTAAAAAATATAAAATAATTAACATAATTTAAATAATACAAAAATATAAATAAAATTGCATTAAATAAAATAAAAATAAATATGGAAAACGATCATACGATAAAGAAAAGAAAATTAAAATATAAAAATAATAAAGAAAGAAGATATGACTGAGCATAAAACTATAGGAACTAAATGTGTAATTAGACATTAGAAAATTTTAATTTATTCGATTTTTTGAGTAACTTGAACTTTAGAAATTTGAACTCGACTCGAAAACAATTTTTCTTTTGCATTATTCGATTGGCTCGAATAATACGAATTAAAAAAATCGATTTTTCGAATCAAGTTTTACTCACCCCTAACACAACTCTTTATTTCATTTTATTTTTTTGTTAAATAAAATATAATATATTTAAAACTGAATTTAGTGTCAATAATATAATAAATTATCATACTCTAAAATAATACATACTTATATAACACTTTTTTAATATTTCTTAAATTCAAGATAAAAAATAAAATATATTTAATACAAACACTCCTCTTTTATAATTAATACACCAAACAAACTGTTAGAGCACACCGTTTATAACTTATTTTGTAAAATTATTAATAGTGAATATAAATATAATATATATTTCTTAGATCAATGAGTTAAAATCCAAATATAAAATTGAGAGATATTATTTTAAAAATATTATTTATAAATAAATAAATTTATTCATAAACATAAATAAATCGAATATACTTTTTTCCATATTCGTTTATTTATCAAATTAATATAGAAATTTATTTATACTCTTTTATTTTACTTAATAAATATTATATGAATAATTTATCGAATATATATTTTTTACGCATCTATAAAAATTAAAGGATGAAAAATATCTTTAGCTTTAAAATTTAACTTAAAAAACTATGAAACCAAAATTTCTAATTTAATAACTATAAAAATTTAAAAAATAATAAAAAACCTAACTTCAAATTTTTTAATTTTAGAACTAAAAAGAATTTATATTTGGTGGGGATGGGATGGGATGGGCCATGGCCTAGTAGCCCCACCCCTGGCTGTGTAGGCAGCCTGGCAGGTGAGTAGGCGGTTTGTTTGGTTTTTCAAGCTAATCTCTAACGCCCGCCATTATGATATCCGCCGACATTGACAACAACAGAGCTTAGCTTATTTAACACAGAACAAATATCAAACAATTGGCATGCACAGTCTGCACCTTTCTTCATCAGCTAATCCGCACCCTCTCTTCACAAATGTCAGCTTCCTCTCTCGCTCTCCCTTCTTCCCTCTCTTCGTTTCGCTCCAATGGTCCTATTCCTTCTCGATGTTTCGGCCTCAACAACTCCTCTAGGTTTGGTGTTTTCATGAGCGTCTCCAATGGATCCCGGAATGTCGTAGATGATGCCTTGTTCGCTGATTACAAGCCCACCTCCGCCTTCCTGTTTCCCGGTCAGGTTAGTTCCTTATTCCATCAATCCTGGACAAGTTTAAGCTCTATTAAGCTAAATCTATTTCTTCCCATATCAAGACCTTTCTATTTTTAGTTTTTGGCTTTTACGTGGATGAATCTGCTTCGTATTGGTTTTTTCAGGGCTCTCAAGCAGTTGGAATGGGAAAAGAAGCGCAGACTGTGCCTGCTGCTACAGAGTTGTATAAGAAGGCAAATGATATATTAGGGTACATCATCTTGGATATTTTTTTGACACGTAAAAAAATTAAAAATTAAATTTATAAATAAAAATATATCTTTATTAATTTAAATAATTAATTTTATATTTTATTAATAAATTATAAATATAACATTAAATTTTATTAAATATATTATTTTTATTAAAAATATATTAAATATAACTAATAAGCACTTAAGTCCGTCTAAAGTTTATATATCCTTTTAATTTTAGGTACTATGTTCTTTTTAGTGATTAAAGTTTAATGATTTAAATTTATAAGTTTAAAAATTTAAAATTAATATTTAAAATTTACTGAGTTTAAGGTTTATTAGGAAAAAAATAAATCTCTTAATAGTAAATATTAAGAAAAAAATTGGTACTTTAATAATAAATACTGGGACAAAATTAATTCGTAATAATAAATATTAATATTAAATTTCTGAAAATAAGCATTAAAAATTAGGTAATATAATTAATATAAACATATTGATAAAATTTTTTGGTTTTGGGTGGTTACCCCTCCTGCCCATAGCAGGGTCAACCCTAAAATTTAGAGGCATGGGCTTGCCGGAAAATTAGTCCCCTGATAATAAGTCTATTTTTTTTTTGAAAAAATTTAAGAGTATTTCATTTATAATATTATTTAAAAAATAAATTTTTAAATACATCCCTAGTAGCAAATATGGGAAAAATGAGTCTTTAATAATTATTATTAAAAAAATTAAACCTTAAATAACAAGTACCGAAAAATTGGAGCTCAAAATAATAATTTTAATATTAGGAAGGATAACATGTATTAAAAAAATTCAATTCTTAACAACTATTGAAAAAATTTAAAAGTAGCCCGTAATAATAATATTGAAAAAAATTGAGTCTCTAATAACATATATTAAAAAAGTTAGGACCTCAAATAACAAAGATTGAAAAATAAATTTGAAGAGTATATCTATAGTAACAAATATTAAAAAATTGGGTCTCAAATAAAAAATTATTTAAAAAATAAACTCCTAATAACAATTATTGATAAAAAAAAGTAGATCCATAACAATAAAATATTGAAAAATTAAAAACTTCTAATAATAACTATCAAAAAAATTATTTAATTAGTGAAATTAGAAAAAAAAATCTCCATCTAATAACCAAATTATTATTTTGTTTACTTATTTTTTAGGCATAAAGATAATTTTCACCATTAGCGTTTATAATTTTTATTATTTTAACTTTTATTCTTTTTTAGAATAAATTTAGCTCATAACCCATGTCTTTTCAACAAATATCTCATTTTTAACTAGTATGATAATTGGGCTGTTAAAAACTTAACGATAGTAATATGTCATATATATGTGATAATATATTTTAAATAACATAGAATCTAACCTATTAAATATATACATATATATAATATAATTTTATTCCAATATAAAATATAAAATAATTAAAATTTAAATAAAATATTAAAAATTAATTAAATCCAAAACAAAAGTCTACTAAATATTCTTAAACTAACTAAACTAAAAGATCTTTATAAAAATCCTAAACCTCCGATTTAAATTAAACATTAAAATATCTAAATTCTAAACTAAAATAATAAAAAGTACAGTTGATTAGTATCAAAATCCTTTATTTTAAAATATAAATTTATCAAAAAGACATAGATTAAAAGATAAATTTATCCTAAAAGAAGAATGATGTCTAAAATGATAAAAAATATAAACATTAAGGGTAAAAATTATCTTTATACCTATTTTTTTATGACCCAAAGTAAAAACTTTATCTAATATTATAACCATTTTTTTATGATTATTTGAGTTTTAAAAATTAAAAAGAATAGAGTTCTAGGCGGTCGATCGATTCTAATGCTCACTCTTATCGATATTAAATTTAAAATTTTGTGATATGTTAGATATTTATAAGATTCATTCCGGATTAATCGACTAATGAGTTTGATACTAAAATTATCTTTTTAGTGTAACTATGTTCCTGCTTCTTGCAGTTTTGATCTTCTAGATGTTTGCATCAATGGCCCCAAGGAGAAGTTAGATTCAACTATCATAAGCCAGGTACCTTGCATTGCTTATTTACTTGATCTACTTTTCAAATAATGTATTCTGTGAAGAGGGAGCAATAAATTGGTTTTACTCTACCTCTTCTTCCAGCCTGCTATTTATGTCACAAGTCTAGCGGCGGTGGAGCTTCTTCGTTCCCGTGATGGAGGCCAGCAGATTATTGATTCTGTTGATGTTACATGTGGCCTCAGCTTGGGGGAATATGCTGCTCTAACATTTGCTGGGGCCATTAGGTGAGTGTTTCCAGTACCAATTATTGAGATCATAATAAATATGATCGATGCTCTTTCCCTGTGAATTCTGATTTCAAGTACTGAAGCTTTGAGGATGGACTCAAGCTTGTCAAACTAAGAGGAGAAGCAATTCAGGTAATCACCTGTTTCTATCTGGTAGTGTGGATGATTTTATCGATAATCATCATCTGCATTTAGGAAGCCGGAGATGCTGCTGAAGGTGCTATGGTCAGTGTCATAGGACTCGATTCGGAGAAGGTTCGGCAATTATGTGATGTTGTCAACCAACAAGTTGATGTAGCTGATAAAGTTCAGATTTCCAATTACCTGTGTCCTGTAAGAATATAGCACTCATTTGTCTGTCTCGTTGATCAACTTTTGGCACTGAAAATGTGTGTTTTCCATGGCAGGGAAATTATGTAGTGTCTGGAGGTGTCAAAGGAGTAGAAGCAGTGGAAGCTAAAGCAAAATCATTCAAGGCTCGGATGACGGTGATTCGTTCTACTTTCATTTCCTATAAGAAAACTGGGATCCTTTTGTGCTTACCTTGACTGCTGGTGATAACATTGTTTTCCCATTTCTCAGGTACGTTTAGCTGTGGGTTGTGCGTCTCACACTAGTTCCATGGATCCTGCAGTCTCCAGATTGGAGAGTGCATTGGCAGCAACCCAGATTAGAACCCCAAGAATACCTGTGATATCAAACGTTGATGCTCAGCCACATGCAGATCCTGATACAATAAAGAAGATATTAGCACGCCATGTAAGCTGTTTAACACTATTTTTCTCTACCCTGTTGGATGAACTTTGCTGATGAACTTGCAGGTGGTCTCTCCTGTTCAATGGGAAACAACAGTGAGAACTTTGCTGACCAAAGGGCTAAAAAAGAGTTACGAGTTGGGGCCTGGAAAGGTAAAAAATTCTTACAGACTGCTTCAGCACAAGCTTCTTTGGGTTTCTCATTGTTTGGATTGTGTGTTAGGTCATATCTGGCATTGTGAAGAGAATGGATAAAAGTGTAGAAATTGAGAACATTGGTGCTTGAACAGAGAATCCTATTTCTCATTGTGAAGATGTTTTGCTAATAAAAGAGATGAGGCCTAATATTTGCCAGAAATTCAGTATGAATAATGCATTGAAATTTAACCAAAATCTATGGAATCTAACTCAAATGATCGGAACAACTTTTGTCTCATAATGGGATTCAAAGTAAAATATCGAGCAAACATGCATTTTCTTTCAAACTAACTTGGAATCGGAAACGAAAACTTGATTCAATTCTAAACGGTACCGGAAAGGAGTTGTGGTTGCCTCAGCCTCTGAAGCTGATCGATCCAGCGATCCTCAGGAATTTGATTTGCCCAATCAGGAGTCAATCCAGCAAATGAAACCCCACGCATCGCTTCCCTGATTCTCATAGCGTTCTCTGGCGTTAACGGCGCGTTTCTACGGCTCTCCTCTTCCCTAAATGCCGTCCATATCGCCGTATCAGATGCTTCTCTCCTCCTCTCTTCTTCGTCTTCTTCTTCGTTTAGCTCTGCAACAACGCCGCCTACATGAAGAGACGAGATTCCGTTTTCCACAGGATTGATGTAGCCATTCGATAGATTACGATGGTGATGTTCTTCATCTGAATTGACTTGATCATCCAAATCTTCTTGATCCGGATCGTCATCATCATCCACGGCTGAGATAGGCTGGTAGTAATCAGTTGCGTCATCGTGACTGGTATCGGAGTCGCTGTCGCTGCCATTGTTACTGTAACGACCTGGATTCTCGGTTTAGTGTGTTGGGTTAACCCGTTGTGTTGGGCCTCGGATTTAGGCTCGGGTTTGTTGGTTTGGGCTTGGTTTTGGGCCTTAGGCTTGTTGGGCCTTGAGTGTTGTTGGGCTTGATAGAGTTTAGTGGTTGCGGCCTTGGAGTTTTTTGGTAAATGGCTAAAGGATGAAGATGGGGGTTAGAGACTTTATTTTTCTGCTTTTGCAGAGGGAATGAGATCATCTTCTACATCCCCATTTCCTTCATCTTTTGTCATTGCAACCATTATCAAAGAGAGGAAAGTTGGAGAACCTTCAACAAGTCTTGGGAAGAAGAAAGCTTGAAGAAGGGTTAGAGAACGTTTTGCTGCTGTTTTGCTAAGAGATTGGTACTCCCAACTCTTCTAATTATTTTACATATCATAGTAGAGGCTTTCATATAGGTTTGATGCATGTGTGTGTTTGGTTTGAGCTTGGTGTGTGTTAATGGTGGAATTCGGATTTATGTGGTTAAGGGCTGAAAATTGGTATTAAAATACTTTAAACATCATTAATATTGAGTAGGAACACTTAGGGATCGATTAGATTAAGTTTGGGGTTGAAAATCTAGAATTTCTAAGTGCAGAACCGTCCTTAGTGCAGGGGGTATCGATACTCGGGCTACCGGTATCGATACCAGCGAGTGTATTTTGGCTTGTTGTTCAGGGGTATCGATACTTGTTTCGATACCGTGGGTTCCAGAAAGTTTTTGTATCGATACTTGTATCGAAACGGGTCCTCCCCTTTCTGTTGACTTTTGGGGTTGGTCAACGGTATCGATACTTGTTTCGATACCTGTGGTTCGATACCCTCTTTGGGTGGGTATCGATGAAGGGTGTTTTGATACCCTACTTAAGGGTATCGATACCCCTGTGTGTTTTGGCTATGTTGGGTAGAAATTAAGGCCTCGGAGGTCTTAATAAATAAACACTTAAATCTAAAAGCTATAAAATGAATTGTTGAACTAAGTTAAGGTTTTAACTCCGAAAGACTAAGTGAGATAAGACATTAATATATCTTGTTGTGATGAGATCCTAGGTGGATCATTGTGTGGTTGAGTCCTTGTGTGTTGGAATCCGGATATCCATAAGTGTTGCAACACGTCGAAGGCCATCCGATGTAACATGCCGGGTGATGATTGAAGACTTTTATTCCGAGTGTTGAGCGGCCTCACTCGAAGATGTTCGATGTAACATTCCGAGCATAGGGTTGGTTGGGCGGCCTCTACCCTTTTCCGAACGTTGGGCGGCCTCGTTCGAAGATGTCCGATGTAACATTCTGGGCATAGGATTTGAGGGCGGCCTCAATCTTGAGTGTAGGATCCCGATGCTGTGTGGACGCGGGCCTCGCTCTTGTGTGTTGACTTATATGTTTGTATATGCTGTGTGCGATAGTATACATTCATTTATGCCATGTGTAGGCAAGCATGCTAGACCTTCATACCATGCATGTGATTTATATGCCATGCTTTACTGCTTGATATGCATGATGTTGGCCGAGTTTGGCGTATCCACTGAGCTTGTGTGGCTTAGCGTTCGAAATCTGTTTTCGTGCGTAGGTTAGGTGGAGCGGGATTTTTGTGGAGCACCATCAAGGTTTGGACTTTCAGCATCGACCGTGTTGCCAGAGTACAGTTATTAGATGTAGTGGGCTTAGTACTATGTTGGACCCTATATGTATTGTAACTCTGTAATTTTATTTGGGTCTGTAATCACTAATTTTATCCCGTCTAAACTTGTGTTCTAATTTTAATTTTAATTCAAATAAAAAGGGCTTGTATTCGGTAATCAAAATTCAAAAAAAATAGTACTTGTATCACTTTAATTCTATCAACTTGACATTTTATAAATAACACACATATAGTTTATTTTTAGTCTTTTTATTATTCTTTTATCATTATCTTTACTATTATTATTTTATCTTTTTAGTACTATAATTATTATTATTTTTATCCTTTTTCTTTATTATTATTGTTTTTATTCTTTTATTATATTATTTTCTATCATTTTATTATTATTTTTATTATTATTATTATCTTTATTACTATTATTATTGTTATTATTATTATTATAATTATTATTATTTTTACTACTATTATTACTATTATATTATTCGGTTTCATTATTATATTGAATCTATTATTATTATTATATTTATTGAGTAAATAAAATTTAAACTAAAACCCACAATGGAATAAAGCTCAAACGTTTTATTAATAAGAGTTCAGTTACAATAATCAGCCCAAGACCCGGATAACAAAGCCCGTATGATTTAAATAACATCCAGCCCAATACACATTAAGCCCGTTTTGAGCCCGAGCCGGATTAAAAAAACCCTAATCCAGTTTCTTTTCCCATGCGCAGCTGAATGTGGGCCGTTGGATCAGATCTTTGATCCAACGGCCACGATCGAACAAGGAGAACCTTCTGGACGATCACACGCGTCCCACGCGCAACGACTCCTCGCATCCCACGCGCGCGTGTTGAGCACGCAGGAGACCTCTCGGATTTCCAGACGACTGTTCGTCTCTCCAGGAATCGCCTGTTCATTTCCGGCCGCCGCCGACGATTCTCCGATGAGCCTCCGTTCGTGACTCATGCAAACAAACAAATTCAGTGTCAGAATCGTACGATTACAACCAAAATCGCAGAAAATTTCAGAGAAATTCAGAAGCATTCGGCCGAAATGGCAGGGATTTCAGACACATAACCAACGCATATTGCAGAGCCAAAATTTCAGGATTTCCAGAAATATATCAGAGGCATATCAACATACATCCAAAAAAAAGGGAGAATACTACGAGTTTTTCTTTTTCATGTAACTTTCGAATCGGCTATAAAGAGGACCGATTCTCATTCTGTAAGGTCTCTTGGCCACCAGAACAATCAATAGAAGCATCGAATTTTGAGGTAAAAAAGAAACCTCCCTTTTTATTCATACGCATAAAAAAGGAAAAGAAAGGAATCGAAAGAAAAAAAGTTTTTAGTTGTGTTTACCTCTCTTTTTCCTCGGTTGGATTCTTCCGATCTTGAACTCGGCGACAAGCCTCGCGATCCTTGGGTCGTTGTTGGTGAGCCGAAGTGGAGTGGAGACTCCTTCTTGTTTTCTTTTCGCCTCTGGCCATACTCAAGAAAAAAGAGTCTTCTTTTTGCTTTTCTCTCGGGAAAGATTTCAAGGTTTTTTTGTGTTTGTTTTGGTGTCTAAATCAAAACGGGGTGTTTTGTGTGCGGTTTTAGCTTGGGGAGGGGAGGTTTTCGAGAGTTTCGCTTCGTCGGCCACCGCTAGCGGTGGCCGGAATCTGAAATTCGCGGCGTTTTGTGGTGGTTTCTGGAGAAGTAAGATGAACACTTTGAATGTGTTCATCAAATCCCCAGAATTACAGAGGATTGTTTGAAGTTCTGAATTTAATTTCTTAGCAAAAATGAAGGAAAATAGAAAAGTTTGTGTTTTATACTCCCTTTTAAAAGGAGATGGGTTATTTACTTCATTTAAGTCCCTCCGTCCCCTCGATTTCATCCCTTAGGTCCCTCGACTTTTGTTTCGTTTTTCAATTTAGTCACTTTTCAGATGATTTTATTATTTTAAATTTGGTTTTATTTTAAAAGGTCCCTCCGTGTTTTATTTGTTTTTTTAACCCTTCCCCTTGGTCAATTTACTCTCTTGGTCCCCCGTATTTTCTTTTTACATTTAATTAGTCATTTACAGTTTGTTTTTTTATTTATTTTACACTTATATTTATTTTATTTTATGTTTTTATTATTTATGCACTTCATATTGTTGACCATATATTTGTTTATCTTACTGTGACATGCTTTTTAATTTTGTAATATAATTGTTTGTATACCTTAGTCCTTTAGTTGTTAAATTTTATATTTACTCATGTTGTGTATTTTTATACTCTTAGACTTATATTATGTTTGTACATGTAATCCTTGTAATATTTTGATTATCTCATATCATGGCCTTTCATGCTATCTAGTTTATTTGTGATTTTTATTCTCCCTCTTATGTTTTTGTTATCAATCATCTCATGTTACTATTCATTTTAATGTGATTTTCATATCTTTATTATTTGTGGATTTACTTGCTCATTCTTTTTTATGTGTCATTATTGTCTTATTTGCATATGTTTATTTTATATGTTCTTCAAGTTGATTACTTATGTATTTCATTTTATTTTGTATATTATGCTATGTTGTCATTTATACATTTTTGGTTATGCTCTTTTTATGTCATTTATTATTCACTTGTTCATTTTTATTATTGTTCATGTGCCTATTTATTGTTGTATGTCATGTAACATCTATTTATTTTGTTCAAATCAACATACACTCCTTAATTAACGAATTTAATTTTTAAACATCTTTATTCGGTCGTAACGGGCCCGTGTTCCAATGCAATGGTCGCGGTGTATGCGTTGCCTTCGAATAGAGACCCGGTAAAAATAAAATTGATTCGAATCTTTAAACAAAAATTAATTTAAATGCCACTTTAATCCAAAAAATCTAAAATTAATTAAGCGGTAATTTTAAAGGTGCCAATTTTGGGCGGTTTTAAATCCTAAACCCGTTTTTAACCGTAACCGACTCTCGAACCCAAACCATTTCGAATCTCTGGTTTTTACGGTGTCCGGTCTACCAAAAGTGACCGGTGACGATTCCAACCCTTTTATTTAAAACCTTTTTCCAGTTATTTCCTAACCTTTTTAAACAAATATTTCAAAATCCCTTTTCCAAATTCAAAATTTCCTCTTTTTTCAATTTTAAACCCTAAATTTTCAAATTCCCTAAATCCCCAATTTTCTAATTTTAACCATATTATTATTTTAAGAATTTATAAGGGTCGCTACAGGGTCGAATGTTTTTAAAACAGTTTGTAATATATTTTGAAGCTCCTAATTACTTTGAATTATTTTGGACTTGTTTTATTTAATTAGATTATGAATTGATTTTGGACTTACATGATTTTTATTATTGGGCTTTTAAAATGAAATTTTGAAATACGGGTTTTGGGCTGAAGAGCCATTGTGACATCCGGGTCGGGTGTTATAGTTACCCTCTGCATATTTTTGTGCGCATAGGTCATTAACCGTTTTGAATACCGGGGAATTTCTACAACATTAAAAAAATGTATAAAAAATTTAAAATAATACCTTGGATAAGATCGATCGGAGAGGTGGACATGGCGTTCATTGTTACTTGTGAAGCAAATACAGAGAGGTCCAGGATCAGAGAAATAACCATGAATTTAAAAAAAAAAGTCAAATTAATGCACTTCACCCCGGCAACTTGTTTAATGAAATCGATTAAAATTAAACTAAAATAAAATTATATCAAAATTATTATAAATTTTATAAAATTATATTAATATTTTTTTGGTTTATATTAATTTTTTTAAAAAAATTAAAATTTTTAAAAGTGTAAGAATTTTGATATCTATAAAATTTCTTAAAAAATTATAAAAATTTTAGTATATATAAAAATTCTTACGATTTTTATAACAATTTCTATATAACCTGTGTTAGAAAAACCACTTCACCCCTTTTTAGAAAATATAGGGAATTTCGAAGGAAATAGAACATGAAAAAAATACAGTACATTTGATAATCGAATCTGGTCTGCACTAGAGATGAAGACAAGTCGAGTAGTGTCGGATTTTCGATCTATCTCGAGTGTAAATCATCTGCCCCTTTTCCATGGTTCTATATATGCCCCACTTTTAATTAGAGTGTTTAAGGTTTATGGTTTATGGTTTTAAGTCAGAGGTTTTGGTTAGGGTTTAGGGAATTAGGGGTAGTGTGTATTTTCTAGGGAGTATGGTTTAGGGTTTAGAATATAGAAAATAAGGCTTTAGGGTTTAAAATTGATTTTAAAAAAACAACAAAGGAGGCATGAGAAAGGGGCAGAAGATTTTTGTTCATCTACCCCACCCAGTTCAACCAAACTTGAATCTTAATTTTCTACTTAAAAAATCCGATCCAAATAGATCGGATCGGATTAAAACCCGTCAAATTGGAATTTTGTGCCCATCCCTAATATGCACCATGGCTGGAGGTTATTTTACCACTACCCCTCCCTGTGGGCACAGTACGAGGTGTTCTGCCCTGTTAAATTCTTATGAGGAACATAGATGTGAAGGGACAAAACTTCCGAGTTGTTGCCATTTGTTGCCGGGAGGAGAAAGTGTCCTGGCTACAACCTTGGACTAAAGATGATTCAATAGTGCATAGAAAGATCAGCAAGGCAATTAAAGTTAATTGATTCAGCTTCAAAGATATGACTTCAGAACTCTTTCTCCGATTCCAAATGAATCTGCAGCTGGTAAACATGAATGATCTTAGCAATCGAAACTTGATATAATTCCAACTTATTAAGACCCGACCCGAAAATACTTGAGCCTCAAACTTGAATAAACAAAACTCAAATGGACTGGTCATTGCTTATGGCGTCTTTGTCAAGAAAGAGGAACTTTATAAAGTTCAAACCCTAAAATTCTTGGTACCTCACATGCTGAGTTTGACCCCAAGGATCATAATTAATCTTCCATTTTCCCATCTCAAGAACACACACATTTTTTTGTTTAATTTAAAGCCATGTTTAAGGTCTTATTAGCATCCAAATGCTGGTATTCAAACCCCATTCATGTAATACAGAAAAAATCCCATAAAAAAACAAATGGGAGTGAAAAGAATTGGAGTAGGTTGATTTGAGTTTAACAAAGGCAAAAGGAGCAACTAGGTCCAAAGAGACTCTATCTTGAGAGGTGCAGGGTCTTGGATTACATTGCTAGAAGAAGCCAAGTTAAGGTATGGGGAGATGCCGTCTATGTTATCATTAGTAGGTAGTAGAAGGAAGGGCTTGTGGTCTTGCTGCATCTGAGCCGGCAAGGCAGATTCCTGCTGCATCTGAATGTAAAGTGTCTCCGTCTGGACCACCGCCAGCTGCATCTGCAACTCTGATACTTGGTTTTGAAGGTAGGATATGGCCCCTACGCATCCATACACCGGGTCCCTCACTCTTGCGTTTGCTTCATAAACTAAGCTACTCACTGCATCCGCTCTCTGCTGAATCGGCAGCTCCTATAAAACATAGCATTAAGTTAAAAACTGTCCTATACTATTCCGTGTCGTTTCGATCGCATATAGAAAAGAGGAGATGATATTATTGGAAGGATAATCATAAATTCCGAACATGAACGGTAAAACGAATATCCAAGATAAAGAAACCTGCAACATTTTGCTAACATTGCTTGCACCAAAGACTTTATGAACCATAGCGAACTTGTGAGGATCATCAGGAGGGAAATAAGGAGCAAAGATGCAGTCCTTGGCGCATCGACGCATCAGCAGTTTGCAAGACGCACATGGCGAAGAGCCCACCATTATCTACTGATTAACACCCAAAATAAAAGTTGTTTTTTGTACAAGGAAGGAACTTCAACAAAAACCAAATCTTAGTTTTGAAGAGAAAGAGATTAATCTGGGTATTTATAATGGTTGAATGAGGTGCTCATTGCTATGGATCTTCATGTTTCCTGATTTAAAAAATATAAAGCATTGGGATGGAATTGGTGAAGGAGGGTAATTAATATTTTTATAATTGCATAAAGGAAGTTATAAACAAATATTTTGTAATTAATATATTAATCTAAGTGATAAATATGGTATCAATTAAGCAAGTTTAATGTAGAGTACAGGGAAAATTTTCGTTATGAGATACATCCATTAAAATAAGTCCGCAATATATATCAATCTGAATTAATCATGATAAACTCTAACGATTTGAAAGGATAGAAAAATTATTCAAAGTGTTTGATAAATAATTTTTTGAACATCTTTTAGCTTATTTGAACACGTAGTCAAACATTCCATTTGTAGTGTTTGATAAACACTCTTTTAAAAGAGTTGTTTGTGTAAAATAAGCTAAAGATAAAAATATTAAAAATTCAATATATTAGAAGAGCTGATTTATAAAATAAGATGCTAAATGATATACTTTAACTCTGTTATTTTTATAATTATGTTTTGTTATTTTATTTTAATAAATAATTTTATTTTATTTTAAAATAATCATATCATTATTAATTACTTTAATCATATTAACTGTCAATTATCAGTTAAATTTTATTAAATAATTTTCTATTAAATTGTTCTTTATATAATTAATAAACTTAATTAATAAATTAATTAATACAATCAATTATTAACTGTTTATCGAATATTCTCATTATATAAAATAACTAAATAATCTAATATTTTAGTTTACTACCCTTACATCCCCGTTTCGCCCAAATATTCATACTATAATCCAGGGCAGTGAGGCCAGTTCACACTGCTAAGATCCTATGGGAAACACCGTGTCCGTGTGTGCGTTGACCATACCACCGCCTTGGCGCGTGATAGGTTGTCATCCATGCAGCTGCCCTTGTCTAGTTCCCACGTTCCTGTCGCTTGACTCTTAAAATTTTATACTTGAACCTGTAAGACACCACCATTAATAGAACGTAGGTGAATATTTCAACCACAAATCATTTAGTTTGAGTGATTAAAAGAACGATTATTGTTTTTAAAAGCTATACGTTCGAGCACTAGTAATATCAGCACAGTATTTGAGCGATCAATGTCTAATACATAACTAAAGTATACTTTAAAACAAATGTTACTATAACACCGTAACACGAAATGGGTGAGTGTGGATACCTTTTTTCTATATTCGTATTCATCATCTATTACGACAGATATAATTTATAAATTTATCTTTTGTTCATGCAGATATATTTTTTAAATTTAATTTTATATTATTATTTAACTGAGTATTCGTCACTCAACCTATACTCATCTATATTATTTTTAGAAAAATTCATTTATCTCGTATTATATCAAAAAAAAAATTGTATGCTACAAATGAAATTAGACGTCAAATGTCTTTCTAATGATATACGTTAATACTTTTATTTTGTCTTGAACAATTTGTGATAAATTTTTAAATGCATTTGGAAAAAAAATATACAACTCGTGTTTTATTAATTTATGATTTAAAATTTAAATTTAAAGTTTATGATATAGAGTTTAAAGTTTATATTTAATGATTTAAAATTTAGTTCTAAAAAATATATAATATTTTTAGGTAATTTACGTAATAAAAATACGATCTTATTAAAATTATTATTATATATTTATATGTGACCGTATCTTTGATAATTAATGGAATAATTTTGTAATTACGATAAGTTCATCGCCTCATCTTTACATAAAATAACATCATAACTTAGTAAAGGTAAAAGCAATTAATGAATCAAGGGCTATAAATGAGAAGAGATAAATCGCGAATTATTCGAGTTTTATTCGGTTAAAATTTGGTTAAAACTCGACTCGAGTTCTTAACGAACCGAGTCAAACTATATGATACCCGATTCGAAAAGCTCACGAGTTACTCAAATATATAAATTTACTATTTTGTTATAATTAAAATCTAATTTTTTAAACTTAGAACCTTAGACATAAGTCTTAAACCCTAAATTAACACACTAAACCCTAAAATTAACAAGTTTGAGTTTACATAAATTGTGTATCAAAGTTTTTTCTTCAGTAGGCTTTAAATGAGACATGACAGATAAAATTTATTCAAGTCTAACACGATCAAAGATCGATCAATACTAGACTCGATATAGGCTCGAATAAAGCTCGAATTCGACTCGAATTTTTAATGAGCCGAGCCGAACTCAGATTTTTTAAACTTGTTTAAAATTACTCAGTTCAAACACAACTCGAAATCTTAACGAGTCGACCCGAACTTAACATTACTCAAACTCAACTCGATTCGTTTACACCCATAACTTAGATATAGGCTCGAATAAAGCTCGAACTCGACTCGAATTTTTAATGAGCCGAGCCGAACTCAGATTTTTTAAACTTGTTTAAAATTACTCAGTTCAAACACAACTCGAAATCTTAACGAGTCGACCCGAATTTAACATTACTCAAACTCAACTCGATTCGTTTACACCCATAAATGAATCCGACGTGAAGCTGAAGTTTTAGGATAATTCAAATTGGAAGAGTTTGTAGGAGAAACCCTAAGACCTATTTAGGGCTGTTGCATTAAATGTCTTCCACGTGATTCCAAGGCCTCTCTGCTCTCCCCTTCCATCTAAGACAAAACAGTTCAATTTCCATGGTTGTCATGCATATACATATAAACCTTGTCTTTAGTTATAAATGAGTTTGAAGACAAAAATTTATATTAAAAATAAAAATATTAAAATATATATAATTAAAATTTTTGAATGTAGGATTAGTTTAACCTCTGATAACATTTCTTTAACCATTTAAGTTAGAGAGCTCGTACAATAGTTGATATTTTTTTAAAACATGTGATTACGCGGGTTCTTTTGACAGTACAGTCTCCCTGGACAAGAGCGAGCATGTTTCCGCGATTAATTTATTGGACTTGGGTTAAGGATGTAAATGCTGCAAAATAAATTGTGAATTATTCGAATATAATTAAATTAAAATTTTATTTAAGTAAATCTAATTTAAGATTAAACCTTATTCAAGTATTTAACGAGTTAAGACAAACTATTAAAGAATATAATATCAGTTAATGAGCTTAATTCGAGTTTGATAATTTTGAGCTCAAACTTCAATCGAACTTGATAAACTTTGAGCTTAAGCTCTAATCAAGCGTTATATATTTAAGCTCCCAAGCTTTCATGTAGAGCCCAACTTAGTCTTAAATATCTCAACTTCGAATCAAGCTTAACGATAATCGAATTTGATTTTACTCGTTTAGATCCTAATTAATTTTGGTGTCTTTTCTAGTTCCGTGTTTATATCTATTTTGAAAGTAAGTTATGGTAAAATCAAAAAAAATGTAAAACTTTCAATTTTATACAGTGTACTATATACTTTTTAAATCATTGGATGAATGAAATAAATGACTGAGAATAATAATAATGTAATACCTCGATTCGAATATCACATTTGAGACTCAACTTCAATCTAGTATAATAAAAAAATCATTTAGCAAAACCCAATTCAATAATTATTTATCAATTTCAATAATTTTATAAATAGAGAAGCCAATAAAATACTTAAAATATTTAGTAGGAGTTCATAATAAAATAAGTATCGAAAACATTCGGCTGATACATGTTTAAACTAAAACGAGAGTTATAAATATAGTAGGGTCTTATAAACACATATCCTGTTATATTTAGACATTATACTTCGACAGTCAATAAATGTTAAAATTTAATTTTTGATGGTCCTTTTGAATCTACGATCAATCTAATCATCTATAAATGAAAACAACGATTTATAACACTGAATTAATAAAATTTAGTTGATACATAATCACTCACATGCTTTTATGCAAATCATGAATAATAACATGTTACACATATGATATCATAGCAAAATAAACAATATCACTATTATAATCATTTAAACACATAACACGTATAAAATATATTATCTCATACAATATACATACATGACATTAACAAACGTGAAGTAAAACGCACCGTTATATAGACTCGAAAATATATTTAAGAGTTTTAAACCTACACCGTACCGGTACACAGACTATGTAATTTCTATATATTGACCAACTTCTTTTGTTGACTTGGCTCAGACAAACGTGTATTCTAGTTTCAAACCCCTAGGCCCTAAGCAAGAACCTGGGGAAGGAGGACAATCACCGTTCCTATGTCTAGATGGTCAGACGCAGGATCTATGGATGAAAACAGACATCTTTTCACAATCTTAGAACATGAAAGCTCCGATGCACACATCGGTGATTGGGTTCCTGAATTTAAACACTTCTCAATATTCTAGAAAAGAAAACGGTGGAGGTTAGAACTTAGAAGAAACAATCTTTGACAATGGGAACGTCTCAAATGTAGATGATTTTTTAAATGATGGTACCGAAATTTTATTAAAAATAATATAAATATAATATATATAAAAATTAATCTACTAAAATTTTATATAAATATAAAAAAATACTTTTATTAAGATCAATATATCATCAAAATTTAAATATTTTAATAATTTTTATATTTTTAGTCAAATAAATATTTTACGTGAAGAAAAATATCAATGGGCGGCGATTAATTTATTAAACATATTATTTTATTACACAATTATAATTATATTAACTAATAAATCATTAAACGAATGAATAACACTATTTTTTATAATCACCAACAAAATCTAATAAAAAAATTATCAGTATAAATATCTATACATAAATACCAAACAATTATCAAAAATTTCAAAAAAAAAAATAAAAAATTAAAAAATCATAAAAAAAACATAGTATTAAAATAAAATTTTTAAAAAAATTAAAAAAATATGAATGAGAAAAAAAAATTGATATATTTTAAATTGCCTCATCATCGTCAAGTTAGATTCCCAAAGCACAAAGAACATATAATATCTGATCCATTCAATATTTACTATCATGGATTAAATAAAATAACGGAAGGAGAAAGCAGTCATTACGCACATGATCAACACAACATAATAACACGTTATCCAACTCATTTCCTTAAATGCAAAATAAAAGATAGAAATGATTAACGATGGAAATTTAATTAGTTTAATAGTTAAAATTTATAATTATTATTTTAATATAGTATATATTTATTTTATAATTTACTTTTTGGATTTAAGAATTTTTTAATAATATTTTTAAAGTTTAAACTTAATTTTTTATTTAAGAAAATTATATATATTTTTCACTACACTCAATAATTTATCGGTAAATTCCTTCATAATATCCATCCAAAAAAATTATTTTTACTTTAAATTTTAATTATTTGATTAAATAAGTTTTCATCTTCCTTTCCCTCCATAATAAATAAAGTTTATTTTTTAAACTAAATATTAAACCGTAAAGTCAGATGTGGAAACTCACAAAAAAAATCACCCATATTTTCAACCTAACCTTGGTAGTAGCATTGACTATTGGGTATTTATGCTTGCAACAGTTCAAAATATTCAAAATCCAACTAACCATTAAAATAAGTGTTCTTAACCAACTATAGGAGAGACTATATTATAAACCTTTTTCATCGTATCATTTATAGTTTATATAATCAGGTCCGTTCATCTTTAAATAATTGTATGATGGCTATCCACTTATTACATTTATAAAAAAGGTGACGATTCACCTTAAAAAATATGAAATAGATAAATCTAATTGATTGAGACATAACATGATGAAAAGAGTTCATAATATAATTTTTCCAACTATATACAGATGGATCAAGAAAGGATAAATATGATTATAGTCTCATTATATTTTTAATGTTAAAATGTAAATATGACTGCCAATAATGTAAAGGTTGCATGTATCCATCATTATATCTCGCCCTAATTTATTGATATTTATTTTTATTTATAATATTTTGATGTACACTTTACATATCTACATAGAAAAATAATTTATATTAATTATATATTTGTAATATATTACTTATTATATTTTCATCACTTTAGAAGAGTAGGGTTCGTTTTTCATTTGAATTGGCAATTAGCAAACTGGGCTATCTTTTTTCCCAACTTACTAAGTTGAATTAATTTGCTAGCCCATTGCAAAGCCGGCAAGGCTTAAACATGTACTAATTAAAATCATAGATGGGCTTATTTTTCATGAAACTCCTACCCTCTTAATCTAAGAGTAAAATGAACAGCATGAAGAAGGGGATGTTCAATGTTTACTCACAGTGCTTGGTGCAGGGGAGCTGGATGTAGAAGCCTTCAATTTGCAGCTTCCTCAGAGTCACTACCTCTGAACTGCACCCTCCGGCTTACATTCAATGTTTGCTCGTTGCGCCTTTTAATTCCCTTTCTGTACAGAGTGCTGGCAGAACAAGGTGCTGTCTTACAACTTGGAGGCTGAGGCTTGCATTTCTCACTTGTTCTCTTCCTCAAGTATTCTGCTGCCTGTGCCTGAACTGTGAAATGAGCATAAGTCATTTTCCAGGGAACAAAATCAGATGACACATGCAGCAATAAAGTGATTGCATGCTTTTCGTTAGTATCTGTTTGCAAACATCGACTCGATGACAAATATTTGGCTAATGAATTGGGTTGATGCTGTTCGAAGATTTAACATGACCTAGTGAGCGACATACCGGAGCGAGAAGCTGCCGATTGTAGAGCACAATTCTTGAGTTTGCTTATTCTTTCAGTAAGTTCTGAGTTTTCATACGATTCATCTGTTTTAGATCGTGCAATTTCATTCCTCTGAAGACACGATAATGCATAATCACAAGCCTATAGAAGCCACAATCAAGTTAATAGTAAAAACAGTTAATCAACCTGAAGAATAAATCTCAAGGCTAGAATCATTTTTATAACAAATTATAAGAACGTGAAAGATTGAACCTAAAATATGTAGAAGATGAAAACATTCATTTGTCAAATACCTTTGCAGCAACAGCATAAAAGCAATTCTCTAGTGATTGCTCTGCAAAATTAAGCCATTCCACGGTTGAAAGTTGTAACCACTGTTGGATTGGAGACTTGTGTTCGCGAAGAACCAGAGCCTCGTACCTCAAAGCCAAACAACTCTGAACCATAAGAATGAAAATAAAAATTAACAAATAAATTAATAAATCGGAGGAATTCAATTCAGTGACGGGAAATAATAATGGATTAAACACAAACAACAGGGAGCGATCAAAAAAAAAAAAATCAAGGATTTCTGTAACCTCGATATCACCGATGATAGCAAAGGCTTGAACGAAGAATTCGAGAGTGGAGAGCTGTTGATCCACAGTTTTGGATGCAATATGGTGAATAGCTGAGAGAGATTCAGATCCGATGATCTGTTTTAAGGTCGATCGTAGTTGAAAAAACGATTTAACGTCATTGGATGCGATAACTGATTCGAGAATGCGAAGAGAATCGGCGTTGAATCTGCAAAGAACTGAAGGAAGATCATTAAACGATCAATTTGAGATTGTGGAAATCAAAGGAGATTTTGTTTGAGAGATTGAGTTAACATTTTCTTGTGTATCTGGGAGCGAAAAAGACCGAGTTGTTGAGCAACGCGAGAGTCCGAGTCTGACATCGTGGCTTTGGGTACAGGAAGGGAGTTGGCGGGTAGGAATAGATTTAAAGTTTGAACAAATAGTTTTGAGCCTCAAACCCGCACAAGTAAAGATGAATCACAACAGGCGGATATTTTTAAGTTCCTAAACAAAATCACTAGCTAGAAAGTTTTTTTTCGAAGGTAAATGTTTAACCTATATTTTTTAGGTCATACAGATATTTAACATTTTCACCGTTATAAAATAAGTATCTGTCGTTATTTCATTAAAGATTTTGTTAATCAATACAAATATGACACATGACAGATTTAAAAAATTGAATTTTTAAAATATCTTAAATATTTTAAATAATCTTTGAATAGTCCCTAAATCCTTAAACTTTCACAAAATTCGGTCATTATCATCCGCATTATTGCGTTTAAATACTCTCTCCACACATTGTTCACCGTAGGCAAAAAACACTAACTGGAACCTATAATTGTCTTAGAGTTCTAGTTAATTTTAAATTTCATCACATTTTGGGACTTTTGATTCATATTATTTTAACTACTAATCATCATATTAAAAACTCGAACATTTTAAATCCATAAATTATAAGTTCAAATTTCAAATCACACTAACCATACAATTCTGAATCATTTTGTATTTAGAAACAGATCAAATTTAAGTTGAACAGATTTATTCTATTAAAACCAGCAGCCGAGCAATAAGATTTCAGCAGATTACACATATGGCTTAGATATTCGACAGTCATGAATTTGTCCAATAGAACGAAATCTTTAATTAGTGCATTTGAAATGCCTTAACCTCTATTATTTAGAAAGCAACATGGACACATTGTGTTTCAACGGAAGGGAGCTACACGCAATCCATGTCTTGACGGAATACTAAAGGAAAACTTTTCGACAACACAGGTTCCTAGCTTTATTCACAACCTTACTCGCCAGAAAAAGGAGATGGCACCGCAAGGTGCCGGAATCCTTGGCTCGATGCTACATCAAACCAGATCATTATGCTACATCAAAGCAGTTTAGGACAGATTACCCAACAGATTAATTAGCTTGAGAACCTCACTAAACAGCACCTACTTTCCAGCATGAGATGCTAAATCCCATCATCTTTAATCAAAGCACATCTTCAATATAAAAGGTGCCCAAGAATATAAAATCACAAGTTTGTTCCACCATGTTGAATGATAAGCAGACAAGGAATAAAAAAATCCACCACTAGGGGTTAATACCAAACAGGAGTAAATGTGTTATTTAGAAAAATAGCACTCACCTGAAATTATCAACCTACCTTAGCAGCAAGCAATTTGGAGTTAATCCACTTGCCTCTATAAAAAGGTTCACAAATTCAATCAATCCAGCGGCAAAAAAAGAAAGACACCCAACTAACAGCAGACAAAGGATGGAGGAAGGAGAAAAAAGGGGTATTGCCCAGACAATTGAACAACCTACCTCTTAGTCTCCTGTTCAAGAATTATAATCCCGTCAATGCAACACAACTAGAACCCTTAGACCACAATTCTTAGTACATAAAATACTTGAAGCTTGGAGTCCCTCAATAAGGGCGCGAACGGTTTCCACCTTGGTGGTGCCTGTCTGGCCCAGAACCTCCATCTCTGTAATTATCCCTGCGCCTGTTGGCTCCACCTCCATAGCCGCCTCTACCACCTCTGTCAAAAAAAAGTGGGTCAATAATACATCTTAAAAATATTACTTAAGAGTCTCAGACCAAGAACGAGTTTACTTGGTAAAAGTTCAAGGAAGAAATAAATTTAGGCAATCTTTTCTGCTGTTTACTTGCAAAGTGACAGACATAAAGGGCTATGTGAGAAACCAGGCAAAAGTTTTCAAGACAACACCAGTAAAACAACTGAAAGCAAGCAAAACCTTAAAAGCAGGAATTCAACATGGCAATATATAATACTGCCCGAGACGAAAAATGCTTATAGGTATTGTATACTCATAAGTTACATGTTAAAACAAAACATCTAAATGCAATATAGATGAACTCAATCCAAAGTAAAGCCTGATGTGATGCAAGCTGGATCGTAGCACAATAGTCATCTGAAACATTTCCTGTCATGAAAAGGCGTCCAAATGAAACAGTTTTAAGTTAGTTAATTGAAGGGTTAAAATGATACCCATGATCGTATACTTTGGGTGCAGTCTTCTCTGCCATAGCCACGCTGATTGTATAGCCTCTCATGACGTGATCTGGGAGAAGATTCGACAAGGATGAGGTAAAATATTTAAGGCAACAAACTAAATGAATAAGTTCACAAGTATGTACTGTTAAAGAAATTGCCAGCAGAGTGAGCAGCCTGAGGATCTTCATAAGACAAAACTGCATCGCCTTTCTGGTTTCCTTCCTCATCTGTGTATATTTTAATATTCCAGGGCCACTGATCTTTGTAGCCACGCTTCTGCTTAATTCTTCCAACCTAAACATGATGTAAATTGTTAGAAATACTACTGAGGATGCCAAAATTTCGTTCAAAATAAAAACAGAACTTGTCAAAACAGCCCTGTATTTCATAAAGGCCCCAATCCACCAAATCCATGGAACTAGTGAATAAAATAAAGTTTAAAGGACAATTATCATAAACCACAAATACCAGCTCCGAAAATTAAGAGGAACACCAGTACGAAGTAGACAATATAATTCCCATTAAACAATACATTGATATACAGTATAAGATTTGGCCATTACTTGTCCAATGCCGCCAAAAAGGTCCCTCAATTCTTCAATAGTAACATCAGGTGGCAAATTTGATATGTATATTCTTGAGTTGTCACAAGAATCAGCACAGTTGCCATCACATTGCTTGATCTTAACCGATGTGTCAACAGGAGGACCACCAGAACCACCTCCTTGGTTTCGAGGACCACCAGAACCATACCCACTGTCATATCCACCAGGAGCACCCCCTCGACCACCCGTCCTCGCATCACTCAAACCCTCGCTACCATAACCACCAGCAGGGCCACCATAAGATGGAGGGTATGATGTGGGTCCACCTGTATAGCTTGTAGGTGGAGGAACAGCTTCCATTCCATAATTTACATTTTCACCATACGCATTAGGAGCAGGTGGATAATTTCCACCATAAGAACCGGATGCTGGAGGAGGAACTTGACCATACCCACCATCTTCCCCTCCTCGACTACCTCCATAAGAACCACCTCTACTACCACCATTTCTATTATCATAATTCCCAACCCTGCCCCCATCATAGTTGTTATTCCTCCCACTATCATAACCACCTCTACCTCCACGATTACCACCATATCCCCCACTACTTCTGCTATGACCACCACTAGTATTATTACTACCACGTTCACCAGCACCCGCAGGAGAGGGTGCACCACATTTGTTACATTCAACTCTTCTTGCAAAGTTCAAGTTCCCACAGCTACATAGACATATGCCAGTTTAAACTACACAAATCTAGACAACTTACAGTAATATCAAAATATCAGCAAGCCAATGCTCGAATGTTTGACTAATTAACAATACAAAATCCATAACGGAGGGGAAAACCTCCCCCAAAAGTAAATCAAGCGCAGTAAGAAGATCGTTTACCTGGTGTTAGGGCAAAGCCAATCACCATCTCGACCACCCCCACCACGGCCACCACCTCTTCCACCGCGCTCTCCTTGATAACCTCCTCCGCTACCTGGAGAATCACGATCCCATTTAATAAAAGTAAGAACAAAAGCCTAAAATCGAATGGATCTAGACAAAACCAACATGAAAAATGCAAGAAAATAAGTCAACAACGCTAACCCAACAAATCAACCGAAACAATTACCTCGATTTTGAGAACCACTGCCGTATCCTCCACCTCCACCGGGTCCACGACCCCCGTGACCTCCACCTCTACCGCCGCCACTATAGCCTCCAGAACCGCCATATCCACCACCATACGAAGGCGGAGCAGTTTCGCCTCTGTCTTGACCGTACATCCTTTAACTATATAATTAGGGCTTTTTTGTTTCCCGGAGAGAAATAGAAAAAAGTAAGATATTCTGTTATATATAAGGCCGTATAAGAGACGAGAATTTTACTTTCTTTAAAAGACTAAAGTTGCCTTGAATTTTAACCAATTGAAACTACGTCGTCTTGCCGCTTGTTTCTTTTTGAGCGGCGAGTTGGCGTACAACGCTCCACCAGCTGTCACGCTACTATAACATCTACTTCCGAATCCAATCGGGCTTTGCCGACTTCACCTTTTTGTCAACGTAGAGATGGCAAAAAGATCGGGGCGAGTCGGTTTTTTCTGCTCCGATTCCAACTCGATTTATATGCTTCTTATTTTTTTTTTCTATAGGGAAAGAGATATTTACTTCATTAGTGCCTTAAATATCTAAAGGTTTATAAAATCCCATTTTATATAAGCTGTCCGCAGCTTGATTAGTATGACCCTTCTTGTAGACATGCACCAGTCAGTCACTTCCCTTGAGCTTAGCGCCCAACGCTCGACCACGGCTGCACTTCCTTGCGTCGTTGAAGAAGCTACGCTGTCGCCACGGATGTATTGTCCCTAATGGCTCCACCCAACACTGTATCATCACCTCCGGTCTTCATTTTCACTATTTAGTGGATGTTTGTGAGTAGAGTTGTAAATGAAACTAAAAGATCACAAATTATTTGAACTCGACTCGATCAAAATTCGGTTAAAATTTAATTTGATTAGACTTGTTTTGAGTTCTTGACGAGACAAGTCAAACTATATGATATTCGACTTGAAAAGCTCATAAGTTATTCAAAAATATAAATATATTATTTTTTATTTTTTATAATTTAAAAATTTAAACTTAAAACCTTAAAACCTAAACATAAATATAAAAATACATTAAACTCTAAAATTAACAACTTGAATTTACACAACTTGTATATCAAAGTTTTTTTTTCTTCATTGGGCTTTAAATGAGACGTGGCAGATGAGAGTTATTCGAGTCTAACACGGTCAAAGATCGATCAACACTTGACTCGATTAGGCTCAAATAAAGCTCGAACTCGACTCGAATTATTAATGAGCCGAAGCGAGCTTAGATTTTCCATGATCGTTTTAAATTATTCAAGCTCGAATCTGATTCAAAATCTTAACAAGACGAGACGAACTTAGTACTACTCAAATTCGACTCGGCTCGTTTACTCCTCTATTTGTGAGTTGACGATTAATTATAATAAATAATATTATATGAGAGTTAAATTGATTAAAATTTCAAATATAACAACCAATATACATTATATAACACTTACAATATTTAAAGATAGACATAAAATTTTATGTTAAGTGTTCAAATCTATATAAATAATAAAGGCTTATAAAAGTTAAAATTTTAAGAAATTGAGATTAAAATTTTAATATAAAATATAATTTTTAAAGAAAAATATATATAAATTTATGATTTTAGGTCATAGGAATAGAATTTAAGATTTATGTCTAAAATTTAAAATTGATGTATTACATTTTAGAGTGTTATGGCTAAAATTTTAAATTTTATAGTTAAATATAAAGAATTTGTATAAATTTATTTTTATAACTTGTGTATCAAAACAATTTAATTCAAAGATTTATTAACTTTAATTTGCTTCTAAATTTTAAATTTTATTGTTATTACAATTAGTATAATTAATTACGTACCCTTCTTTATCATACCAAATTTAATGAGGTAACATTTTATGTTTTCGTATTCGATCCCTATTTTATATAATATTATGTTTTGGATAAGGGTAAAATTTTAAACATCTATTTTAATAAAAAAATATTAAATATTTATTTTAAATATATATATAATTTAAATAGGTGAAAAAAGTTTGGTGGAGATATAAGAGAGGAGCCATTCTGATTTGTGGCCTGAGCATCTGACACTTGTATAGTATCTGCGGTATTTAAGAATCTTACGTCTCCGCTAATAGTTCGGGTCTCCCATCCAAAGTCTTTGGAAATTCTCCTCCTGCTTCAATGGCAGCTTATCAACGTGTGATTGCCTTGTCAGCTTTGTGTTGCCTCTTTTTGCTGGGATCAGCTTCCAGAATTACTCTTCCTTCTGAATCAAATAAAGTCTCACTGGTTTTGTATTACGAATCACTTTGCCCATTCAGCGCCAATTTCATAGTCAACTATCTACCCAAACTCTTCGAAGATGATCTCATCTCCGTCGTCGATCTACGACTCGTTCCTTGGGGAAACGCTAAACTCAGAGGCAACGACACATTTGAATGCCAGGTATCCTCATTAGATAGCCTACTGTGTTTCAATTTCAACCACCTTTTCAGTTTGGGATTTTTTTTGTTTAATTGCGTTATCCAATCTATTTGTCCACTAATTCGGATCGAAAACTATTATGGTACGATCCTTCCAACCCAATTGCTCTTTTACGGTGTCAGGACTCAAAGACTGAACTTGCTTAAGGATTTAGTGCCTTGTTTCCTAGATCAACTGGTTATTGGTTCAATTCGGCTTTTATTTGACTGTTATTTATTTATTTTGGTCGCAGCACGGCCCTGTTGAATGCTTGTTGAACACTGTGGAAGCTTGTGCGCTTGATGCCTGGCCTAAACTGGTAGCTTTTTTCTTCTTTATATTTTCACCATGTTTTCCGGTAGTTGATTTTGCCTCAAAAGTTTAAAGCTGATTTCTTTTATGATAGAAGATGCCATAACTCATAACTGAAATCTATGTTCTGACCTTCGAAATATACAACATGGGTTATGTTAAGTGCTAACCTTTAGCTTTTGCCGTGCAGAATGACCATTTCCCGTTTATCTATTGTGTCGAGGCTCTTGTATTTAAGAGAAAGTACTTTGAATGGGAATCGTGCTTTGAGAAATTGGGATTGGAAGCAAAGCCAGTTACTGATTGCTACAGCAGTGAACTTGGGAAAAAAGTTAGTACTCAGTGCTAGAATTTAAGTATTTGACTATGTTCATTCATGTGATACAACATGGATTGCATTTCTTAGTCCTCTGTAATATGTTCAGTCGGGAATATGTTCGTTTTTCACGTTCGTTAAGTAAACAATTGAATATCATGGTGTTTAAGTTAGTACTAATTTGAAGAACCTAAGAAGTAAGATATGTGCATTTACTTGCCCTTAAAGAAGTTTAGTGTGTAACCATAACACAGACTTGTAACCTTACACTTTACTTACATTACTCTGATTTGAGATTTATGGCACACAAAGAAAGTCCTTGATCATGATATCTGTACCCATAGTAATAGGCATCATCATATGCAACTGACTTTAGCTAAGGGGATATAACATGCTGTTGTGTTTAGTAGTCCTCTTGAAAGAAGTTTAACATGTAACCTCAACCTTGACTTGTAATCTAATGATACTCTGATTTGAGATGTATGTAGCACAGGAAAGTGCTTCATTTTGATTTTCAGTATCCATGGTAATAGACAACCTCAATTCTTTTTTTCTCTAACTGATTTTGGCAATGGAGGATATAACATGCAGTTGTGTTATTCCCTAGTTTGATTTGGGGTACCTGAAGAAACTTTAAGTAAAGAAGAGTGTTTCTACTTTAGTAATTCTTATGACGAATCTGCTGAATTGTTGATTGATTGTGATTTTGTGAAGTCACTATTGGAACAGAAATCAGAAAGCCATAAATGAAACTTCGCCTGCTAGACCGAGTGAAACTGGACCGAGAAAGTAGAAAGGAACATTGCTCAGCGTTATAGTTATTTTAATTACTTATCAATTGCTTTAATCAAGCTTTAATTACTGATTTACTGTGGATAGGGTGAGTCTATACCTTAACACGCACCTGTTATTTGTTGTGTACAAAATAACCACTGATAGAACTTGACTTCCTGTTTTCTTAGAAGATCATCTAAATTTTGAAGATTTACATGTCTGTCAGCTTCTATGATTCTGTTGTTTGATTTTTCATTCATTGTTGTTCAAATACTACCAACGGGTAGGCTGTTTACATTCCTCAAGGACGATAGTTCGCTCATTTCTTTTATAGAAAAATCATGTTAGAACAACATCCTGCATGCATAATTAAATGGCTTACCGAGGAATTGTTATCTTTATGCAGCTTGATCTACAATATGCAGCTGAAACTAATGCCCTCGAACCTCCACATACATATGTACCCTGGGTCGTTGTGGATGGGCAGCCACTTTACGAGGTTCGTTTCCTTGACTATCAAACTGATTGACGATCCCCATTACTTAGTATCAATGTCGATATCGATGGCTTACATAATAAAAATGACATTATATCCATGATCATATTACAGGACTATGAGAACTATTTAAGCTATGTGTGCGAGGCTTATAAGGGTGCTGTTGTGCCTAAGGCTTGCTCTGGTCTAGCCTTCAATCGAAACCCAGATAAAGAAACCATCCATCCAGTTTGCGATAGGGAGATACCGGCATCAACGTTATCATCAAGAACCGTATCAACTATTATGTCATGGATACAGAAGATGACAACTTCTATGCAGGTGTTTCAATTTTAAGAATGCATAAAGGTCCTTGTTAATACATCTATATATGTATGGAGTGAAGTTCATGTAGGTTGTGCTCAACTGTTAAGTGTATCTGTAAGTCTATATATATACACACACTGTTAAGCACTCGGGTGCATAACCGTCTGTCACTTGTATTTGAGTCTGATAATTTACTTATGTATAATGAAAAATATCATGAAATATTATGTTTGCTTTTAAATCTGTATTACATGTATTTCTTTTTTGGTTCATGAAACTGAATGGGAGAATCTTCACACACGTCTATTCCAGAAGACAGCCACTGTTGATAATAATTTACATGTTTTTCTGTTTTAGTATTTATTTATTTGATAAAGTAGTATGTAACGTTATATTTTGCTTTTATTTTGATATAATACCATTAAAAAAAGGAAAAACTGAATATGAGAGAAAATCACACGTGATAAATTACTATATTATTTTTTTCCCAATCAATATGCTACGTCGACTAAAATTATAAAAACATATGTCACATGTTAACTAGTAGAAAAAAAAATAATGTGACTATCACATATGAATTTCACTCTCTTGTTCAACATGCTATATGTGTTTTTCTTTTTTAATCAATATATTATTAATTTTTTATCGATAAAATATTAAAATAAAAACAAAATATAACATTAACTACTATTTTATAAAAATAAATAAATACTTAGAATTCAAGAGAGCCGATTATGTTGACAACCACTTTATATTCTCTACTCTCTTCCCCTTCAACGCAAAACTCCAAATCAAGGAATAAACTGCTAAAAAGATTGATGATAACAGAACATTCTTTATATAATATATATCTAAACACATGTTCAAGGTCATAGTCATAACATATTACATTCCTTTCTTTATAATATAATCATTTTAAATCATTTTACATTCCTTTCTTTATAATATATATCTAAACACATGTTCAAGATTATCAACTCTGGAGTTTGGTCGATGTAAGGACCCTTATTATACAAATCTCTTCTCTCTTTTAAAAAAGAAATCATTTTCAGCATCTTTTGTTAATGTTCTAAGACTTGATTTTTGTCAGATAATCCGCGCAGACACCTACCCTTTTCACCGGAAACTTCATATTTATACTTCCCTTTTCTCAGATATTTTTCATTCAGCATAACCAAAAACCTAAGTAATATTATTTTTTCCCTAGAAAAAGGAACAATTAACAATGGGGAAGAAGGTAATTCATCAGCTGGCATCAACAAGAGCATCCAAGAACGTCGATGTGCAACTTCACAGCGTGAACAAAGTTTTGAGGCCCAAGGTTTATATTACCCACAGTTCAAGCTTCAAGCAACTTGTCCAGGAGCTGACAGGTTACCGGGACCAAACCGTTTCGATTCCGGAGTCTCTAAGGTCATGCCATACATTGGAATCGAAGATCAAGGGGAAATGTTCCCAGATCTTACCTCGACATTGTTTACGGATTCGTCATCGTTTGAGTTACTTGATGACCAAGCATTCCAATTGAATGATATGAATCAAATAGCTGAAATGTCTGATTTGTCGACGAGTGAAGGACAGACTGATTGGTTAGCGTGCCTGAATCTGGAGTCATGGCTTTTCGACGATGAACCATCATATTCCGGTGGTCCGCATGAACAAGAGGTCAGCCTGTTGGACTGCGAGTTATTATATGATTCTGGGTTACTATGAGGAGCTTGTTCCATTTCAAATTCATCTGTACATGAACGCAAACATGTATATAATATACATCAACTTAATTGATTATTTTTTCTACCTTGGCGTCATTAAGTTCCATTCCCAATTCATATACTTCTGCTCCTCTCCATTGTTTTTTCTACTAGTAAATAGTAATAGTATATGCTCCGTTAAGAGGAGCAGGTGAAAGAAAAGCCAAGGAAAAGCACATATCATATATTATAATGAATAATGGAGACTGCATCGTTTTGTCAGAGAAATCTACTCCACTGATATGTTGTCGGCGACCACTCCAACAGCTTTTCAAACCCAAATCAGCAATTGCACGTGTAAAATCATCAAAATCCAGGACCTAATCCAGAGTTGTGTTGGGGAAACTGTGTTGTAGTGAAAAGATTTGGCTAACAAATGGTCCCGATAGTAACCTTCTTGTTGTCTAAACTCCACACTTTGAAGTTTTGTCTTTGGCTTTTAGTGTAATAATCCCATTTATCTTCTTGTTTCTTCTTCCACCTTTTATGTTCATGCACTGCGAGAAATGAGAAATCACTAAAAAGGGTTAAAAAACAGAGAAAAGAGAGAGAGAGATTGGTCCAAAAAGATTAAAAACTAGATTTTTAACTAAATTTGGTTCATTGGATTTGGACGATCCAATTTTCTAGAAAGAACCGCAACATATTTATTACTATACCTCATAAGCACATAGTAGTGGTGGTAGTAGCAGTACCAACATTAATTAGCTGCAGTTCCACCACCCGCCACTGTCATATCCGCCATTACCCCCGCCACAATCAACCGCTTGAATGGCAGCCACCAACACATTGACACCCACAACCGTAGTTGTGTCTGACAGTCTAAGGGCCTTTTTCTCTCCTTCTTCTCGTAAGGGATCCCTCTAGCTTTAGCCTGCTCTTTTCTGACTTCCCTCAAATAAATCCTCACAGCTTTTTCCCCCAAAGGGTTTGATTCTGGAAGTCCACCGTTCTCCTCATAAGCAGCTCTCAGCCGTCCGATTAGTACCTTTAAAGATCTTATGGACCATATATAAAACTTATCTTCCGTAGCTAAACTCTAAAGATTCTATTCTTCTGTAGGTGATTGTCTTAATCGGTGTGCTTTCTTTGCTTCCCATTTTTGCCTTGGAATCGATTCAATGCTCAACTTAGGTTTTGTTGTGGGATTTATAGTTTCAGTTCCGATCTTCGTCGGTCATTTCTACCAGAATTTGGTCATCTCACGGCATTACCTGCTTATTAATTTTATATTCTACAGTGGTGGCACTACCCGTAATTTCTATGGGATTTTGTGGCATTTTCAGTACTTTACGTCTCTATATGCTTCCTAGAAAGAGAAATTCTGATGAAGCTGTGGGTATAGAAGCTGACCTTGAAACTTCCAATAACACCAACCACAACGGTGCAACCTCATCATCCTTCAAGAAGCGCCGCCTTGATAGCTGCACCATCGCCGCCGCCGATAACGAATCAACGGCTGATAACTGTGGTAATAGTTTAATTGTAAGGGAAAACGGAGATCGGATCAATAGTAGGGTTCTTGAATCTTCACCGTCGATCATGGCTCTTGGCGATGCGAATCACAATGAAATCGATGAGGATCTCCATAGTCGGCAGCTTGCCGTCTATGGCTGTGAGACTATGAGGCGTCTTTTCGCGTCGAATATTCTTATTTCCGGGATGCAGGGTCTTGGTGCTGAAATTGGTATGAATTTTCGAAACTTAGATTTTCATTTTTATCTTTTTGTTCTTCTTTTTCATAGTTCGTTAATGATTTGGATCGTATCAAATTCATAATTGCTTTCCTTTTGATCAAGATAGATCCGGTTGTATTTCCATGGAATGGTTGTTCGGAATCATGAGATGTAAAAGTTGATTAGATTTTGATGAAGAAATCTTTAGTGTTTCTTTAAAATTTGTGTTCGTTTCTTTCTCTGAATCTTCTTGTGCAAACTTCGGTACTTGGGTGTTGGTCGTTTTAAAAATCTTTTATGGAATGCATGATTCCCACTGTGTTTAAAAATCTTTTGCAGTTACCTTGTGTGATGTATGTACCATGGTTATTGATTGACGCCCCATTATTGATGATGGATTGGGTTTGATGTTTAGATTTGTTTGGTGTGTTTTCATGCAGTATCAGGGCTGATATTCCCGCTGATACTTCTATTTTTTCTGCTTTGCAGCAAAAAATCTCATTCTTGCCGGTGTCAAGTCTGTGACCTTGCATGATGAAGGGGCAGTGGAGTTGTGGGATTTGTCCAGCAACTTTGTGTTCTCGGAGAGTGATGTTGGTAAAAACAGGGCTCTTGCCTCTGTCCAAAAATTGCAGGAGCTTAACAACACAGTGATCATTTCCACCTTAACAACAAAATTGACAAAGGAACAACTTTCTAACTTTCAGGTACTACACTGAATTTAGAATTGCTCTCTTATTATTCATGAGAAACCTAGAGAAGTAATGCTGAAGCTTGGTATATCATCTTAAAATTCCATTTACTTCTGATTCAGTTAGGACTAAAGCTAAGTTCAGGTACTTTTAAACTGGGAAAAGATGGGATTTAGAAGAGCATCTGGGAAAGTTTGTTTACAAATGTGTTTGGAATTTGATCTAAAATCTTGGTCTATATTGAATTTGTAATTTAGATGATTTTTACGTTCTCTGCATATTTCATCACATAGGTAATCTTCGTCGCTGTTTTGTACAGGCTGTTGTATTTACTGATATCAGTTTTGAGAAAGCCATTGAGTTCAATGACTACTGTCATACTCATCAGCCTCCCATCTCTTTCATCAAGGCTGAAGTTAGAGGTCTTTTTGGTGCTATATTTTGTGATTTTGGACCTAATTTTACTGTAGTTGATGTTGATGGAGAGGATCCTCATACGGGTATAATTGCATCTATTAGCAATGGCAATCCAGCACTTGTATCATGTGTTGATGATGAAAGGCTTGAGTTTCAAGATGGGGATCTTGTTGTCTTCTCTGAAGTTCATGGAATGACAGAGCTAAATGATGGAAAACCAAGGAAGATTAAGAGTGCAAAGCCATATTCGTTTACTCTTGAGGAGGACACCACCAATTTCGGTACATATATAAAAGGTGGTATTGTTACACAAGTGAAACAGCCCAAGGTATTAAATTTTAAATCATTAAGAGATGCTCTCAAGGACCCTGGCGACTTTCTGCTGAGTGATTTCTCAAAGTTTGACCGTCCACCTCTGTTACACTTGGCATTCCAATCATTGGATAAGTTCGTCACTGAGTTGGGACGCTTTCCTGTTGCTGGTTCAGAAGAAGATGCTAATAAGCTTATTTCTATTGCTGGTAACATTAATGGAAGCATGGGAGATGGGAGGGTGGAAGATATCAATCCTAAACTTTTGCGACACTTTGCCTTTGGTTCCAGGGCTGTACTAAATCCCATGGCTGCCATGTTTGGTGGAATTGTGGGGCAAGAGGTTGTCAAAGCATGCTCTGGAAAGTTTCATCCCCTCTTTCAGGTTAGTGTTCATTATTCCTTTTGTGAATTGCTTTTAGTTCAAATGAATAATTTAGAATTTACTCCCACTCACCCTTAACATGAATTGGTGGTATTGTATGAGCTTTGAGCAATTTTCTTTGTTTAGGAAATGAGAAAGTTAAATTTGTTTGGTTTCAACATAGAAGAGGAAAAGGAGGAGTTTATCAGATGAACAATTTAATCTGACTCGTCTAGAATGAATGGAGTTTATACTTAACAATGAATACCTTGATTTCTTGCTCAAACAGTTTATTGAAACCTTTAAACCTCCCCATCTTCCACTTTATTTTTGCCACAAATATTTGACAACTAGTGTTAATGAATTTTTCTTTACAGTTTATTGAAACTTGTACAACTCTCCCCGGGGTGCACCTTTTTCTGTTCTAATTTTCTATCATTTGATTCTACAGTTCTTTTATTTTGATTCTGTGGAGTCACTTCCATCCAAGCCTGTGGACCCTAGTGATTTCAGACCATTGAATAGCCGTTATGATGCACAAATTTCAGTGTTTGGTTCCAAGCTCCAAAAGAAACTGGAAGATGCGAAAGTGTTTATGGTGGGATCTGGTGCACTAGGTTGTGAGTTCCTAAAAAATATTGTTCTGATGGGAGTTTCATGTGGTAACCAAGGAAAGCTGACAATCACTGATGATGATGTTATTGAGAAGAGCAACCTCAGCAGGCAGTTTCTTTTCCGGGATTGGAACATTGGGCAGGCCAAATCCACAATTGCTGCTTCTGCTGCAGCATCAATAAATCCTTCTTTAAATATTGAAGCTTTGCAAAATCGTGTGGGTCCTGAGACCGAAAACGTATTTGATGATACATTTTGGGAGAATTTAACAGTGGTTATTAATGCATTAGATAACGTAAATGCCAGGCTTTATGTTGATCAGAGGTGTTTATATTTCCAGAAACCACTTCTTGAGTCTGGAACTCTAGGTGCTAAATGCAACACACAGATGGTTATCCCTCATCTAACTGAAAATTATGGTGCTTCACGAGACCCACCTGAGAAACAAGCTCCGATGTGCACTGTGCACTCATTTCCTCACAATATTGACCATTGTTTGACATGGGCTCGGTCTGAGTTTGAGGGTCTACTTGAGAAAACTCCTGCGGAAGTGAATGCTTATTTGTCCAACCCAGTTGAATATAAAGCTGCACAAAGGAATGCTGGAGATGCTCAGGCAAGAGATAATTTGGAACGAATTCTTGAATGCCTTGAAAAAGAAAAGTGTGCGACATTCCAGGATTGCATAACCTGGGCTCGTCTTAGGTACTTCTTTTGATATTTGATGTGATTACATTTGTATTATCTAAGATAGTGTTTTGTTGCATTTGTTTCTGACCTTATCCTTCTTTTCTGCTCAGGTTTGAAGACTATTTTGTGAACCGTGTGAAGCAGCTGATTTTTACATTTCCCGAAGATGCCGCAACCAGTACTGGGGCTCCCTTCTGGTCTGCTCCAAAAAGATTCCCTCATCCACTTCGTTTCTCAGCAGCTGATCCAAGCCACCTGCAATTTATTATGGCTGCTTCTATCCTTCGAGCTGAAACATTTGGCATTCAAATTCCTGATTGGGTTAAGCAACCAAAGATGTTGGCGGAGGCTATCAACAAAGTGACAGTCCCAGATTTCCAGCCAAAGAAGGATGCAAAAATATTAACAGATGAGAAGGACACTACTCTCTCTACTGCATCCATCGATGATGCAGCAGTTATCAACGAACTCATCTTCAAGTTAGAACTTTGCTCAAAAAATTTGCCTCAGGGATTCAAGATGAAACCTATTCAGTTTGAAAAGGTTTGTCGTATTTCTTGTTCTAAACAAATGTTTTTTAAATAATAATAATAATAATAATATGGACTCATGAATTTGCAGGATGATGACACAAACTACCACATGGATCTAATAGCTGGGCTTGCAAATATGAGGGCCAGGAACTACAGCATTCCTGAGGTGGATAAGCTCAAAGCCAAGTTTATTGCAGGAAGAATCATCCCCGCAATTGCTACTTCCACAGCTATGGCTACAGGTCTTGTCTGCCTGGAGCTTTACAAGGCTCTTGGTGGAGGTCACAAACTGGAGGACTACCGCAACACTTTTGCAAACCTTGCTCTGCCTCTGTTCTCTATGGCCGAGCCAGTTCCACCCAAAGTCATTGAACACGGTGACATGAGGTGGACTGTTTGGGACAGGTGGATCCTGAGGGACAACCCAACTTTGCGAGAGCTCATCCAATGGCTTAAGGCCAAGGGATTGAATGCCTACAGCATATCTTATGGAAGTTGTTTGCTGTACAATAGTATGTTCCCTCGACACAGGGAGCGAATGGACAAGAAGGTTGTAGATCTCGCTCGTGAAGTTGCAAAGGCTGAGCTGCCTCCAAATAGAAAGCACCTGGATGTGGTCGTTGCCTGTGAAGACGATGATGACAATGATATTGACATTCCTCAGATTTCTATCTACTTCAACTAAGGTTTCTTCTCTGATACCCTTCTGCTTGGAGCTGTTGTCCAAGGATAAAATTTTACAATGTTATTATCATTGAGCACTCAAATTGGATATTTTTCACCGTAAATTCATCGTATCTCCTAATGGTTTGGTTTTCCTCTTGTCTTTGTGTAGCAGTCTTCTCATGTTATACGTATATTTATTTAAGAAATAACCCTATAAAACTGTCTGTTGCCTTTGTTTTTCATTTTTGTGTAAAGTTAAATGAGTTAGGGTTGGCTGCTGTCACTTCGACTGCTTGTTTCCCTTTAAAAACTAAAAAAATAAAACTTTGGCTTAACTATCAGTTTTTTTTAGTAAATTTATTCTTAATATTACATTTTTAAATTCAAAAAACTTATATTCTCTCAGTCGGTCTTAGACACTCCCTGGATCAAAACTTGTTTTTTTATATTATTAATTGTTTAATAAAACAATATCTTGCGACATGCTTTTAATAAAGTGTCATACGATCCAGTAAAAAAGATATTTGTTTTTCACGTCATTAATGAGTCGTAAAAGAGAGAAATTTACGCGTTAATTAACCATTAAAAAGTTCAAAGATCCATCTCTAACCATATTATAATATCGAGTTCATCATACGAGAACGCTGCTCTGTTACTTCTTGCACAAACATCATTAAAGTTCATTATTTTTTTCATTAATAGTATCAATATAGACATTAAATTCAGAGATCATAACTCCATAACTATATGCAAACTACTTCTAAATTCAATCATATACTTTCAAACACATACAATATACTAAATAAATACAACATCTAAAACAGAAGTTATTTATATACAACTCATCAATAACCCACAAATTCAACTCATTACACGTAAATATAAGCTAACATAGTTTCATTTTTATCATTGAATCCCAAATTTAAAATTCCCCATTTTTCTACCGCACCGACAAACATATTATAATTGTCATAAAGTTATTATCTTCTTCTTAAAAGACATATATGAGAATATGTATAGCGCCATCATATATATATCAAGACTTTTATTTATTTTTTTGACGTGAGATTAATGTTCTTTACCTCTTTCTAGGCGTGTCGTTTTTTCTCATTCAACCTTGAGACGCTTTTGTCACAAATTTTCGCTCTCGTGATTGATTTTTTTATCACAGTTATTCACCTTATCTACACCTTTAATGGACGTTCAACGTAAAATCGAACAGTCAAATAATCACGCTCTGTATTTTAAGAAGAAAATAATGGCACCGTGACGTAATATATAAAATACTTGAGCTTGTGCTGGTCATGTGAACACTTACCCGTGAAGTCATATTTAACAAGTGCTAACTTTGATAATAACAAAACAAGTGTTAATAATTGAGATTAAAGATCTCTATTCACATTTCAGATCCCAATATAAACCCAAAATTTTGACAGAAACCATTTTCAAGCTAATGGGGTTTTTTAGAGTCAAAGCACAGGAATCCAATGACCAAGTATTTGACAGACAAAAAAGGGAAAAATATATTTTTTGGAGTGAAACCAAACCCAACAAAAAGTTGATTTCCATCATTTATCTCCGCTCTACTTAGTCCTGTCTTCTCCAACCATGTGAAACTTTTCAGAGTCCACTTTGGTTGAGTTTTTATTTTCTTTTAAAAAATACTAATATTTTAACCTTTAACTTTATGGAAACTATTGATTCGGTCCTTTGTTTTATTTACTTCCAGTCGTCATGGTCCCCAAACACCACATGTCTCTCTCTCTTTTTCAGTGTTTCTTTTCCATCTTAAACTTCTCAATTTGCATCTGAGGGAGAAGATGAGTCCACAGTTTATGGCAACAAGACTGCAAATATATGTAAGTCCCATCTGCTCGAGAAATGGCCAACATTTAATGAGCTGAATGAGTTAAATTTTAGTTAACAGAAGTTGGTCAAGCTGAAGTCAGATTTTAAGGCATACGAATAGAATATGATATCCTTTACGCATAAATGTTAGTGATGAACATTGTCCAAAATTAACCATGTGGTACAAATCGTCTACTCCCTCTATTTTAAAAATAGTGTTTTTTATTATTTTTTTTGGTCAAATATTTTAAATTTTAACTAATGATTATTTAAAATTTATTGTTGATAAAAATATAAAAAATATTTTAAAAATATTTAATAGAGTAGATTTCAAATATATATATTTTATAAAATTTAATTATTTAAAATATTTAACATAATTATAGTCAAAGTTTTAAAAAATTGACTTTCAAAAAATCAATAAGAGATATTATTTGTGGGACGGAAGAAGTATTATTTATTGTGTTTCTATTAACGTTTTATTTTAAATAATAAATTTATAATTTATTATTTAAAATTAAAAATTATGGTTAGGGTTTATAGAATTAAGGGTAGAGTATTTTTAAAGTATAAATTTTAAAATTTAAGATATAAAAATTTAAATTATTTTAATAATTTTAATATAAAACATTAAAAAAATATAATTAGAAAAAACAAATGATTTTTACTACACAACTTTAACTTTGACCCTCCGTATCAGTTCGTTTTGGCATCCCTTTGGGGTGTGATGTGAAAACGCGTTAAAGGAGCACAGAGAGTGTGCGGGGGAAGTATGGGTAATAAAGGAGAATAGAAATCATCTATAATTTATTCGATAGAATTATATTTTATATTAAAAAAATAATTTAAAGTTTAAGATTAAAGTTTAAAATTATTTTTAAAAAAATAATGTATTTTAAGATTTAAGATTATAACTAAAAATTTAATTTTTAGTATTAAGTATAAAAAATAATAAAAATTCAGCAGCTATATTATAATTTTTAAAAATTCAATTACTATAATACAAGCATTCTATAAATTCAGTGACTGTTTTTGTAATTTACCCTTAAAATTAAAAGGATCAAATATCCCGTACTGATTAATGAGTTGAGTAATGAGTTGAAGCCTTCCTCTGATCTATCAATAATTAGGCTAAAATGCAAGGGAAAATAGTTGGTACAGAGTTTTCATATTTTATAAGCTGGATCTAAAATACGGAAAATTGCACTATAAGTTATTTAAATATAAATTTAAAAAAATATAAATTTAATTATTCAATAAAATTTTTGTGATAAACAAAATGTAAAATAATTTTATCATTCAATTAATTAATAATTATTTTATGATATTTATATTCATGTACGAGATTATTTCTTATTCTCTTACCATATAATTTTATCTTTAAAGTTTAAATATATATATCCTCTTTTAAGAATAAAATGTACCTTATTTATACACAAAATACTAATTAAATATGACACCTATGTTTTTAATATGTGATAAAAAAATATTCTATTTGTAAGATACCAAATATTGATTAATTTTAATTTAAATATAAGATTTTAAACCCAAATTTAACTTAAGTCAATTTAATCAAAAATAGAAAGTCTAAATACAATTAATTTAATGTTGACTTAATTCAGATTCCACTTGAAATATCTTTACAACTAAAATGAAGAGAAAATGGAATCAAATTCAAAATAATTTAAATCCAAAGTTGTAAAAAATTGGAGCCTTACAGACGATTAACTTGAACCTCTTTAAAAGCTACAAAAACTCACCCTCTCAAATAAATTCACCAGTAGACCAACAGCTCACGCGCCTCCACCGTCCCCAACCCTGACTCTTGCACCTCCTCCTTCAATCAGTGCTCTTCTTCCCTTTAAGCAAACAACCCAGAAAAACAACAACTTTGTTTGTTTCATGGTGTTTTCAATTTCAATTCGGATTTGTTAAGGGGAAAATCCATTTGTATTTTAACTGCAAACAAATGTGGCGGCCGTGGGGTAACAAGAAAACACCGGCGCGGATTCATAACTCGTCGTCTCATTTCGCCTGCTCTTCTTTCAAAGATATCCAACACCTCTGCGCGGAGGATTCTTCTTCTTCTTCTCCTTCTTCTCTCTCCCCCGCTGCCAAAAGAGCCGCCAACGTTTTCCACCGTGTCCGAATCGCCAACTCTCTCCTCCGCTCTTGGGCTCCCGCCAGACCTGAACCCAATGGGAAGTTCCTGGATGCGGTTCCGGATCGTTCCGTTTTGATCCCGGATTCCGATAAGCGCGTTGTGGTTTACTTCACCAGCCTCCGTGTAGTTCGATCCACGTTTGAGGATTGCAAGACCGTCCGGTCTATCCTCAGAGGATTCCGAGTTTCGATCGACGAGCGAGATTTGTCGATGGATTCTCGGTTTTTGAACGAGTTGAAAGGGATCCTTGGTAAAAGCAAGTTGACCTTGCCGCGAGTTTTCATCGGAGGAAGATACTTGGGAGGGGCTGAGGAGATCAGACAGCTACACGAGACGGGGGAGCTTAAGAAGTTAATGGAAGGACTCTCGTCGGCCGAACCCGGCACCTGCACCATTTGCGGCGGTTACAGGTTCGTTTTGTGCAAAGAATGTAATGGTAGCCGTAAACTGTACACTGAAAAATCTGGGTTCAGGGCTTGTACGGTCTGTAACGAAAATGGCCTCATCAGGTGCCTTTCTTGCTCTTATGCACCTTTCTAAAAATACCTTTGTTTTTACTATAAAGTAATAGTTTTTCTGGGTTTTAATCCTTAACCAAGCAATAGGTTTGTTGCTTTAACATTGCATTAGAGGCCAAGAACTAAGAGCTAACCTCCTCCTCCTCCTTCTTCTTCTTTTTGTCATTTCCCCCATTTTTATAGCCTTAAAAAGTAGTGAACATTGAAAAGAACAGTATGATTTAGCAGGCATACGTTTGTGTCAACTGTCATTGTATGTTTTTACCGTCAATGGGTAGAGAGTTCTTCCTTCTCCCCTCAAAATCATTTGCTATGAATTCGTATTTTGTTGCTCAGTATGAAGGAGATGGTTTGTTTACTTAATGTGCCAGTTCCTCAGATTTTCTATTCTTTGTAATTTTGTTAACTCTGGTAAGAAATGAAAGGGGAGTTTTAGTTGGAAAGCTGTAGTAAAGAATTCTTTAGAAGAAAATAGTTTTCCCTTTTCTCTGGAAAATAGGATGTCATAAATTCAACATTCCAACCCAGAAAATCTGGGTTCGTGCATGTTAACCAGATTCTTTCCATAATTAGTAGGCTTCACAATGAAGAGAAGAAAGTTGGATGAGCTTGAATCCAGGATTTAGGGGGATTTTCTTACCTTGTCTTTGAGGTCTATTCCTTCGAGATTGATGTCTATTACTAATTTTAGATTCATTTTCTTAGTTTTTAAATCGATTCGAATTCATAACTTGGGTTTAATTTGGACAAGTTTTACAGTTGCCTGGATTTAGGTCTGAATGGACACAATTTGGCTGGGACTAATTCTTGTTTTCTCAAAGAGGAGACAAACATTACAAGTTGGTCTGGCATACAAACATTTAGTACTTGTAATCTATGACTAAATCAGCTATCTTGTGTCTGCCATATGGACATTTCTTGCTTGTGTTGACCTTTGTATTTTACTCCTTTCATGGTTGTTCCTCGGCTGTAACCTGAATGCCAAGACAACTAACCATTCTAATAACTTGAAATAGCAGTAACCCCACTCTTGGAAAAATAATACTTCGAATTCACATCCGAGTATGTAGTTTAGATCAAACTCAATACTCGAAACATGTCGACTCTATGATTATAACCGTTTTAGAAAAAGATTACTAGATTAGGGAATGAATTATATTGTTGCTGCCTGCTGGTAGTTATAGACAAGGAGAAAACCTCGACAGAGACTTCAAATCTAATCCGAATAGCTTTCGACATTCGACAACGGCATAACACCAACACCACTTGAAACCCCTTCAAGATTTCAAACATAAGGATGACGGAAGACCAGATTCATTCAACTTCAACTGTTGTCTCTAACTTTTTACATATCTGCATGTTTATGAGCTAGGACAGATTTTCTGCATTTGTTTGGGCTGTGACTTCGGGCAAGGTTAAGAAAATAGTGCAATATCTCAGAAGCTTACCAACAATGGAGGTCTCAGGTTTAGATAGCAACTCGAAAACCAATTCGAATCTGATCAAATTCGATTTAATCCAATTTATTGCAGTCAATAATCAAATTTGAATTATCCCAAATTCAATATTGATTCCAACCTGTAGTGATTAGAGCTTGAATTAACTTGAAACCAAAATGACCCGAACTTTCAAATTAATTGAATTCAAAATGGTTTTGATCTTCATCATCAAATGAGTGTAAACTGATGATTGAAATTATTTGATTTTTTTATATATATATTTTTCTCATTTTTTATATTTAATCTTGACCATTAATTATTATAAATCAGTGCAACACATTTATATTTATATTTATATTTATATTTATATCTAGATCGATATCGCTCGAAACATCAATTATGATAACATAAGATGTCTCAGCCTGAAAAGGACCGTCGTGCATTTCTTATTGCGCCACGGGAGATTGTGCTCATAAACCAACAACCAGAAGCATTCACGTTTTAAGAAAGTATGGTCCACAAACTAGACCATGTCACAAGGCCTTTGCACCCCTACCACGTATGGTGGTGGCCCGGCCATGGGTCTAGTCCCTGAGCGCCTCCATGTGTTGTCACTGTCTTTTCTTGTACCTTCCAAACATAAATTAACAAAATGTTGTTTGTTTCTTTATTCTTGTTCAAAGAAGTTGCATTTCACTGTCTTAGCATTCATCATATTCATCACTATCTGGGTTCAGTTTCCCTTAAAAATCATGCTCGTGATCAACGAACTCGATACTTGGAAATACAGGGCAGAATGGGAGAAACATGGAGAAATAACTATCCAATTGTATGAAACTGAAATTAAGAATGACAAATATACAGAATGAACTAAAGAGACGACGAGTTCTTCTCGAATGATACGATACATATATTATGAACTGCATACCTTCTCTTTTCGCAAGCAACGAATGGTGTAAGCCCTTTTAACGGTTTCTTGTGTGTCAAGGTAGATCTGATTCTGTAAGACTGCCTAACACTTACAAGCAGCTCTCATTGGGTGCTTTCCTTTTCATGGTGAGGCCATTCAGCAGCTAGATGTGAAAGACTCCATGATTCTTTTCCTTGTAACCATCGGCTAAATCAACAAGTTCATCAGAAATGCAACAACAATAATGCCTCTCACATTTCTTGCGGATTGATGGCTCGGTCTCGCGCTCTATTATACAGATCAAGCGTGTCTATATGGTTCGGTTCCAAGCAGAGTGCTGCTTCACAATCACATAGAGCTGACTTCATATCACCCATTGACTCGTAAAACGCCGCTCGAAGATTAAGTATTTGCAGGTCAGGCTTGAAAGCTATGGCTTTTGTAAGCTCCTCGACTGCTTCAGTTTCTTTTTGGTCATCCATTAACACTAATAATCATATAATGCAGCATGTCAGGACTTTGAAATTTATCAGATCATATATACATATATATATATATATACATATGTATATGTATTGAAGTAACAAAATGTAATTGGATATGAGTTCCATGCCCTTTCTTTGTATGCAAGGAAGAATCTGAGTCTCAAACCTGAATCAAATATATGAAACTGAGAAAAAAGAAACTGAAAATTACCAGCTGCCCTGTATCTGTATGGGTAAGTTCTTAGAGGATCCAGTTTTGTGGCCATGTTGAGGTCATTCTTTGCCATCTCACGATCAGAGTATTCGGATCGCTTCTCATAAGCCGAGGCATTATTATGTGCCTTCTCTATTAGTTTGGACATCTCGTCGTATGCAGCTTTACGCTGATTTCTTAAAAAATATATGCGTGCTAAGCCTTGATGAGCTCTTGTGTGCTTGATTTCAAGGGCATTCATGTAGCAAGTTGTAGCTTGATCTAGTTTGCCACAATCCACAAGTATTGTTCCCAAATTATTGAGTGCCTGTACAATATCACCGAAAACAATACAATTGTATGAAGATGATTGTCAAATGTCAGAGTCCAAGCAACAATTTACTCACTTGTCCTTTCCGAAGACCATCCGAAGGGCATCGAAGGGCTTCCTCCAAAAGCTGAATGACATAAGAAGAGGATTCAGGATCCAAACTGGAGTCTGCTAATGTGTATGCTTTCAGGAAAAAGGCTTCAAACGACCTCTTAATCGAAATGGACTTCTCAGCTCTCGCAAGAGCTTCTTCACGATGGCCAGTGTCGTATAGAATCCATCCTTCATACACTAACTTGTCATGCTCGGAGCTAGAAAGATTACGAGCTAATCGCAAACACCGCATTGCAGCCTTCTGACAATTTAGCCTGCAATCATACGTCTATTCTCTTAGTTAAAGCAGCAAATTCCCATTAAAAATCCACATACAGAACAAGAATTGCAATTCAATAAGAATTTCACTAAACAGAAACTTGATAACAAAATGCTTACCTCAAAAGTAGAAGAGATTGTCGAAACCTAAGGAGGCTTTTTCCGGGATCATTAGCCAGCATCTGGTGAATGACAGATAGAGAGCCAATATCATCTACAGAAGACCATCGATCATAAAGTTGCATCCAGCAGTCAGCCTGACTTCCTTGCTGGACCTTATGGTGCAGGAGCTCGATCAACATATCCCCTCTTACTTGCTCATGGAACATTTTGTAATTTGGCTCCAAGGTTAACAGTGCTCTAATATCTCTCAAAGCACTTCCATAATCCTCAGTTGCTATGAAGAACCAAGCTCGTAATTCTAGACAATCTGGTGCAAGCTTGAAACCGATGATTCTGTCAATCTCTGAAATAGCAGCCCTAGTTTGCTTCTCCTCTACCTTTGAGACTGCTCTATATTTGTATGGGAATGTGAGGGTGGGATCCAATTCAGTTGCAGTGTCCAAATCCACAAATTTTTCCTTCCCGACGTTATATAAAGACCGTTCTTGATACATCCACCCAATAGCTTTATACTCGGAGATAAGAGAGCTCATCAACCGGTAGGCCGAATATTGTTGCCCTTGCTTGTACCTGCATCTTGCCATACCAGCTAATGAATAAACATGACCCACCTCACTAGCTGCTTCAAAACAAGATTGAGCACTTCCGTACTCTTGCCTCTCAAGCAACACACAACCCAGTTGATGCAAAGCTAGAGCCGTTTGCCACTGTTCTGTGGCACATTCTTTCAACCTTTCTAACAGCATCAATGTTGCATTCGACACCATGTTCTCTTCCATAGCCACCTGGCTTAGGAAATAATATAATAGGAAAGAAGCATGCCCTGCTGAAGCTAATCTCTCCCTAGCCTCAAAGCTACAAAATATTTTCATCACTTTGGGGACATAAAGAGAACTTGGGAGCTCTCTTAGCAACACTTGCAAACATGAAGCTGTTAGAGCATTCGCCCTTTCTTCTAACCCATACTCGATAAGAACCAATGCATCCTCCATGGAACTGACTAAAGAAGCCAAATGAATACCACAAGAAGACTTCATTTCCTCACAACAGAACCTATTTGCAAAAGATAAGAGCTCTAGAACAATCTCGGGAGAAAACGAGTCCACCCTCCTAATCCTACTGTACAAATCCACAGCTATCATTCCCTCAACAGAGATATCATTTTGTGAAAAATCAATTTTACAACTTTGTGACTCCATGAAACTCCCGTATAGCATTGCCTTGAATGGGCTTGAAAGTGCAGCAATTTTGAACCGAACACAATTAATTTCCTCATTGCCAACACAAAAGGTGACATCTGTATCTTCTTCCAATGTAAAAAACTCCTTCCCCTTAGAGGTTTGTGCATCAGTGGACTTGGTACACTCTTGATAACACTTGCAATGGTCATATATTGAATTTGGATCGTACCCAGATACGAGGGCAGCCTTAGGACATTCAAGAATGAACCTACTACAATCCATTGGTAATACACCATCAAGCTCATCTTCTCTCCTCTCATACCTTAACCAAGCAGATAAAACCACCTTCGAGTGCACATCAAAGGCATGTTGCCTCGCTGCGCGGAGGCACCTTCTCAGTAACTTAGGATCACCAAGGCTACTCAAAACCGAGTACTGCTCAATGCATATCAAAGATTTCCCCGATCCCGATTCCGAACAGGCCTTGAACCGGCGGTAAAGGTCAGCTAAAGTTTCTACCAACTGAATGGGTTTCAAGTGAGGTTCTATGGGTGGTTCAAGAAGGTCAGTCCTAGGAAGTCCAAAAGGAAGCAATGTTTTAGCTCTTGAGACAGAGCAGGCCTTATTGGATTTCAGTTTTGACCCTATAAATTTAACTCTATGATTACCAAGCTTACTGGATGTGGAAGAAGAGGCAGTAGTGTTAACAACAGTAGTATCCGGTGGATTCAAGGCATGAACTTGAGTGCTTTTGAACCTTTCTACAAGCTTAAGACCACACATGTTTCTATCCACTATTATACCATACAATAACTTCCCTTCACCTTCTCCCCCCAAATAAATACAAATTCACTATCTTCTATTCACGTAGAAATACCTGAATCAACAAACAAAAATGAAAGAACAAAACTTTAAATAAAAGGGTTGTTCTTTACCTCCTTTTCCCCCTTGTTCAAGCACCAGAGAGAGGGAAAGTGATGCAGTGCATAAAGATGAGAACTTTGCAACAAGCTTTAGTCTCTGAGTTTCATTGAGATTCTTCACAGCTTTTTCCTTCCCCTTCTCTCTCTCCTGATGGAAAATAATTTGTTTTTTTCACAGTGAAACCTTATTGTTGTTATTATTATATAAAAAACTATGGCAGTTTTGGTGTTGGGGTTACCAGAAAGAAAAGTGGTTGATTTGGTGGCTAACTCCAATGCTAAAAAAGACCGGTGTGGAGCCGGTAACCACTGGGTTATTGCCATGTCATCATCAGATGAAGATGAGAATTGGGAACATGCCAACTAATCTTGGTCAATGGTTGGAGCAGATGAATTGATTTCTTATGATTAAGGTAACTTAAATAAAATTAAAAGTTGATTAAAGTGGGATTATTAATAAGTTAAGCAAAGGTAGTGGTGGTGGGACCTAATTAAACAAATACAATAAAAAAATGAAAAAATAACACAACCCCATGAATGTATCAAAATATTTAAAAATTTTAATTAAATATTCTCTCTTAATTTTTACAAATTCTTATTAAATCTCTTAAAAATTGAATTTTATGGTAATATCTAATGATGTTATCAATTTGGATATACCGATAACATTACAAAATTAGATGACTAATTATACCGAATTGAAATGGAGGGATTAAATCGTAAATTTTCAACATATAGGAGGCGTTAATCCATAATAAGACCAAATATATAATGTGAATTATTGATCATATTCAAGCTGATGCCATATAATGTTTTGAATTATTTATGAATACACAATACAAGTAATATGAATAGAACGAAAAATACATGATAGATCTGGACAATGGTGGGGTAATGTAGGTGGGTCCCAAATTTTATATTAAAAATATAATAAAAATTTTAATATTTAAAACTTAAATTTTCAATTCATTTCAATTTTATTCTCTTTTAATGATTAATTACAATATACTTTTTTATTTTATTTTTTTACTCCGTCATTAAATATAAAATAAAGATATGTTCACTCCACACATGTGTAATATACCTTACAAAAATAATAAAATAATATATTTTATAAAATTTATATTAGATTAACCCCTAGTAAATAATGAAAATATAAAAAATACAATGAATTTCGTTCACGATCATATCGAATTTGGTGTTTGGATTTAGATATTATGAAGAATAAATCCTCTATTCCTTAATCATATCTCTTTTTATATCATATTAAAATTATTAAAAATTAAATTATAAATATTAATTTTATGTTCTAAATCTTAAATCTTATACCTAAAATTATATTTATCCGTAATTTTTTAAACTATAACTATAACTCTTAATCTTAAATTTTAACCCTAAATCATATACCTTAAATTTATTATTTTAAAATAAATATATCAATAAAAATATAATAAAAGATAGATGATTTATACCCGATATTATACAATAATTATATCCTATTCAGGTGATGGGTCTAATCAAGTACCAACCAGATCCTATAGGTGATCCTGAGGTTCGGTTTTTCCAAAAATTTCAACGACAATTTCATTCAAAAATTTATGATGTTTGGTTGCTTATCCTTTATCATAAGCAACAGAGTATTAATTCGTACATGCAATATATAGCCACGGACTTATCCAGTAAGACATCAGGTTCTGTAAGGAAAACATTTACTTGTTCTTACATCATAAGCATTAAAGTGAGATTAAGCTTAAATTTATTATAATTAATTAACTGATAAAAGGAAAAGGGACAATAAATGTATGATGCAAGATATTTTTTTTATTATGGGTTAAGATAACACAGAATGAATGTTATGTGTGATCGTTTGCTCCAGAACTTCATTAAATCTATAGAAACAATAATAATAAGAATAATCAATAAGATTCTATAATCAATTGTCACATTTAGAATATAATTATAACGTTTTAATAATTATAATTCATCTTTTTTAAGAGTAATTTTAAAATTTTTACAATGAATTTCGAGATTAATATCAATTAATGAATATAGTTTATCAAATTTTGGAGTCCCTCTTTTTTAGAGGCACTGTGCAGTCGTTTTTATTGTATATGTCTAGAACCCATGTGTGATCGAAACCTTGGGCACCTAAAATAGAATTGTAACACCCGACCCTGATGTCACATTGGGCCTCCGGCCCAAAACCCGCATTTTAAAATTTTCTTCGAAAGTCCAATAATAAAGTCAATTCAAGTCCAAATATAATACGAATAAAATCCATTTAATTTAAAACAAAAGCCCAAAATAGTTTAAAGTGACCGAAACTCCAAATTATTACAAACTCCTTTAAAACGTTGACCCACTTAAAATAACAGAGTTACAAAATACATATAAGTCTGACAAAGTACTAGCCTACTAAATCTATCACTGTACCCTGACACAAAGTCGATGCTGAAATCCCAACCTCGATGGTGCTCCACGGGACCTGCTTCACTTAACCTACGCACGAAAACAGATTCCGAACGCTGAGCCACACAAGCTCAGTGGATACGCCAAACTCGGCCAACATCATGCATATCAAAGCAGTAAAACATGGCATATAAATCTCGTGCATGATATGATGTTCTAGCATGCTCGCCTATCACATGTCATAATGAAATGTATATTACCGCACACAGCATATACAAATCAAACAAAACACACAAGGTAGTGAGGCCCGCGTACACACAGCATCGGGATCCCATACTCAAGGATGAGGCCCGCGTCCACACAGCATCGGGATCCTACATCCGGGATTGAGGCCCGCATCCACACAGCATCGGGATCCTCCAAATCTCATACTCGGAATGTCACATCGAGTATCTTCGAATGAGGCCCGCGTCCACACAACATCGGGATCCTACACTCGGGATAGTCGTCAAATCATCATCCGGAATGTTACATCGGATGGCCTTCGACGTGTTGCAACACTTATGGATATCCGGATTCCAACACACAAAGACTCGACCACACAAACGATCCACCTAGGATTTCATCACAACAAGGTATATTAAAGCCTTAACTTAATTAGTCCTTCGGAGTTATAACCTCAAATTAATTCGACAATTCATTTCATAGCTTTTAGATTAGAGTATTTAATTATTAAGGTCACCGAAGCCTTAAATTCTACCCAACTTAGCCAAAACACACAGGGGTATCGATACCCTTAAGTAGGATATCGAAACACCCTATATCGATACCCACCCAAAGAGGGTATCGAAACACAGGTATCGAAACAAGTATCGATACCGTTGACTAACTCCAAAAGTCAACAGAAAGGGGAGGACCCGTTTCGATACAGGTATCGATACAAAAAGTTTCTAGAACCCACGGTATCGGAACAAGGTTCGATACCCCTGAACAACAAGCCAAATTATACTCATGGGTATCGATACTCGGGCTACCCTGCACTAAGGACGGCTATGCACTTAAAATTTCTAGATTCTCAACCCCAAACTCAACCTAATCGATCCTAAAGTGTTCCTACTCAAAATTAATGATGTTTAAAGTGTTTTAACACCAATTTCCAACTCTTAATCACATTAAAACAGATTCCACCATTAACACATACCAAGCTCAAACCAAGCACACACATGCACCAAACATATATGAATGCTTCTACCATGATATGCAAAATAATCAAAAGAGTTGGGAGTACCAACCTCAGCAAGCACAACAACCAAACCCGAACTCACTCTCCCAAGCTCTTTCTTTGCCCAAACTTGATAATGGATCTCCAACTTCTTTCTCTACAAGAAAGGGATTAAAAACCAACTCTTAGATACTCTATGGATGTTTCTAACTCTTAAATACATCATGAAAACCATAGAAACAACCCTCCAAACATCAATCCCGGATTCTCCACATACCCTCTCTTTTTCACCAAACCAAACAACTTATACCTTGTTTTGTAGATCAATAACAACTCTAAAATTTACCTTTCTGACACGAAACGTGATTCCTCAGCAAAACCAACAAGATCCAACCTTTTTCTATCTACTTCCTTGCATCTAAGGGGAAGAGAAGTGAAAAGAGGGGAATGAGATCACACCTGCAGAAAATAAAACCCCCATCCCCTTCTCTTTCTCATCTCAAAAATAATTACCGAAATACCCTTATTAAACCAAGCCCAACTCTTAACCCAACTAGATCAAGGCCCAAAACCACTAAACCCGGGGCCCAAAACCAAAGTCCAACTCTCGGGTTAAACCGACGCTCAGATTCGAATCCGGATCGTTACAAGAATAATTTTAAAAGAAATCTTAAAATTCTATTTAAAACGGTCTTAAAATGATAATGGATTGAAACATTGAGCACCTAAAATTATTTAATAAAATGTTATATATTTTATTAAAAATAAAATTTAGACATTTAAACTTAAAAATATATATAATTTATTTACTTATTTATATATTATTTATAATTTTATAAATTATTTATTAAAGATATTTTAATTTTTTAAATTATGTTCAATTGTTCATCTTATTTGTGTTTATGTGCTATATCAATTGAGTAAATAACACAGTCGATGACTAAATCATGGATGGTCATGCATATTTAACTGTTAACATAATTTAACATATAATACAATTAATTTTTATTATTTCTTAATATTGTTATTATCACATTAATTAATTTAAATTATATAAATCTATTTTGAGGATGATTTTTAAATATAATTTATTTTATTTAAACTCAAGATCTATGTTTCATTTTTAAACCGACCTATAGTTAGTTAAAAAATTATTAATACTACTATAAAGCAGAAATGCACACAAAACCATGCATATTCCAAGACAAAACAAATGATTCTCTAATTAAAATAACAACCCAATTAATGAAAGGTTAGGCAGCCAATGGATCTAAATACAGCATTTTTTTAATAAAAAATAATTTACCATTCTCTTTCATCCATGACGAGTTTTTTAGGTATAATTATGATTTCAGTCCTTATACAATGTGGAAATTTAGAATTTTATCTTACTAGTACACTTGTATTCGATTCTACAATTTTGAGTCACACGCAAATCCATTATTAGCCTATTCGCCCAACAATAAATTTTGATTCAGTTGAATACATATATACGATAATATATATATTTTTAAAAAATCATGTCAATATTTCAATAACAATATTATCGATTCGGATTCCCTGATTAATACATTATGTGAAATCAAAAATTAAACATATTATATGAACTAAATTCATAATTAAACCTTTTTGATGAGTGAGTTGAGCATGTCCTGTTCCTGTCTGTTGAATTGTTTCAAGTTATAGTCCTGACCAGACTCTATGCTTGGTAGGAGAGGGAGCATCTGCATATAGATAGTGAAGACTGTGTTGGTGTTAGGCCCCCATGTGAGGGATCTGACTGGACATCTTTGATTGAGAAAGAGATGTCGTGGTGGTGGTGAAGAACAAATTCAAGAGATGCCCATGAATTGTTAAATCAGAATTGTCTTTGAAATTTTGTTATGCTGCTGAGGGTCAAAATATATATGGGTTTTTAGAAACGGAGCCATTTCAGTCGCAAATTGTCTCATGCCAGCAAATGATGAACTACCACAACACTAGGGGATACAAATGTTTAGAGGGGTAAAACTAGACGCATATAATTGTCGGAAAAAATATTTGAGACTCGAATTAATTTATCTTATCAAAAACTCGAAATCAACTGTAATTAATTTAATATTATCTTTTTTTTTGTCAATCGGGTGACAGATGCAACTTCGACGGCGATTCTTACGATCTTAAAAGCATGCAAACAATTTAAGAATTCCCCGTAAGTGAAGAAGAAGACACTAATCTTGAAAGTGATTGTTTTAAAAATATTGTCAAATGGTTACTCAATCTATTCTTTGCCTAGTCAGGTTCAAGGAGTATAGTAGTATCTGTTTTAAAATATAATCTCCATCATTTGACATTGATCGTTCAATCAATCTGTGATGACATTGTTGATGCTCGAATTCGTGACCTCTAAGAACAATAACCGTTTCTTTAACTACTTGGACTAGAGGGTTCGTGTTGTTTATTCTCTTTCAATACTTCAAGGAATGGGTGTTTAGGGAAGACCCTGTATTGCAAAGTGAGGGTGTAATCCATTAGTCGTAATCGTTGTATTCTTTTTTTTTTAGGTTTAGTTTTTTTAATGAGACACGATTTATGGTTGACAGTTCTAATAAATTCAACTCTTTCAAAAAAAACCAAAATATAATGAATTAAAATCTAAAATAAATTAAATTGAATCAAAATTAAATAAATTTTAGTTAAATCAAAATAGATCAAATTGATTTTTAACCAAATTAAATGAATACGAATCAATTTTATCTAAGTCAAAAATAACTCCAACCGAAGATAATTTCAAATAATAAAAAAAGATGAGATGCGAACCACAGCACAATTCATAAAAAAAACAAAAATATATTGCTTTATAAAGTTATATAGTAGTGTAAAAATTTATCTATCCTGAAAATTCATTAAAAACCAACAAATCCCCTCTTGACTAATATCAACTAACTAGACCCAAATTAAAAATAAATTAAACTCAAAACGAACAAAATATAATATGATTTAAAATAATTTAAATCAAAATCAATTCAAATAAACAATTTGTTACCCTTTTTGTCCACATTCTATTTAAAAGGATTTAAATTAAAAAATAATATTTGAACGAATTTGAACAAAAAATAAAATAAAATAAAATAAAATAGATCCATATTTTAAGTTATATCCAATTTCGAACAGCTTCTCCTTTTGATTCTATATATGTTTGGTTTCGATTGATTTCTCTCGGCCCTAAACTGAATCAAGACGAAGGTTGATTGAAAGCTAAGGAAACAGTTCTAAATTATAAAATATTAAAAAATGAAGACACAAATTTTTAATTAATCTATTTTTATAAAAAAATTATATAAAACAAGGTTTAAAAAATATATTAATTTCAACATTGACAGCATCACTAAAAGAGTAAAACTACACAATTGATCACTTCATTATAAATAATTTTTATTTTGGTCACTAAAAAGTAAAAATATAAAAACTTTCAAACAAGTAATCAAATTCATTTATTTCATTTAAGCCACTAAGCTTAGGTTAGGTTTTCATTTGTCACTTATAATTTTTAATCACATTAAAAAATATTTAAAAATTATAAATCTAATTGATCCGATCCAAAATCAACCCTAATAATCTCATTTACAAGTCTATGCTAATGCTAGTGCATCTAAAACTATACAAAAACCAGGTTTATGTAACTCCTATGCTATTGCTCCTACAGTGAAAAATACATGACCCAAATCTGGCCCAAGATTTTCATTTCCACTTATCAGTTTTTAAAACATCTTTATAACCCAAAGTTTATATTTCTTTATATACAGATATACAAGGCAAGGTCCTATCAAACTGGCATCATATAGTCGCCTGCAGAGATTAATGTAGGTTTCCAAAGTTGCTGGATGTTGGATTCTTTTCCTTAGTTCCTGCAACACAGCAACCCCATCTAAATGTTCTGGATATAATCCCATGTCAAGCATTTTAACCATTGTTTCAGCTGCACTAGCTACATGCCCTCCTTTAATGTATCCTCTCAGTAACCATGACAAACTTTTCCTCCTACTCTGAGGGGTAGAAACCTCAATTCTAGTAAGTAACCGTGATATGGAGCTGGTCTCCATCTGGGAAGCACAGATGGCTAAAACAATGTCGTAAAGGTCTCCGGTTACCTCTTTACCTATGAGCTTCATTTCCCATAGTTGTGTTTCGGCTTCGAGTCCACGGCCGGCACATATGTACATAGCAAGGAGCCGCTCGTGAACTGACCCGTGAAGTGATGAGCTTCCTTCTTTTAGTGCCCAGTTTGATAGTCTTAGTCCTTGGGAAACAAGATTTGCTTGATACTTTTCTATAAGCTCCACATTGTCCATATCGAGTTCAGCTATCAGACCAGACTTTGCAAGGGCTTTTAACTTGCGTAAGGCTTTTACAAAGTCATTAAGCTCTTTAACTATTGCTGTCATTGCTATAAGGTAGCTGTAAATCTCAGGCTTCAATCCAGATTCCTTGAGGTTAATAACCAAGTTAACAGCATCTATGTAGTTACCATCCACCTGGAAAAACATGGTTCATTCATTAGTGACACAGAATCAAGAACACAGGTAAACAATTTCTTGGTTTGATTTAATCAAAGCTTAAGAAAGCATACCATCATCTTCCAAGCAAGATAACCAGTTGGTCCTCCCTTTTCTCCTTCATCATCTTCATACTCAGTTCCCTTACTCAGAACATTCCTTACAAACAAAACAGCTTCCTCCTTCTTCTCCATTTCCCAGTACATAGAAATCACTCTGTCAATCATACTAAACCCAGGTTTCAATCCCACACAATCCATTTCCAGCAGCAGATCAACCACATCACCAACATCAGCCTGATTTTCAATCAGTTTCTTCGCCCAACTACACGTGATCGAAACCATGAGCTCCATTGTCTCGTTGTCAACCTTATTCTCCTTTTTAAGCCACTCAAAGACTTCAAGTGCACACCATGAATCTCTCCCTTGTTGAGAAAAATACACTAAAACTAACTGCAGCTCTCTTGGTGACAACCTATCATTCATATCTCCAAGAATATCAGACGGTTCCCTTACCATTCTCTCTAATTCTTCGATTGCCTCGAAAAAGCCTTCACCCATTTCTTCTTCATCGTCACTTGTTAAATATTGGTCCAATTCAACAGATTTCAACATTCTAAATTTGGGTTTTCTTTTCATAAGAACAAAGGTTGAATTTTGGTGGCTGGAATTGCATATCGTCGTTGAAATTATTCTAAGACTGGGTTCTGAAAAGAAAGTTTGAACGATCTGAGGAGATAACAAGCGGTGCCGGTGAAATGGCAAAGATAATTCAGTCAATGATATGAACCGATGAGTATAAGCCATTTTATGGGTATATAATTTTAGGGAAGAAAGAAGAAAGAAAATCAATAAGTGAGCTGATTCACGCGAAATAAAGAAAAAACGAAGTCTAATATGAGAAAAAAGAAGGTTGGGTGGTCCTTGCTAAAGTCAAAGTTTCCTCTTTTCTATTATTTTCCCGACAATTTCTCAGCATCCAAACAGATGTCCAGGGTGGTTCTAGCTGGAGAAACGGAAGGGAAGAATTCTGTTTTGGATTAACTACACTCACAATCTCTAAACTAATAGTACAATTATATTTTAGTCACTTGATTTAAAAATATTACTTTTCAGTCACTGTACTAATCATTTTATATCATTTCAGTCACTATATTTAACTTCCAATGATAGGATGATATGACCATTTAATATTCCTCTAATAACATATTTAACTCGCAATTTTTCAGTTTTTATCTATTTGGTTCATAATTATAAAAAAATATGAATCTTGTCTGGTTGTGAAGGGGAAGATCGCCAGCTTTGCACTGCAGAGAGGGATTGATTGAGTTGACCTAGGAAAGGCACAAAAGTAATTGTGTTTGGTAAGGAAGACAAATAATTGGTTAACAAACTATTATGATAATTAAAAATATTAAACACTTGTTTAATTAAAAAAATATTTCTAATATTTATTTAAAATATATAATTTAAACATGTATTTACTGGAATCTTTCAAAAACTATTTCGATTCCAACTCATTATATTCTTTTTGTTGTTGTCTTTCTTTTCCAATTACGTGAAGAAATCATATAAGAATTTATATATCAATTCATTCTTTATTTTAATTTCAATAATATTCGTACGAATTATTTTATCTCAGTGATTAAAAGAACGATTGATGTTCTTAGAGGTCACAGGGTTGAGCACCAATAATACCAACACTGTGATTAAGTGATCGATGAATGATCAATATTTAATAGTTGAGAATATACTTTAAAACAGATACTATTGTAAACAATGTAACTGATTAAAAAAATTCGAATATATTCTTTTATCTATTTCCTTCCTCTTTTTTCAAAATATCGATTCACCCAAAAGTTTTATTGTTGAAAATATATTGAAAAAAGAGTGATAAAATATAAAATATAAAAAATTATATAAGGTTTTTTAGAAGCTGTGGTTATTAACATGGTAGAAGTAAAATTAAAAGTTAAAGATGAGGAGGATAAAAAATTAAAAATTAAATTATAACTAATATAATTTTATTTACTAACTTCAAATAAAAATAACTTTTTATACGCTTTACCATTACGATAAAAATTGTTTTATAATATTAAAATAAGTGAAAAATTATAATTGGAAATTCTGTGAGGCCAAATTAAAAATACAACACTGGTTTGCTAGTATAAGATGGAGACAGAAAAAAAATCAAATTATGGTGTCAATTATTTTCAAAAAAATGTTAATATTATTTTCAAGGGTATCGTTTTTTATATTAAATTTTTTAAAAATAATATTAAAAAAATAAATGTTAATTGATATCTAATTTATCGTATCGTTTTGCCCCATGTCTGAGTAGATGAAGAGAAATAAAAAAATATTTAAAAATCAATCTTCAAACATAATTATATATTAATACACAATGTGTAAAAGAAGTTAATATAATTATTTTATTTAAATTAGAACTCTGAAATTTTAATTTTAATTTTTTAATTATAACCCTAAATCATATAATATAACCTTTAAAAATTAAATCTAAACTAAACATCAAAACCTTAAATTTAACAAACTTATAAATAATTTTAAGAAATTATATAGCTTAGAGTGGAAGATAACGAAACATTTAAAAATTTGTTGAAACTGATAAAAAAACATTTCCTAAATTTCAAGAAAAATGTTAAATTTTAAATGAATTTTAATCTTATTTAGAGAGGAGAAAAAAATACTCCAAATAAATATAAAATTTACAGTTTAAAAATATAAAAAAAATAAAATTAATAATTTAGATCAACCGATTATATATAGTTATTCAATATCAAAGTATTTTAGAAAATTGATAGTTCAAGTTATTATGTTCATTGAACACATTTTTAATGGAAAGAGTCTTGCACCAAAGCGATTTTCATTGAACATATTATGTCCACAATTATAGATATTATAATTTCGAATGATATTATTGTTATATAATAATTGTTGTTGAGATTTTGAACCCTTGCTTAAATTTATATCTTTAATAATAAATATTAAAAAAATAAATAAACAAGTGTAATTACCCTATAATATTTTTTTAATTAGTTAACAGTGATTAGTAGTATCTGTTATAGAATAAAATCTCCACCATTTAATATCGATCGCTCAATTACTCTGCTGGTATCATTAGTGTTTGAACTTGTAACCTTTAAAAATAACAACCATTCTTTTAATCACTTGGGCTTGAGGGCTCGTGCAATTATCCTATAACAATAAATCACTAAGATTATTATTTCTCAATGAATTCAAATCTTTCAATGGGTCATCAAATACGCCCTATTATTCTGAATAAAAAATGACATAAACCATCTATCCTCATTAATTAAAGGAACGGATATTGGTTTTAGAGGTCATAGGTTCGAGCACCAATAATGATAGCACAGTGATTGAGCGTATCCATTATATGACACAAAACATTAGAGAACACTGTTTGAAGATTACACAATTGATTAACACAAGAAAAGACGAACTCACTTTTTACAAAGGAAATTTTTCATTGATTTGACTCGCATAAGCTTCTTCTTCCTCATCTTTAATATCAATCACACATGGGCTCTCTGAAGACACTAAAAGACAAGTCCTTCGCCTAGAAACGTTATCAGAGTCCGAAACATCTTCGGACTCTGAGCTTCTATTACATCTAAGACGGGGACAAAAAAGAATATAGGCAAAGAAGATGGCAAATACAAGAACAACGATAAGTAACCAAATTTCACCATGCAAAACAAAATGCTTATCGTGCGATAAGGTGAGTTCAACCGGTGGTGGTGGCGGTAGCGGTGAACCTAAAGACTCCATTAACGGTGAATATCAAAAGCTTGCTTCAGCCTATCCTTCCTAAGTTCCTTTTATATACTGCATCATGGTATGAAACCTAGGACTTTAATTGTATAATATGAACTGAAAACTTCACTATTTATGTCTTCTTTGCTTTGGGTTCCTTAGCTTTATTTACCTCAATAATTTAAAAATATTATTTTCGCTTTTTTTAATATATATAAAAACAATAACTTGAATTATTTAACTCGTGATATATATAAAACAAACCCAATACCGTCCTTGAGTCTGCCCAAAAAAAGAACAGACCCTGTCCTAAACCCGAAAGAAATTGAATATGATTTAACGTCCTTGAAATTAAATGTTTTGTTCAGGTTTCTATACGTATCTATACGCAATATTAAAAATTTAAATTTTAAATTATAAATTTTAAAAATATGTTATATCTCTAATTTTTAATAAAACCATAATTAGATTAAATTATTGGTTCCATAATTTTTTTCTTATGAAGGAAGGAATTTTTATGAAAAATAGAGTACGTGAATGTGAACAAAAAGTACTCTGCTTTATGGGCGAAAGAGCATCTAGATTTGATCTCTTAGACTAGACCTAGGTGGGTCATTGTCACGTAGGTCGTAGGCAGATAGATGGGTTATAATGGGCCGGTGTTTAAACACCGAACCTTGTTGGGCCGTTCGTTAACGGAACGGAAAGTCTTTTCCTTCGGTCTGCCCACTCGCGCCTTCTCGTATTTGGACCGCAAGGAGAAGGAAAGGGAAAGAGACATTTTGAGATATGATTAGTCAAATCTAAATGTTTGATATTTAAATTTAGTAATAATAAGATTATATTAAAAAGAATAATTATATAAATAAAAAATAATTTATATAAATTTAACGGTTAACAACATTATATTAAAAATTAATTTTATATAAAAAATTAATATATATTATTTAAATATTCTTTTAATAATGTAGATATTAAATATTGATAATCAATAAATAATTTAAACAAGTATCAAATATAATCATTGAATAATTTAGGCATTTAGAATTTGAGGGTTGTGCACGAACTATCTTGTCTTAGTGGTTGAGAGAACGGTTATTGTTTTTGGATATTATGGGTCCGAGTACTAGTAATGCAACATTAGGGGTGTTCATTACTGGGTATTCGGTTGCTTCGGGTAGTGATTTTTCGGTCCGTATCCCGGCCCGTTTATATCGGGTACTCATTATCGGGTACCCGGCTAATTGGGTAACGTTACCCGGTTCGTATATATATTTTTAAATTTTTATTTTAAAATTAAAAAAATCATATAAAAAACAAATTTTAAAATTTTATAATATATGGACAAACATAAATATTAGTGATTTAACGTTAATTTTAAAATATTTTAATGTATATAAACACATATATTTATTAGAGTTTATCGTTAAAATGATTTTAAAAATATCAATATCGTTTTTTCTTTCGATATTAACAAATTAACAAAATATATTTAAATTTTTTAAAAATTAAAAGTATATAATACAAACATAAAATTAATTTAAAGATTTAAATTTAATTTTATGTACAAATATTAAGGAACTCACCATAAGAATATAATTTAAAACTAAAAAAAATATATAATTTTAAATTAGTCGGGTCGGGTACCCGATAATTGGAAAAAAGGCTCAAGTCCGGCACAATTATTCTCGGGTCGAGTACCCGGCCCATTTGGGTAATTTTTTTTCGGGATTACCCGTCATTTTTTTCGGGTTAATCGGGTCGGATAATTTTAAACGCCCTTATGCAGCATAGTGATTGAACGATTAATGTCTAAAAGTTTAAAGTAGACTTTAGAACAGATACCACTGTAATTGATTAAAAAAATTTGAGGATTGTGAAGATTTATGTTTAGAATAGAGTTTACGTGTTAAAACATAAATCTTTAACGTAAAAAAAAAAGTGATGAAAGTATAGTCTATGTTATTGTTTATATATAAATTATAATTATGTAGTTGTGACCAATAATCCTACGATTATGGTCATAAATAGTGCAATTTTATATGTCTCTGCATCAATCGAGAAAGTAGGAATTAAGCAGAAGTGGAGAGATTATATTTTATAAAGTAGGAATTGAGACAAATCCTTGTATTTCTGGCACCAACCTAGGAAAGCTCGTTTCAATGGTAACAGTAGCAGCACAGCCACAAACTTTGCAAAAGAAGGATACAAAAAGAAAAAGATTTTCCGTTGCCGGGACTTGAACCCGGGTCTTTCGGGTGAGAGCCGAATATCCTGACCAACTAGACTACAACGGAACAGATGCTGAGTCATCTCTAAGTTTTCCTCAATTGTTATAACATAAAGTACGGAGCTGATTTTTTTTCCTTGTCTGCAGAGCTGCATACTTTATAATTAATTTAACTGACCTTCAATTAATTTTTTTTTTATCAAGCCTTTTAAATTTTGTAAAAATTTAGACCCAACTTTTTAAAAAATATTACTTAAGCCTCCAAAATTTATAAAACTTTTATTTATCCCCCTCAATTACCAAAATCTATGTTTGAATACCAAAGTCTTAAAACCCGATAATTATGGATACCAACCAATTGTTCACATCAGTAATAAGGCTATAAATTTCTTTGTATTTGTAATTTCAGTCTATCGGTCATGAAAAACATCAATCCATTAAATAGTTTTCGTTTATTATATTATTTATGATCTTATCTAATAAAATTTATTTATTTGTTAATATGTAAGATGAAGATTTATTTTAAAAGATAAAATAAAAAATATTATAAAATAAAATCATAAATAATATTATAAATCAGATTCATCTAATATTTTTTTAAAATATATATTATAAGACCTTAATATATTTGTGTTTCGTTTTATTTTTCAATATTTGAACATATAAAATAAATTAAAATGTTTAGGTGGTGCGGTGAAACCCACCCCACTCTTTTCCCATATATACACACACTTGAATGTGCTGTAATTCCATGACAAGATTGTTTGGCAACTTGGAGGAAATCATATGAAACAGAACCTGAGGCTGATCTGGTTTTGTTCTGCGAACGAGATCAACCTGGTTGCGTCCCCACTCTCCATCTTGTCTTTTGTTTTAATGCCCAAGGACTGATGTCCTTCACCACCAACATTCATTCATGTCCACCAAGACTGTCAGATATAGTGCTTGTCTCATTGTTCAGAGGGGCACGCTTGGGCATCTTGGCGGACGGAATTAATAATTGCGATCGAGTAAAATTTGACTCGAATAAAATATAAAATATTTTTATTCTTTTATCTCATATGTCTACACATTGCAATTGGCTGAAGTGTCTTCTCCCATCCATTTCATGATGATGATTAGATATCATCTACTTCATCAAGGTGGGGGTCTTTTCATCCATTTATAGTCACTTTAAATACCGATACACTCGTATTTCTATTTTATACTTTATTTGATAATATTTTTCTCTAAAATCATATTTAGACTAAAAATAAAAATTATTTTAACTCAATATATTTCGACTCAATTTTATATGATAATTTTATTTAAAAATTCGAGTTAAAGGTAAATAATGTCACGGACTGTGAGTCGTGACTACGCGAGACCGAGCGAGATGTTTTCTGGTGGTGCCAAAAGCTTGGGAGCGGGATAACATTAAGAGTGTAGTACGTGCCGAGCAATCGTCCCATCTTTTTTACCTTTCAAAGTTCTTTTTATTTTCGCAGAGATTTTAATACTCTAGCTTTGATCTATTTAGACTTAAGCGTTGCATCAAGTAAAAGCGTTTAAAACCGCATGTTTTTGAATAGAAAAGTTTTACGGACGTGAGAATATCGTGAGTCATAGAGTCGAGACTGAGGCTCATTCCGTGTGAAGACTATACTTTCAGTTTCAGCCATTTTGTCCTCTTGTGACATAATTATTCCTTTGGTCCTTCCACTTTGTTGGAAACTCACAAAAACCCTTTTAAACATGATTTCGTCCGATTCCCATCAAATCAAATCCAAAAAAATGAAAAGGGTGCTACAATAACAAATGAAACATATGCCAAAAAATTAATTTTTATTAAAAAATAAAAAAATAGATAATCTACAATTAATGTTAAAATTAATTATCACTGTCGGTTAAAAAAATGTGACATCTATCGGAAAAAAAACTAGGATTTACAAAGAAAATATATTAATTACTTTAAAAGTATTGTTAAAATAGGATACGGATTTTAAAAGTAATAATAAGAAAAGATACGGATTTTAAAAGGAAATTACAAAGTCGTCCTCTATACAAGTAATTTATAATCTTTTTAATGATGAGTAGCATCAAGAAATAGAATCGATTGGCCTTTATCTAATTTGATTTTTCTTTTAAACTTTATTTTTGAAAATCGTGACTTAAATATTTAACCCTTAAATAATTTAACGAATTAGACGTTCTATTAAATGGTTTTAAAAAATGACTTTAAAATAAATTGAAATACTAAAAATATAATTAAGTGGCCCACCACCATCTATTACTCTATTATTGTAGGTTTATTTTTTTGGGTGTTTGTTTGGTTTCTATCGATGAATATCGTAAATAGGTTTAATATTTTGAGATATAAAGTACGTAAAAACGTTAGTTATAAATAATGATTTATTTTTAACTTTATCTTAAAAAATAAAAATATTAAAATAATATAAATTAGAAAAAATCGATCGTAAATTTCAAAATATACCTAACATACTCTATTTCCCTAAAATTTGTTTAGGATTACACTCTGTTTCATGACAGTTCACCACAAAAAATAAAGGATAAAGTGGTGTATCTTTTCTTTCTTTTTTCTTTTTATTTTCTAAAGATACTGATAATGTGAGTGATTTAAACATTACGATTTTATTTTTTAATTTAATTATTTTAAAATTTAGATAATTTTAAGGGTTTAATAATATTATCAAGACTTTTATAATTAACGTTTAGTTAATATTTTAATAAAATTTAATAATAATATTATTATATTTTAAGGATTTAGAGTTTAAGGTTTATGATTTTATTATTAAGATTTAAATATTTATAGCGTATTGTATTTTAAGAATTTAAGATTTATTATTTTATATTTTAAGATAGAGATTTGGAGTTTAGCTTATTGTTTAAAGTTTAGGATTACAATTAATTTCATCTATCATATTCTATTAAATTAATAGAACATGTTTTTTTAGAAATGTAATTATTAGATTTATTAATTTAATTAAAAACAAATAAATATTAATTATAAAAATATTAATAGTCTTAGAGACAATCCTTGGGTTGTGTATAGTTTTGCACACTTTTATAACTTTTAATAAAATTATTTATAAAAAAACACTTTAATAAATTTATTTAAATATAATTATAAGTCTCAAATCGTTATAAGTTGTTATATCTTTCGAAAATAAAATATTCATTAATATGTGTATTTAATAAATGATTTTTTTCTAACAGACAATAAAAAAATTAAACTTAGTCAAAGTTTAATGTGCATGATCTACATGAATAATAAATAAGTTAAATTATTAAAATATTAATATAGAACAACAATTATTGAAATGCGTAAAATTAGAGGTTTAAGGTTTAGGGTTTAGGTTTTAAGTTTAAGGGTTGTGGTTAGGGTTTAGAAAATTAGTGGTAGGTGTATTTTTTTAGAGTGTAGAGTTTAGGGTTAAGGATATAAAAAATGAGGGTTAGAGTTGAAAATTCAATTTCTTAAAAAAAAATTTAAAGAAGGCACATAAGAATACACTATAAAGAGTCATATGATTTTAACCCATATAAAGGAGTATCCAATAAGTAATCTATTATTTTTAAAGAAGAAATAGATAATATTTATTTTTAAAAATTAATTTTAAATTATTTTATTTATATAATATATATTATTAATATATATATAATTATTTTTTATAATCACTTTAAAACTATTAAAAATAAAAATAAATATTTTTAATGTTATAAGAGTATTTATGTATTTTTATACTTTTATACGAGCTTCAAATGAAATAATTATAAATCACTATTTGAAGATTTCTCTAATAATTAATAACAAATTTGTATTTATATAATTTATTTTATTCAAAATATTAATATTTAAAATTTGATTTTATTAATAAATCTAAAAAACATATGTTATTAATTTATTCATTCACAATACCAATATTTAAATCTAATTTATTTAATTTAAATCAGCTAATAGCAAAGCTTTACTTCCACTTTCATTTTCCCTTTCCAAAACCTTCACTCAATGAATAAACATAATTTAGTGTAGAGAGAAAACGACTCCTCTCAAAACATAATTAAAAAGACCACTTAATCTAAACAAATTCCATAATTAAATAATTAAGACCCTTAATTATAATAATCATGATAATAGATTTTTAAAATAATAAAAAAAAAACTCAAAAAAGCTTTTAGCACTTTTCCCACTTCACAATCTTTTCCTACTCCATTTTAAATATAAAGCATGAACTGCATGGCGTACACGTATCCCTCATAAATGAAAAAAGGCATCTTCCACGATCATCAATATTGTCCTCTAATAAATTTATTAATTATCCCCAAATTGTATGATTAGATTCTAAAGATATTTATTAATTTTAATCGATCTTCGTACATTTAGTTTTCGTGGACGAGTCTGAGTTCTCTTATATTTTTTATATATTTATAAAACTTCGAATTCAAGACATACTTAAACGATACAAAAACTGTTTATCGCTTAAAGTCTTAAACCAATCTCGTTAATCTAAGATATTTATTTTTTATATAATTTTGTTTATATATTTGGGTGTATAAATTTGCATATAATACGAGCATGGAAATCTAACAAGATATCTAAAGCTCGATGATGATAATGATGTGCGAGATATACATAGTGCGCATTAGGCTGAGGTTATCCTAACGTGGTGGATGGGCTTCAAATTAAGTTCCAACAAAGGCAAAAAAAAAGAAGATAAAACGACAAAACAACATATCTCCCCCAACAATTATTACTAATCACCTCTTGTCTGCTCCTATATGTTATTGTTTGCTAAGTACCTCGCTTCCTATCTGTCCGAATCTGATGATTCACAACATTCCACAATTCCCTACTTTCTTCCCTTATAAATTCTTACTCCCTTTATGGTTTGTGTGTTTATATATGTATATAGTATGAAGGGTAGAGCTAGAATGAGATATGAGGACATGATTATACGAAGTTATAATGCTCAGAAGGATAGAACTCGAGTCGAAGATCTTGAAAGAAGATGTGAGGTAGGGCCAGCTGAGAGAGGGTTTCTCTTCACGGACACTTTGGGTGATCCCATTTGCAGAATCAGAAACAGCCCGGTTTATAACATGCTGGTACCACGCTTTTAATTTTATGTATCATCGGACCGTTATTAAAGATTTATATTCGATGCACTCACGTAGTCACGTTGTTTTGTATTCATGTTAGGTTGCCGAGTTGGGTGAGCAGCTGGTTGGTGTCATCCAGGGGTCTATAAAGCTTGTAACAGTTCATAAACCTCCCAAGAATCTAGCCAGGGTGGGGTATATCTTGGGTTTAAGGGTTGCGCCGCGTTATAGGCGACGAGGGATTGGTTTTAGGCTGGTGGTCAAATTGGAAGAGTGGTTCATTGCCAATGGTGTTGATTATGCATACATGGCTACAGAGAAAGATAATGAGGCATCCTTCAAGCTTTTCGTGGATAAGCTAAGCTATGTCAAGCTTTGGACGGCGGCCATTCTTGTAAACCCCGTTAGTCGTCGGATGTCGAGGATATCGTCCAACTTCGAATTCGAGAAGCTCGAGGTCGAGGAAGCCGAATCCTTATACCGTAAATTCATGTCTTCGACGGAGTTCTTCCCGAACGATATAGGCAAGATATTGAGAAACAAGCTAAGCTTGGGGACATGGGTGGCTTATCCGAGAGGCGAATCATGGGGGGCTACATTTCCGAGTAGTTGGGAAATGCTTAGTGTATGGAACAGTGGGGAGCTTTTCAAGTTAAGGCTAGGGAATGCGCCTTCATCTTGTTTGATGTACACTCAGAGTTCACAACTGATGGAAAAGCTTTTCCCGTGCTTTAAATTGCCGGCTATACCAGATTTTTGGCAACCATTCGGGTTCTATTTCGTGTACGGAATATATCGTGAAGGTCCGTTGTCAGGCAAGCTAGTGCGGACCCTGTGCCGACTCGTGCAGAACATGGCTTTCAAGTCCAAGGACTGTAAGGCTATTGTCACAGAAGTTGGAGGTAGCGACGCATTGAGACATCACATCCCACATTGGAAATTCTTATCGTGTCCACACGATTTGTGGTGCGTAAAGGCCCTGAAAAACGAAGAGAAGAACAGCCTGATTGAACTGATAAAACCCCCGCCAACAAGAACTCTTTTTGTTGACCCCAGAGAGGTATGAACTGAACAAAACCTGACCCCTCGTGTCTGCCCATGGCTATAAGTCTAATCCATCTCTCTTTGTCCGAACAATTTAATCTAGAATGATTCGAACTTGAAAGTTTTCGAATATCGGATTCGGATTCGGATCCGATTTTGATTAACCCCAACTGACATGTGTCTCATCTCCTGGTGGGGGCTTTTCTCTTGTTGCTTTCACATCGGCAACACAAAATCTCAAAAGATTTTCTTAACTAATTGCGACCCACGGTGTCCTTTCCATTAATCTTGGTCATATTTGTTTCCTACCATTTCTACTGGATATCGACTGCTACAACCTTTGTTAGTTCATAGTACATGGTAATCAAAAGCTGTTAAAAATGGCAGCTATTGTCATAAAAACATCAAAATACTGATATAAATAAGTAACATAAAGTTAAGACTCAGAGACATCGGTCCCCTAGCTCAGTTGGTTAGAGCGTTGGTCTTATGAGCCGAAGGTTGCGGGTTCGAGCCCCGCCGGGACCACAAATTTTAATTACAAACAACCATGTTAAAGGCGCTAATTAATAAATGGCCGCGCGGCCTTGCGTCGGCACTTCAGTCTCTATTATCTAATTTTAAATTATTTTTTTTTGGTACAAAATTTCACAAGTTGTTTTAATTTGGATGTTATCAAAAGATTTTATTTCTTTTATAAAAAGATTTTAAGATGCTTAACAAAATCAACCAAAAACTTTTAAAATTCGGAATTGATCATTTAAAATTTTCTCAATACTATAATTGTAAATTTGTTTAGCACATTATCTGATAAAATTTTATTTTTTTATTTTAAGTTTCTTTTTTTTCTGAAGATTATGAAATTTTGAAGAAAATGTTAAAATTTGAGAAGATAAATAAAAATTTTAGATACGATGTTGTAAAGTTATAAAACAAAAAATTTTAAATATTATCTAAAATATTTGAATATCATAATATAAAATTATTTATTTATAAAAAATATAGAGAGAATTTAAAGAACCTAATTACAAAGTTTTTTGTATCATTCTAACGGTTGAAACTTCAAGTTAAATTGTTTCAAAATTATATCTAAGGGTGTTTGTTATTCAATTAAAATCGAATTAATTAATTAATAAAAAATTCAATTAATTAATTAGATGTTAGATTAGTTTTTTTTAATTTGATTATAAGTTAATTTAGTTCAAGACATGTTGATTAATCAGGTAAAGTGAATCAAATTTATATATTTAATATAAAAATTGGTTAACTGAATTAAGTAAAAATTTAAGTGTTTAATAATTATTTTAGTTAAGTTGTAACGACCTGGACTTCCCGTATCCGAGTGTCGGGTTAACCCGTAATGTTGGGCCTCGGATTTAGGCTCGGGTTAGTGTGGTTTTGGGCTTGTTGGGCCCTTGGCTTGTTGGACCCTTGGCTTGTAGGTGATGACACTTTGGTAAATGTCTTTTAGATGACAAAGAGGGGTGTAGAGGAGTAAATTTTTCCTGCAGAGTGAGCTCATCTTCCTCCTTTTTCTTCCTCTTCTTCATCCTTGTAGCAAGGTAAGGAAGAACAAAAAGGTGAGGTTTTTATCAGTTTGGTGAAGGATCTCGTTTCTGGCTAGGAAGGAAGGTTGTAGGGCTTCCAAGGATCTACAAAACAAGTTAGGGATGAGCTAGTTTAGTGGAGAGATGAGTTTTATGGGGGTTTAGCTTGAGCTCGAGAACAAGTTTTTAGAGGCTTAAATCTGTACTCTTTTAGTATTTTAAGCTTCTAAAATCTTTCTCAAGGTGTGCCTAACCCGTTCTTCATCTTTCTCTTGTAGAGAAAGAAGTTTGTGAGCCATCATCTAGCTTTGGAAGGGGAAAAGCTTGAGGAGGTGTGGAGCTCATGTTGGTTGCTGTGTTTGCTTGAGGTTGGTACTCCCAACTCTTTCTTCATCATCCATTCATGGTAGAATGCATGACATATAGAAAAACCATGTATGTGTGTTGTCTTGCTTGGTTTGCTTGAAAGTGGGTCATTAATGGGGAAATCCGAGTTTATGTGTTTAATGGTTGAAAATTGATGTTAAAACATCCTAAATACACTTAGAAATGAGTAGGAAAACTTTGGGATCGTTTAGGTGAGGTTTGGGGGTGAAATTCTAGAATTTCTAAGTACAGACTCGTCCTTAGTGCAGGGGGTATCGATACTCGGGCTACCGGTATCGATACCCATTAGAGCTTTTTGGCTTGTTGTTTAGGGGTATCGAATCTTATTTCGATACCGTGGATTCCAGAAACTTTTTGTATCGATACCTGTATCGAAACGGGCTCTCCCCTCTTTGTTGACTTTTGAGGTTGGTCAACGGTATCGATACCTATATGTTCGATACCCTCTTTAGGTGGGTATCGATACAGGGTGTTCCGATACCCTACTTAAGGGTATCGATACCTCTGTGTACTTTGGCTAAGTTGAGTAGAATTTAAGGGCTCGGTGATCTTAATAAATGAATTCTTTAATCTAAAAGCTATGAAACGAATTATCGAACTAAGATTGATAATCATAACCTCGAAAGACTTAAGTATGATAAAGATTAATATATCTTGTTGTGATAGATCCTAGGTGGATCATTTGTGTGGTTTGAGTCCCTTGAGTTGGAAATCCGGATATCCATAAGTGTGGCAACACGTCGAAGATCATCCGATGTAACATTCCAGATGATGATTTGACGACTATCCCGAGTGTAGGATCCCGATGCTGTGTGGACGCGGGCCTCATTCGAAGATACTCGATGTGACATTCCGAGTATGGGATTTGGAGGATCCCGATGCTGTGTGGACGCGGGCCTCAATCCCGGATGTAGGATCCCGATGCTATGTGAACGCGGGCCTCATCCTTGAGTATGAGATCCCGATGCTGTGTGGACGCGGGCCCTACTCGTAATGTAGGATCCCGATGCTGTGTGGACGCGGGCCTCATCCTTGAGTATAGGATCCCGATGCTGTGTGGACGCAGGCCCTACTCGTAGTGTAGGATCCCGATGCTGTGTGGACGCGGGCCTCACTACCTTGTGTGTTTTGATTGATTTGTATATGCTGTGTGCGATAATATACATCTCATTTATGCCATGTGGTAGGCAAGCATGCTAGACCTTCATACCATGCATGCGATTTATATGTCATGCTTTACTGCTTTGATATGCATGATGTTGGCCGAATTTGGCGTATCCACTGAGCTTGTGTGGCTCAGCGTTCGAAATCTGTTTTCATGCGTAGGTTAGGTGAATCGGGTTTCGTGGAGCACCATCAAGGTTTGGACTTTTAGCATCGACCGTGTTGTCAGAGTACAATTATTAGATGTAGTGGGCTTAGTCCTATGTTGAACCCTATATGTATTGTAACTCTGTTATTTTTATTGGGTCAAATGTTTTTAAATGGTCTGTAATATATTTTGGAGCTCCGAATTATTTTGGGTTTGTTTTAATTTAAATGGACTATGAAATTGGTTTTGGACCTTACGTGATTTTCATTACTGGACTTTTAAAGGAAATTTTGAAATACGGGTTTTGGGCCGGAGGCCCAATGTGACATCCGGGTCGGGTGTTACATAATTTAAAAATTAACCTTATAAAGTTCGGGTCGTTTATCGATTAAAGATCAAAAATTTAGATTAATAATATTTAATTAATTTGATTCGATTAATTAAGGCATAAAGATAATTTTAACCCTTAACGTTTACAGTTTTTGTCGTTTTGGCCCTTATTCTTTTTCTGGGATAAATTTAACCTTTAACCTATATCTTTTTGACAAATATCTTATTTTTTAACTAGCTTGATGACTGGACCGTTAAAAATTATCTTTATCCCATTAATTAACCGATCTAAGTATCTATTTATATCATCCTATGCAATAAATGCCATTAACCATTATGGTAAGTCAATTCCTCTTTGATCAAATACAGTATGGGTATATATCAATCCCCAGACACTGTAATTATAACCCGACACCGCCCATCCAACCAACACCTGAATTGTATTTATACAGGCAAAGATTTCAACCAAATCCAATCCTCTTATGGCCTCCACCAAAATCTTTCAATGGGACTTCACTCTCCACTCCCACACTCGAGGTATTCTCCTCTTGTTACTCTTTTTCTCTCTGGTTATTTTCATCACGGCTTTTTTCCTATGTGCTCATTGGTTGTTTGGCCGACGTCTACTCTCGACCGCTGCCGATGCGACACCGGCTACTTCCCTTGGGCTTGACCCTCATACCATTAAGAGTTTGCCAACCATTGTGCACAAGAAAAGTGAAGGCAAAGTATGTCGTTGTATTCAGGAAATTGAGTGCTCAATCTGTTTATGTGTCTTCGAAGATGAAGAGATGCTGAAGATCTTGCCACCATGTGACCATGCGTTTCATTCTGTGTGTGTTGATAAATGGCTTGGTTCTCAGGCTAGCTGCCCTCTATGTCGAGCTTGTATACAAGTCTAACTCATTGGCCGGCTGATTCGGATTAGGTATTGTGAAGGCCTTTTATAGAGCAATTTTCTCAACTCAATTTACTCTATTTATAACGTTAGAATTCGAACCTATAATCTTACTTAAAAGATTTTCTGCACTGTATCGTCTTCGTTTTAGAATCCAATCTATACTCCTCCTTAACCCTCATTCATGCCCACTAGATTTTAAATGTTTTATGTCTTAAAATTTTTCATGCTTCAGTGTTTGGTGTAAACCTTCACCTAAAATTCTAATACGAATGTTGTTCTTATAGGAAAATTGAGTTTAAACAATTTTATCTATAAGATACGTATAAATTAATTAAGATTAAAGAATAGAACAAATATTATCATAAGATTACATTAAAATTGTTCCAAAAATTCAATCAAATTAATTTTAATTTATATTCTACTCAACCAAATTTAATAATCAAAAGTCAATAATATGAATATTTACAACATAAATTTGAAACAATCAAAATTATTTAAAACTAAAATGGCATGAATCCAAAATACTCAAATTAAAGCGACACGAACTAAATTAAATAAGGTAAACTATATATTTAGAACTTTAATCCAAAAATTAATATGATGTTTAAATTGATAGAACTTTAGATCAAATTGATAGTTTGCATGAGCTTCAAGACTAAACAGTTATTTTATCAAATAATATCACAGTTTTCGTCTATTTTTAATGATTAAAATACTAAAGTTAAAATAATATATAACGTTAGGTGTCGTTTTAAAAGAATAATTAAAGTACCAAAATAAAAAACAAAAATATAAATAAGATACTAAATATATAGTTTATCTAATTAAATATAACGATAAATTATATTAAATGCCATTAAATTTTAATTTATGTATCATCTATAACACTAAACTTTTAATTATTTCAATTAAAGTACTAAACTCTTCTTTCGCTTCAATTATAAAACAAATTTATTAAAATCAACACGACAAGGTGATGTGGACCAATCTTTTTGTCATTGTTATGATTTGATTAAAATATCATCATTTTGATATGGTTATTGATGCACAAAATAATATAATTTTAAATATTAAATTTTAAGGTGTATCGATTTTGTCATTAAAATTTAAAATATTTTATTTTTATTGCTAATATTTTACTGACATTTATCGATCATTATTTATTATCGATCGTCATTTGTGATAAGATCGATATTAAAATATTTATATTTTAATTATTTTTTGTTTTATTGGATTGGTTTTTACAAAACTCAATCAATGAGAATTCATCAAAATGTTAGTTGTATCTAGTGCAAGTCAGATAGCATAAAACTCTTTTAAGTTTTATACGTTTTTTTGGATCATTAGATGACTGAAACGAAAACTCGGATTAACAGTCAATTATGTGAAGATTTACTTGAAAAAAATTAAGAGTTAAACCGGCTCACCTGTTTCAGTCATCTAATAATTCAAAAAACGTATAAAATTAAAAGTTTTATATTTTATAACTTAATCTTATATATATATATTAGATAAAATATCTTATTAGATAAGTTTCAGTAGTGATCAATCATTTGAATTTATATATATATAGACTTATATTTAATTTTTAAAAATTATAAGAGAAAAATTAAATGAGGGAATTTTTTTTTGATGCGATTAACTATTTTATTTTTTATTTTACAATAATAGCGGTTATATCGTAAAGATGTGCATTATAAAGACTTTAAAAATAATATTCTTGATATTCTAAATTTTACGTGTTATTGACGGCATAAAATATCATATAAAATCTTATTTTTGTATATATTTTATTTTATATTGATTTCGATTTTTTTTTCTCTCGTATCACTATATACAGAGTGGTTCAAAAAATTTCAAGGTATCATGTTGAAGAAAATTGTGGTTTGGGAGGCAACTGATATATAAGTCCAACAAGAAAAAAACGAGTCTAAAACGGGCGTCGAACACCGTCGAATACCACTAACGCTAAACATAGATGAACATTATTAAATTAATTAATAAAAATTAAAAATTTCAAGGACTCAACACACAATTATTAATTATATGTTGAGCCTATCACTCTTTTATTAATTATATATTGAGTCTTTAAAATTTTTAACTTTTATTAATTAATTTAATGTGTTCAATAATATTTAATATTAACGGTGTTTAACAATATTCACGCCCGTAGTAGAATTTGAAAAAAAAAATAACTGTTCTGCAAAGAACCTCTGGGGAAAGAACAAAAAACAACTGTTGTCTGCTGCAATAACTTAGCAAATATTTCAATGTTTTGAAATGGGATTTTTTTTTTCTAAATAGCTTGAAATTATTCACTAACATTGCTTCCCTGTGAGCTCCTATTCAATATTCATAGCACTGAAAAAGATGTGTTTTCACTGTGTTTATTTCAAGTCGGAACCAGAGGACAATGAAGTGAATTCCATGGGCCTGAGATGGACCAAATCTAACCATGGATTTGGATTTTGTAATAAATATTCTCAGCAGTTGTTTCACCATTTATGTACCTCACATCACATGATCGACTGAGAACATGGACCAAAAAACAAGGAGACTCTGTCCAAGATGTCCCTAGGTGCAGGTACACAACCACACTTTTAAGACCAATATTTTCGGTCTTGAAGTTGGGTTTAAAATATTTTCGGTTTAGGTTCGATTCAATTCTATTCGAGTTTAAAGGTCTATTTTTTATAGTCAAGAGTCAAGACATTACATGTTCAAAAAATTTCAAGTTTTGATCACTCTTGATTCGAACTACATCAAATATTGAATATTTTGGATTTAAGGTTTTTGGTTGATTTAGTTTCGGGTTTCGAAATTAAAACTATAATCTATAGTTTTGTAATAGTCTTACAATAAAACGATTTGAACCCGGATCAATGATTAAAACCTATTAAAAATGAAAATCGAAATAAGTGGGAGAAAGATGATAACAAGTTTCCAATACCTATACAAAAAGTGATGGGATTTATGAACCTAAACAAGAAAATTACTCTTTTTCATCATTTCTCAAACTTGATGCTCGCTGGGGATTGACGAGGGAAAAACTTTGCGCTCTGATCTGTTCCTACTCAGCATTCTCTTCAAAGAGAGTGTCAAGGAGGAAGAAGATGTTGAAAGATTATCATTACCAGCAATGGCGGTCGCACTAGAATCGGACGTTTCATTAAGATTCTCACCGTTCAAAGCTTCCACCCCCGTCTCCGACGAACTCACTTGAGAATCCATGTCACTACTCAGCACAGGAGCTCTGCAGACGGGGCAATTGGTGTGGGAGTGCAGCCACATATCAATGCATTCAACGTGGAAACCATGGCCACACTTGGGTAACTTCCTTCCCTCTTCATTCTCCTCGAACAGACTTAAACAAATCACACACTCTGACACAAGTTTGTTTTGCTCTTCCACTTTGAAAACAAACAACGGAATCGATGAAATAACCGAGGAATCTAGACCCTTTGATGGGGTGGTGGGAAAAGTGGTGTCGAACATGAAGGCGTGGAAATGGCGGAAGCGATCGGGGCGGAAGACGTTGGAGAGGGAAGAGGACTGACTTCTCCGACGAGCTTGAGCCAGGAACCATTTGGCGTAGACATGGAGGAGGAGCACGAAGAGGATTACGAGAAGCAGAAAGATGATGGCAGCTAGCAAGACGTTTCCATCGTAGGAAGAAATGGAACCGAGGAGATGAGAAATGGGGTTGAAGGTCTGGTCTGGAGAGTCTAGGGAAACTGACATGTTAATTGTTTGAAGATTGAGAGCTGAAAGCCTAAAACTGTGAAAAGTTGAAGTTAATGTGATAGAGATGGAGCTGTGGGGTTATAACTTATAATATAATATATGGTCAGACCCAGAAGAATAAGAAATCAATGGAGTTGGAAATTTGGAATGGAATCTTCTATGTGCATATATAATTAGGAAATGTTTACGTGAAAGTCAAGTTGTTTGTTGGGATGGGTGATTAAATCATGGAATTCTTCCCTTTAACCCTTTAAATATGTCTTAAGTCAATAGAGACTCCCAGACTCCCAGGAGGAAATGAAGGACTCGTGAAGTCGACGGCAGCTGTGGAAATGGGTTATAGCCATAGGATTCTTCATGTGAATCTGTTCCCGATACCCATGACCATGACAGACCATCTGTTTGTCACATTTGATATTCTCTACTTCCTTTTTGGTGGTTATGTACTTAGGTAGGGGAAAGCAAAGTAGGGTGGGTGAACCCAACACAGCAAGGGAAGGGAGACTGGGGGTCAAGAAGCCCCATGTGACTCCAACCAGACTCAGCTTCCCTTTTGACTCCTTAATTGCCACCTTTTTAGCTGCATGTTTCGGGTAACTTGTCAAACTTTTGTTCCACCTCGTGACTTTTCCACCAATCCCACCGCAATGGGTAATGTACTCATCCCTACAAGGCTGTCACAGATTACAACCCTTGTTGTAGTGAGGGCATTGGTCAAAAACTTACAGTTTAAGAAGCTCTTGTTTTATGCAGAAGGATATGGAACAAAATTACAAAACTTACATGTTTTATTTGTAACTTATGATTATATTTTGACAAAGAATTGAAATACAACTAATGAGAGTTTCATCTCGATGTTTTTGGACAAGTACAGTATCAAGAGAACCTGATTTCTTGAAGTGTGGCTAATCCATTAGTTTATATCTTTTCTCTTGAACACCTGTCACTCCCATTTGTATTTCTATGATTGTATGGAGTGGCACCTGCAATTTGGAGCCATGGAAAAAGTAAGAACACACAAAAACAATGTTTTCATAACTCATCATACTGTTTTATAGCTTGTCTCTCTATTATAGGAGCATCAACTAAAGACTACAGCCTACAGGTGTCTTGTTAAACAACTTCAACACTCTTTGTTTTTCCTGGAGTGCCTGCATTTTCTCTTGTTAATTGGGTGGATCGGGTTGGCTTTGGACCGAGTTAATCTGAACTGGGTCAATTTGGTTAGGTTTGGATTCAGGTTAGGTTTCCCGGTTCAGGTCAAAGTTAAACAAGTCTACTCATTAAAAGCATGTTTGAAAAGAGACACTATCACCCTAATAAATGGGATAACTTTACATGTTAGACAAATATCTATCAACATTCGATTCTAAGTCCAAGTAACATAAGTTCTCAAAGGTCGAAGTAGAGAGGCTAAGCCATGACTCTGTAAAACTTGCATATAAATTTCTTTTCCACTTTGTGGATCAGAGATAATGTTCTACAGATCGTAAAAGGAGAGATAATGCGGCATTATATCTTTCTCCTTTTCAAAGACTAAACCTCTCACACTCAGCAAGCATAATAGAGAGAAGCAATAGATTAAGGTCGCCCACAAGAACAAATAAGTCAAGACACAACAAGTTAACCTTATCTAATAGTTACCTCAATGTGAGGAATTTCTTTGAGCGGCCTATCAGCAAAATATGCATATAATGCTCTCAATACAGCCTGAAAAATGAAAGCACTAATAAATCATTCAAGATGATTAATCAAAACAAGAGAAATCATATATAGCACAAGGTTTTGATGTTAAATATAACCTGGTGAGATATCACTACAACAGGTGCTCTTTGTCGCTCAAGCTCAATGATTACAGGTTCAAGCCTGCATTAATGTGGAAGACAAATTGAACCTCGAAAGTTGGAATGTAAAACATTATTTGCAAACAATTCAAAGCTCGGTACGTTGACAAACTCTTCACCTTTGAATAACATCCAGATAAGATTCTCCCCGAGGATACCGATATCTGAGCTTGTCTTTCTTGCGAGATCTATAAATAGGACATAATTACCCAAGACTACAGTAAAATCATTACATGTTTTGATCCAATACAAGCAGTGTTACATGGTCAGTATAGCACCAAACCCCTTCTGGTTTAGGCATAACACAACACACATTTGGGAGCAGAATATGCATCTGGTACAGTAATGGCAATACTGAATTGGCAATGCAGAAAGCAAGTGGCAGAGATGATGGATCGGTTATATGAATATCAAAATAAAACAACCCAAACCATAAATTGACAGAAAAAAAAGATATAAGAGTAATTGAGGAAACTATTGGTCTGGGAGGAAACAAAGATGAGAATGATGATGGAAACTTGAAACCAGCTTTACAGTGAACCAATTTTTATCTCGTATGGTCACCTGCATTTTACCTTCTTCCATTGGATTTTGAATAGAGATTGTGGTCCACTTTGATGAAGAAGAGAGGAGGAAGACTAAATTACAGAGGAATCTAGACAAACCCTTGTGATAAGTTTAGGCTTTTGCAGTCTTTAACTAAACACATATCCTAAATTTCTGACCCTAACCCTAAAAACTAAACCCTAAATCTTAAACATTATACCTTAAATTCTGAACACTAAACTTAAATTCTAAACCCTACAAACTACAACCTAACCCCCTAAACTTTAAACCCTAAACTAAAACCTTAACCCCTAAAACTAAAAGGCAGTGTAAACTAAAGTTTATGCGGCTTGTGTATCAAAGTTTTTTCTATAATATGAACCCATTTCAGTTATAAAGTACCATTACGATACAAATTTCATTACCTTTAATATGATTTAGAAATCCACATAGTTAAGCCTAAATTTAGTTTTATAGAATTTATAAGATAATAATCCCAAAATATAAAGCATTTTTGTTAGACATTCAACTATAAAATGGTATATACCCAAAGAGGTTGGAACTATAGTGAAATTAGGTATAGGAACGAACCCCTGAACACACATCCTATTTTCGGACACTCCTTAACTGACTTGGCAAATCAGTTGCTTTTTATGAAAGGAGTGTCAGACACTTGGATACATGTCCATATCTGACACCCATACCTGAGTGAAAGTAACACAGAACACAAGCTCCTTCATATAACATGAATTTACAAAGCTTGCCATAAGAAAAGCTTTATAACAATATTGCATTCTCTTACATTCAATTTTCTCAACCGCCAAGAAAAGAAATGTAGCATAAGGGTGATAGAAAAGACTTACTCATACTCCTCTGGCATATTCTTCTTTATTTCTTCATAAGTCATTCCATCACACACACCAGCATTTATCTCATCAAGTGCACGCCATTGTATCTATTAAAAGTGTGAAGAATTATACGTCTGTTAACATATAAATATATATTTATTTCAGCTTCCATAATGACTAGAATGTGAACAAAGGGACAGACAAGTTACTTTCTCATGATTTTCACACGCACCTTTGGAAATCCAACAATAGGACTTGCTGTAATAATTGTTCTCTGGAGGGTGCTGGTCCATATCTATATAACAACAAAATTATTATGTAATGGTTACACATGTTCTATATCATAAAGCTTGATAAAGTGTCAGTAATCTGATCCTATTTCAAGTATTGAGGGAAACAGCATTCCGTAACATCTATACAATTTCATTTACCCAAATCATAATGTGAAAATGTAGATCTTTGGATATATACTTAATTTATCTACAGTATGAAAACTTTTTTTTTTCTTGAATTTAGATCAATAAACTAGCAAATGACACTATCTCAGGCAAAGAAATAGCAGGCAGCGATAACTCTACCACTGAGTATACAAGCAGGCTTCCAAGAGTGAAGAATGACCAGGACATGGAATGGGGAAAAAGTATGTTTTACAAGATTGAATTATGAAAGATGAGAATAACTTGCTTGGTATAAATGTAAACAATAAAGCATTGACCAAGTTGGAGCTTACAGAAGCAGTCCTTTCATTTTTCAGTCGCTTCTCAACGAAGTTTGCTAGTTTCTTCATATAAATTTCTCCAGTATCACTGTTGCAACAGGAAAAGAAATTCCATGTTAAGGTACAACTGGATGCCAACCAGCACATTGAAATCAGAACAATAATATTAAAGATAAGAGGATATCTGTCATTCATGACAGCAAATTTAAACAAACGTTGATTAACATCAGCATTCTGATGAAAGTTATCATGTAAAAGGAAAGACAAATAAATAGTCAGGAAAAAATTGCAACCACCCATGTCAACAAAATAATAGAAAAGGCTACCTCAATACGCTGTCACCACCAATTCTGCCTCTAACATTATCACGACTCTCTCCGTGCCTGGTAAGTAATATTGGACGAGGTGTGAGATGGGTGTTAACCTGCAAGTCATAATATGAAAAATGGTAAATGTCAACATTTAATTTAAGTATCACTATGTTTTTGAGGTGTTTTCATGGAATACAACGATTACTTATCTAAAAAAATCAAAAAATAATAATAATTTAAGTATCACTACAGAGAATGGTAGATGCTAAGAAATCTTTGAAGGTTCAGATGAAATCATAGACTAAAAATCGTGTTTGTGAGATGAGTAATCTTCAGAAAAGAAACATGTAATAATAAATGTCAACAGATGAAGAATGTGAAGGTTACAATTCCTTCGATATCTTGCTACATAACCCAGTCACAAGTGCATCTGCTTACTGTTGTCAGATATAAATTCACCAGGCATGGTACCATGAGAGCCCCATCGAGAAGGAAAAAAACACTCCAGACTAAATTTTTAGAGACCGAATTGGGAAAAGAAAGTGTCCTAGTTCCTTCACCCAGAAAGGTCTTTCATTCAATATGATAACAAGGACAATATGAAAAAAGGCACTCAATAACTAGAGTTAATAATGTGATATAATTGGAGCTCATTGTACACCATACCAAGAAAAAGACAATTCGTCCAGGAAGATAGCCACTGATGTTGTTAACCTGAATCCAATTAAAACATACAAAATCTTAAATCATATTGCAGAGCTATTGAATAATCTTAAGAATTCAAAAAGAGAAAGGGTAAACATTTAACAACTGAGACTTTAAGGAAAGAAGAAACAAAAGATATGCCAAAAAAGCTTTAAGAACAACAATGCCATAATAATGATAACTTTCTCTGAATATTATCCAAACAAGACAGAACCAAATACACAAATTACTTTTAACGACAAGTACAACAAGAGAGAGCAAATACACCATTTTATGCACACAATAACATTGTCCCATGAGCATATGCATGACGGCACAAAAGCCATATAAATGATGAAGATGAGGAAGAATTGAACTGAACTTGTATTTGTCCACCATTGCCACTAGCCATATCAATCATCTTGATGTAAGACCCTTCGTCAACTGGTTCATAAACCTAGTAACAATAAGCACAGTCATGCACCTTAGAATGGTAACAAGTATCCGAAGCAAAACTGTTAACAAAGAAGTACAAAAGCAATTCAGACACTACCTTTTCATAATTAGCTAATCGGATTCTAAAGTCTCGTGATCCAGCTTCATAATCTGGCCTGCAAAACAATATTGATAAGCAAATCCAGAACTTTTCATCGGAGCTAGAAGCAAAAGGTTATTAAATAGAGTCATACTCTTCTGCATAGTCAGGGCTTTGTTGTATTTTAAGCCGAATATTTCTTTCAATAATCCTTTCATCGTTGCATATTGTTTCTAGAAAAATAATCTACAATCAAAAGCAAAATAAACATATTAGAAAATTCAAAAACTAGATATAGTATATTCTGGATTAATCTTCGATTGCATTGTTAAACACCACATCGGATGTACTTTTGTTAATCATGATTTTAGTAAAACAGCATATGCAGGATCATAAGTCACAAACAAGAGTCCCCTATTAGGCGGTGAATGGAGTCCTAACCAACCTAATTAAATGCATTAGGGCAACATGAGTACACCAAGGAGTATATAACCCAAGCAAACAGAAAAAGTAATGAGTCAAGCCATATGGATATATTAACCTTTTCTTTTCATTGCAACACACATGCTCACCAAACAACCATTTCAGTTCTACTAGGATACAGATCGCTAATTCCTCGTTCTGTAATAACAGTACCTTACATTTTCCTTCAGCCATTTTCATCAGCATATTCCGTCTACTCCTGCTACTGTTAGTTGCATCAAATATCCCAACCTACACTTCGAAGTTAAAGTAAATTAGTCAGCAGAACAAGAGAGAAATAATTGTCACAAAAGAACTTACCTGGCCACCTTCTTGCATCCAGGCTATCATATCCTCCATTGCTAGGGCTGCTACCTAGTAGCAAGTGACATATTAAAACTACTTACAAAACAGAAGACTAATATAGTTAACATTAATCAATCATCAAAGAAAAAACAACTTCATTAGTAAAACATATTTTTCAATGAAATTCCAGCCATGAAGAGATGAAAACCAACTATGCGCTAAGTGCAGAAATTAAATCATGCTGCTTATGGTGATTCATACCAAAAGTTTCTTTGGATCATGCACTTACTTCAACACTACCTCTTGTGACTTTTATACTTGTAGTATCTTCCAAACAAATATTTCATTTACAAGACCAGAATATGACAGGAAAAACTTTGCCAGCTTCTACTTTAGATGCCACAGAAGCTTCTTGAAAGTGTTTAATGACAAATATTGCTCTTGAAAATCTAATTAAATTTCAAATCTACAATTTTCTAAGGAGCACTAATACAGTAAATTGAATTCTTAACAAAGAATCAGTTTGGGCACTCAAAACAAGCAACACAATTCTTTTAGAAGGAGAGAAGAACTCTTCCTCGGATACTCACTTCATTACGTGCCTCCATGCCTTCAGGATTGTCTGCTCGGAAAAAGTCAGCTGACTGCATGAAAGAGTGAATTCACCAACCAAAAATCATTCCCCAAAAAAGATTTGCACAATATGCCATTTCAATTATTAATTAATCAGATAAAGCCAATAACAGAAAGTGAGTTGTTAACGTTCAAATAAAACTACATAGATATTAGCAGCATCACAGGAGATGCTCCCAGAACATGAACAAAGGTGGATAGATTTACCTGGTTTGTACCATGTTTGAGTCGACGATACTGTTATGGACAAAAAAGATCAAGTTATTCTTTCTTTCATTTGAAACAAGTCAAAGCAAAGAGAGCATTCAAGGTAAAGTACACCAACCTTCCCAACATTAAAATGCTTAGTATCATGTCCCAACCAGCGAAGATATCGTGTAAGTTTAACAGCAGTAAAGGTCTTTCCTCGAGCTGGCAAACCAACCTGAGAGTGAAGCAACAAATTAGCACCATCTATTCTTAACAACTTCAGCTGATTCTACTTCACGTAATTGGTAGAACACATACCATATGGTTCAATTTTAGGAATATGAAGAAGGTCAACATTTTAAAGTCTAGATATCACCAATTTGACAATTAAATTACAGTAAAGAAGGTGACCCAATTTGACAACTGAAGTATACTAAAGGAGGTGAAAGATGATAAACTATAAAAAAAATATTGAATTACTTATGGAGAAGAATACCAGGGCAAGAGCCAGATGTCTATCCTCCTTTGGTCCAAGCATCTGATCAGCTATTGCTGCAGCTGCAACGGCTCCAGCGGCTGCAGGCATTGAATTCTAGAAATGAAAGGAAAAGTGCAAATATAAGAATACCACCAGGAAGAGAGAACAAATCATTTTTTGCTAAGAAGAGGAAACATATGTCATTCAAACCTTATTTTGACTGTCCAGTTTAAGATCAAAACTAAAAGTAGTTAAACTAGAAGATCTGACCAGCCTGGGAGATCCAACACCCCTATCCACGAAGAGCCCCCTGTGACTGTCTTGCTTTTGCAAAGGTGAAAAGGTCCCCACAGACTTTGATTCAACCATCCCAGATCCTAAATAAACCTTAGAAGGATCTGGAATTACAACCTCCATCTCCTATTAAAAAGTAAGTACACTGCATTAGATGCAAACTACTACAAAATCTAAGATACAATGTGAAGAACAATTTGCTTACAAATTTCTTGATGGATGTATCTCTTATGCTTGCAGTTTTATTTAGAATTAAGGTTTAGGTTTACTAAACAATATGATTTAACATATTACACAGAATGGAATACCAAAACAACTATGTTATACAGGATGGGGCATGAATAAAAGTCTAAACTTTTCACACATTAAAAGAGTTGAGCATCCATGCCCATGTTCAACCAAAGTGTCGGACATGGGTACCTCAAGAAAATAAAGGGTTGGAGTTGCAGGATAAAATTGTGTGTTGACATCCTTAAACAAATGATATGTAAAAATCCATTTCAAGGTTCATAGAATAAGTTTATGCACTTTGCATGATGGGTTACCAAGATAAACCTTTATAGTGGCAGTCCGATCGCAACAACCCCCAGCAAAGGTTAGAGAGCGTGGATTTTCTGCCAAATTGGCTGCATAAACCAGCCCAGAGTTTGCCGAAGTGGATGGAGCAGGTACAACATAATGTTCAAGGTCAAGCTCCAAACTAGTTGAAGAGCCATTCTACACAGGAAAACACAGAAATTTTTATGTCCGAGTATGTTGACAAACATAAAACTCAAGAATCAAGGTTAAGCTCCAATCAGCTGTTCAAGTTCAACAAAATAACAACCATATTGGAAGTTGGAGAAATAAATCAGAATTGATAAGTTACACATGAAACCATCTTTTCAACGCACATCACAGATTGACTAGCAGTGTTCTCTTAAAAATAAAATAAAAAATTAAGAGAACATGGGCCAAATAGAACATACCTCACGACCTGTCTCTGGAACTGCATCAATGCTAACATCAGGAATCCCACGAACAGTCGAAGGCCGGAGATTATCTTGATAAGCTCTCCAACTTGCAGCAAGATCAAAGGGTGAAACCCTGTCTGCTTTAATCAACACTCGATACTCAAGAATCTCCTCATTATCTAGCTTGAATAGAGCCAGTCTTGCATCCCCTTGTAAGGTACCCCCAATAAGCTGCCGGTTTGGACCCTCCTCAACAATACAAGGCGTGTAACCATGCTTAGGCTTCAACAAGAACTTAAAGTCCAAAGTTTCTACATTCAAACATGTAAAACACAAATAAGTAGAAAATTCCACAAACCTTAGGCTGAACATATCACTTGCCAATAAATTCCTAAGATTCACTTTAGCTACTACTTCTGAATCAAACCAAACCAAACAGAGCCTTAAAATTTTATAGCAGAGAACACAACCAAGCATCTAAATTTGGAAATTTGATTCAGAAAAACAGAAAAGAAGACTAGTATACTGTACAGTATTCAGTCCACAGAGCTCAGGTAAAGGTTAAAGAGAACATATTCTGAAAAGTTGCCAAGTTATACGATAACCTTATTTTCCCCAATGCCCATATTCTACTTAATTTTCTCGCAACCAACAAACCATACCCAAAAATGGAGAACAAAAAAAGAGTGGAGCAACGTTAGCACACTTTACCGTGATTAGGAGGAACAACAAAGCTTAGCTCCCACATCGAAGTCGATTCTCGCTCCATTGAAAGCTATTAACATTTAAAAACAGAATTAGAAGAATGACGAAAACAGTTGCACGAGTAAAATTTAATGAATTAGAAAGAAAAAAAAGACAACAGAGGGGAAATTACAGCTTTGGAGGAATCCCAGGAACCAACTAGAGGAACAGAGCCATAAACATGAGGAATAAGGTCTCCTTTCTTCTTGTAATTCTCCATCTTCAACGAAACGTAAAGCTGACCACCAGCTTGGTCGAGGCTCTCCTCTCGTTCTTCGCCTCCATGCGACCCTCCGTCGGAGTTTCTCGATGCTCCCGTCCCCATTCAATCTGTTTCCCCTCTTGTATAAAACAATTGAAACAGAATATAGATTACACTACTTCAAATTTTCAGCTCATCTGCTTTCATGGTTTGAGTCAATACTGAAGGAAGTACATTCCAACTCCATTTTCCCCTTATAGTGGATAAGAAGATTGAATCCAGTCAAGAGATAAAACGGATTTTTTTTTAGAATAAAATTTTAAAAAAAAATGTAGAGTCGAGAATTTTTTGTCTGCATTTTGGCCTTTTCCTTCTTTTAATTATATACTTTTTAATATTTTTAAAAATTATCTTTATAATTTTTAAAATTGATAAATAATGCAATTCCTCAGTTCGCATTTTGAGCCCCACACATCTTTTTGCTTAGATACGCCTTTGCTTTCTTAATCTCCCTTTGTTTGTTTGACACGTGTACCGACTATTGAAGGAATGACAGGTGTCGATGCCTACTGGCGGAAAAATTATATCATGGGTCAGTCCTACCACCTGTCCATTGGGACCAACTAATAAAAATTGTCCACTTCATCAATTTCTCCATGTCATAATTTTTCCCAAGTGAATTTTCACTTGGAAAATTAAAAAATAATGAGGTGGACAGATTTTATTGGTTGATCCCATGAATGACGTGGTAAAACTGACTCATGATATAATTTCTCCTATAACGGCGAACTTGCGGCCACGGGATAAATAAATTCCTTTTCAACTTAATAAATAAATAGTTGCTTTTGAATAATCTATGTCACTTAACTTTTAATCACCTATTTTTAAAACTTTTATTATAATTATTTAATTTTTAATTTATTTTTATTAAAATCATTATCACTCACTCTTTAATATTTTTTTCATATTTTTTTATTCGTCTCTTCCTTTCACCGTTAAAATAATAGAATAATCTCTCATTCTTCAAATTCTAAAGTAAAAAATTAAGGATATAAACGAACTGAATGTTCGTTGAACCGTTCGGCAGGAAGTTCGTTTATGTTCGTTTATTTATTAAACGAACAAATATGAACAAGATTTTTGTTTGTTTAATTAAACGAACGAACATGAACAAGATTTTTGTTTGTTTAATTAAACGAACGAACATGAACAAAGGGCTCGTTCGTTCATTTATGTTCGTAAACGTTCGGTAATTTATTCATTTATGTTCGTTCGTTTATGTTCGTTCGTTTATGTTCGTTTAAATTTATTTACAATATCTAAGTGTGAGCATTAGATCAAGTAAGTCGAGTGAAAAAAATTTGAGTTACTCGATTTGATAAGTCTTATTTTTTGACTCGTTAAAAAATTTCATTGTTATAGGCTAGGAGTGTTTATTGCTCTGTTAAACCGAGTTAATGAATCGAACCAAACCAAAACTAGTTAAACAGTTAAATTTTAGGTTTTATCTAATAATTAAGAGTTTTTTTAAAATTTTAATTATCGACTAATTCGGTTTAAAATCAGTTGATTAGCTGAATTAATCAAATTAATCCAAAATATTAAATATTTAATGTAACGACCCGAACTCTCGGTTTAGTGTGTCGGGTTAACCCAGGGGTTTGGGCTTGGTTTTGGGTCTTAGGCTTGTTGGGCCTTGAGTGTTGTTGGGCTTGGTAGAGTTTAGTGGTTGTGACCTTGGGGGGTTTTTGGTAAATGGCTAAAGGATGAAGATGGGGTTAGAGACTTTATTTTTCTGCATTTGCAGAGGGAATGAGATCATCTTCTACATCCCAATTTCCTTCATCTTTTGTCATTGCAACCATTATCAAAGGTAAGATTTTTGAGGGTTTAATGGTGAAATCTCGTTTTGTTTATGAAGGGTAAGTTTTAGGGCTGCCAAGGATCTATCCAAAGAGGTAAGAAATGTGTTAGATGGTGAGGAAGAAGGTTTTTGTGTAGTGGGTTGAGTGAAAAACGGGAATGAGATTTAAGGGCTTAAATCTCAGCTTCTTTAAGTTTTGTGGTTCTGAGAATCTTCTTAAGGGTTGTCTAATGATTGGTTTAACATCTCTTGTAGAGAGGGAAGTTGGAGAACCTTCAACAAGTCTTGGGAAGAAGAAAGCTTGAAGAAGGGTTAGAGGACGTTTTGCTGCTGTTTTGCTAAGAGGTTGGTACTCCCAACTCTTCTAATTATTTTGCATATCATAGTAGAGGCTTTCATATAGGTTTGATGCATGTGTGTGCTTGGTTTGAGCTTGGTGTGTGTTAATGGTGGAATTCAGATTAATGTGGTTAAGGGCTGAAAATTGGTATTAAAATACTTTAAACATCATTAATATTGAGTAGGAATACTTAGGGATCGATTAGATTAAGTTTGGGGTTGAAAATCTAGAATTTCTAAGTGCAGAACCGTCCTTAGTGCAGGGGGTATCGATACTCGGGCTACCGGTATCGATACCAGTGAGGGTATTTTGGCTTGTTGATTCAGGGGTATCGATACTAGTTTCGATACCGTGGGTTCCAGAAAGTTTTTGCATCGATACCTGTATCGGAAAGGGTCCTCCCCTTTCCGTTGACTTTTGGGGTTAGTCAATGGTATCGATACTTGTTTCGATACCTGTGGTTCGATACCCTCTTTGGGTGGGTATCGATAAAGGGTGTTTCGATACCCTACTTAAGGGTATCGATACCCCAGTGTATTTTGGTCAAGTTGGGTAGAAATTAAGGCTTCGGTGGTCTTAATAAATAAGTACTTTAATCTAAAAGCTATGAAATGAATTGTTGAACTAAGTTAAGGTTATAACTCCGAAAGACTAAGTGAGATAAGACGTTAATATATCTTGTTGTGATGAGATCCTAGGTGGATCATTGTGTGGTCGAGTCCTTGTGTGTTGGAATCCGGATATCCATAAGTGTTGCAACATGTTGAAGGCCATCCGATGTAACATGCCGGATGATGATTGAAGACTTTTATTCCGAGTGTTGGGCGGCCTCACTCGAAGATGTTCGATGTAACATTCCGAGCATAGGGTTGGTTGGGCGGCCTCCACCTTTTCCGAACGTTGGGCGGCCTCGTTCGAAGATGTCCGATGTAACATTCCGGGCATAGGATTTGAGGGCGGCCTCAATCCTGAGTGTAGGATCCCGATGCTGTGTGAACGCGGGCCTCGCTCTTGTGTGTTGACTTATATGTTTGTATATGCTGTGTGCGATAGTATACATTCATTTATGCCATGTGTAGGCAAGCATGCTAGACCTTCATACCATGCATGTGATTTATATGTCATGCTTTACTGCTTTTGATATGCATGATGTTGGCCGAGTTTGGCGTATCCACTGAGCTTGTGTGGCTCAGCGTTCGAAATCTGTTTTCGTGCGTAGGTTAAGTGGAGCGGGACTTGTGGAGCATCATCAAGGTTTGGACTTTCAGCATCGACCGTGTTGCCAGAGTACAGTTATTAGATGTAGTGGGCTTAGTACTATGTTGGACCCTATATGTATTGTAACTCTGTAATTTTATTTGGGTCGAATGTTTTTAAAACAGTCTGTAATATATTTTGGAGCTCCGAATTACTTTGAATTATTTTGGACTTGTTTTATTTTAATTGGATTATGAATTGGTTTTGGACTTACATGATTTTTATTATTGGGCTTTTAAAACGAAATTTTGAAATACGGGTTTTGGGCCGGAGGCCCATTGTGACATCCGGGTCGGGTGTTACATTTAATATGTTATATATGTTATTTATATTCGTTCGTTTATGTTCGTTTACGTTCATTTACATTCGTTCGTTTATGTTCATTTATGTTCGTTCGTTTATGTTCGTGTTCGTTCGGTTCGTTTACGACCCTATAAAAAATCAATCAAATCGAGCATAAAAGTAGTTGCGGTGAACCTTAGCATCACGCTACTTGTTATTCTCAGAGAGCCCAACAAATCTCTTATTACTATGAAGAATATCTAAACTAACATCTGATATTTTCTGTTGAGATAAAAACAAAATTCGAGTATTTCGATTAAAATTTTCTAAAAAATATAGTAATAATTTTATCTAGAATAAATAAATTCACAAATTTAGTTTTTATGATACCTCTAAACTGTAAAAGACAATGGTGTCGGTCATTAAACTTTTAACATAAATTAATATCGATAATCGTAATAAAAATAAATTAAAATAAAATAATATTTAAACATTGTATGTTCGTATTAAAAACATCTTAAAATTTTAATAATTAAAAGTATATTTTATCTTAAAATATTTAATAATAAACTTGTATATCTTTAATTATTTAATTTATTTAATAATATTTTTTAAACAAAATTATTAAGGGTTTATGTATTTAAGGTTTTATTGTTTTAGGGATTGTCATTTAGTATTTTATGATTTGTTATATAAGGTATGAGGGTTATGGGTTAGATATTAGGGTTTTATATTGTTATGGTTTGATGTTTAAGGTTTAATTTTAAAGTTTATGGATTTTAGGGTTTTAATATTTATAGGTTTCAGTAGAGTTAAGGTATCTTTTATGGGTTACGAGTAAGGATATTCAAATGATCGATTTATTTAACTAATTAAATTAAACTTTTAAAATTTCATCAATTGACCGGTCACATGTCATCTAATTAGTTAAAAGTTAATATAAAATAATTATTTTTAAAAAAATTATAATACCATATAGACACATCATGTCAACGAAAGGTGTTAACCGTCAGTTGATTGATGATTTTCATCTAACAAAGATGAATTTTGAATGAAAATAAAATATTAAGAATTGATCTGAATTAAAAAAATAAAGATTAAAGTGATAAAAAAAAGTCGAACATTATAATTATTTTTGATCTGATGTTAATATCAAATGACTCGTCAACTAAATTAAATTCAAATCAACTGATATATTGATTTTTCCCGTAAACTATAAATTTATTTGGTTCGATCATTTAACTTTATTATTTATATTATATAGTGAACCGAAATCAAATTGTACTCGTATGTGCAGAAAAAGAAAAAAAAAACTTATAAATATTGAGTAACTCTATTAGTAGTTTTGTTTTAAATGCTAGCCATAAAAAATACATTTGGATTGGAACATTTCTGAGGCTATTGTTTATGAATACACAAGTTGCTTATCTTCTTCAATTCTTCAAACGCACGAATGGTCTCTGCATCAAAACCACCTGCGAACTGAAATCTTAAACTGGTTGGTGAAAGGAACACGGCATTTTTGAAACCAAGACAGACAAAATTTTGATTTTTTAGGTTGTTATTCTGTTCTTACCTGGTGAACTCTGTAAGCAAACCGAACTCCTTGAAGCAACACATTGCTTTCATGGGAGCATGCGTTGGACTGCACTTCTTTGGTTGTTCTGTTCATGTATTCCCTTGCTAGCCTCAGTGAGCTGAATTTAATCTGCAGAATTTTAGCATACAAGTGATCTTCTTCTAGTTTAGTTTAAGGATTTAATCCTTGTAACAGAAGATAAGATGAATCTCTTAGCTTCATTAGCAAGGTTAATTTCATCAGTTTGATGATCCCTTTAAACGCACTTCATGGTTGAAGAAAGGGAAAATGTTGCTCATTTTTTAATTAAATTTTACTGTTTGAAAACCATAGTGTTGGGATCTACCTACCTGACCAATCAAACCAGTTTCCAGCATCCATTCCCATGGGATCTGCAAATCTCTGTATCTTTTGCTACTGCTTTCCCTCACCCTTTCTATGTTATTCACACTTTGCTCCAGCCTGAAGTTTAGTCAAAATTCATGTTAATTTATGCTGTTGATTCCAAATAGCCAAGTTTATAGCAAGTAAACCAGTTTATACATGCTCGCCTGTCTTGCAATGCTTGCATCCTTTTGAACTCTGAATTGAAAGATTCCTTGGGGTTGGCCTTAAACGATGAAACTTCGGTTTCGAGGTTCTTTAAGTCTCGGTAGCTAAACGCAGCTTCCCTCAGAGCATCGGCTTTTCGCTCCGGCCAATGCGGGAAATGCTTCAGAACTGCCCTTTCATCAACGAGGGATGATAGTTCTTGATCTAGCCACTTAATGAATACTTCCACGTCTGATATATCTTTGAATGCTGCAGATTGGACCTCTGATATTAAGAAGTTTATGAACTCCTTTTGTTTTTCGACGTCGGATTTGATCTGTGTTTGTTGATTGATACCAACGTTTTGTTAGGAAATTAAACAAAAGTGGGGTTCGAATTTGGAAGTCATAGGCTAATGTACTTACAGCTGAAACATAAGTTGATCTGTTTTCGATTTCGCCGATCATGTTCTTAGTAAATGCAAGCAATGGGGTTGCTGTCATGTTGGTTTTGTTTTCAATGTTGGTATCTTTCCTTGTTAGAGAACGATAAAGCTCCCCGACTTCCGGTACACGGCGGACCGATCTCGAGCCGACTAACAATTTCGATGGCAATGGAGGTGCAGGTGGTGCCAGTACCAATGGCACTTTAGCTTTGTTTTCATTCACTTCCTTTGGAGACACAGAGATAAAAGAATGATGAGACCTTGACGGTGGTTTTGGTGCTTCTAATTGCCTTTCTTTTCTGTTAGCCAATTCCTGGGAACTCTGCCTTGGAGAAACATTTTCCGATTCGAAGAAACACGATGATTTCTGCTGCGACACATCCGTATTCCGGTCCTCATTCGAGCTATGCAACTTCTTCCAAAGCGTTGATTTTCTCTCATTGTCATGTGCCTTGAGAGAACTGATCTGTGCTTTCAAACGAGCTACCTCCTGTTTTAGGTCCTGATTTTCCTTCACCAATGAATCGTTTATAGCCAAGGAAGCCTCGAGTTGTTTCTTGAGGAGGCTGATCGGTTGACGGAGTCGCGATTCCTCGTATCCGAGTGACATTTTCTCCGCCGTGATTCCTTGGCTTTCATCAAAAGTATAAGGAGATGAAGAAGAATTTGAGCATAGATTGATTTTTCTTTAATCTTTTCCACCTTCTATGTATTTATTCAATGCTGTTTACTTTTTAAGCAAGCTTCGGTTAGCTGCTTAGCTAAGTCTGATGTGTGAAATAAAGAATATTAGCAAAGTGATTTGCTTGAGGTTTCTGGCACTAAATTAAGTGACTACTGCATTGCAGTTGTCTCCTGCAAGCCTTGTTAGGTGGAACATTCAATTCTGCAGTTTTTCAAGGCCGTCTACAAGTCGTTTACTATTTGAATTAACCCCAGTTTCCAAATTATACAGATAGTCCTTGTACTTTTTCATTTTCTGCTGATTAAACCCCTCTGGCCTCTACAGAAAAATACAGATTTTTTTTACCTTTATTTCTCATCTTACTGCATGTTTTAAACCTTGTGAGATGAGTGATTGCAAGTTGCCAACTTCTATTTCCAGAGCTTTTCCTTCCTGGCCTTTGTCTAAGACGAGACAAATTATAAATTATTCGAATTTAATTTAATAAGTCGAATCAAGCTCAACAATGTTACATTACAATTGGCTGGAGTTTGCTTGAGAATCAAGTGTGAAAAGAAAAGTGTGCATATCAATGGAGGGAGGTGAAGGATACTGACAGTGCAAAATCAAAGGGGAAAAACACAGTCTAAAGTAATGATTATTACATCTTACCAGACTGAATCCTCTAATTTTACTTTAGTTTCCCTTCTTTTCAATACAGTAGAGGGAAGACCTGCAATTAATATATTTCAAAGGACCTCATGGTTATGGATATTAAGGAAGATAAGAGATTAGCTTTGCTTTAAGGGATACCCCAAATATCCACCGGGTCCATCCCCATCTTAAGGTCATAAATGAATGGTTTCCCTAATGGCTGGGGAGTCTTGCTGAACTCTCCGGAAGGGAAGACAGTGCAGAGGCCCATGGAGTGGCAACTGGCAGGTGACTAAAGACAAGGGAAACATTCAGTATTCAGTGTGCATAAATGGTATTAGATGGCACTTTGGGACAGATTTAATTTAGAGTGGAAAAAAATAATTCGGAAATAAATATTTTAAATTCGAATTTAATTCAAACACATCTTTGAATAATATGACTCGAATTGGTTCAAAATAAAAAATAAATAAATCCGAACTTGAGCGGATCTGACGTAAAGAAAATTAATATAGTAATTTTAAGGATTTAATTATAAAAAATAGAAGACTTAAGTGTAAAAAAAATTTAATGTTAAGAACTAAATTAAAAATAAAATTTTAATTTTAAGAACTTAATTATAAAAATATAGAGAGAAATGGGTATTATTATAAATATAGAGCATTTGCATATTATTCATGTTGTTAAAACTGGAATTCTCATGTTACCGATAGATGCTCGCCGAAGCGTATGGTACTCGTTTCTGTAGTGCTCAAGAGTGAGGCAAAGCTGCCTTATAGCTTCTCGTTTCGCTTCTGCTCCCTCGAGTATTGTGATTCTTTGCCTCTTGATTTCATCTTCTAGTTCCTTGACTTTGGAGAGCAATTCATCCACCAGTTTTTGTGATGCTTCAGCTCTATCAATTAGCTTCACATGGTCTGTATGTAATTGGTGAAGGTGAATGTCCATTTGAACAATCCGAACTTCCCTGGAACTAACCTTGGCCTTGAGGGAATACATTTCGCTCATAATCCTGTTTCTCTCTGATTTGGAAGTCTCAAGGTCTTCCTTTAAAACTTTAATGCAATTGCTTCTCTCAGCAAGCTTCAGTTTCAGCTCCACAATTTCCCTTTGAGCCGTATCGAACTGACCCTGCAGATCTTGAATTGTCCCATAAAGCTGCTGCTTCTCAAGCTTCAAACTAGCATTTTTGTTCACTGAACCACTAAACATTTCTTTTGTAATACTGAACTCTTCCAACAATGCCTGCATCTTACTATCTACATGTTGATTTTCTTTCTCCAGTAAACTGATCTTGTTTTGATGTTCTACCGCTTGATTAACCTCAATTGGAACAGGCTTGACCATCTTCACATTTTCTTGAATCCATGGTTCTGAGCCAGATGTTCTGAGTTGTTTGTATTTTTGGAGCTCGGTCTTCAACGAACTGATTTTCTCTTCGGAAAGCTGTATTCGTCCATTAGCATGTTTCATTTCTTCTTCATACTCTCTAATTCTAGCAAGAAGATCCGAGTTATCATTTTTTGCTCCCCTTTCAGTACTCTCTTCCTCTAGCATCCGTAGCTTCTCTTTCATTTCATTGAGTCCAATCTCCAATTCAGCCATTTTCCCACTCACCCTGTGATCACACTCATTCCCTGAGAAAACTGAGTGATCATCATATTCCAATTCAGAATCTGTTGAAGAAGATGACTTATCTCCTTCTTTGGGGTACACATCAGAGCTGTTCCCACCAGAAGCAAGGAAGACATCAAAACCAGCAGCACGTGGGACAGATTTACGACGAGTTGGCCTTCGATCCGGGGAGGGACATCTAGGGGGAATATCAGAGTCAATGTCAGAGATGCCAGAACACTGAGATTGAAGGTCCAACGGCATATTCTTCCTCAATTCTCCTGTCAGATGATCATAACGCTGCGCCAAAGAATGATACATGCGGTAGAACGCCTCAACTTGAGTTATAAGTTCCGGCCTCTTCTTATAATACATCTCAGCCTTTTTCGCAAAGGAGTCTGCATCTTCTTCAATCAGCTTCAACATCTTTTTGACTCTACGATCCATTTCTGCATTCAGCAATCTTACCATTATTAACCTCAATTGGATCAGGCTTGCATGTTAAACAAGAGTTATTACATAAACAACATCATCATTTTACTGATAAGAAGATCAGCATCATCATTAGAACATTTAGCCCTTTATCCACATACAAGAAAGAAAAGAAAGCAACAATTCGGAAACATAGTAGAAAGATAAGAATTAAACCCATTTTCTAACAGCATCTCATTTCAGCTGCTACCAACAACCAAAAACATGTTGATATACATATATATAGCAGCATCTAACTTACCCTCAAGATTTTCTGCAAGCCATTTTGAGTTCTTGGGGCTGATGTAGCTATCCCACCACCATGAATGTGGCTTTTTGGACTCAAGTCTCCTCATACTTCTAGTTAGCTGAGCCTAAAATGAGAGGAAAACAAGATTATGCAACTAAGAGAGATCTTCGCGGTACAACGATAACGAGATAACAGAAGATTTTTTTCTTCCTGTGGCTATAGTTCTTAAAAGACATAATATGATAACAATTACTTGGTGAGCAAAGAAAATGCTCTAAGGAGTCACTCAATATCAGAAAACATCAGCTTCTGTACAAGTTACAATTTGTCAACAACTGAAGCGTTGGCTACGAATTTCGATTCGGTTAAGATTACAATTTACAAGCACATTTTGTATTATTGATTCCTATCATAATTCTGAAGTAAAGGATTGATTCCTTACCGAAGATTTCGCCATGTTTAAAGGTGGTTGGAAGTGAGATTATCAGAATCTAAGAACAAAAACCTGTGTTGAGAGAAATAGTGCAGATATCAGTCGTATAACTCCAGGTGTATTCAACCTACAGAACTGATTACATTTTGAACGAAAGCATAGGAAAGATAAACACGTGAACTATTGAATCAAATGCTTGTGATTATGGCAATTAAACATCATTAAATAACTAATAAATTGAATGGTTGAATTCATCAAATGGTGAGGCACGCACACTAATATTCAGTGGTTCTCGACTCGAAAGACAGATTATGTAGGGTTAATTCCATTAATAGAACATGCAAACTTTACATTCACAGGACAAATCGTAGGAAGGGAAATGGTTAAGAAGAAGAAGAAGAATTAACCTAAACGTAATCGATATAAACAATAGAAAATACGATGAGTTTCCACACACATCCTAATATCTTGAAAATGGCATCACAAATCTAAAACATACAATGACACTGAATTTCCGTCCAGAACCCAGAAAATCATTTCTAGATGCTAATTGAAAAACTTACAGGAAAAAGGCAGAGGCTGTGGATAGGTGTGTTTATGGCACTGCCACTAACCATCTGCATGCGTTTGCCAAAAACCAGTATTCCCATTCAATCTCACCATTTTTTGTGTTACTCGATTCCAATAAATAACATTTACCAAACAAATCCTTATGCAAACAAATCATTTCCTTTTTTGACGTAAAATTAGATCCGATTGAGAGAGAAGATTCATCCGAAAGTTACACGCCTAAAAAGAGATAAAAAAACATTAATCTTACATTATAAAGGAAAAAAAAATGTTTTAAAGAGAGTAATGAACCTGTGACAATTAATATCGAAACGGTCATCTGATTGTCTGATTTTACATCTAACATCTATAAAAAGTGGGTACAATGAACAATTATAACAAGAGACCAGTCACACAAACTTGTAAAAATATAATAAATATTTGTATGATCCAATATAGATATCAATAGTTAAAAACATAAGCTTATAAACACAATAACAGTAATCTTCTGTTAACATTGTTTTCATCCCTTCCCCACTGGTCCTACTTCACTAATTCTAATACAAAGAATTATTAGTCTTAGAAACTTTCATCGAACACCTTGAACTTTCCAACATTCCATCCAAAAGACAAAGTGAATCCAAACCAACCAAAGAATCTTTCACATTTGAACATGTCCGTTGTTGCTGGTTGACAATTCAGTACTCTTCCAGGCACAGACCCTGAACCTGAAGAGGACATGTCCTAATTTCCACAACAAATTAGTGCTGGAACAAGATTCTACTTCGTTTTATGTGGTATTTTAATGTTAATTATTTCATTACAATTGATTCTTTTCAATCAAGCATATCTTAATGGATAAGAATATGAACATTTGATAGTTATTAGGAAGAATTAATTATTGTACTTACACAGATGCTTAAATTAAGAGTAAAATATATTGATGGTACGAGGACGTAATAAATTTGTTCATTCTTTTATATTTATTTTTATTTCTTAGAATTTGGTTTAAGTTTTTTTTTATTTTATATTTATTTTTATTTCTTAGAATTTGGTTTAAGTTTTTTTTATTTTAATTTTGTTGTAAAGCGAATTGGTGATTTTGTATTTTGATGGTTTTTTTGGATAAAATAAAAATAAATATTTATCCAAAAAAAGATTAAAATATATTTAAAGGAATTTAATTATAGTTTTTGGAAAAATATATTATAATTCTCGTAAAAGTAATGATTTAATCTTAATTATAAATTTAAAAACAAATATACCAGTTAAAATATTGTTATAAAAAATTATTTTATCATTAAAACTGAAACAATGACTTGATATAATAATATTAGTCTTTAAAACTTATGTATTCTTAATTTAAAATAATTTAATAAATTTAATTTTTATATTTAAAATTTTCGTAACTGTCATATCTTAACACCAACTGCATTTTTTAGCTTCAAAAAGAATGATCGATTCGGCATTGAAATAAATTGTAGGTCCAGAACCAAAACTACAAGAAAATAACAAAGCAAACAAGGCAATTTTAAAAATAAAAAATAAAATAAAATACTGTAATAAAGTACAGGATCTGTTGAATCCAATCTCCACCGCAAAATCAAACTTTTGTAACCCATACCACTCCAACCTCAACACGTCGCAGAGTGGATCGTAATTTGACGATTTTACCCAACTCACCTCCGGATATTCACTACTTGACCCTTCCTCGCAACTCACACTTGATTCAGTAGCGTAACTCCTTACCGTCGCCCAACCATCCGATTCCCAGATCACCCCTCCTTCCTCGGCGAATTTACCGATTCTATCCCTCGCCGACGATTCAAAATTCTCCGTGTTTTCGTTGAAATTCGAAGTGGCGAAATCGAGCACGCACCGCGGAGATGATTCGGTTATCATTTTGGGCGGTGAAGCCGATGCTACGAATGGATGTTGCAGCAGCTGATCGCAGCTCCACCTTTGATTCGGGTCCCTTCTCAAACACTTGTCAACGAAATCCTTGCCGAGTCCGGATAGCTGTGTCGGTAACTCGGGGAATTCATCCGAGTTAGCAATTCCACATAGCGAGTCGAAACCGTGATCTTCCCAAACTGGCTTCCCTGTGATCATCTCGATGACGGTACATCCCAAGGACCAAACATCACTCTCCGGCAGTTGACACTCGCCGCGGATCACCTCCGGAGCCATCCATAGAGGGCTTCCATGTGGCGTGATCAGACGCCTAGGAATGTCTCCCGCGCTTTTCTTTTCAATCGCAATCGCCGAACCGAAATCCGCGAGCTTAACGGAATTGGAATCCAAGTCCAGCAAAACATTTCTCCCCTTCACATCACAGTGCACAATGCCTTCACCATGCACGTACTTCAAAGCCGAAACCAAGCAACGCGTGTGCCACCGCAGGATCCCTTCGTCCACGTCAGCCAACCGGCGCTTAAAATTCGCCACGTCAGAAACGGTACCGCCCGACAGGTACTCCAAATGAAGATTCCGATTAGAATTCTCCGGAGTGACATCATCTCCGAGATACCTAACCACGTAAGGAGATGAGAGAGAACGAAGGATCCTAATTTCGTTCTCTAAAGACTCCAACTGGTTGGGAAGAGACGTTGCTAAATCGACGGACTTGACAGCGAAAACACCACCATTGGTTTCATTGATCGCCAAACTTACGGTACCAAAGGAACCTCTGCCTATAAACTTTTCTCTTCTCCATGAAGTTTTCTGCGTATTACTCTGTTTCTCCATCTCTGTTTTCTTTTTTTTCTTGATCTTTGGTGTATATATCTTTTGATGGCCCGACCGTGGGTATTTATAATTACCTAACAAGCTGAAGATGTGGCCTGTGGGAGATTGAATAACTGAACATATTGTCACGGGGCTAGGGTTCTACTAGCGGAACCGTGCGGCCTTAGTCGCGAATCTCTTTGATGGTGCGGCTAAGTCAGCCTAAAAATCCAAGAGAAATGCTTGGATAAGCACAGCGGAAATAAAAGCAAGGCAAAAGAAAGATGAGAGAAAGTGTTGCTTTCTATTACTCAAGAGAAAAGTGAAGAATGAAGTGAGTTACAAATGAAAATGAAGCCACTATTTATAGGATGGCTAGCTATGATCTAACGGTTACAAAAGAAGTAAATCGATGGCTAAGATTAATCTAAGACAAATAATAAAGGAAGGAAAATCATGGTTGGTGAGCTTTCCTTCAATGCATGGATGAATGATGATTGTTTCCATAAGTGTTGGGAGACACTTTCCTTGAATCAGGGGATTTGGTTGGTGGCTCCTTCTTTCCTTGTGTAATCCGGTCAAATGTGCATTCTCCAAGTGGATTGGCTGGATGGGCTTGAGAAAGGCCCAAGACTTCGGACAGAAACACTTGGGCAGCTCGCAAGGTATCGGGCTCGGTCTGGGTGGCAAGGCCCTCGGACCCCAGATGCTGCTGGAAGATGCGAGCAATGGGTTCGCCCCTCGGTGGGATGGTGTGGGCGCGGATCTCGCCCCTTGGTTGCGCATGACTAGTGCTGCTATCGGCCCGCACGGGTGGACGAGTGATGCGGGTGTTGTGCTCGGCTCCTTGGTGTGCACGTCGGGTGCTGTCCTCGGCTCCTTGGTGTGCACGTCGGGTGCTGACTTCCGCCCCATGGTGTTGGGCAGAAACTATGGTGTCCGTCTTGGCCCCTAGTGGTGCGGCCTCCTCGGTCATGTTGGCCCCTTGGTGTGCGGCCTCCTCGATCATGTGGTGGCGGGGTGTGACATTCTCCCGCACTGAATTGAGCGACGCCCTCGTCGCTCGGCTTTGATGGAACTCGGCTATCTTGTCGCTGAATTGCCATAAGTCCTCAGCAAGTTCCCAACTACCTTCGGTTTCGGGAAGTCCCTTCCAAAGCACAAAGTATTCGTGCCTTGGTCTATGTCCGGGTCGTCGGATAACTCGGTCCGCCAAGATGTCTTGCGCCTCCTTCTCGTAGGAGACCCTGACTCCAACTGGTGCTCGGCTGGATATACTCCTCTCCGGGTCATCAGCATCCTCATGGAAGGGCTTTAGCATGCTGATGTGGAAAACTGGGTGGGCTCGAAGCTTTGCCGGTAACTCCAACTTGTAGGCCACCTTGCCTACTCGTTTGACCACCTTGTATGGTCCCTCGTATCTTCTCACGAGCGCTCTGTGAACAGAAGAATTGCGAAGTGTTAGATTCAATTTAGCAAGGACTAAGTCCCCTACCTGAAATTCCATGTCCCTGCGCTTTTGATCCACCCACTTCTTGTTCCTCTTCTGAGCCTTGTGCAAGCAAGCTTCGGCTAAGTCTCGTTGTTCTTGCCAGGCCTTTGTGAAATTAAAGGCTGCGGGATTTGGACCTTCATACTTGGTCGCAATCGCATCGGGAGTGTGCGGTTGTTGCCCATTTACTATCTCAAATGGACTCATATTGGTTGCCTCGCTTCGTTGCAAGTTGTACGAAAACTGGGCCACATCCAATAGCTTTGGCCAGTCCCTTTGCGTAGCACTTACATAGTGCCTTAGATAAATCTCGAGTAACGCATTGATCCTCTCCGTTTGCCCGTCCGTTTGCGGATGAAAGGCTGTTGAAAAGTTTAAGTTGGATCCCATCAACTTAAACAACTCGGTCCAAAATCTGCCGGTGAAGCGAGTGTCCCTATCGCTCACGATAGTCTTCGGAATTCCCCAATACTTTACCACGTGTTTGAGGAATAAACGGGCTGCCTCCTCGGCTGGACAAACCTTGGTTGCTGGAATAAAGGTTGCATACTTAGAGAACCTGTCAACCACAACCATAATACTCGAAAAATCGTTAACGTTAGGTAAACCAATTATAAAGTCAAGAGAAATACTCTCCCATGGTTTCTCTGGAACTGGAAGCGGCTGAAGTAAGCCCATTGGCTTCTTTGCTTCCACCTTGTCTTGTTGGCACACTAGACAAGTTTTGACATAGGCCTCCACATCGTTTCCCATGTGCGGCCAATAGTACCTCTCGGCTAGCAAGGCTAAGGTGCGATGCACGCCTGGATGACCCGCCCATCTCGAATCATGGCACTCCTTCAAGAGTTGCTTTCGTAGGTTGTTGAAGTGAGGGATATAGAGGCGGTTTCCCCTTGTGTAAAGTAAGCGCTCTTCGATCCAGAATCGTCGAGACTTACCCTCCTTTGCATACTCGATAAGGTTCTTTGCACTTGGATCGTGGGAAAGCCCCTCCTTGATGCTCTCGATCAAGGCCCCCTCGGGTTCGCTAATTGCGGCAAATGTAGACCTCCGGCTTAGTGCGTCGGCTACGGTATTCACTTTACCTGGCTTATGCTCCATGGTAAAGTCGAACTCGGCTAAAAAGTCTTGCCACCTAGCCTGCTTAGGAGACAATTTCTTTTGGGTTAAGAAAAAGCTAATAGCACTATTATCGGTATAGACAACAAACCTTGAACCCAAAACATAATGTCTCCAAGTACGCAAACAATGGATCACGGCGGTCATCTCCTTCTCTTGGACGGTGTAATGCCTCTCAGTCTCGTTTAGCTTTCTACTCTCGAAAGCCAATGGATGCCCCTCTTGCATGAGCACCCCACCGATCGCAAAGTCTGATGCATCGGTGTAGATCTCGAACGCCTTAGTGTGGACGGGAAGAGCCAACACTGGTTCACTTACCATGGCTTGTTTCAGCTCCTCGAATGCCTTTTGACAACTCAAACTCCAATTCCACTCGTTGTTCTTTTTGAGCAGCTCGGTCAGTGGAGTGGCGATGTTGGAGTAACCCTTGACAAACTTACGGTAGTAGTTCGCTAGGCCAAGGAATGAGCGAAGCTCGGTTATCTTGGTCGGAGGATCCCACTCGTTGATAGCACGGATCTTACTTTGGTCCATTCGGATTTTTCCTTCTCCGATTGTATGCCCCAAGAAAGGAATTTCCCGTTGGGCAAAAGCACACTTCTCCTTCTTGATGTAAAGCTCGTTTTCGCGAAGAACCTGTAAAACCTTTCTCAAGTGCCTTATATGCTCCTCAAGAGTATTGCTATAGATGACTATGTCATCGAGATAGACAGCTACAAAACGATCAAGGAAAGGATGTAATACCTTGTTCATTAACGTGCAAAATGTGGCGGGAGCGTTGATAAGGCCGAATGGCATGACAAGGAACTCGAAAGACCCATACCTTGTCACACAAGCGGTTTTGGGCTCATCTCCTTCGGCAATCCGCACTTGGTAGTATCCCGAGCGAAGATCTAGCTTGGTGAACCATCTCGCGCTCCCAAGCTGGTCGAACAAGTCCGCGATCAAAGGAATCGGGTACTTGTTTTTGATGGTGAGCTTGTTTAAAGCCCGGTAGTCGATGCACATTCGTAGACTACCGTCGTGCTTCCTCTGAAACAGCACGGGTGCACCAAATGGTGCCTTGGATGGTCGAATATAGCCCGCATCCAAGAGCTCTTTAAGTTGCCTTTGTAACTCCTCAAGTTCTGGTGGTGCCATCCGATATGGGGCCCTTGCTGGTGGTTCCGCATTCGGATACAACTCGATCTTGTGATCCACCTCTCGCTTTGGTGGTAGCACCTTCGGTAACTCGGAAGGCATGGTATCCTTGAACTCTTCAAGGACTCGTCCCACGGTATCGGGGATCTCCATGGTCTTCATGGGTTCATCCTCCTTGAGCACTGCAAGGTAGGATGCCTCATCCTTGCGCACACCTTTGTTGAATTGGATTGCGGATAACACCTTGGCTTGCACACCTGCCTCTCGACTCACCGGGACAACACATTGATGTTGGCGGTCGAGGATACACAAACAATCGGCAAAAGGCAAGAGAAGTGCATTAATCCGATCCAAAAAAGATAATCCAATAACCAAATCATAATCGTCTAAGGGAATTACCTTGATGGACTCTTTACCCGTCCAACTCCCAAGTTGAAGCTCTACTCGTTTTGCCACTCCGGCAATGGGCTCCTCCTTGGAGTTGACTGTCTTGATCCATCCACTTGCCTTCTCCACTTGAAGGCCAAGCTTCTTGGCAGCTCCCTCGGACATGAACAACTCGGATGCTCCGGTGTCCACTAGTGCGCTCAATTGCTTCCCCGCAATTGTTACTTCAACGTACATAAGGCCCTTGTTCCTGCGAGTAGACTTAGTTTGAAGAGAACTAATTATGGAACTAAGTTGGACCCTTACCTCGGATGACTCCTCATCCGTTTTGATGGCCGAAAGACTGGCCTTCTTTGGGCAATCCTTGATGAAGTGAGGCTCATCACAATGGAAGCACTTAACTGGACCCTTGTTTCTCTCCCACGAACGAACAAACTTGTTTGGCCTGTTGTTCGAATGCCTCCAATGTTCACTCGATGGCTTGTCTGAACCACTTTTGGGCTGCTTATCTCGATCCCAACCATTACCTTTTGGTTTTGGTTTTGGCTTGGAAGACTCGCCCCTCTTCTCGAATTTGGCTATGGCTTCGGCCTCGTCCAAAGCCCTGGAAAGATCAGTGATACCGCGTCTTTCCAACTCTAAATTGGCCCATCGTTGGAGCATGTCCATGAAGATTGAAAAACCTTCATCTTCTCCCAAGTTCGGGATTTGAAGTTTCACCTCTGTGAACTTCTTTACGTACTCTTGAATAGTACCATCATGCTTGAGTTGTCGAAGCTTTGTCCGCAACTCCCTTTGTGCATTTTTGGGATAGAAGGCCTCCTTGACTTCTGCTTGGAGTTCTTCCCATGTCTCAACAGGAGCGTCTTTGCTCTTCTCTTCTGTACACCTGCGTCTCCACCATAGAAGGGCAGTGTCAGTAAAATAAGCGGATGCAGTATTTACCTTTGTGGACTCTTCCACAATGTTCATGCGGCGAAAATACTGATCCATGCTCCAGATGAAATTCTCTACATCTTGAGCATCTCTCGTTCCCTTAAACACCTTCGGCTTAGGGACATCGGCTAACACCTTGGTTGGGCTAGCCATCACACCATTCGACATGGCACTCTTATACGCGAACAAATCTGACTTCATCACTTCCACGATCTTCTTGAGATCATTCAGTTCGGACTTAAGTGATGCGTTCTGCAACTCCAAGTTCTCCATTGTATCATCGATGAGGCTTTGGAATTCTTCCTTAAGACCGTCCCCCTTGTTCTCCAACTCATTTAGTCGATCATCTACCACATCGAGTCGCTCGTTGACTCCCTCGTGGAATTCTCCAAGCGGGTGACTTTGTCTTGCAAAGAAGAAATTGCATCTCTCGAACTGGCCCTCTTGGCTTTGTCCGAACGAGTCTCGACAGTTTTTGTTGCAACTTCACCTGGGTTCGTCATCTTTTGATCGGATCCTTGCTGGAAAACTTGGCTCTGATACCACTTGTCACGGGGCTAGGGTTCTACTAGCGGAACCGTGCGGCCTTAGTCGCGAATCTCTTTGATGGTGCGGCTAAGTCAGCCTAAAAATCCAAGAGAAATGCTTGGATAAGCACAGCGGAAATAAAAGCAAGGCAAAAGAAAGATGAGAGAAAGTGTTGCTTTCTATTACTCAAGAGAAAAGTGAAGAATGAAGTGAGTTACAAATGAAAATGAAGCCACTATTTATAGGATGGCTAGCTATGATCTAACGGTTACAAAAGAAGTAAATCGATGGCTAAGATTAATCTAAGACAAATAATAAAGGAAGGAAAATCATGGTTGGTGAGCTTTCCTTCAATGCATGGATGAATGATGATTGTTTCCATAAGTGCTGGGAGACACTTTCCTTGAATCAGGGGATTTGGTTGGTGGCTCCTTCTTTCCTTGTGTAATCCGGTCAAATGTGCATTCTCCAAGTGGATTGGCTGGATGGGCTTGAGAAAGGCCCAAGACTTCGGACAGAAACACTTGGGCAGCTCGCAAGGTATCGGGCTCGGTCTGGGTGGCAAGGCCCTCGGACCCCAGATGCTGCTGGAAGATGCGAGCAATGGGTTCGCCCCTCGGTGGGATGGTGTGGGCGCGGATCTCGCCCCTTGGTTGCGCATGACTAGTGCTGCTATCGGCCCGCACGGGTGGACGAGTGATGCGGGTGTTGTGCTCGGCTCCTTGGTGTGCATGTCGGGTGCTGTCCTCGGCTCCTTGGTGTGCACGTCGGGTGCTGACTTCCGCCCCATGGTGTTGGGCAGAAACTATGGTGTCCGTCTTGGCCCCTAGTGGTGCGGCCTCCTCGGTCATGTTGGCCCCTTGGTGTGCGGCCTCCTCGATCATGTGGTGGCGGGGTGTGACAATATGCTGGTGCCAAATTGAAGTTGGGTGGTCGAGTATTTAGCAGGGGTCGCATGAAAAATTATTAGATGAATTATATTTATTATGTTATTTATGATTCATTTAATAATTTTTATTATTTAAATAAATTTTGTTTTTTTATTGTTATTGAAAATATATAATTATTTAAAATTAACATTAAGATGGATGAATTTTATTAACTGTACTATAAATAATACAGTGAATAAAGCTTATCTAATAATTTTAGTGATGTTTCAATTCAAACCTAATGATCCGATTACGTGGCAGGAATTGTTTGGTACACGTTGCACCAATGAAGAACAAAGAAAGCTTACGATGCTTGTCTTTGTCGGGTTTTTTTTCATTTAATTAAATGAAATCTTATTCATGTTAAACAACAGGTTAGTTAGTTGATTAATTAGGGGTCAAGCGGAATGAGATAAGATTAATGAATAGAGTTAATGGTTTTGTACTGATCTTTGCGTACACTCAAAAATGTGGGTACACGTTGTTTTACAACTTTGGGATTTGGATGGGGTTTTACTTTTTCCCTTTCAAAACTATAGCTTGATCGTAGATGATAGTTTAATCTCGAATTTTATTAATTATTTTATCTCAATTTTATGAATTTAATTTTGATTTTGATTTTATTAAAAAATGTTTTAAAATTTATAATCTATCAAAAAATATTATCACATCTTTCCTATTAATCTCTTTTATCAATCATTGGATAGAGCTCGTTTCGAGTAAAAATCATGTCTTTTTTGAAAAAAAATAAAAAATGATTTTTAACCCTAATCATTATTTTTATATCTTAAACGCTAAAATATACATCATATCCTTAATTTCCTAAACCCTAACTATAACCGCTAACTTTGAACCTTAAACATTAAACCTGTAATTTTTAAAAGAAGTATGAAAGAAGGTAAGAGAAAGAGGTCGATGATTTTCACCCACCCGTTTCTTAGTATGATTCTTCTCTCCTGTCAATAAAAAAATTTACCGTTTGAATTTTTAAGAAAAAAATTTATTTATCAATAAATAAACATCGTTAAAAAATTAGTGAATGAATGATCAAAATATCTAATGTTTAAATTTCAATAACTAAAATAAATTATATAATAAAATATAATGATAATTTACGTATTTTTTTTAATTTTAAGACAAGATTGAAGCTTATAAAAAAGACAAAGCATGCCTCGACCAATGTCCGCTTTCCGTGTAAAAAGTCGTCTTAGGCAACATTCCACTCTTACCTTAACCTGTCTTAAGTCTTACCAGGATCGTGGCTTGGATAAGCTAGAACAATTTACTTACCTAAAGGGAAAGGAAAGCCAAAAAGAGAGAGATTGATGTCCACTTAAACTGAAAATGGAGGAAAAAGAAAACAAAGGGATGGGTTTGATCGATTTAAAGTGTGTGTTTTAAAAGTTAATTGTCGGGTAAGAATCAAAATTTAAGATTAAAAAACAAGATATAAATATTTAACAATAAAACATATTTTAAAAATAGATAAATAATAAAATAAAGATAATTATCTCTTTCTCCCCTCCTTACTTCCGTCATTGACTAGTTAAGTGGAAAATAGTAGTAGGTGATGAGTCTTTTCAAGTGAGGTTGTTTGGATGATGTCGTGAAACCTCCTTTTCTTTCAATGAACCCCAGGCCAAGGCCAAGAGGTAAACCTCTTTTCTACCGCTTGAGGTATAAATCAACATGGTTCATGTCTATCGCATTATTGTTTGCGCACCTCATGATATTCTTTGGAAATTTTGTGTAGAGGATCATCTTTATCTGGGTGTTTAAAAGTTCGATTAATTTTAAATTAGATTAATTAACGATTAATATTTTTAAAATTTTGATTATCAGTTAATTCGGTTTGAAATCGATTACTTAACTGAATTAACTGAAATTTTTATATATTATATATTATATATTTTTATATTTTTACTTTTAGTTATTAAATTTTTAAAAATTATAATAAAGTCATTAAACTTTATAAAATTAGTACAAATGATAATTAAATTTATTAAAATATAAAAAATAATTATTAAATTTTTTAATATTTTTCAATAATTTATAATGTATGATGAATCAGTGTAATAATTCAATAAGTCTAATTTTTTTTTGAATTTTTAAAAGTTCAATAGCTAAAAATAATTTTAACATAGTTTAGTGATCATTCATGTAATTTACCCAATTTATTTTTAGAAAGTTCGGTTAAGGGAATTTACGAATCGGACTAAACAAACTTTTTTGCTTCGGTTAAAATTTTTCGACAAATTTTGGTTTGTTTAACGGCTAATACGAAAAAAATTTAATTTATAAAAATTTAAAAATTTAATTCGACGAGTTAATCGAACCAATCGTTTGAACACCCCTCGTCTTTACTACACTCGGGCAATGCCAGGAATTTGTTGTTTCGTGGACAAATATCCGTCCAAGTGGGTTGGAAAGGCATGAAAACAGTTGGTTTTGTTGCTCGTAAACCAACAAGACAAAGAAGCAACCACAGTAACCGGCTGGTCGACACTCTCCCATGCACTGCATCAACAGTTCACTCTCTTTCAGTTCCTGCTGTTCACAACCACAACACCTCCCTCCCCAACCTAATTCGATGCTCCTTATAATTGTTTAATTTTTTAATATTTATTATTTGAATATATTTTTTAAAATATTTATTATTAAGAGTCAAGTATTAAAAGTTATTTATTTAAATGTTTTTTATTAAGATTTATTTTTGATATATCTTTTTAATAATTTTTTTTAGGTTTACACTTAAAAATTTTCAATATTTGTCATTTTTATTTTTTAATACTTGTTATTCGGGTCTAATTTTTTTCTAATACTTGCTATTAGAAATCTATTCTTAAATGTTTTTTTATTTAGCTATAACAATCACTGTGCTGACAGTACTGGTGCTCGAACCCATGACCTTCAGAAACAGCAACTGTTTCTTTAACCGATGAGGCTAAATAGGTCATGTTTAAATGTGTTTTTAATATTCATTATTAGGTACATACAATTAAAATTTAATATTTTTATGTACTTATTATTAAAAGGGGTCTACTCTTAAAATTTATTTTCCAATACTTGTTATTAAATGACGTGGACAGTTTATATTGATTGGTCTCATAAATAACGTGGTGAGATTGATTCATGATATAATTTATCGTAAAGAAGACAGGTGTGTTTGACCCCGTCAAAATCGTTAACCATTCACAACCCGAGTTGACTCACCTACTCATGTTCAATTCCATTGTTTAGGTCAACTATGACATCACTTTCAACCAATTCATGCTTAAATATCTTCCATTTGGGTGGTTCAAAATACACAAACTTTGAATATCTCACCAACATTGCACTAAAATGCTCACAAAACACAAGACAACAAAAACATCCTTACAAATACCAGATAATTGGGGAAATTTTTTTATTCAGCCAATAGTGATTATAATAATAGATATTTTAAAATATACTTTCAATTATTTTGTTGGAATTATTGGTATTCGAACTCGTAACCTCTAGGAATAACAACCATTTCTTTAACCATTGAGGTTAAAGGACTCGTGCAAAACAAGTGTTTTCTATTCAATTTCGTAAAAAAACTACACTTTATTATTATTATTTTTTCATTCGATAGTCGTTTTTTTTACTCGATTTATACTTAAATTTAACCCAAAAATATAAAGTTATTTCCCATTGTCAGAAATGACCTAGCGGAAGCAAAACATGATAGAGATTAAGGGTGAGCAAAACTCGACTCGAAAAATCTGAATAACTCAACTCGATTTGAGGCGAAAATATTTGATTGATTTTGACTCGACTCGAAATTTCAGACTCGACTTGACTTGAAAAAATTTCAAATAAAGTTCAAGTTGTAAAATGAAAATTCGAATAACTCAAAATTTTTAATAATTAAAGGATTAATTTTTAAGTTTAAGATGAATCTACCATTTTTTATGATGTATATACATTGATATATAAAAATATAAAGAAATATTGCTACATATGAAAAAATATTTTTATACATATCTTATATGATTAGAGAAAATCGTTTAAATTTGAATCATATCATATTATAACATGATAAATAATTACAATTAAATATTTATAGGAACTCGAAAACTCAACTCAATTTGTCTCGAGTCAAATTTCTTAAACTCGACTCAAACCGAAAAAGTTCAAATAAAGTTTGAGTCATAAAATATGACTCGTCAATACTAATAACTCAAAATTTTTTAACTCGACTCGATCGAATACTCGCCCCTAATAGAGATAAGATATCGACCGAATTAAGACCCAAATTAATCTACAATACAGATATCTGAAATAACTCGAGTTAAAATAATCAAATTTGAAACAGCTGATACAAACCCAAAATGGTAAGAAAAAGTCTTGTGAATTCAGTTTTCAGAATATGGCATCATTGAATTAAATAATTTGATAGTTATTTGTACAAAGAATGGTTAATAAAAGGACTAAACTCTACTGTCAATCCCAAGAGTTGTATTAAGACTAGCAAATATAGTGTCCCAACTGGATCAGCATCACACTAACATCATCGGACGAGCCCCGGGACACAGAAAGGTCGACGAGTTTCTTACAAGCAAACAATGGATTTGGTTTATCGATGCCGATACATGAAGGGCGAGCGATGTCGACTGCTTCTTGATTACTAACCTGGAAAAGCAGAAGGGAGAAAGAATACATTTAGATTCATATGAAAAATCAATCACTGTAAAGATTGTAAGTACTTTAGAAGGGAGTTAGAAAAGGCTTCATACCTTGTCCCATAAGCCATCAGAGGCTAATATTAAGAACTCGCATTCAGGTTCGATACGAATGATCTTTGTCTCCGGCTCGGCGATCACCCACGGTTTAAGGTGATGGTCTCCGATCCCTCTGGTGACAGCCAGAGAACCATGAACTCTCCAAACACCACGGCATAAGTCCACATAACCACCCTGAAAGAACAAATTCACACCATGCATTATCAGTCACGGTTCTATCAGGTTTTGCTGGCAGTGGTTACTGATTTATTGTAAAAGGTCACGGTTTTGCTTACCAAATTCTGAATTCTGTTTCGTTCATCCTCCCTAAAGGGTCGGTGATCGGAGGTTAGAGATTCGGCAGCACCACCTCTGCTCAAAACAGCACGGCAATCACCGGCGTTAGATACAACAAGGTTTCCATTTCGGATCAAAGCTGTGACACAGCATGTACCACCAGCAGCGTCTTCCTTGAAAAAATCGGCATCAGTTTTTAAATAACCTTCTTTAACAGCTTCCTTTACAGTAGTTTCGAATTCTTCTTTAATTCTAAAAACTCCATCTAAAATGTTCTTCTCCAAATTCTTGGCTGCAAATTCTGAAGCTTTAGAGCCTCCATGGCCATCAAAAACACCAAAAAATGCCTGCAATTGTAATTGAAAAACTCAATCTAAATCAAATTCAGATTTTGGTACCAAATCATCCATTTCAGTTCAAAAAGCAGATCGAGTTGTTTTACAACTGCCTTTTTCATTACTTCGACATTTCCTTGTCCTACGATTCTTAGAAAAAAATGGTATAAACTGTAAAAATTACCTGTTTGGAATCTCCTTGGAGTTTGACAGAAGCTGAGAATCTATCTTCCATTGCTTCTCTCCTCCCTCTTTTACAATAAACCGAATATCCATCTCCCTCGCCCTCCAACTCTCTCCCGACTTCACACGGCGTCGCCGGAATCCCCAAACACATACCTGGCGTCGCAACCGGTATTTCCAGCCTCGCCGGTCTCTTCCTCTTCAAGATCGTCGACACCGATCCCGGACCGAGAGAATCGGTCAAATCGGAACCCGAGGAAGGCGACGGAGTTGACAAAGCAACAGCAGAAGAAGATGACAGCAAAGATAAAGGCGGCGGTTTTTGAATCCGGAGCCTAAAAGGAGAAGAAGGAGAAGAAGCAGACGGAGAAGCAGGAGAAGACGAAGGTTTTAGGTGAGTCAACGTCAAATTCCGAGGTTCAGCTGAGGGAGAGAGGATCGACGTTTTGTTACAGAAGAGAGACGACGACGGAGAAAACACCGGCGAGTTAGATACGGCAACGGAACACGACATCGTTTCGATTTGTAAATTATTTCCTTTATTTCTTTTGCAACGTTCGAATTTGAGATTTGTTTCTTTCCGTTGATTATATACAGGGAAGTTGAATTCAACGGAAACTTTTGCTTAGCGTGTTATTGGCAACGGAACACGACATCGTTTTGTTTCGTGAATTATTTCCTCTAAAATTGAGTTATTTATTTATATTATATCAAGGGCATAAAAGTAATTAGACAAAGTAATAAAATAGAATAGAAAATGAAAATAACAATAGGTCAACACGCAATACGGATTAGGGATTAAGAGTGTTTAAGGAGTGTGGGTTATGTGTTTCACACTTTGAGTTGGACTCATCACTCAATGTTTAAGTTTATATTTTGATTTAATTAAGTTTTTAAATATTTAATTTCGTTTAATTAAATATTTTTTAAATTAACTACAGTGATTATTGTAGTATCTATTTTAATGAATACTCTCGATCATTGACATTGTTTGCTCGATAATTATACTGGCATTACTGATACTCGAACCCGTGAGCTTTAAGAACAATAACCGTTTATTTAACCACTAAAGCTAGATGACTCGTGTTTTAATTAGATATCTAAGTTTGATCTATTGATTTGAATTGATACTCGAATTATTTTTTTATTAATTTCTATAATTGAATTTTTTATTTTATTTTATAAAATTATTTATAGATTTACCCGTAACACCCCATGAAATGTTGATTTAATCAATGATACTCGTTTAATTATCTGTTTTTCTACAATTGAAGAACCACGTGGGTCCTAATTCAATTGTAACTCAGTCTCCCTGAAGTTTGCCGTAGCATAAACGCCGCATGGATTACCGTTGTGGGCGTTGTTTTGTCAAAATATGACAACGAAGTCAATAAATACAGCTTTATATATTGGGTAAACTACATAAATAGTCCTCTAACTATAATCTAATTCTTTTTGTGTCTCTTGAATATTAAAAATTATATATTAGTTACCTAACTTTAACAATAGTGAATCAATTTATAACTTCTCATAATCAATAGAAAATAAAAAAATAGAGAATAATGAGAACCGTTTATGTAATTTATCCTTTATATTATATAAAGGAAACTTCTTTTCTTGGACCGCTTCAATCTATATGTTCTTATCCCAAGTGTTTCAAATGGACCAACTTCTCATTCCATTATTGAAAAAAAAATTCTTTTAAATTTTATCAACGTGATAATATAATACTCAAAATGAAATAAATCATACGTAATATCATAGAAAAAAGATAAAAGAAACGAAGAGTAAAGAACATTTACTTTGTCGTTCCTAGAAATTTATATGGATATTAATGATGAGAAATTAATTTTTAAAATGTTGAAGATTAGACAATGGGTTAAAGTTATATATATTATCCGATTTTAAACCGTAAGAAGCTTAAATATCACATAAAGATATTAAAGCCGATATCTTTTGAACCTATTTTCAATTTTTTTTACTGTTTAAAATCGATAACTCTTGAATATGCCTTCCACATCACTGTTCAATTATCAATATTTATGTAAATTTTCCATCGTAATTTTTAGGATAGATATAAATATAAAAATGTAATAATATGAATGAAGATCAAAAATTACATATTTGAATCGTTAACGATTATTTCTTTAATCGGAAAAAGGTTACAATAATTACAGAATTCTACTTATAACAGTCAAAAGATTGGATTCTTACAATTAATTTGAAGATGGGGATGAAAGACTAAATACCATAATATGATTCTTTCTGGGTATACAGCATTTTATACCCGAAACATGGGAGAAAAGAGAATATTATTTGGGATAGCAAGCCTACTTCACTTATTAGTGCTGCTGCCCACAACGCAATGGAAAAGGCTGAAACTGAAGAAATAGTGTTCAGTACAGCATTTGTGTTGCTACTGCTGCCATGGATGTTGAGTTTATCGTGGGTATGATTCTTATTCAACAGTTGAACGGATCTTTGTCAACGGAAATTTCCAACAAAACCCAGATTTTGGTCAGCATAGACTCCTCCACTGCTTCTTCCCAAGGTTTGAGACTGATTTAACATTGCCATAGTGGCACTATAAGCATCACAGCGATTGTTGAAGAATTGCCATGTCCAAACCAAATCTGTAATTTGCAACAAATAATCATCTGATTAAATTAAAGGGGGTTTCAAGGAAAGGAGTCAGTTCTTCATTTTTAAAAATTTCCCAACATCTATAACTCAACCTCATAAATCAGTAGGTTCTACATCTATTATATAGTTTCTCCAATCAGATCGTCCTTCCTGTAAAGAAGGTAGAATTCAGTTGTTACCCCAGATTGAATTAGAAACGAAAAATTGTTGAATCTGAATCCCCATCGTCCAATTGCCTCAAGATAAAGGAACTGGATAGCAAGAAGAATAGCAAATTTAGGATCCTTTTTTACCAGATTCTATCATCATCTAACTTCAAATAGAAATCAATCAAAAGAAAATTGGAGTGTTTAACCAGAGAAGAACTCAGTCCCTTAGATGTTCATAAAAATCTGCGATCATATTCGCAAATCATTACAGGTCTGTTATAACTCATCACTGTTCTTCAATCAAAACAACACTCCCGAAAACCACATAATTAAATATGTAGTTGCCAAATTATAATCCCTAAAATAACAACAAATTTCAGGGAGAAAATAAGAAAATCAAGCAACACAATTAATTTCGCTTCAAGGGAACGAGTCATGTGGGAACGGATTGAATCCACACTGACCAGATAGCGAAGCTTCAAGAATTAGAAATGGAAAGCGAGAAAAGACATAAATCTGAATAAAAATGAAGAAACCCTAGGATTTGAATACGATGGAGATGGATAGGAAAAGCGGAGGGGTGATTTATATAGTGGAAGCAATAGAGAGATTTAACGGTTGAGATGAGTCTTTAACAGGATGGACGGCTTGTGTTCGCCTTGAGTTTAGCAAACCCTAATTGCTGCACTTACCCAAAACACTTTAATTATTGTTTTTGCTGCTGTTAGTTTACTTTAATTTGGGCCGTAAGCCCATCCATTCGTGAATGGGTCTTTAAATTTACGGGAGATAACAAAGCCCATAGTTGCGGCTCACACGCTTGATTACCACTAAACATTCTTACACGTGTGGCTCAAGCCAAGAAAGCCGGCTTGGTAACATCAGCTAAGCTAATCCTAGCTTCCTAATCCACACAGAGGAGGAGAAGATATTTATGATTGTGGGTCCCAAACCTAATCAGCAACCACTCAGATCCTAATACAATCCACTTGCTCAACTAACAAACGTCATCCACTTCAATACACAGCCAACTGTTTTATCACAATTCCGATGGGCACACTCTTCACGCGTTTCCACAGACCGTGCATTTCACTTGCCCCTCTCTCTCTCTCTCTTCCACCTCATTTTTAAATCGTAATAGTTAAAAATTATTTTATAATTTAAGAATTTATTTAATTACAATTATATTATTTATTTTGAGTTAAAAATATTATGATTACATATTTAAATATAATATATTTTGAATACATAATCAATCATTAGTTTAATTATATGAAATTGATTTTTATCTATCGATTTCCCTCATTTATATAAAACAAATTAATAATAATTTAAAATATTAAAATTATGTCAATTGATATTTTTTTTACCGTCAATTAAATATGTAGTATAATGATAAATAACCTAATTTTTTTTGTTAATTGATAATAGATTTTGAGTTGAATTTCGAACAATTCTTATATTTCCCTATAATATATATTAAAATTATTTTTTTTTCTTGAGAAAAATTATTATTTTTACTTATAACATTTAAATTTGTTAAAATAATTCCGAAACAAAAATTAGCGCGTCCGTGATACCAATGATTCTTGGCGCTTGAGATGGAAAACGTTAATTCCAACCTGAAATATTTCATTCCAAAAATAGCCTTAAGGGAACATCTAATTCTGCGTATAAACTCCAAAAGTTACGTACTTAAATGTAATTGCACAAGCCCTTTCCACTGCTCTTCCCTTTGTATGATCTATAAAACCACCAGAAAAAAGGTTTCCTCTTAACTCGGAGTACCCAACCCATCTCACTCAGCCGAGTCATCACGGTCAACTACTGATTCAAATCAAAAGCTTATCTGAGTTAGTATCATCCTAATATAAGATCAAGGATTTAAAGCGCGTAATTTCCGGGTATGTTATCAAGAAAAAATCGCAGATATAGAAGATGGTTTCTAATTATAGTTATTAATTACTCAATACACTAATATGCCTATTACCTGTTTGATTAATTGCCTCACATGCCACGCTCTTGCCTGTATCTGAGTCAGCTCGTTTCAAATTCACCCATATAAATTGCAATGTTTTCCCCCAATTTTTTTTATTCAAAGGAAACATTGGATTTTGGATCCTTTGTTTTTTTTCTTTCTCTTCTCCCTCTTAATTTGTGCATTTTTTGTTAATTTCTTGTGGGATTCAGGGTGAAAGAGAAATGGAAGGTGTACGTGAGACAAAGCTATGCACTACCGAAATGGAATCTGTTGAATTTGCAAACCAAAATGATTGTTTGATGGAGATTGGATTGGGGAATTATGGGTAATCTTTCATTTTCTTTGCTTCCCCCCAATTAATCTTCTGGTATTGCCTTGTTCATCAAGTTCTTGTGTTATTGGTTGTTTTCTGATATATATAACTGGTGGGGGCTTTTTTTTTATTGCCGCGTACGATTAGGTGCTCGCATTATAGAAGAAGATGTAAGATTAGAGCACCATGCTGCGATGAGATTTTTTATTGCAGACATTGCCATAATGAAGCTAAGGTATGGTTGGATTATATGTTCCTTTCTGTTTATTTTTGAAGTTTTTTGTTATTGGCTTTTTTCTGATCATGTTCTTTGTTTTCTGGAAAATCTATGAACAGAATTCCATGGAATCTAATCCTGTCCATCGACATGACATTCCACGCCATGAAGTTGTTAAGGTTTGTCTTCTTTTTTCTTTTGTTTTTGGTAGAATGTCTGTTTTCTGCTATTGACTGGAATAATTTGGATTCCAAGTATCATACTTTGTTCCATTGAAATGTCTTGTTACACTTATAGATAGCTGTAGGAAATTAATTAATGAGATAAATGTGGATCACTTTGCATTTTGATAATTGATCCTTAAATCTAACATTACTCTGCCTTTTTCTTTCCCCCTTTTGTTTTCATGCTTTTTGAGTGAAAATGCAAGTGGATAACTTCGAATATACAAAGAATGAAACAAAATTAAAAACTAAAATGGAAGTTTCTTGTTTATTTAAGAAATATCTTTGTTTGGTGACTTGTATTCTATCACCAATAAAGTAATCCTAAATTGATGAAAAAGCTCATAATTTATTTCCCTTTGTTTGCCAATTTCAGGTCATTTGCTCCCTGTGTGACACAGAACAAGATGTGAGTGATCCACCACCAAACATTGAGATTGAAACAATGTACTTTTTTATTGAAATCCAAAACTAAACAGTTATAATCTTTTCCTTTATCCTTTCAGGTCCAACAGTATTGCATCAATTGCGGAGTCTGTATGGGAAAGTACTTTTGTGCTAAATGCAAATTCTTCGACGATGATGTTAGTTCTCTTTTCCCCATTATTTGCTAACCCATAATAGGAATCTTGGCTTAAAAATGTGTAAATGATTGCTTATATGATGAACTGTTGCATTGTTCAGGTTTCCAAAAGCCAATACCACTGTGATGAATGTGGCATATGCAGGTAAACTTTCAAGTTTACTTTCAAACCTATAATCACCACCAAAACCATATTCTCGATCGGATCCACTATATATTTTGATGATTTCTTGCCACATCTCATAATCTCTGCTGTACCTGTTTTGCAGAACTGGCGGTGAGGAGAACTTCTTCCATTGCAGCAAATGTGGTAAGTTTTTGTAGATGATGTTTTGCTCAAAAGCAAATGAAATGCTCTCTTTCTTTTCTTCTTGCTTCTCCTAGCATTTATTCGGAATTGCTGCCACAGGATGTTGCTATTCAAAATTAATGAGGGAAGTACATCGTTGTGTTGAGAGAGCAATGCACCACAATTGCCCTGTTTGCTTCGAGGTAAACAAAAAAGCATAATTGCCACTTTCGTATCATATTAAGCAAATGTGGGGAGGAAAAGGTGTTTCTAAGTGAGATGGCATCTTCCATATTTTGCAGTATCTTTTCGACACAATGAAAGATGTAACAGTTTTACCTTGCGGACACACAATGCATTTGGCATGTTTGAGAGAGATGGAGCAACATTATAGGTAAGCAATGCTACTCTATTTTCCTAATTTTATGTCATCCTACTTTCCTTCCTAAGCAAGTTCTAAACTATTTCCCGATACCACAGGTATTCTTGTCCTGTCTGCTCAAAGTCTATTTGTGATATGTCGAAATTGTGGAGAAAGCTTGACAAGGAGGTACTTATAGAGCTTGTGGCATTGTTGTTCCTTTCCTACAAATGATAGCATGTGCTCATATATGTAACTCATTCCCTGATTCCTGACTTTGGCACCATACGTTTTAATGTAGATTGCCTCAACCCCAATGCCTGCAACATACCAAAATAAGATGGTATGGATTCTCTGCAACGATTGTGGGGCCACTTCAAATGTACAGTTCCATATTGTGGCACATAAATGCCCAAACTGCGAGTCGTACAACACGAGACAGACACGTGGAGGCCCCGTTGCTGCTGCTTCGTGCTCGACAGGAATGTCTGAGATGGTGAGATGATCACATGGTTTGAACAGTGTTAGATTTGGACAGAAATGATTTTTATTTCCATTAACATTCATGCCACAATAGGTAGTGGCACCCAAAAACGGATTGAGAAGTCTTTGTCTCTCAGTAACATCAGTCTTTGCAAATGCATTGTGAATACAGTGATAATACAGGCAGGAGAAAAGCTTGCATGTATTTGAATTCAAATGTTGTTGTCAAGTCTAGTTATTAACCTTAGTTTCTTTTCATTCTTCCATGGTTGGACATGAATATAAATAAACCAACATAATATATATACACATTTCATACATGTGTGGAAGATATTTACAGGAATGATCATATTACTATTAGATATTTAAAGGTTGCTTGCTCTACTCTTCTTGTCGGGGTTTCACATTTAGCTTGTTAGTTGGTTGTTTTTTTATGCCTAAAAAACCCATTCAATTGATTTACAGAATGAACTCGACCAATTTGGCATACAAACCCACCAACATACTCAATCATATCAGTCTGGTTCTGGGATTTCCTTTTTCTCCTGCAAACAAACGTGTAGCGTTTTGAGTATGTTGGTAATTATTTTTAAGACCTTATTTGAATATTACCAGTCGGGTAATTATTTTTAGAGGAAAAAAAAAAACTCAATTTTTAAGATTCAAATGGTCCCCTCAATCCTTGCATTGACAATTGTTGCATCATCTGGGTCCATCAATCTGCTAAATCCAAATTCTACAATAAAAAGGCAATTTTTAACTTTTACCCTGAAGAAAAACATCAACAGGCATGAAGGTTGAAGCTAGAAAGTAGAGCCATCACACTCAACAAGGCTGTGGGGAAGTTTGGGTTTTCAAATCCACTTTTTCCTTTCACCTTTCAGTCAAAAAGACAAACAGACAAACAAAAAAAGGGTCTTATTCTCAGGGTCAACCTGGGAGTGAACCCCTCAAACTTCCCCATAGCCAGGCCTCAACAACAACAATAATAATTAATAACAGCATCCTAGGAACCCAACCTTATGCACATTGAAGACCAATATTTCCTTTGAATGTGGCTAAACAAAAATATACAGAGACAAATTGTGTGTAATCACTGCAATTTTTGTATCTTTTGAAAGCAAGTAAGCAACGAGCCGTTTCTTGGGGTAAAAGTAAAATAAAGAATGCAGAAGGCATGATGAATTAATGATACTGCAACTGTAGTTACATAATGGTGGAATCTAATATGAGAAAGCTGAACAGAAAATTCATTCCTTCCATCAGGAGCCATATCTACCTTTCTCTTTCTTTTTTGCAGCTTTCTAGATATACAGAATCATTGCATTTGACCCCTCCAACATTATCTAACATAGCATCGTTTGAAATTCAAATCCAACATTGAATTACATTGAATGAGATTTCTAAAAAAGGATCCAAGGCTTGATCTTTACCTTTAACATGCTGATACACTAAGAGCAACCAACAGCGGTATCACAAGGTGACTTGGATTGGATTATAACCCGAGCTCCTGAAGCAAGCCTGTTGAGGGAAATCATAAGTTCATCAACCAATATGAAACAAGAAACATCATAGTAAAGATATATTCAGATCTTCCATCTTGAAAGTTCTAATGGAGGAATTTAGACTTAACTTTCTTCGATTTTTATCACCTGCTCTTTTTCTCTGAAAGAATCCAACCTTTTTGATTGCTTTTGATTGACAATAGGCTCAGTGATTCTTCTACTGCTACCAGCGGATGTGCTACTCGATACCGAGTGTGGGTTGTCCGTTCCATCAGAGGAGTTTCTTGGTTTATCAGAAATAGGAGATCTCATAGACTCACTCCTTGGTTGCTTGCTTAGTGAAGCTTTGATAGAGAGGGGAATGCATTTTGTGTGTCCTGAATTTGTCTCTTCTATGTCTTCAGCTGATTCCAGCTCCTTACAAGTCCTATAATTAAACTTATTTTCATGGGTTTAGCATGAACTAAAAAAGAAATGTAGCTGAAGCTACATTACACATACGAAACAAAGCACGCTTCATTTTTTGAAGAAGCCTAAACCAATCGGTCTATGATCTTCTAACCACAGTTATTACCTCCACTAAGAAATGCCTTTTGACATCAACAAAGATGAAATTATTACCTAAAGTATTCATTACACTTTCAAATTCTAATTAATGATTACAGACATACGTGGAGGAGGATCTTTACATGTGAAGCATCCTAAATAGAACAAGAAGAAACTTGTAGCTACCGAAAATATCTCCACATGATTTAAGAACAAAAGAATAAAGTTTAATGCATGTGCTTTGCTACATTCATAGGCATTCAGACTCTCCAATATAAAAGGTCTAAATACCTGATCTGAAGCACTTAGATTGAATCTTATTGGGATAAGTTCATAGTTGATTTGAACTATGTTCACATTGCCCTACTCTAGTACTGGTATGGTCACAACGGTAGGCAATTATGAGCACATTTGACCTTTAAGATGCTTTGTATTCAGTATCAAAGTACCAACAAGAATAGATTTAAACACAAACTTACCTATCATCATTGTATGAAGAAGAACGTTTCAGAGTGGTATGTCCTGCTTCTTGTTTGAGCATTTTTGTCTCAATCAAGCTACCACTGAAATATTCTTTGTCTTCCAATCTCAGGCTCATCAACCTTGGATTCTCTGATAAGTAGTCAAGCTCTCTCAACATGATTGAAGTAGAGAGCAATGGTGATGAAAATTTTGAATGGGAAAACCTAGGCCTGTAGGTTGGAACAAGGCCAAAACTATGGTCTTTCACAGATATCGACCCACATGAGATCAACTGCATCAACATGCTTGTTGCCTTGATCCTAGCATTGGTTGGCATTGGGATATCTTCCTCCTCAAGAAACCTAAAACTATTGATTTTACTTGCATCTGTTCGGATTAGAGATTCCAATGTTTCAGTTTTCCCTCCAATAGATGATGCACTAGAAGTTGGTGGAGAAACTGGATTCCTGCATATCTCTGAATTATCTTTCACACAAGGGTTCAGGACCTGGTTCTGGATTTTCTCATTGCCTTCGGGTTCTAATGACCCATCATCAGTTGAAACACCCCTTGAACAAGTTTCCCGTGTCCTAGGTCTGTCTCTGTTTTCCTCAGTCTGTGTTGAAGCATCCACTAACCCATCATTCTTACAAACCTTATACTCAGTCAAACTAAGGGAACAACCCCTGGAAGAATTCTTCCCATATCCAGACTCCGGTGATGCACCAGAGGAGCCAGGAGTTGGACGGTTAACTGGAGAAGAGAGTTCATCATCCTGAGATTTTTTTGTTCTCTTCCCATTCATACTAGAAGAGGATGAGGAATCATCTTGGCTTCTAGAAGAAGATGGTGGTTCAGGTAATTGCTTCAGATTTTGCACTCTACTGCTATTCCCAACCGGACTAAAGCTATCTGAACACAGAAATTCACATTCACTAAGTCATTAACCATTTAGGCTTACATCTCCTTTTCTCACCCCTATTAAATCTAATAAAAGTAAAACATAAAATGATATTAACCTGACTTAGATTCTTCAGATAATTTGGAGCCCTTGAGAACGTATTCATTTCCATGTGCAGGAAGTATTAAATCATCTTCAGAAAGATCATGCCATACAAATCCATTCCTATAGCTTCTGCAACAATTAATACAAAATAAAAACTAAGGAATCGATCAACAGGGAGAAGAAAAAGGCTTTCTTTGTATTTTCATTTACTTTTTTTTTAAATGATTGTATCTCTATTAATTTCCCGCGGTTTCTCAGCAACCAAACATCATATCTTTGCAAGTTTATTTTGAAAAAAGAAATCTTTTCGCTACCTCTTGCAAGACCAAGAATACAAGGATGCCATTCCTCTGCCTCTAAGATTATTAAGCCTCTCAATCACATCTACACAGCACAAAAATTACGAAACAATCAATCAAGCTTTACAAAAAAAAATATGAACGAACAAAATTGCAAGTTTAATTAAAATTACCTCTCAAATAGAGTCCATCAGGGGAAGAGATAGGAACTTCGATGAAATGAGGATGCTCGAGCTGGCGATTTCTACAGAGATAATAAACAACCGGAACCTTCCGGTTTTGCTGATAGTACTTGGGCGATTTCTGGGTCCAAACTATAGCTCTCTCCGGACTCACCTGCCTATATTTCTTCATTCTCGTCTCCATTTCCGATCCAAACATCGGTTTCAAAAACCCTAAAACCAAACAGCATTAAATCTGTAAATCAAAATTTAAAAATCATCGTGACGTGGATCAACCAAACAAAAGAGAGAGAAAAACAAAGTGTTTATAAAGCTGAAAAATGTAAGATGGAAAAAGAGAAAAAGAGTTGCGGAGAAGGAAAGGAAGGAGACAGTTACTTTTTGTACGAAACGAAGAAGAAGAGGGGCAGAGGGAACCAGTTTTTCGTTTCTTTTTCTACAGAGGCGAAAGCGACGGAAGGGAAAGGTGGGAATTAATGCCAAAAATTGTTGTTTGGATGGTAGTGAGTGGTGGGTGAAAAAGAAGGAGAAAGGGAAATGGGAAGAAAAGGGTGGGGAAAACTGCGGAGGACTTAGCTTATTCGGCAGCTTTCCGACAGTTTCTGGCGGATTCGATGGCAGTTTGACCGTGTGAGCTTCACTTTTCTTTTGTTGGGTCAGGGCGTCAGACACAAGCGAACAAGCAGACTCCTTTTAACAGCGAAGAGAAGAATAAAGAAGAAGATGCGATTAGACATCAGGTTAGGAATTAAAAATGTTACCTTTAACAAGCTAACGTAATTATTCTTAAAGTTTAATTGCATAAGATAAAGAATTTAAAATGAGTTAAATAATTACCGAAATCTAATGACTAATTCTAGTTCAGATGATTCAGCCCCATATGAATCTTTCCCGTGCTGCGGCACCTCTCACCAGCTCCACCTCAAGAACCTTTTGCCCTTAGATGGTGGTGGTAGAAAAGAACCTTATCTGCACCCGCTGCTCAAGAACCTTTTGGCCTTGGATGGTGGTGGCCTCCTGAGCTCGGTCATGGTTACTATTTCTAATAACCATCATCTAGCAGGGGGCTAAGCGATCTCATGGGAAGTCTACATCGAAACCTGACAGCTCCTTCAAGCAGATTGTTATACAAGCCTTGTCTTCAGTCTTGCATTCAGTGGTCAACTCAACCCCACTTATGAGTGTTCGAATTTATATATATTTTATTAATAATTATTTACTGTTGTCGATTTGATATTACTAATTTGGTTCTATTTTGATATTTTCAGTGTAGGAACTTATTTTTCAGAACCAACAGAAAAGTGTGAATTCTGCATTTTTTTTTATTTTTCATCATGGCTGGAGTCATGAGCACGACATAAGGCACGACGCTTTCCGATCTGGCAGATTTGGATTATCCGGTCAGCAAAAGTTTCTAGAAGATAGTCCAGTCATATATTCTAGAAGGATGAATGGATTATTTGGGAATTATCTTGAAGATTTATCTTAGGAATTTAAATTTTAAATTTTAGAACATTTATCTTTATCTTTATCTTTTTTTTTTTAAATTTTGAATTATTACATTTTTAGGGTTTTAGAATAGTATAAATACTCATAGAGGTAAAGCTTGAGATGTACTTCAATTTTCACTTTCTCTCTTGAGTAATAAAAGTTCTCTCTAGTTCTTTTATTTTTCTTTGAGTTTTCTTATTTCTTTTCTTCTAGAAAATGCTAAGTATGATTTCAATCATGCTTGGCTAAACTTTCATTTAGCCGAAAGCTAGTGACGACTCAATCCATATTGTGAGAATCGTAAAGCACTTAATTCCTTCGGATAACATTCTTGATTTTCTGAAATCAAGGATTGGCAATCGGCTTTTCCTTTAATGATCTTGACGCCTTCATTTCAAAAAGTGCACGTTGACTTGAAGATTGTTTAGATCTATCGTTGGGAAGAAAAATCGGCTGGTAGCAAATTTGGCTTCCTGTGAACAAACTTGGTGGCGGTCCACTAAGGGAAATCAAGATCGGGTTTGATTCTCTGTGAGACGCTATAACTCGAGTCAGGCTTTTCCAGTGCTTAAAGTTGTATTGGCGCTAACGGCGATAGGCGTGGTTAGTCCAACAAAGACCAAATTCCGGAGATAGACTTGGGAATATTGGTTTACCGAAGAGAGAAGCAAGTTACAAGGGTTGGGCCTTGTAGACTGTAACTGGCATGGATCTTGAAGTAAAATCTATTTCGATGATCAATTGAGATTTGAGGCGAAGCGAAGCTTGAGGCTATATCCTTTAAATTTATTACTTCAAATATTTATTTTCATTTAATTTCAGTTATTATTAGATTAAGATTATTTTTAGTTTTATAATATCAAACCCCCATTTTCTAATTTATTATTTTTTTTGGATCAGGATCAATTCAATTCAACGTTGGAAATTTCTTAGTCCCTGTGGATCGACCCTACTTTCTCTATACTATTCTTTTATTTAATTTGAGAAATAAGAATTATTTATTTGACAATTCGACGCTTGTCAAATTGGCGCCGTTGCCGGGGACTTCGGTAAAAATCACTAATATTGTTTTGTTTTGATCTATGACCAGGTCACTTCCGGGAAAACTAGTAGATTACGAACCCGAGATCGAAGCTCTTGCCCGGAGACTGCGTGGAGAGACCCTTAGGCGCAGAAGGTTGAATCGAGACCTTCAACCTAAACCAAATCCTGATTTTGAGGAAATTTCTTACACCGAGTTATTTACTTCTGACGACGAAGGATCAGAACAAATGGCTGAACAAACAATTCGAGAGTTAACTGCAGCACCAGATGAACAACAACCACTTTGTATCACGTTCCCAAATGGCGAAACACCGTTTGAACTTAAAACTAGTTTAATACATTTACTTCCGACTTTTCGCGGCTTGCAGAATGAAAATCCACACAAGCATTTAAAAGAGTTTCATATGATTTGTCTGAGTATGAAACCACAGGGAGTATCCGAAGATCAAATAAAACTTCGCGCATTTCCTTTTTCTTTAGCTGATTTGGAAAAAGATTGGTTGTTTTATTTACCTTCCGGTTCAATTAATACATGGGCTGATATGGCACGATTGTTTCTTGACAGGTTCTTTCCAGCGGCAAAAGCAAGCGAATTAAGGAGAAACATCTTAGGAATTCAACAAAAAGATGGAGAGTCGTTATACGACTATTGGGAACGATTTAAAAGACTTTGCGCTAGTTGTCCGCAACATGGCCTAACTGAACAAACCCTTCTACAATACTTTTATGAAGGACTACTTCCAATGGAAATGAAAATGATCGACGCAGCTAGTGGTGGAGCCTTCGTAAATATGACTCCTACCGCCGCCAGAAATCTTATCTCAATCATGGCCGCTAATGCACAACAGTTTCGCCCAAGTGAACCCACTCGACGGGTTCACGAGATAAGTATATCTTCTTTAGAGGATAAAATTGATAAGTTAACTAATGTGGTTCAATCTCTTATTGCAGGTAAAGTAGGTCCAGCTAGACTTTGCGGAATATGCACGATGCCGGATCATCCTACAGACTGTTGCCCAATGCTTCAAGAAGATAATAACGTTCAAGTAAATGCCGTTGGAAATTTTCCAGGACCTCCTCAAAGGCAATATGATCTCAATGCAAACAGTTATAATCCAGGTTGGAGGGATCATCCAAACCTCAAGTATGGATCGAATCAAACTTATCAACCTAGACCACCTGCATCGCAACAATATCAACCACAAAAATCGTCATTGGAGTCAATTGTCGAACGTTTGGCGCTAGCTCAAGAGAAATTCCAACAAAAAACTGAGGCACACTTTCAAGAAATTGACAAACAAATGAGTCAACTTACATTAGCTGTGAGTCCTTTGGAATCAAAGGGAAAGCCACCGTCGCAAACTGAGCCAAACCCGCAACAGAATGTTAGTGCCATCACCCTTCGAAGTGGTACCATTGTCGAACCTAAAGAAGATATCACGCAATCACACAAAAAGAAGGAAACCAAACCACAAGCTATCTCTACATCATCTCCTTATGACGTTCCACCTCCCTTTCCATCGAGATTAGTGAAGCGTGATAAGCAAGCCGAAGAACAAGATTATTATTAGATTAAGTAAAATCTATTTCGATGATCAATTGAGATTTGAGGCGAAGCGAAGCTTGAGGCTATATCCTTTAAATTTATTACTTCAAGTATTTATTTTCATTTAATTTCAGTTATTATTAGATTAAGATTATTTTTAGTTTTATAATATCAAACCCCCATTTTCTAATTTATTATTTTTTTTGGATCAGGATCAATTCAATTCAACGTTGGAAATTTCTTAGTCCCTGTGGATCGATCCTACTTTCTCTATACTATTCTTTTATTTAATTTAAGAAATAAGAATTATTTATTTGACAATTCGACGCTTGTCACCCACCTTGAGTATTACGGATGGCTGTTTGCAAATCAGTCGGGGATCGGCTCGATATGGTTGAATGATTTTCTCTCCAATACTACGATTAGAAGCCATGAACTCGAAGATTATTGTATGGAATGCACAATGTTGTGGTAGTTTCAGGTTCATCCGTTTTGCTATACAGTATATCCGGGACAACCGACCTAATATCTTTGTCTTCGTGGAAACTTGAGCTAGTGGTGAGTGGTGACTCTGTCTGAAAGCTAACTTAGCTCTTGGTTTCTCTAATTCCCACCGTTTTGAAGCTCAAGGTTTCCCACTGCCACTATTGTTCATCTTTTTAGAATGAAATCTGATCACATGCCGCTTATTTTATCATTGTCTGATCCTTCTTTTCAATCAAAACATCGATACGTAGCAGGTTGGTCCCTTCAGTTCACTCGGGCTTTGCTCAGTTTGTCCGAGATCACTGGGACTCTTCCCTACCTCTTTCCGATAGTATTGCTTAATTCTCCCAAAGTGCAAATATGTGGAATGGTACAGTGTACAAGGCTGCTGGTTTAAAGAAACGTAAGCTCATGGCTCGTCTTCGTCCAACGCTACCTCGACATCCATCGCTCTTCTAACATGGTTAGAAGTTTAAACACCATCTGCAGTGTATCTCGGGTTAAGTTCTAGACTGACATTTGAATTCAAAAGCTTGGTCCAGTTCATGACTAGAAAGCTCCGTCTATTATTCATCATCTCGACACGAGGGTTCAGCGTTTGGTTCTTCCGAATGGAGCACGGGATTAGGACACTCTCTCCCTTATCCTCCATCCTTCATTATCTTCATGGGATTTCCCCTCTAAATCATGTACTGGGTGATGATATTTGTTATTGGCTTGGCAAATAATAACAACGCCTTTTCGGTGCATATTGCCAATTGAGAGACTGCAGATTCCTTTGGCTTTCTTGTCAAAGACAAGCTTCTAATGCTTTCGACACCTTACCATGGCTGCAGCTGCTTCATGTTTAGCCTGTGAATTGTGATGCACCCGAGAAAACTCTCCTCCATATTTTATTTTATTTTCGAAGTTAAAACAATTTTATAAAAAAAAAACAAATTACCAAAAATATCTTAAAATAATAATTTTTATAAAATAATCCTTAAAATTTAAAAAATTTCAAACCTAAACCCCAAATTATTATTGTTTTCATCGTTGATCGCCCTCTCTAAATACACCCCTTTGATTGTCGGACTTAGGCGGTCATTTTCTCTAACACATCGCAGTCTTTAAAAAATTATTTTTTTAAAAAAATTGAAAATTACATTTCTTCTCCAAAAATTATAAAAAATAAATTAGTGTCATTTGTAAATCATTAATCGATTAACTAATATTTTAACATTATTAATGATCAACCACTTAAAACTACAATAATATAATTAAAATATAATAATTAATTTTTTATTCATCCGAAAAAACTCCTAAAAACCAACATAATTACAAACATCCGTTACTTACCAAAGAAACTAACAAACAAAGAACACTATATAAATCCCAAACTATTTAACACAATTAGATCCACATGATCAAGAATAAAACAATCAATCAGGCACAACGATCTTACTTTAATAATTAAAAAAATAATTATTATTCTTAAAAGTCACAAATTCGAGCACTAATAATTAATTTTTACAGTGTTTATATAAAAAAATATATTTTATTTTTGAGTTTAAATATTATATAATTTAATTTATTAAAAACTGTAAATAAATTTAAATTTAAATCAAACTCGGTAAAATTAGTGCCGACTAACTCACATTTAGATTCTTATTTCAGCCCATCAGACAAATATAGAGAAAATAAACCTGAAAAGGGTGCAAAAATGGAGGGATCAATCTAAAAGATTTAGTCCACTTCCCGCCATTTTTTCTACTCATCTCTCAAGCTTTCGCTGCACTCTTTCTTTCTTTCTATCCGATTCTGTTTTATTTTCTCCTTCTTGATTCCTCGGAGTTGAATGCTAACGCTTCGTCCATCCCATCTCCTTCGCTGTACTTATCTTTCTCGTCCCTTCAACCGTCTCATCCCCCCCATTTCATCCCTTTCCTTTCGCCCCAAACCCCTCTCTCTTTCCTCCTTAAACCCTTACTCCAACATGTCTTCTCGCCCCTCCGCCTTCGATGCTCTCATGTCAAATGCTCGTCGTTTAGCGGCCAAGAAGACCCCTTCCTCTTCTTCTTCACCCGCCAAGAAACGCAAATCTCCGTCGCCCACACCAAACCCTAATGCCACCGACTCAACAGAAGTCAAACCCGACCCAGAAATCCCCAGTGGTGGAATTGAAAAACCCATTCAAGATTCGCCCAAACCCAATTTAGATGAGACGGAGAAACCCACGGATTCGAAGAAGGCGAAGGCGGCGGGGAGTGTCTTTGAGGGAAATGCGGATTTGAAGGGGAAAATTGGGCTATTGAAGAAGAAGCCGGCGGATTTTGATCCCAAAACGGTGGCGTGTTGGGGGAAAGGAGAGAGAGTGCCGTTCTTGTTTCTGAGCCTGGCGTTTGATTTGATATCGAATGAGACGGGGCGGATTGTGATAACCGATATTGTTTGTAATATGTTGAGGACTGTTATTGATACCACCCCGGATGATTTGGTGGCGACGGTTTACTTGGCAGCAAACAAGATTGCTCCGGCGCACGAGGGGTTAGAGCTGGGCATTGGAGATGCCTCCATTATCAAGGCCATGGCCGAGGCCTGTGGGAGAACTGAACCACATATCAAGACTCAGTACAAGGTAGACCTGGACATTGGAGATGCCTCCATTATTTTGGGGCTTGATTAAAGCTTCGTAACATATGAGCTTGGCGTTAGTTACGTTGATTTACTTTTGACAGGAAAAAGGAGACCTGGGCCTTGTTGCACAAGCTAGTCGTTCATCTCAATCAATGATGCGCAGGCCTGCTCCATTAACTGTTGTCAAAGTGTTTGATTCCTTTCGGCTAATTGCTAAGGTTCACCATATTCTTTCTCAAATGGAATTACTTTACCATAGAGGGATTCATTTTAACGTAAGAGTGAATATTTTACCCCATTTGTGCTGTCCTAAATTGTTCACTTGGTATACACAGTTCTCGCACTAGTAGGTGAACTGTTTCCAATGTTACGATTGCTAATGCACATTATTCTTAGGGCCTTCTGCTGTACAGCCTTGCCTGATATGCGGGGAAGAGAATGCATTAATTATTGGTTCTTGTTGGTGCATAGCATATCTATACATTTAATGTTTGGAATTCTCCTTTTTTGATCTGCTTATACAGGAATCTGGAAAAGATAGTCAGGAAAAGAAAAAGAATCGTATCAAGGCACTTCTTGTTGCTGCAACGGACTGTGAACCTCTATACTTGATTCGCCTGCTTCAGGTTGTAACTGGGAAATAAATTTAGGAGTACTCTATATTTTATTCCTTGATTCTAAGATTTCTCGGGTTTATCTTGCAGACAAAGTTGAGGATTGGATTTTCAGAGCAGACTCTGTTAGCTGCATTAGGACAGGCTGCTGTATATAATGAACACCATTCTAGACCGCCTCCAAACATTCAGTCTCCATTAGAGGAGGTAACTAAATTTTATAGATGCAGAAATTCAACATTATGCTTTTGCTTGAATCATTAATGTAGTCTATCAGCTCAATGCATCATGCATTTTGTCGTCAATTCATACGAATTATGTTATAAAATTCCACAAAATCATTGAAAGCATGAGGCTTAGATGTACATGAAATGATATGTCATCACATGTATATAATGTAGTCTATCTGTGTTCTCGGGAGGTAGGTTAGAGATGAAATCCGATTAAGACCTTTGTAGACTGATAGTGGTGAAGGGGAAAACGATATTGGCTGGTGAAAGAAGTCGATATCTATTAAGGCCTGCACATGGTTGATAATTTGAAAATTAGTTTTTTGTTGGACTGGTACTTTTTACCTTGTTTTACCGCTTGCTAGTTTTTTTGTATAGCTGTGTTTTGAGGATTCACCTTTAGCTCTTCCATATCGACCTTTACTACTGCACTGTTATTTATCTTTGATGTCTCTCATGCAGGCTGCTAAGATTGTCAAACAAGTTTTTTCTATCCTTCCAGTTTATGATATAATCGTCCCTGCACTCTTGACTGGCGGTGTGTGGGATCTTCCAAAGACTTGTAGCTTTACTCCCGGTGTCCCTGTTGGGCCTATGCTAGCAAAACCTACCAAAGGTGTTGCTGAAATTGTAAATAAATTTCAGGATATCGACTTTGTATGTGAATACAAGTATGATGGAGAACGTGCACAGGTAAGAATTTAAAGTTCTACTTCTTGTTTCTATAAGTCCCTACACATCATGTGGAGAAAAAACTTCGTGCCTTTTGTAGATTCACTACATGGAGAATGGTTCAGTTGAGATATATAGTCGAAATGCTGAGCGGAACACTGGGAAGTTTCCTGATGTTGTTTCTGCAATTTCTAGGTAGACCTCTATTATTATTATGGTGACTTGTTCTGTTGATGTGTGCTATTTATTTCTCATGTTTGGTGATTAAAGGTTTCTTTGCATCCCCTGCACCAAAGAAAGCATACTGTCCAAAAACTCTTCTTCTGAGCGATTCCTTACAGTGCATGTTAAAAAAAGTTTATAATTAATGGAAACCTGGCTATTACCACCTATTATTATAATGCCTACCATTTATGTTTATTGCTTCATATTATACTGTGGTTTCACTGCCCAAAGTATATTGGTAGTAAAAAATTGTAGTAATGGTCATAAGTTATAGGTACTTTTACCAGCTATTGTTAAGGTGGTATCTACCAATGCGAGTCTCCTTCTCTTCTCTTCTGTAAAAAGTACGACTTGCTAGAACTATCTAGAGAATACCTAATGAAAACTTATGACTGGCATTGACTTTTACTTGAAAAATTAGATATTGGCATCGGATGTTATGGATCCTAACAGGGAGCTTGACAATAGTGATAAGCATGCATTTACTGTTATATTCCCTTAATACTTTTGGGAGCTTACAAACTATTGTAGCATGCTACTGATTCTGCAATGCTGGTTTAGTTACTAAAATTTACTTTCTTCTTTAGATTCAAGAAGTTACCAGTAAAATCATTTGTTTTGGATTGTGAGCTTGTTGCTTATGATCGAGCTCAAAAGAAGATTTTACCCTTTCAGGTAACGTCTTTTGAATTTATTGTGCAATGTTGGTTCTATTTTGTGTACAACTCCAAAATACTAAAATACTATGTATTAGTTGGTGGTCCTTCAACAATCAAAACACATCTAGCTATCTGGCATTTCACTATTAACATATTTCTGAAATGTTTGCATTAGTTTTGTATTTGTCAAAATGGTCATATTTTGTCACTGTTAACCGTTGACTAATTCCTTTTAGAAGATGTTTACTGAACTAGTTTGAATCCAGGGTTTCTGAAGGTGATATTGTTGATTTTTTATACGCAGATCCTTAGTACAAGAGCACGGAAAAATGTTGTAGTGAGTGAAATCAAAGTTGATGTGTGCATATTTGCTTTTGACATCTTATATCTTAATGGACAATCACTTCTTCATGAACAACTTAAAGTTCGTAAAGAGGTATGTGTTATGCTACAACACGGTTTTTGAATATTTTGTCAAAAAAATGTTTATCTCAAATGCCAAAATTTCAACTGTATTATTTTTAACAAGAATTCACCATTAAGATTTGTGTTATGCGGGAAGGAGAATGAGTTGGTCTGCATGGTTGAGTAATTGATTTGGACTGTTATTTATATTGAGGAAGTGTATCTCGCTCTATTCAATTCACAGGGTCTTCTTCTATTTGTCATTTGCAGAGGCTTTATGACTCATTTGAGGAAGAATCTGGATTTTTTCAGTTTGCAACAGCCTTAACATCAAATGATCTTGAGGAGATTCAAAAGTTCCTTGATTCTGCTGTTTCTTCAAGGTGTTTGTTTAATTCTCCCCAAAACTTTTAGCTGGCAGCTGGAATGATCCCAACAAATATTGTAAAAGAACTCAGGAAAATAATATTATTTTTTCTGTAAAGTATTTTGGGTTTCTGTGATGCTAATCAGTCTTCCTTTTCAGTTGCGAGGGTTTAATTATCAAAACATTGGATAGAGATGCTACATATGAACCATCGAAGCGGTCACTCAACTGGCTAAAATTGAAGAAAGACTACATGGAAAGGTAAGGTGTTAGAAATGTTTGCTTATCGGTGCAAATTACAATCAGGTATTTTTTGTGCATATGCAACTTTTGATGGTTTTCTCTGTTCCATGCAGTATCGGAGACACATTAGATCTAGTACCTATTGCGGCTTTCCATGGCCGTGGGAAACGGACTGGTAACCATTTTTGTTTATATATTGTATCCCATGATTGGAGCTTGTATAGTGTTATCTTATGCTGATTATTTCTGCTCCCGTCTTAGTTTTCATGTGTTTCTGTCTTTAATTGATGTCTCATTTGTGTTGATGGTGCAATCATGTTTATCCGTAGGCATCTATGGTGCCTTTCTCTTGGCATGTTACGATGACACAAATGAAGAGTTCCAGAGTATCTGTAAAATTGGTTAGTGAAATTTGAATTGCTACTTTTTGACATATTGGTTGTCTTTCAGCTGATGACCCACTGTCCCACCTTCTCTTTTCCTTCTCTCTTTGATGCTAAATAGGTACAGGATTTTCTGAAGCTCAGCTTGAAGAACGTTCTGCCAGTCTACGCCCTAAAGTGATTCCTGAACCAAAGGTTTGTCTCCTGATATTTTCTGTGGTAAGAAAGGAAATTGTGAGCAAATTTATAATTTTGAAATTCTGATTTTCTTTTTGGTCGCAGTCATACTATCGTTGCGAGGTAAAGCCAGATGTATGGTTTGAGACTTCAGAGGTAAAATCACACTTCTTTGTGGTTTGTAAATTTGTTAATTACATGTCCAGGACCATGATGACTCCTGTAATGGACAAAACTGTTATTTAGTGGGGGTATGCTTGCATGATGCATCAAATCAGGTATGGAGTTTGGTTTGATCAATTGGTTTAGGGGTTGCTGCTTGGCACAGCTGTAGTTAGGATCGGACTCAAACCTATTTCATAGTAGGGTTGGTGGGAAGTGTGCTTTTACTCTCTAATCTGATGGGGGCAAAGCACCATTACTGTGCATGTCATATGCCATAAACAGAGACAATGAATTCTCAGTTTTCTGGATCAGAGTGATGAACTTTCTCAATTACAGTATTTGTTTGCTTGGTGCATGCTTGCATTATTTGTTATCACATTTCTTACACCATGTTCTCCATTCATTTCTGTCTGCCTATGTTGTGACTTGAAGGGATTTTGTAGAGATCTTTTTATTCAAGGATCCATTTCTTGCTACCATTTGAAATAATTATAAACTGAATTTGTGGAACTTTAGTAAATGTTTTTCTCGTTTCTCATTGTGAACTTGCTTCTATTTGTTGAAATCTGGGTTCTGACTTCTGAACATTCCTCTAGAGCATATATCAGTAGTTTTTGTCTCACATTGGAAACTTAAAATGGTTTCTGTTGAGTCAATTCAGATGGTTATTTTTGTGCTCTTCAAAAGTAAAATATTTTAGATCCTAAATGAACTAAGAATTGTATTTTGTTTTTGTTCCTGTATCTATTGTTATAACGACCTAGGTCTGCTTGACTCCCTTTTACTTCAATAAATCTGATTCTATAAGCTTTAGGCTATTGTTGTTCATTACAGTACTTTTTTTTTAAAAAATGTTTCTCGAACTTCTTGCAGGTTTGGGAGGTGAAAGTGGCAGACTTGACCATTAGCCCTGTTTATTCCGCTGCTATTGGGATTGTGGATCCTGCTAAGGTGCGATAAAAGTTGTAACATGTTGAAGCCTTTTAGTTTTATTTATTTTAATTTATTTCTCAATGTCCTGTATGTATTTATTGTTTGATTACTGAATTCTAGGGGAGGGTGACTCATTAGTTCGGATCTTGCAACTGTTGTTTTTATCAAAGTTTTTTCTATGTTATTAGAAAATGTGACTCATCTAATTCCTCATTCTTGGTAAAAGGGTATATCTCTACGGTTTCCTCGTTTAGTTCGTGTTCGAGAAGATAAGACTCCAGAGCAAGCTACATCATCTGAGCAGGTAAAGAACAAAAGAGTTGTCTGTTAATTTGTTCATATGATTTATGGCAGAGCAACAATGTGTCTGTGTATGCATGCTTCACTTATTCTCTTTTCCCTTAATTTCTTTTCTTGAATATTTGCAGGTCGCTGAGATGTATAATGCTCAAAAGCACAATCAAACTAATAATGAAGAAGATGGTGAGGATGATTGAAGCATTCTGATGTGTCTCAATATTCCTCCCCGGTAGGTGAATAGCAATAATTTCGTGTGTGAGGGGGACTAGTGTCTCCGGTTTCTAAATCTTGCAATGTAAATACGGATACTCCCCTTCTTGGTTGCATTCAGGAAGGTTCCTATTGCTGGATAGTCTAATTTCTTTGCCAGTTTTCTTGAAAGATGGAGGCTGAGAATATTTTAATGCAGTTCGCCGCCTATATTGAAAAATCATGTTGGAATTGTTGATGAGTATTGCTTTTGATTTATCATGTTCATTGTATTAGAGCCTTGTTCTTGTGATGTAGATAATGTCTGCCATTTTCGGTCTAGCCAGGAATGATTGCCCTGGGTATCCGTCTTGACCTGATACTAACAGGGCAGAGGTTTAGAACTAGATGTTGTTCTAACTCTCCAAGTGGAGGACCAGGATCTAGAAGCAAAGACTTGTTCTAACTCTCCCTGTGGAATGGACAATTCCCTGGAAAAGAAGAAGAAAAAACAGGTTTTGTTTTGAATCCCAATTTTTCTGCCTAATTTTTCAATCGAAGTCTTGCACGAGCTGCACTTGATGCTACAACCTTTCATTTTCTGTTAGAAAGTGGCTTGAAATGTGAAAAATCCATGTCCGCTCCTGTTTGTTTTACTGCTTGGATACTTGATCATGGAACAGCAAGTGAACCATGTTTATACTCGAACCAGTTTGGTTTGTCTGAAAATGAAAATGTGTCATTATCCAGAACGCACATTGGGCTTGACCTTTCATGCCGTGCCGAATCTGATGTAACGTGTAAAAGGGGAGTCTGCTTTGGATGGATGGCTTATAGTGTGGACATTCAACTTGATTTTTTAATGGATTCGGATATCATAGATTTAGATATTTTAACCATTATATTACATCTTTTAAAATTTCTGCACATACTAACTTTGGATAATTCGGATTTAAGACAGATGTTGAAGTATACAGTGTTTTATCCCTTCCAAGGGCTTTGAAGCTATAACCATAACCATGTTTACCCTCATTTTCCAATCAATCATCCCTTCCAATGGGCTTTGAAGCTATAACCAATAACCATTTTCCAATCAAAATAACTTGAATTCAAATTTTATAAGGCGGAAAACATACTCATAGGCAGCAGATCATGGTTCAGATCCGTGGGATCCACTCATCCGACAACCAGAGCAACCCCTCCTTGTTTGGTTGTTGCCCATTTCAACAACTCCACACCCATTTCTTCAACTTACAAGGCACAGACCCTAACATACTAGTAAATGTTACATTCCACAGCAGTCTTGGAGAAAAATCTAGGCTCCCTTTCACATCATGGAGCAAATACAATATGTGAAGGGGGAAAAAGGACATATCTTCCCCGGGAATCTCTGGCAAAATACTCTCCACAGGGTAATTACTAATTAGGAAATTGGATGGTTGCTTCTCTAAAGCAAACCTTTGTACTCAAATGCTGGATCCCCGGCGATAAGTCTAAATATGGTAAAGTACTTTATATAACACTAGTATTGTTTGTAGCATCAGTCATTGGAGGACTAATTTCCGGTACTTGGTTTCTCTAGGAGAATCAGAGCCATCAAAATGGTTCCTTTTTCTGTCAACTTTACCATATGTGTTGTTGCAACCGTTGATGTTGATCAAAGAATCCTGGTGGAGGCGTGGTGGTGGTGGTGAAGGAATGGTCACCGGTGGGATCTCAAAGGACTCAAGCGGTGGCGGTGGGTGTCTCCATTCAGGCAACGGTCCAGCTAAAAGAAGGGTTTGCAATAACGGACCCGCTTTCATCACCGCTTGTAAAAGCTTTCCCTTTTCAGGCAATGGCTTTCTAGGCACCAGCTCCATGGCAGCTTGTGCTGGCAGCTGCGGTCGTTGAATTGGGTCGATAACAGGAGACGAAACAATGCTTTCCTCACAATCAGATGATGAGAAACCATTGTTGGAGTCAATCCCTCTCCTGGGTTCGTCTTCGATGCTGGAAACTCCAGAGAGAGGAGCAAGAACAGCAGCAGCAACTTGCTGTTGCTGTTGCTGCTGCTGCTGGTGAAGCAGTAGTTTCTCAAGGAGAAGTCTTTGGCATTTGTGGTGAGCTTCATCTCTGTCTTTCAAGGCCTTGCTCAGCAACCCTTTGAGCTCAACTAATTGATCATCTCTCTTTCTAAGCTCCTCCTGAACTAGCAATCTCGTTTGTTCCAGCTCCATGGTAGTACACAGAAGAGAATGCTTAAGCTCTTCCACAGTCTGCAAAATTCAAAACACCCAATTATGGATAATGAAGTCGAAAAGGAAAGAAAGTGTAACACTGAAAACAGATTAAAAACAAGAAATGACCATTAAATTACCCTTCCTTGACACAGATAAGACCAGGTAAGAGGGGAACCTCTATGAGTCTCCATGGTATCAGAGTTGGATACCCTCAAAAGAAGTGAACTTTAAAAAGAGAATTATCCTATTTAGAGGGAAAGAGAGAGAAACAGAGGATCAACCAAAGGTGGGGTTTATGAGCGGTTTCTTCCGAGCTTATAAATAACAAGGGGGCGGTAAACAGGATAGCAACAGCAACTACTTTTCTTGTCATACAGACACAGGAGTTACACTTGGGATTTGGTTCGTTTTACTGTGTGTGTGTGTGGACTGAACCAGTCTTTCTATATATAAAAAAAAAAATGAAAAAAAATACTTAAATGTTTGGTCTTAAACTTTGTTTCGTCCTCTATTTAGCCTTCAAACTTTGATTTGTCCACAGCAAAATATGTCTTACAATCAAAAAATATATATTAATTAAAAGGTAATGCATCAAAATTAATATAAGAAAAATCATGATTTATTTATATATTTATTTTTTCTGCGTCTCTTTCACTCGCTCTCCTTTTTCTTTTCTGGTTTGGACAACCCATTCTATCCTCTCTTCCAAGCCATTCATTTTGGCCGGTATTCACTCCATACTTTCACTTTTGTATTCAGTCCATACCATGCATGTCATGTCATGCATGCAGACGTACAAAGTGTTGGAGTATAGTCGTACCTCTTAAAATTTTTAAGTTTTTTCTATATTTTTTATATTTTTGTATTTTTTATTGAGAATCTAATTTTATATCCCCTAAACTCTTGTAATTCCGTACTCCCTACATTTCTAATATATCTTCTTATAGCTTGCACTCCCTTGTAAAAAACTCTTGATCCGTCCCTGCATGCATGCATAATATATATGCATCAACATTACATGCATGCATGCAGCCATGAACATTCAACGCCAACGTGCTTTAAGACTCAATCAGATAATAACGCCAATATTGGTAGTAGAAAAGAAAACCAGTCGCCTCTCTTTGTTTGTTCTTTTCCTGACTCTATACTCATCTCCATGTCGCTTTGCATCTTTTGAGTAACCTCAGAAAATTCAACTTGGAATTCATAGTAACCTAAGAATCCAACAACATAATTTTACACTTCTTTATTTATCTGTGCTTTTGAAACACTCTAAAACTTAAGGGAGAGACTGTTTTTACTCCCAGTTAACAGGAGAATAAAATCAACCTGAGTTGAAGAAAGATTGAATTTTGTACTCTAATGAAGAAATGGAAAAGTTGTCTGAAAAACAGTCACCGATAGGGGTGTGCGTTCAGTTCGGTTAACCGACTGAACCGAAATTATTTCGGTTAATTCGATCGATTAAATTTTAGTAAACTCGGTTAACGGTTAATTCGGTTCGAAATCGGTTAATTAACCGAATTAACCGAAATGATATATATTAAATATTATATATTATATTATATATATATATATTTATTTTTAGTCATTTAACTTTTAAAATATTATAAAAGGTTCATTAAATTTTTTATATTATAAAATGATCACTAAATTTTGTTTAAATTAGTATAAAATAAAAGTTTAGTGACTAAAAAAATATTTTAGCTTAATTTAGTAACGTATTATATAATTTAACTAAAATTTATAATAAATTTCGGTTAATTCGGCTAATAACCGAAATAATTTTGGTTCGGTTAATTCAATTAAAGAAATTTCGGTTCGGTTAACAGTTAAGATTTTAAAATTTTGATTAATTCGGTTTTGGTTAATTAGGTTCGCCCACCGACCAAATTAACCGAATGATCACCCCTAATCACTATCCAACAATCTTGACCAAATTAACGGGTGAAAATCATATGTTTACGCCGTTTTTACTACTTTAATTATAAAAATTAGGGTAAAGTTTATTTTTAAGGTTTAGGGATTAAGGGTATAACTAGAATGTATTATTAGAATTTAAATTTTAAAATATAAAATTTAAATTTTTAATTTTAAATATTTTTTAAGATAAGACATAAAAAAACTGGATTTATTTTATGTCATATGCTGCTTGTATATAATTCTATATAATCAACACAAAGTCATAGTAAACTGATTTTTGGTACCAAACTTTAGCTTTATCTTGGAAATTGTAAAAGGATTTTTTGTTTTATATTGACCTATGGGAATATATTTGTCATTTAATGAATAATGTAAGAATATAAAAAAAAAAAAAAAGATTTCAAATTTATAAAAGGACATACGGATTTTTTTTGTCCCAAACTTTACCAATTTAATCGTTTTAACCATTAAATTTCTGTTTTATTCTTTTTGGACATTAAATTTTTTTCCAAATTGATCCAATTGTGACGATCAGAGAAAACGTCAATAAGATGGCATAAGACGTTTTTTCCTTAATGAAATGTTGATAGCAACCATTTATTATTTTACAAATTTTAATATATTATTTTGATTTTTTTGATAATGTGAAAAAACTTAAAAGTTATTTTTTGTCTATGTAGTAGTTTTAATTTATTGATTTCGTTTATATGGTATTTTCATTTTAATTTATTTTTTAAATTAGTTGAATTATATTACTCATTGATCTTTGATTGACGACAGACAATACTTGTCGTTACAGTATTGAAGTGATTTTCAACGATATTGATGTGATAATTCACGTGTGATGACATGATAATCCATGTTATGTGACGTTCAATACTTACCGAGCCATTTTATAATAATTAGAAGATATCTAATAATTCAACGTTTATTTTATAACAAAATCTAAAACTTAATATCTATTTTTAATTTTTAAAAGTCCAGACGATCGTAATAATTTTTAAAGTAATCATTTTGAAGCTTTTCTTTCGCTCGTTTTTCCACCCAACAAAGTCATTTTTGACTATATGCGAGAGGAGAGATTAGTACACAAATCGTAACCCTAAAAAGTAGACATTTTCCACCCGACATTTCCCTTTCTCTGTGTCTGTCTCTCTCCCTCATGTTCATATATTGGAGTCAATGGTTTGATATATGGTGTGTTAATTGGTGCAAACATGGGAGCTGGTAACCAAACTTTCCCACCCAGAGATGCCAAAGGAATCTAATGGACCCAATGTGGCACATGAAAGTCATCAGTGTAGGAAAGTCAAAAACCTTCAGTCTACTAATCCAAGACACTTTATTCTTAAAACAACACTAATCAAACACTTATCCTATATAAATCATGTAACTTAAACCTTTAAAAATGATTAATTAAAGGGTTTAGCCTTAATAAGGGGATAGTTTTTAAAATAGTAAATTGTCCATAGAAAAAATTATTATATGGTCCGGTTCACTACGTTATAAGTCATATAAGAAAGAATTGAAGAATTATCTTGAAAAACAAAATAAAAATTTATTATTAGATGAAATCATAAATAACGTAATAAATCAGATTCATCTATTTACGCCAGTACGTTATATCTCTACTTTATCAACATCAACTCTTGTACTATGTCTGGGGAGGGGGCCTTGCCTTAGGAAGCGGCAACCTCAAGCATCCGACCAAGATAATTATGATTCGTCCTCCCCTTGCCTCTTTTTTTTTTTTTTCTTTTCCGAATCTTCATCTTTACCCATAAATTACTAATCCTGTAAAAATAGAAGATGAAAAACAGTAGCTCATGTTATTCCCCTCCGAGACCACACGTTTAAAACTATAAAGTCTTGAAATTTCTTTAATGATAATTACATGGGGCAAATCCTCTATATTTTTTATATCTTTATTTGTGCTTCCGTTTCAAATTAGATGATTTAAAGTATAAAATTTAAGGTTTTAGGTTATGGATTATGGTTAGGATTTAAAAAATTAGAGGTAAGGTGTACTTGTTAGGGGGTAGAGTTTAGAATTTAGATTATAGAAAATAAGAGTTAAAGTTTAAAATTTAACTTTTTAGAAATTTTTAACAGGAGACCTTGATTGAGGCATGGTAAAGATGCAACAGATTTTTACCCACAATTATAAGGGTCCAAATTGTCTACCTCTTTCTCATGCCTCTTTCTATGACTCTGCTTTAAATTAGAGGGTTTAGGGTATAGGGTTTAAGGTTAGGGGTTATGGTTTAGAAAATTAGTGTAGGGTATATTTTTTAGGGTGTATGGTTTAGAGTTTAGGATATAGAAAATAGGGTTATAGTTTAAAATTTAAATTTTTAAAAAATTTAACAGAAAGCATGGATGAAGACATAATAAAGAGACATATGATTTTTACTCCAATTATAAGCCAGATTACAAAGTAAAAATCTTTTACCTTTTTATTATTCATGCCTCTATTAAAAATTTTTAAAAAATTAATTTTTAAACCATAACCCTGATTTTTTATATCCTCTTCCTAAAAAACACACCCTGATTTTAATTCCTTAAACCCTAACCACAACCCATAACCTTAACCTTTAAATCTTAAACCCTAGATCTTTAAATTAAAATGAAGACACACATAAAAATATAAGAAAGAGATAAATTATTTGCACTCGAAATTACAGGCCAAGCTAAATAATATTTAGTGGGGTGTTTAGATGATTTCTTTAGCCTTTAAGATATGGAGTTGAAATGTGGGTTGTTTGTTTCTGATGATTGATTAGGCAAAAGAATCTCAAAATATATCTTCCAAACAATCACTTGCTATACTAAGACATTTTGGGTCATTAAATAATTATAATTAATCATGACATTCATAATAACAATAATTATTATAAACTCAATAATTTTAAAAAATTATTACTAACGAGTATATTTAATCAGTTAATCAAATTATTTATCTTTTATTTTTTTCGTATTTTTTCCTTTAAATTATAGGTTTTAAATTCATTAAAATACTTTTTTTCTTTTAATTGTTTTTTCTCCGGATAAAATTAAAATTAAATTAAAAATTTATAAAATAATTCTATTATAACTAAAACCCTTGATTCATCGTTATAGGATTAACTTTACCAACAGTATACCATGCTTTAAAACAATCATATTTCCATTTAATTTTTAAATATAATAATATTTTATTTTTGTAAAAATAAATAAAGGAAATGTTCATTTCACTGAATCAATCATGGGGACTTTAAAGTTGTAAAATGTCAAGTCGTAAAAAGGTAAAGCGTAAATTGAAGGTTTTTTTTAATAAATATTTGTAAACTTTTATGCGTCGTATTTTTATCTTTTATATTAAATAAAATCCATTTAAACTTAGATAGATAGATAGATAAATAAGATATTTAAAAATTTTATTTTTAAAAAATAAAAAAATATTAAAATATATTTAAAAATTTATAATAAAATCTATACTATATAAAAAACGTCATATATAAAATACATCCTATTTTTTATTAATTTCACTCTTATTATTATTATTTTCATAATTTTCAAAATATTTAAATACCCTCGTTTTCTTAAATATAAAATCATTAAACGATATTTTCCTAATTTCTCTGTCGATCCACCTCTAAATATTAAAAAAAGAAATATTAGTTCTATAAAGATTACATAAAAAATTACAAACAAGTTTTTGTAAACTTTAATTTATATATTTTTGTCAAATTTAAGGATTTAATTTTAAATTAAGGATTTATAAGTTTAGATCGTAGAATTTAAGATTTAAAATACGGAGTCATAAAATGTCCGTGTAATTATTCTCAAATATTTCAGTATTTTAATTGCATCCTCAAACTTTGATCATCATTCGAGATTATCCTTCAAATTTTTAAATGTATCAATTTTGTCCCTTATTATATAGTTCATTCTAAATTAGAACCTAAACTTTTAAACATTTTAATTTCATCCTAAATAAATTTTCATTTCACCCTCATAATATACATATATAGTTAATCTAGTAGCGAAATGATTGAACAGTGGACGTATATAATTTTTCAATTATTTATTTTTTATATTTTAAAAAAATGTTTAGTTTAATTATAATATAATATTTATTTATTAATTTTAGTTTTTAATAATATATTCATACCGTATAAATAAATTATTTGAATCCAAACCACTTAAGAATTATAACATTCTTTTCCACTTGAATTGCTTAAGTGAGTTCTATAAAAAAATTAAACAGATGAAAATATTTCTTAACATATAAAATAGAGTGAATTATCAGAAAATACAATAAAATTAATATCAATTAATATTTTATTCTAAACAAAGAACACCACTAATCAATGATCTTGATCGACAAAATTACAAATAATTTAAAAGCTGTGCTTATTTGGCTAATATTAGATGTGGTTAGTAAGTGACAGAAGCAGAAAAAAACTAGGTGATTGATTTTAAAGATATGACGGCAACACCAAGGATTTAACATGTTACCTACAGAATATTGGGCAAATCAATTTAATTTGATAGAAAAAAAATAATTTAAAGATTATTTTATATTAATTTAATAAGTTTACACCATCATTTTTGTAATATATGAAAAAAATTATGATAATTTAATTTTTTTAATAATTTTTAAAAGTTAGAGTGGGTATCATTATTGAACTAATTCAGATCAATCCGTCACACACATGATTTTAGTGGACGAATCTTTTAACGGAGATATTTTACATATACAACGTCTCGAATCAAAATATTTAAACACTATCGATATTTTTAATTGAGTAGTTAAACAGGACAAATTCCAGTTGTTTATGATGGCAACATCAGGAATCCAACCCTGATTTAAATATTGGTGGGATGGGATCAAATTCGCTTTAATTCAAACACTCCATTCCTTTCTGATTAGACATTTTGGGCCAAAAATATTCGAACACCAAACCCTTTTAACAGTACAACATAATTCAAAACACACAAAAGTGTCATAAACAACAATAAGACATAGGTTTACAAGACAAGGAATTGGTGCAGTTCAATCTGTTCTTCGCATTTTAACATTCAGTGGAACTTCTTTGTAGGATTGTACCTTTTCAGCAGCTCTGCGCAAGGGTCTTCCAATTGAACATCTTTCAGATGTAATGGTTGGACCATCTTCATGCATTGGAGTGTCTGCAAAGCCAATATCGTCGAGCTCGAATAGGTTTTCTCGAGGCTCTTGCTCTTGGGATTTCAATCTAGCAGATTGTCTTCTCAAACATTGCCTGCAAAAACCAAAAGTTGCAGTGCTTTTAGAACTCTGATATGACAAGATTTATTTTATGACATGTGTATGTCCATGGCTAAATAAGTGTGTTAGCTGAGTAGCTGACCTTTTGTTTTCAGTCCTCTCTTTGTCTCCTCCACCTCTTTGGCTTGCAGTTGAAGGGCCCATAGCTGCAGAATTGGCTCGCAAATCCCATATGTCAGTTCAACAGATTTAGTCTTTTAGAGGAACAATAAAGGAAAATGGAAGCCAGTTAGTACAGAACATGTAAAAGATTACATTGACTTCTAACATTTCGTCTTCTGTTTCGAGCACGATGCTTGTCGTCGTCATTAGCTTTAGGCATGGATTCTTCAGTTCCTTGCTGTTCCCCATGTGAGTTATTTTGGCAGCTGCTATCCACTTTTCCCTGCTCTCATAATACCAGAGGTGAACTCTTTAGGGGTAAAGAAGTTCCGTACTATGCATGAGTTGTAGATTTATTAGTCTATGTAAATAATCATTGTACTATTGACCCGAACAATAGTAGTTAAATCAATTAATTATGTTATTACTTCATATACTATGTAATATGTATAAGTTGTAGATTTAGTTTCGTTCCACTGTAAATGAGTTGAGACAAACTACAAATTACATTAGCTCGATTCGACCAAGACTCAGCTAAAGCTCGACTTGAGTTCGAACTCGGTTCTAGTTCTTAATGAGCCGAGACGAGCTACTTGATACTTAACTCGAAAAGTTCATAAGCTACTCGAAAATATAATACAAAAATATACTAAAATTTTAATTTTTATAATTTAAAATCTAAATTCCTAATTTTAAAACCCTAAAATATACCCTAAACATAACTTTAAACCTTAAATTCTAAACCAAAACCCCTAAACCTCTAAACCAACACCATATATCATAAAATTAACAAGTTTAAATTTCCACAATTTGTGTATCAAAATTTTTTCATGACAAGGCATTAAATGAGACATGACGACTGACAAGCTACTCGAGTCCGACACAATTAAAGATCGATCAATATTTGACTCAGTTGGGTTCTAATCAAGCTCGAAATTGACCCGAATTTTTAACAAGCCGAGTCGAGCTCATATTTCCAAAACTTGTTAAAATTTATTCAAGCTCAAATTCAACTCAAAATCTTAACCAGTCGAGTTGAGTTCAACACTATTCGAACTCGACCCGGCTCGTTTACACTCTTAGTAAGGACAAAAAAAAACTAAAATCAACCAAATCAGAGTATAAAATATAGAGAAGAGGGATTAAATCCTCAACTTATGCATACTACATGGACTAATGATAGAATTTGACAAATGTGAAGTGTTTGATCAAAATTTTCATTTTGGTTCCTATATCATGCTCAAATTGGAATTTATTCCCTATGTCATGTGGAATAATTTGGTCACCTAGTTTTATAATATCATTAGACAGTCCAAATATTGAGAAGTTGTAAATTCTTCCTTGAAACATAAAAAGGATTTGTGTTAGTGTGATTAGTTGGACCTGGGTTAACTACTGAGACTAACTAATAATATTATAAAAGGGATTGAATATGTCAAATTAAAGTAGAAGGATTCAATGACAAAATTAAGCATAAAAGAGGATGAAAACCACAAATTTAACCTTAATATTTAAAACTACAATGCTAGTAATGATGAAAAGTAAGATTATAATGTTGACCTTTTTATCCTGTGTTTTTGCTTTAAGTAAAGCATCCTTGCATACAAGCTCATGCTGCAGAGCCTTAACCTGAAATTGATTAACCCCAAATTAAAAAAAAGGTTTAATTCTCCAGGAACCTAAGCCAAAACATCAAATTCCCTTCTCTAGAGGATTAAAATGTTTGAAACAAACTTACCCTATCTTTCCCTAAATTAAGTTCCTGAAGAAACAACCAAAGAATATCAGTATCATTAATAGCAACTAAATACTTCTGAAATTAGAGAGAAAATTCTAGGCAGGCAAACAGACCGCTAACATCTGAGTGTTTGATTGGGCAAGGTTCCAATTTTGTAGCTGTAATTTTTGTAAACAGATTCTCAGATTCTGCAACTCTGTTCCACTCAATTCAATAATCTTACTGATCAATCAAAATTAAGGGGACAAAAGTTCAATCCATTCATCCAATGCCACAAAACTGAAAAGAGAATAAAAGAGAGGAAAAAAAAAAGATACTTTCTCTCCTCAATGAGTTTCCTCAGTGTCGTCTTTTCCTGGTTTCAATGTAAACAAAATAAAAACATAATTATTAAATGGTTTCTCTTAAATACAAACAAGACCCAGATTGGAAAATACCATAATTAACTGGTTAATGTAGTCTTGAGCAACGGGAGAAGTCTGTTGAGGATTTTCCTGTTGGGTTGAAGGCTTGGTTTGTGACTGTGAATTGGTGATATCAGACAATTTCTTCCTCATCATGCTTCCGAAAGATAATCTTTTGGCCATTTTTTCACCTCCCATTCTGCGAAAACTGTGTCAAAGCTTCTAAAATTGGAAGTGTTGAAGAAGCTTAATGAAAACGAAAAAAATTGGGGGGAAATTTTGATGGAAGTTGGGAAACTATATATTGAAAAGAAGAGGATTCGTTCTTCGAAAATAAAGTTGATTGGTTTCTTTTTGGGCTATGCAAAGGGAAGGATTGGATTCCCAGAGAATAAAGTCGTGAAAGAAATTAAGAGGGAAAATAAAGAGGAAGCAGCTCTCTAACGGCTTCCCAAAGCTAATCCACTCAAAAGCACAAAAAGGCGGTTCAGTGGCTCCCGAACCTAAATTTAAAATCCCGAACCTTGTCCCGTCCGTACCATCTTCTTTTCTGCTTTTATCTGTTTCTTTTATCAACGATTTTATTTTTCTTAATTTTTGTTAACCGATTTTACCCCAAATTAATAAGGTCAGAATTTAAAAAAATATATATTAAAATTTTAGTGTTAGATTAAAATTAAATTATATTTTTATTATATTAAATCAAATAAAAAAATAAATTCATATTAAATTGAGTCAAAACTTAAAACTTTTAAGTCGGGTTTAGAACAACCAGAATCTCATCCGTTGTCATCCCTACTTTTATTTACATATTTTAATTTATTTATTTTTACTTGAGGTTAGAAACAGAAACATGTATTTGATTATACTATCAGTTCATATTCGACTTTGGAAGCAAAGGAAAAATAGTTAATGAAACAACATTTGATCTATTGATACATTGACTGCTAATCAAATTACATCCTCATAAAGTATTTGTATGAGGTTGCAGTCATTCTTAAACATACAGCTACTAATTACTACATGATTAGATTCACTAATCCGGATTCATTTTGGAATAAACCCATCAAATAGAAATGGATTATTCAAAAAAAAAAAAACACCCCAAGAATCTTGAGACGTATCATGATTTTGAATCTTAGTGATTCTATCAACACATGTGCCACTGCCTGAAAAAGATCAAATTCAAGCAAAAATTATAATTTCAAAAGAAAGAACTTAATGAATACAACTTAAGCATAATTAGGGAGCAAATGAAAGTGGATTTGAACCTTTTTTAACCAAGGTATCCACTGCTAATATCGGTGACTACTATCGCCGTTGGTCTCACTAAAAGGTAAACGACTGGTCATAAAATGTACTTCATTCTCATGGGTAAGAATGGAACCTTCAGGATTAAGGAATTTGAAGCTCTTTTATTCAAGCGTTGATTATATTACAGTGAGGGTACCAGAGAATTCGGTTAACTGCTTTATCATCAAACATGTTCGTTATTTATTGAGGATGGATTAGAATTCTTACTTGGTTAACTGTTGCCAATGCCTTGTAGAAGATACGCAGCTTTGTTTCGAACCTGCGAGGTGGTGAACAAATTAATAAACAGAGGCATACTGTGTCCAAGTACGATAAGAAGATTTTTCTGGTTACCTTTGATGCATGAGGTCTCAAATCTGTGCTGCTTATTTGGCAAGAACAGTTTCGAAGAAAAAGACCCCACATTTCACGAATTACTGGCTTCTCGCTAAACATTTCATCGTATCGAAGCCAATTTTCAGCCAGAACCACATAGATGTACATCTTGAAGAAATCACAGGCCTTTTCTTTCACGTTTATTGAGAGAAGCAAAGTCAGGATTCCTTCTTCATTGGAAACCTGAGAAGAATGACAAAGTTCAAGCTTAAAAGTCACAAATGCTAGCATATTATTTGATTTAAAAAATTTAAATGTCACAAGCTTGGTGTTTACTTTTTTAATTCATTACATGATATACTTTTAATTCATAAAATTAATATAATGTATTATTATTTAAATATAAACAAAAATATCACAACAATAAAACCTTCTAATTACAATAAAATTCTAAACGAAAATAATAATAATAATAATATATTCAAACTCTGATTTTTCTATCCACTAATTAAATGAAAACATCTTAATGCTGAATGTTAATGCATCTATTTATCATTGATAATTCCTAGTTTTATATTTATTTAAATACCAGCACAAGTGTAACTCGAATTTTGAATAATTTAAACTATAAAGAAAGTGTAATTAAATATACATACGTATAAGTTTAGCTTTAATAAAATATTTTTCTAATATTAAAAAATTAATTAAAATAAAAATATTATTCAAATATCAATATAGTACTATAATAAACAATAAACATATTTTTTCAGTCGAAAAGATTCTCCAAACACACACACACACGTGTATATATAGATTATAAATAGATACTGCAGTATGATTATTTTAAAATGCTGCTGGCATGCTCCTGGAAAACAATATCTTATCATGATTGTAACCTCAAGTTGGAAGAAATTTGCAGAAAAAACTTTCAAATAAAGACCTGTATAAAAGCAAGAATAGAGGCATACCTTATCGTCAAAACTATTAACTAGAATTTCAAGGGCCACAACGCTTTTGAGATGCTTGGTACGAGTATCAACTCCTGAAATGCATTGGACTGCTCGCAAGCAGTTCAAGTCCGGAGGAACTCTGCATCCATGTGAGGCAGGCATAAGAAAAAGAGTAGGGAGAAGTAAACATCAAAATGAGACTTGATGCAATCAAGAATATGCACTCGAGCACGGAGTGGGCACCGTTGGGGTTAGTGGGGTTGGGCTAAGAAACAATTACTAAAGAATAATAACCTTGAGGCAACAGATTTTGCTATTCTAGAATAACTGTTAATCCATTCTTCGTCGGTGAACGAACATATACTGACTGCATGCAGTCCCTCAAAAGAACAGAGAGGCCTTGAAGTTGTCGGTCTAGAAATAGACAAATGATAACTTCTGCTAGCTCTTGACAGTCTGAAGTCAGAAGGACTGGCTGCTTACACCTGCAAAGGGCACAAATGTCATACTGAACCTCAAAAATCAACAATATTTTAGAACAAGGGAAAAGACTTTGTATTAAGATTACCACGTAACTACAATCACATGGAAAATCTAGCATTGAACATCCAACATGTACGAAATCCAATAGACATCCGATATCTAACACTAAGGGGCTATCCTTTCAACTTTATATCACAAAATTTTCTTAATCCCATTGTCTCAAACACTCAGGAAATATGTGGCAGCCATTCAACATTTTTGGATCACATGTAGAGAATTAATTACCGCTACTAGTTGCATTCCGCTTACAGGTCAACCACAAGGTCCTCAGCAGCTTTAAATAAAAACTACTCACTCTGATACTAAAACTCCGCTTTCACGTACCTTATTTGACAATAAACAGCTGTAAATTTGATCCAGGTTATGATATTTTGAGGTGGGCCTTTGCAACCAGAACCTAAGCAGTAAGCACCAAATTTTATGTGAGAAAGATATGAAAATTAAACATCCCTTAATTACCGGTAAAAGGAAAGAAAGAGAACAAGTCATAACTCCAATGAAGCATGGCCGCATGGGGCCGAAGAGTGTTAACTAAAAATTAAAAACAATAAATCCAATAAATTGAATAAAGGAAGACAGAATTCATAATGCACAGTGTACGCAAATTCAGACAACAAGAGTTCAAAAATTGAATCAAACACAGGATTGTAACAAAAAAAATAGAATGTAGAAACAGGAAAGACAAGGAAAAAGGCAGAGAAATATATTCACAAAAAGGAAAGCAAATAAACATATCATATGAGACGTTAACAGTAAAGTGTTATACCATGTATAATCAATTTTTATGACCGGATCGTGTCCATAAGAAACTAATTGAAGAATCAGATATTAGAAAGCAACGTGTATTCTGAAAAAAGTTAGCATTTTCACAATAAATAAACTATAAAAGCAAACTTTCTGCCAACAACATCAATAAACTTGGCATCTAAATATCATGCATCCTAAGTTGACATGTAGAATATGTATGATCATAAACTATAGCAGATAAAATATGAACCAAACCAATTATGTGCTAAACGAAATGGACTAGAAGCTGCAGAAGAGATGAAAGAACTTACTGTTTTCACCAGATACACTGGATGAAGAATTGAAAAGAAACCCATATATTTCAAGAGCTCTCTTTAGTTCAGAATAGTTGGGGTACCAATCAATTTCAATGGATCGTGCACCAATCTGGAAAAGATTATGGAAGGCACACAACGATTAATTCAAAGATCCAAATAAAAAAGAAATATTAATTTTACATATATAAAAATCATTTTCAGCTCTTCAAGATAAATTTCACGTCACCTGAATTTTTGATGAAAGAAGGGCACACCAAAACTCACAAGCAGATGACCTCAACTCTTCTTTTGATGAGTATAGCACTGACAAAACCAAGAGATAAGTACATGACATCCGCTGATAGTTAAAGGAAGGAGCTGCAGCCAAGAGTAAAGGATATACTCACTCAAAGAAAAGGTCCACACAGCTATTGTTTTTTCTATACGACCAAATTTTAAGATCAATCTTAAGAGCCATCCATTTTTTAATAACCCTTCAAGAAAAGGGCAAACTGAAAGAACACAAGTGAAAGAGATCAATGATATATACAGGAATACTGCTTCTCGCATAACAGAATGCATATTACGGAAACCAGAATTGATGCAATCAGCAACCCAAATCAAATGGAGAAACATATTTACCAAATAAAGGGTATGAGAAAGCAAGTACAAGAAAGTGAAAGACCTTGCTCTGAAGTAAGCTCCACCAGAGAGTTGAGCTCATTATTCATGAATGACTGAAAAATTGACCAACTTCCAAGATCAGGAAATGATAGAGGTGGTGTAGCCTTCTGTAATTTAGAAAAATAAACCAAAAGTAGAGAATTTTCAGTCACTGGAAATATCTGGTCAAGCAAGATAAATTAAATTACTCATGAGACCACCTGCTGTCCAAAGACACATAAGCCCCACTCGGACATCTCTTCCTCGCTGCTAATTGCTTTCACCTATGACAGAAGAAAGTAAGTCCTTTCAGCCAACTTAAGAATGAACAATACAGAGGAAATGAGAAAGAAGGAAAGGTTGTTTTATGCCTGTTTTTGGCAATCATCAAGAAGGCATGCGAGCATAGCTTCTTTGCAATTCTTATCCTCATCAGAATCATAGTTTTTCTGAGCTTTCGCCTGTTTCTTGGCTTCATTCTCAATAAGTTTGCTTTGCTCCTTGTAGTGTTCAGTCAAAAGCTCATCCAGTCCCATAAGCTTTTTCCTAAATACCAATTTTACAAAATACATTACTATAAAAGAATCAAATGGAACCGTATGATTACTGTAAATGAACATACTAATCAGCGCAATTAATTGGAAACAAACGCGAAAGAAGCATAATCAAGTAAATGAGTTCTAAAATCAGATTGGATTCATAAAATAACTTTAAAAAGCTACTATCTTCAAGCAAGTGACCATGTTCAAACTGATGGATCCTGAGTCAACATCCCAAGTGTAAATCCAAACTGAAAATAGAGAAAAACAAAACCCTAGCAACCGAGAAAAATATCGGAAGAAAAGAAGTTAAAAATGGGTAGCATGAAAAACACCTTTTGTTGGAGACAACGGGGTTTATAAGAAGTGAATCTTCTAATTCAAAATCGAGAGGCTCGTCGACGTCCATCATCTCCGACTCTGTGTATCTCCGAAAAGAAAAGCAAACCCTAAGAGGGTAAAGCTTCGTTTCAGGGTAAACTTTCTTTTCCCAATTTATTTGGATTAGCGCCAAAACCAGAAGCAGGGAACCAGGAAACCAATTCAAATAGGGAGTGGTTCCATCAAAAGAGTTCAGCAGCTAGTGGACCAATTTTCTCGAGATTCTTTTGGGTCAAAACAAGTACTTTTGAGGTCCATTCAAAATTACGGCTCATGGGCTTCGAGGTCCTAAAATGGTTAAAAATTGATAATAAAATTAGGGGAATTCTTATCCACAAAAGAGGGTATCAATAAAAATATATTTCGGTCCTCGTATCGTCTTTCTCCCAAATCGTCATTCGTAAGTGATGTTTTTCTACTTGTACAATAGCTTTTAACCTAATTTTTAAAATAAATTTCGAATATTTTATTTTAAACGTCCAAGATAGCTACCATCTTTTTGTGGTCCATAATTCCATCCAAATATCACATGGTTTGTCAGCAGAGGCAAGGTATAGAATCGAGGTTTCAGTTCACAAACGATATGAATATCGATACCCTCTTTCATTACGAGCATCAAGAGTACCAGTACAATATTACCAGGCCCTTGTGGCCAATTTCAACAGTCACTTATTCCAATGCAAACCAAACAAGAAGAAATCAACATGCAAATCCTAGGGGGCTTTGGATGCTTAACGACTCCCCATCTCAAGGAACCCCCTTCGTTCACAAGGATTGGATTCTGTAAAGGACACGAGTTTATTTAGCACTCGGGAATCTGTGTGTGATCCCTCTTAGGGTCGTGGCAATAGTCATACACCAAATAGTTCCTCTGGACCCAAGTCATGGCAGATACTTGTTGTTGGCTAAGGCTTCTGGAGCCGGACGGAAAGGCGGAAGGCGGGCGGCAAGACGCGGGGCTGTTGGCGGTGCAACCACTGACTCTGAAATTTGTATACCTACCCACGAATGGTTGGAAGTTATAATCAGCCTTGTACCTTCCATTCTCGGTTGCCCAAGATGATGCGTCCCATATCGATCCGTACACCCACATTGGTCTCATGGGAAACGTGGCGTCACTCTTCCTCGGATACCTCCTGATCGGTACATCGTCTACGAAAAATCTGTTGATTCGATCATAAAAAAACATGAAAAAATGGAGAGGAAAGGAACATAAGATTATGGTAATTGATGGTACTTGCATGATTTCACTAGGGTTCCACAGTATGGCATAGTTATGGTAATCTTTTGTAGGGTCAAACCATAGATGAAACTTCATTTCCCTTCCGATTATGTTCCGATCCCCACTTCCCCTAATGTACACATTAGTCTGCAGAGTATAGGGTTTATCCGGTGTAGTCCCGAGAAACTCGATATCGATTTCGTCGTGGTTTCCGGGGTGTTCTTCGTTGTTCGAAAGCTGTCAAGTGCACAACATAAACACCATGCTCTTACACAAGATGCATCAATGATTTCGTGTATGTATACTGTCCAATAAGTATTATTCTTACATAGAAAGAAGTAATCACTCCGGCAGTATAACCAGGTTGTAGCTTCATTGCAGCACCAAAGTAACCCGACTGGTACGACCGAAGTGACTTGAAACCACTCCCTGTTTTCACCATGAATACAGAAATTAAGCACATAATTGGACCCCCAAAACATGAAAAGTTAAGCACATAACTGAACCTGAGCTTTTATCGAGCCAAATTGTTAATGAACTCTGGTCTAGTTTCTGGTGCTGAGGACCCCAAAGGTTTCGAAACGCTTGATCAAAGGTCACTGTACTCACCCTGGAGCTCGGGGAGAATCCAGGGGAAGGAGGTCCCTGAGCATTGCTTGAGGAAACAATGAGGAATAGAGCGAGAAACAAAGAGAAAATTGGGACCATAAAGGGAGGACAGAAAAAAGGCATAGATGATAGTGAAACTTAACAAGGGACAAATGTGGTTTATATGCAGATTGGGACAAAAAACTGAAGGTTTTTGAAACAATAGATTGTGTGTGGCCATACCATTGGTATAAATAGGAAGATTGAAGACCCCATTATACTGTAAGTGCGGAGAAATTATATCATAAGTCAGTTATATTACGTCATCCATGAGACCAACCAATAGAAATTGTCCACCTCATTACTTTTTTAATTTTTCAAGTGAAGATTCACCAGGGAAAAAATTATGATATGGAAAAATTGATGAAGTGGACAATTTTTATTGGTTGGTCCCATGGACAGGTGGTGAGACTGACCCATGATATAATTGTTCGTAAATCCGTAAGTTGATAAGTTATATTAAAAAATAGGTTTAATAGTTAAATTGATGCTCAAGCTATATTTATAGCTCATTTTTTGTGCATAAATTATTTTTAGCTAATAATAGGTGCTTAAAGTTTTCTCCGTTATAATTTAAGTGCCCAAACTTTAAGTACTGTTATCTTATAACCATTAACAATTTAATAATTTAAATGTGGCATTAACTATATTATTTAAATATTTGTTTTAAAATTTAAATGTTAAATAAAATAATAAATTATTTAAGAGGTAAATCATAAATTCAGTAATTATTTTTATTTCTCTTTTTATTTTGTCTTTTAAAAAAAAAAAAAAAACTCTTTACACCCATTGATATTTCTGAAAAAATCTTAATTTTTGTCCCATGAGATTTAAGGTGTGAAAAGTTTTAATTTTTATCATTTAACCCATAACCTCGTTTTGATTTGTTTTCGGACAAACCCATAATCACTATAAATCTCAAAATCTTGTGAAAATTTTTAATAGTGGTAGAAAAAAAAGCGTCAAACCAACAAATTCAAAAGAAAGATGATAGTTGATATTAAACGTCAAACCAAGAAAAAGATGAGATAAAAGAAAAATAAGAATAGTTACTGAAAATTATTAAATGATTAACGGTTATAAGATAACGGGAATTAAAGTTTGGGTACTTAAAATTATAACGGAAAAAACTTTAAACACCTATTATTAGCTAAAAATAATTTAAACATCAAAAATAAGCTATAAGTATAATTCGGGTATCTATTTAATTATTAAACCTAAAAATATAATAGATAAATAAAAGACACTAAAATAAATCAATTTAATAAAATTAATGACATAAATAATAAATTTAATATTTTAATAATTAAAATAAATATACTAAAATAATTTATCCTTTAGAATAACACTCACTTTAACGAGACTCGTTCATTAAAATGATCGTCTAAATATATCACAATTCACAACAGTACAACTACACCCAGTTTAGTTACATGATAGTTCTCCAAGTGTGCCTTTAAAAATTATATTAAAAAATAGAAAAACATTATCATCATAATAATAACAATTTAGAAAAGTATATTTTATTTATTATTTTTATTGAATTGATACTTAATTTATCGACGACACCAACTTAGTTAATAATTTTATAATATAATGAGCTTTTTCAACGCAACAAACAAAATAGATTGAAAAATATTTTCTCAAATTATTTCATTATTAATGTATTTATTGAAAATATTTCCTTAAGATATTAAAGAATGTTGATTAATTAAATAATGAAAAAAAACGTCAATTCCCAGCGGAATTTCTATCGTTAAACTTGGTATATATTTTGAATCAACTATAATGAACTTTTATCACCGTTGTTTATTATGTTTATCTTTTTATAAATATTCGATGTAAAATTAACAGTTAAAAGATCATTATGATATTATTTATTACATGATTATTATTATTTTTTAAAAGGACAAATTTGATAAAATATACAAGAAATCGTTTATATAACTCAATATTTTTTTGAACAAACTAATAGTGATTACAATAGTACATATTCTAGAATATAATCTCCACCATTTGATATTGATTGCTCAATCACTCTGTTGGTATCGCTGATGCTCGAACTCATAACTTTTAAAAACATCAATCGTTCCTTTAACCACTTGAATTAGAAGATTCGTACATATAACTCAATACTTTTTTCTTCGATATAAGATTAATGCCCCTACTTTTCCTTAAGCGTGACATTATACCCTTTTTATTATAAAAAAAACTATACTCTTTATCTTATTTTTTCAAAATTTTTATATCAAATTCTAAATATAAGCCTACTAATTATTATAAAAGTTATATTTTTGTCTTTCAATTTTTAAGGTTTTAACCTATTTAATCTAAACTGATTCATGCTGCATACATAATTTTAGTGGATGAATCTTCTGATAAATATTTTTTCGTACACAAGATTTCGATTATAACGGTTATATTTTTGATACACAACTCTTCATCAAATTCTAAAATTTAAATTTTTATCTTTAACACCTTAAATCATATACTCTAAATTTTAATCTTAAATTCTAAAATATAAATCTCTAACCCATAAAATTAACAACATCTATAAACTAAATCTAAAAATCATATATCAAAATTTTTCTCAAATTATAAAAACCATAATACGATTAAAATTGACTCTCTTACCAATATAATAATTAGATTAAATAATGTATAATTAGGTTGCTTGTAGTGCATTCTGTATGAATATATATATTATATCCATAAAATTTTCAATTTTTAATCTAATAAAAGATTAGTTAATTGACAAATTAAAAGGAAACAGATAAGGTAGGGTGAGGCAGATCAAGCCAAAAGGAGCTCCTCCTCCTCCTCCTCCTCCTACAATTAAATTACTTATTTATTCATGCTAGTCTGAACTTCTGTGGTCCACTTGAAGGAGCAAATCTCTCGTATACCTAATACAGATGCAACAAACTTTCTATTTTGGTTAAAATAATAAAACAAAAAATAACGGTAAGATGATTAGGAACGGAATTAAGATTAAATATTAAAAGGGATAAAAAATTTATTTTATTATTATTTAAACTAAAAGAGATCTTAAATATAATTATATAAAAAAAATGAGAGAAATAAGAATCTCTCTCACCGTAAACATAGTTTCGTCCTTGAAGACGATGGTATGACAAAATAAAAAAACATGAATAAGGTGAAAAAAAGAAACGCGATAGTAAATAACGATTTTAAGCGGTTTATTTTATGTGTTTAAAACAAAAAAATTACAGATAATAAAGTAATCAAAGTAGAAAAAATGGTAAGAGAAAAAAATACAACTTTTTTTAATTTAGTTTTGCCATATGTTTCATATTTGCTCTCGGGTCTACTAGTATTGTTCGAGATTAAAAATTGTCACACTATGTTACTCTTTTTGTCTCATTTAAAAAGTTCAGTTTTAATTTTTGAAAGTCAAAAATTTAAAATTTTGATCATAGTTATTTTAAATATTTTAATTTATTAAATTTTATAAAATATATATTTTAAAACTACTTGATTAGAGATTTTTAAAATATATTTTTTATATTTTTATCAATATTAACAGATTTAAAATTATAATAAGTTGAAATTTAAAAAAATAATTAAAAAAATTATTACTTAATAAATAAATAAATAAAATGAGACGGAAGGAGTATAACTTAAAAACGGATCGACAATAATAAACTTAACTTCTAAGTGTTAGGTTTTCCATATAGGTGACGTGGGCGTGATATCGGAACACTAACGATGATTTTTCATGTGTTTTTATCCTATTCCCATCCTGTCGATCCGTTAGCTCACCTGTTTGTAAAATCTCTCACGATCCTCATGAAACCTAGATATGTCTGTGTGTAGTTGTTTAGTGGTTGAACTTTGGATAAGTCAAACTTGTTGAGCTACTGGGAAGTGTGGACTGTTCCAATAAATAGTAATTAGATCAGATGCAAACTTGCTCTACTGAGTAGGTGATGCTGAGATCAGATTCTAATCTATCAAAGGGCGGTTCAAAAATTTTGAGCGTCTTCTTTAATTTATTAAAATGTGATCTTTAAAAGCAATCGTTCATATTTTTTACTAATTCTAAAAATATAGCTCATAAAAGTAATTGTCTTTTTTAGAGATTCTGTACGATCGTTTCTATTGCACTTATACAGAACCTCACTAATTCTATAAAAGTAACAGGATATGAATAATTAATAAAACTCTAGAATCAATTGTCACATTTAAGACATAATAAGAACGCTTTTGTAATTATAATTTATCTTTCTTAAGAATATTTTTAATTTTTTTACAATGAATTTCGAGATTAATATCATCTAATGAATGTAGTTTATCAAAATTTTGAGATCCCTCTTTTTTAGAGACCTTATACAATCGCTCCTATTACGTATGTCCAGAACCCCACTGACCAATCACTAATATATATGCTTATTATAAAGTGTAGGATTATGTTAGCGCTAGGAGTTAATTTATATATAGAGAGAGAGAGACTTGTGTTCATTTTTGTTTATTATAATTTTATAAAATATCATTAAAAATATATCTCATTATATGTTAAAAATTTTGATATGCATCAAAATAATCAAAATGATAATAACGTAGACTAAGATATTTATAGATGAGAAAATTTAATGTGGTTTAATATAGTTTACTTTCATAAACGAGTGAAATGAATAATTCACTATTAACGTAGAGGATACGAAGAGTATAAATATACGATAACTTATGTAATTCCAAAAACTTAGTGTACAAGTTTTGCGACCCCGTAAAACTGAAAATACTCTTCCCAACATTCCAACAATATCTATAACATAATCACAATAATCGTAAATAATTTAAAAACAATTATATCTCTTCAAAGAATAATTTTATCTATCTTTCCTAATTTAAAAGGTTAAACTTAAATTATATGTATAGACCCAAATATCTAATCATTAAAAAACTTATTTAATAAGATCTCTAATTAATATAAATATTAATAAAATAAACTTTAATTACTAATTAAAATTCAACTACTATAATTATAATAAAACTTAACTTAATTATTGATTAAAATTGAAGTTAAAATATATCATTGTAATGTATATATTGTTCACATGTATCTCAAATTTTAGTATTCTTTAACCTAACTAATAATTAATGGCATAAAGATAATTTTAACCCTTAACATTTATAATTTTTATCGTTTTGGTCCTTATTCTTTTTTTGGATAAATTTAGCCCTTAACCTATATATTTTTGACAAATAGTTTATTTTTAACATCATGGTAACTGGACCGTTAAAAATTTAACAACGATGACATGTTATATGCATATGATAACATATTTTAAATAACATGACATCTAACCTATCAAATACATATATATATAATATATATTTTTATTCTAATATAAAATATAAAACAATTAAAATTTAAATAAAATATTAAAAAGTTAATTAACTCTAAATAAAATACCATTAAACATTCTTAACCCTAACTATGATAGAATTAAAATCCTACCTAAAAAAATAATTAATTTTGAATTGTGTTCATATTTTTTAAGATAGGACTTTGATTCTATCATAGTTAGGGTTGTGAATGTTTAATAGCCTTTTATTTTAGAATTAATTAATTTTTAAAATTTTATTTGAATTTTAATTATTTTATATTGTAATAAAATTATATTTCCTATTTAATAGGTTAGATGCCATGTCATTTAAAATATATTATCATATCTATATGACATGTCATCATTGTTAGATTTTTAACGGTTCAGTTATCATAGTAGTTAAAAATAAGTTATTTGTAAATAAGTTATTTGTTAAGAAAATATAGGTTTAAGACTAAATTTATCCCCCAAAAGAATAAGGTTAAAATGACAAAAATTATAAACGTTAAGGGTTAACATTATTTTTATACCATAATTATTTATCCAAAAAATCAGACCTATTTACCTACCCTTTAAAAGTTTTGAGTATCGGGGTTGATTAATTAAGGATAATTAATAAGATCTTATAGTAATTTCAAAGTGATTAGATGTCTTAACTAATGATGGAACTTGATGGAACCGAAAATGATGGATTGGGAAAGTAAAACGCAACGGCCAACGGTTGCTTCTAAGCTTCAACATAAGATACAATCGGAGGACGTTCAGAATTGATTAGGGGCGTTTGGATCGTAGAAAAAATATTAAATAATATTTTTAGAAAGTTTAATCTAGTAAATTTTGTTAAAAAAATTTCACTATATTTATTTGATGAATGAAATGAATAGACGAGATTAACAAGAAATAATGTAAAGACTATTAATTAAAAAATAAAAAAATAATTTTAACTATTTATTAGCATTATCTAACAGTCTAAAATTAGTATATATAATATAATTTGATCCTGACATATATTAGACCAATAAGTATTAGATACACCGACAAGATACATCATATTCTGAACAAGAGAATCAAAATTCAAACTTTAAAAATAAATTTATTAAAAGAAAAAGGCATAAATCTTAGACATAAAATCACAAAATCAATATAAATTTTATATATTATAGTTTTAATATTTTTCTTCTTCTATGTAAGTCAAATAAACAAATGATTAGTTTTTATGTAGATTAATTGTGAAAGAAAGGTATACCTTATAAGTTTAAACCTAGAGTAACACTGCCAGCCTATTTTCTTAGACTCTCTCCTAGCATCCAGAAGTTGACCAAAGTGTCTACCCTTGTGATTCGATACGTGTTATGGGACCTCTTCGATCACCGACGAATCAAGAAAACAAAAGGATGACCGGTCGACGTCTCCCTCAAAATCATTAAAATTTATGTATATTAAAAAAATATTAAGTTTTAGGTTGATATCGATTCTCTTTAGTTATATAATATTTAGTTAAATAATTATTTTATTTTTAATTTTTTAGATTAAAATATTTTTTAAGGATAAAAGTTATTAGTTAATTAAGGTAAATGGTATATCCGTTACATTATTTTAAATTATTTATTATTAGTTAGTTATTAATTTTTACTCGTAATTATATTATTTTGATTTAAAATAAAATGTTAATGGTTAATTGTATAAAAAAGAATACAGATTAAAGTGACTATTCAATTAAATATTAAAAAAAAATTAATATTATATCATAAAATATTTGATTGGATCCACTGATGTTATAATTTTTAAACAAATATTAAATTTAATATTAATCCTACCTAAAAGTAGGGATAGCAATAGGGCGGGACGAATTTTTGATCGTACGACCTGAAATTTAAATAATTGGTCTCGAATTTGACCCGTTCGAATATATTTTTTTGTCGACCTGACCTGGTATAATAAAAACATAACTTAATTTTGATTCGATCGGATTATAATATATTTTATCTTTAACTCGACTTAACATAATAAAAAAATATAATTCGATCTTAATTCAACTCTGATATTTTAGTAAAAAAATTGATTAAGTTTGACTCAACCCAACAAAATTAATAAAAATATTAACTATTTATAAATATATCAGGTTAAAAAAATTTACCCTTCAATTCTGCTCCGCTCTGATCCGACTATTTTTTATTTCCTTTGCATTTGTGATTAGAGATCGAAGGATAACGTCCACTACATAATTTTTAAAAATAAAAACTAAAAGTCTACAACAAGAAGAGAGAAAAAATGGTTATTATTTTCTATAAATATATTTTATAATCGACAATTAGATAAGCTTTGTCCCTCAAGTCTAAAACAAAGATGAAGGGATGATGTGCCCTTCCAACTCTGGGATAATGCCCTTAAGTTTTTATAGATGTCCTTTAAAGGAATGATGACAAAATAGAAGCAGCTTAATAGACAAGATAAGAAAGTTTAGGTACAGGAAATGATACATCTTAGTTTGGAAATATATGATAGTAGGTGGGTTTTATCTTATGTAATTTTTTTTATTTTTTAAAATATAATTATATTTTATAATTTAATTTTTTAATGTTTGAATATAGAGGCAACGAAAAATAGAAGATTTTTAGTTTATTATATCTAAATTGTAAACCCTATTATTTTTGGATTAAGTTGAGAATTTTTACATTCCAGATGGGAAATGTTAATACTCCTGTCCACGTAAGGTGATATATTATAAATATTTTTTATCACTTAATTAATTAATAAATCTTCGACCATATTATTTTTATTTTATTTTTTTATAATAAATAATAATTTAATAGATAATAATTCAATTAAAAGAACACTAAACATTATTTAAATAGTGATTTTAAAATTATTGTTTTCGGCTTGTAAGTTGGAACATGGATAAGTAACAGCAGGCTTTGAGTTTAAAGTTCGTACAACGTTGTCTATGCAGCAGTTTGGCCCATTCTCACAATATAAATAAAATCTCAAAGAAGAAAACTTAACAATCGACCATATGATTGGGTTATTTTGGGCTGGGAGGTTGGATCTATACGAGGGTCTTTGAGTTTTGTTTCGGTACTGAACTCATATAAACGTTTTAGTATGGGTGAATAAAACTCGAGTCGAAAAAATTAAATAAATTAATTTGTTTTATTTTGGTTTGATTCAAAATTTTATATACTCGATTCAAAAAAAATTTAAATAAAATTCAAGTTGTAAAATGAAAATTCGAATAACTCGAAATTTTTAGTAATTAAATGATTATTTTTTAAGTTTGAGACGAGTCTATCAGTTTTTTTTATAATATATATACATTTATATATAAAAATATAAAGAAATATTGCTACATATAAATATATATATATATACATACATATCTTATATGATTAAAAAAAATCGTTTAAATTGGAATTAAATTATCTATGACATAATAAATAATTACAATTAAATATTTATAGTAACTCGAAAACTCGACTTTAATTTTTTAAACTGGATTCGACTCGACTTGAATCAAAAAAAAATTCAAATTAAGTTTAAGTTGTAAAATCTAACTTATCAACTCGAATAACTCAAAAAATTTTACTCGACTTGACTCGATCAAATACTCAACCTATGTTTTAGAGTAGGTTGTGAACTAAATGATCAGCCAATCGTTTAATGATTCGACCAAAAAATTTGTTGAACAAAATCTGCATCGTATATTTCTTTAACTTGTCCCATTAAACACTGATTCAACCATTCTATTTTTGAGGGAGGAATAAAAAACTGATAAGGTTTTTCTTACGCATGTTTTTAGAAAAATTAAACCTTTTAGGTTGTACTTGTTCAACGTGTTGCTTCATGCTTGTATGATGTATCCGTTCAATACTATTTTTTAGGTCGATGTTGTAACGGTAATTGAATCTGGATCGATTCGAGTCGTACATCTAATTTTAATAAGTAAGTTTCATAATATAAATTTTCTACATACATAACGCATTAAATCTTATACCTACTTAAACAAAACTAAATTATTTATCACTTGAATCAACCCTTATTAATTGAACATTTAAATAATTAACGAATCAAATCGAATATTTTATAGGGTAAACTACTGCGGAGGTCCCTTTCGTTTACCCACAGTACACTTTTGGTCACCGAATTTAAAAAACAACCAGTAAAGTCACTTTTCGTTTTAAATTGTTAATATTTGGTCACTCTGTCGTTAAAGGACGTTAAATTTAAACAGAAATCTGACATGGCAGCTGATGGAAAAAAAATTTTCCAACCTGGAATCCACGTAGCTTACAGGTGGATTGAAACCCTTTCGTTTACCCCGATCAAATCATTTCTTAATTTGGTTTAAGTTAGTTTTGGGGGTAAATTTCTAGGGTTAGTAAAATCTAAAAATTCGAAAGGTTAGGATTCTTCTGTTGTTGTTGTTGCAAATCTGATCTTGCACTCTTTGTAATCGTGGTTGCTATTGTTGCAAAACTGGAAACGAAATACTTCGGGTAAGTCCAATTTTTTTTTTGGGTTAGGATTCTATTTCGATTATTTTTGGTCTGAATTTTTCATGTTTTTTTTGTTTATTTTTGTTGTAGATAATCTCTGTTCCTAAAAGATGAATGTGTGGAAACTTCGCAATGAGGAAGTTTATACAGTAGAGTATTGTAAGTTTTTTTGACTCTCTTATGCCTCAAAATTAAACAGTGTTTGATATTGTTGAATAAAATATTGTTTATTGTCTGCAACAACATCAACTTTTATTTATTGTCTCAAACGAAATATTCCAGTTTTGCAACAACATCAACTTTTGTTTATTGTTTGCTTTTGATATTGTTGAATAAAATATTATACAATGTGGACCTCTATTGATTTATTGTCTGCTTTATTGAATACATATCAGAAACTTTTGTTTGTTAGCTAAAAATAGTTTAATTTTGTTTGCTTTAGTAAATTTATTGTCCACTATATTAAATTTTTTTACTTTTACAGCTCCTGATTCAGAACTGTTCACTTGTGTTGTTCATTATGGTGGAGAGTTCAACTTTTCAAGCACAGTGAAATACAACTCTACTTCTGTAGCATATTTTGACAATATTAATTGCAACTCTTTTTCAATATTTGAAGTGTGTTCCATGGTTGATAAGTTAAAGTTAGAAGGTCATTTTTTCTTGCACTGGAAAGTTCCAGGTACTGATTTATGTAAAGCCTCTCTTATGCCTTTAAAGACTGACTCTGATTGTCTAGGATTAGTGAACAGTCTACCTAGGAATAGATACATTCATGTATATCTTCATACTAATGCTGAAATTGAGAATGAAACTGAAGTTAACTTTGAGGATGAAATTCAAGTTGAAGTTGAGGCTGGAATTGAGAATGAAACTGAGGTTGACTTTGAGGATGAAGTTGAAGTTGAAATTGAGGATGAAGTTCAAGTTGAAGTTGAGGCTGGAGTTGAAAATGAAGCTGAAGCTGAAGTGGAAGTTGAAGTAGAGGATGAAAGAGGAATTGAGGAGGAAGTTGAAGTTGAAGATGAGGATGAACTTGAAAATGAAGCTAAAGCTGAAGCTGAAGTGGAAATTAGGGATGAAACTGAAGTGGAAGTTGAAGTAGAGGATGAAATAAGAATTGAGGAGAAAGTTGAAGTTGAAGATGAGGATGAAGTTGGAGATGAAGTTGCTGAAGAAGATGAAAATATAGAAGAATTTGAGGTTAGTGATAATGAATTTGGGCTTGAAGATGAAGGATTACAACATGACAATATAGGAATAGGAATTAGAGTTCAAAGACAAATGGATGGTTTTGGAACTGATGGAGTTAGGGTGAATCCTGAAATCGAATCTGATAGTGATAAATCTGATGAACTGTATAGTGATCATAATTCAGATTCTGATTCCCCTAGATTTAATGAGTTTAATGTTGAAACAGACATGGTTAACCCTAAATTCAGTAAGGGTTTAGTCTTCTCTGATAGGAAAGTTTTGAAAGAGGCAATTAAACATTATAGAAGGGTCAATAGGATACAAGTAAAGCTTCAAAAAAATGATGCCAAAAGGGTTCAAGCTGTGTGTCAAGGCAATTGTCCATGGAAACTATGGGCAACACCATTGAATCCCAAAGATAAAACAGATCATACTTGGCAAATTAAAACACTAGTGGACTCTCATAACTGTTCTAAGGTCACAAAAAACAGAAACATCAGATCACCCTGGATGGCCAAGTATTATATTGGAAAATTTATGGTTGATATCAATTACCCAGTAAGATCACTTCGAAATGATGTATATCAAGAATTTGTTACTTGGGTGTCACGTGTGACTTGTCATAGAGCAAAAGCATTGGCAATTGAGATGATTGAAGGAAATTACAAAGGACAGTATGCAAGAATCTATGAATATTTGTTGGAGTTAAGGACAACAAACCCTGGAACAACTACAATTTGTCATCTAGATTGTAGATTATTTCAAAGGATGTATGTTTGTCTACAAGCTTGTAAAAATGGGTTCTTGGTAGGGTGTCGGAGGATTATTTGTGTGGATGGTTGTTACTTGAAAGGCTATTTTCAGGGATATTTATTGGCAGCAGTAAGTATTGATGCAAATGATCAGATTTATCCTATAGCATATGCAGCAGTGGAGAGTGAAAATTATGCATCATGGGCCTGGTTTCTTGACATACTCAAAACTGATCTGGGAATTAATGACTCATCTAATATTTGTTTCATGAATGATAAACAGAAGGTATATTTCTAAAAACTATTCTATTTTTTTATACTTTATGAGTTAAAGATTATTGATTCATAACTATTCTATTTTTTTACAGGGACTTGTGGATGCTGTGTCTGACATTTTTCCAAATGTAAATGTCAGAAATTGTGTAAGACATATCTACAATAATTTCAAAGAGCTTCACAAAGGAAAAGCTCTTAAAGATCTTGTTTGGAAGGCTGCTCGAGCTACTTACTTGAGAGAGTTTGAAGAGGCAATGGAAAGTTTAAAAGCTCATTCTATTCCTGCATATGAATGGATTGGCAAATTAAACCCTGCTCAATGGTCCAGATCACACTTTGATACCAGAATCAAGTGTGACATGCTCCTCAATAACCTGTGTGAGTCTTTCAATAAGGTAATATTTATAAAAAGGTAAATTTAGATTCATTCAAATTGAGATGATGTATTTAATATCATTGATGTTTTCTTGAATATAGGCAATTGTAGAGGCTAGAGATAAACCCATTTTGACAATGATGGAAATCATTCGAACCAAGCTCATGAATAAAATTATTTCCAAAAGGGAAGAAGCTGAAAAATGGCCAGGTCTATTGTGTCATAAAATTCAAAAGAAGTTGGACATCATTATCCAACAAGCACACATGTGAATTAACCCTTTTGTTCATTCTTTAATTTCACCTTTACTAGTTTAGCAAGCACACAAATTAGTGTAACAAACACATAAATTTCAGGTGTTGGTCAATACATGCTGGTGGAGAAAAGTATCAAGTGCACGCAGGTCTTGGACACCAACATGTTGTGGATCTTTTTCAACATACTTGTTCGTGCAGAAAATGGGATCTCACTGGCATCCCTTGTGTCCATGCAGTATCAGCCATTCAAGAAAACAATAGAAGTGTTGAAAGTTATGTGAATGAGTGTTACAGTAAGAGCACTCAAATTGCCATATATTCCAACTTCATTGCACCTGTCAAAGGTATTTGCTTTCACTCAAATTACCATATATCCTTTATGAATCTTTTTACTTCATTTATATGAATATTTTTTTTAAACAGGCCTTGAACAGTGGACTCCAGTATCTGATATGGAACCAATTTTACCACAAACTATTAGGAGGCCACCAGGAAGACCCTCTAAAAAGAGAAAAAAGGAAGCTGATGAAGTCAATAATCCTAAGTTGAGTAAGAAGGGACAACAAGGAAACTGCACCAAGTGTGGCAAGTCTGGTCATAACAGAAGGACTTGTAGAGGTGAAATTGGTACAAATCAACCAATTAGAAGACCTACAAGGACTCATCCAATTCATCAGCAACAACCTGGAAACAACCAACAACAACCTGGAAACAACCAACAACAACCTGGAAGTCAGCCTTTTATATTCAACCAGCAACAACAACCTCGAAGGCAGAAATTACCAACAAGAAGGGCTATGCCTCCACCAACTACTGTGAGATGGATGCCTGATGTTGGATCAAGTCAGCAATCATCAGTATCAAATCCTCCAAATCAAGAATCACAGGCATCAAATAGGGATGGAAGATGAACAACTAAATTTGCCTTATTTTGTGAATGACCTAATTTCTGACTTGTTGAAGATGTTCACTGCAATGACATCTATTTTGTGAACTATTTTGATTGTGCATAGTTGTTTACTGTGAAATTGTTGAAATAGGTCATTTTTTGTAGCTAATTGTATACTTTATCAGCTTACAAACTATTGGTGTTAAACTTGTTTATGATGGAATGAAAAATATAAGTTTGTTTGCTTATTCTATTTTATTACACAAACTGAAAATAAAGTGCTTCATTTTTCATTGAACAAGATATTACAATAATTGAAAAAGCTTCATTACAAAATCATACAACTTTCAACTACCCCTAAACATTGATTCAAGAAGCTTCAGTTACATGAAATATACCAAATACATTATATTACTTTAACACCCATACAAATAGCACACACATAATCAACACACATAACCAAATCAACCTTTCACAAAATCTTGCCCTTTCCATTTTCTTCACTTTCTTCAACAACCCAGAAATTATTAATCTAGAACGGGGGTTAATAGGAGGATCATACCAACTGAAAAAACCACAGCCTCTCCCATTCCCATAATTTGAACAACCAAAAAATCTTCTACCTGGGTTTTCGTCGGTCCAAGCAGTGACTAAATCAGCACGTTGATTACAACGACAAATGGGTACTTCAATCTTGTTTCTCATCTTGGTTTATGCCTTCTTCTACAGAGAAATTTAGGGTTAGAAAAATTACTTTCAAGTATGAAGGAAAGGTAAAAGGAAAACACTTTTATAAGGATTCAATCCACCTGTAAGCTACGTGGATTCCAAGTTGGAAAATTTTTTTTCCATCAGCTGCCATGTCAGATTTCTGTTTAAATTTAACGTCCTTTAACGACAGAGTGACCAAATATTAACAATTTAAAACGAAAAGTGACTTTACTGGTTGTTTTTTAAATTCGGTGACCAAAAGTGTACTGTGGGTAAACGAAAGGGACCTCCGCAGTAGTTTACCCTATTTTATATATAATATGTATATTCTATTTTATTAAAAAAAATCTTAATTACATTATAAATAAATCTTAATTCAAACTCAAATTCAATTCTAAATCAAACTCATTTTACTAGATAAGTGAACATAATTGAGCACAATTAAGTGGATTCAAGTAATTTAACTTTTTTATTTATTTTTATTAAATAAAAATATTATATTTTTATATTAATATTTAAATTTATATAAAATAAATAGAATAAATATTCAGAATCATTAAACCAATTAATAAATCTCAATTTTATTTTTTTTTAAAAACAAGGGTTGGCTATAAAATTTGAGTTAGTTTTTAGTTATAAACGAATGGGAATAGGATAAGTACTGCAGCCAAACAGACCGTTGTAACAATGAGGCGCACATAATTGGCATCGAAGGTCCATTAGAGAAGAAAAGCTAGAGTATTATACTACAGCGAAAAAGAGAGAGAAAGAAGCAAAGAGAAAAGATGGGGGGAGGAATGGAGGCAAACAAAAACAGATTCATCGAAGATTGGAGCTCTGCAAGGGAGAACCTGGAGCACAACTTCCGCTGGACTCGCCGCAACTTCGCTCTCGTAGGCATTTTCGGCATCGCTCTCCCCGTTCTTGTCTACAAGGGCATTGTTCGAGAATTTGTATTCTTCTCCTTTTCCGTCTCTCTTTTAATTTTACAGCTTTCGCTTTGATTTGTTTCTTGCGATATTGATTTTTTATAATTGTATTTTTTAAAAGTGGTTGAATTTAGGGTTTTCGGTTTTTGTTTGATGAATCGGATTGGGTCTGCACGATTCTTGTTGAGATTGTCTGATTCCTGTTTATTGGGTTTCTGATTGTTTTCCTTAGGGTTTCCTAGTTTGAGAAAAGGGTTTTGAAATATTGAATATTTGTCTGACTGAAATATTTTGTGGAGTAGATCCTTGGGTTAGATTGATTTCATTTACTGCACTGAACTTTTTATGCTGAGATGTATTGGTGTGGCCAAAATAACTGGTAATGATCTATAATGTAAAAGAAAGACCTTTTTTTCTCAACGGCACGCTGTTTCTTGTTACTTTTGCTAGACCATAAATTGTAAAATTGATTAGGGGCTGTATGATTCTTGCCAAGATTGACTGCTTGATTGTGACTATTGTTGTTTTGATCGATTACTGTTTATTGGATTCTAAATGATCTCCTTAGTGTTTCTTATTTTGATGAAGGGTTTTGAAAATTGATTTTGTATGACTGAAACCTTTTGAGGAGTAAAAAACCCTTGGGTAGTTGGGTTGGCTAGATTGTAGTCATTGCCCCTTTAAATTTCTTATGGGAGATGTGTTGCGCCAGTAACAAAATTTGTAACCCTTTATAGTATAAAAGGGCACTGTATTTCTTCAAAATTTGCTGGAACATAATTTGTAAAATTTTATCATATTGTTTATGATCACTATTCGATGTTTGCGTGTATTTATATTTACATGGACTTCTCTTTTTATCCTAACATATGTATCTCTAACTTGTACAATTAACTATTCGTATGTGCTTGGCACTTGGATCTTAACTGTGCCTTGCCCATGTCTGACATGTTATCTTGAGCCCTTGTAACAGAGATCTAACCAGCCCTAGAAAAAATCAACATTCATATAACTGAAGTATGTTGCGGAGCAAGAATTCACCCAAAAATGAACTAGTTAACATTTTAGTGGTATAATCAAGAACAAAATTCTTCCATAAGGACATATTTGATATGTCTATATTCACATGCTTTTGTTTAACACAAGAAGGACAGATCATAAGAACTTTTTTATTCTATTCTTGTCTATAGGAGTCTTCTCATATAAGTATTACGATTTGAAACTGAGATAAACTTGTCTTTGGTATTCACTGGTCATCCATAGAACAGGTTAAATGTTTAGCAAGCAAGGCATAGAGCAAAATGATAAAAAAATTCCCAAGTTGATCCATGGCACGTAAAATATCATGTTTTAGTGATAGGAGAATACAAGAATGTAGAGTTAATCAGTTAAATGGTAAATATTGATCTACCATGTTAGGAGATTTCTTACATGGAAGCATTGGTAGGTTAAACCGATCCCCTTAGAAATTCCTTTTAGTTCAGCCGATTTGATTTAACAATATCAGTTGTTGATTCCCATTTTTAGGGTTGCAACATCTTGTTTGATTTTTTTTTCTTGTGTTTTTTAGCACATTTTGCAATAGAGATACAAACTTTTTCTTTCTCGTTCATATTTTTCCCCTGCGCATTTGTAACGATTTGGTAAATTTTCCCACAGCATATGCAGGATGAAGATAATGGCAGGCCATACAGGAAGTTCCTGTGAGTTCTCCTTGATGCTTGATAATAAAGGTTGATGAGTAAAACTGGGTTTTAGCTTGACAACGAATTGTGTTACATACACAGTTTCTGAACTTGTATTGTTCCCCTTGATCAGTATCATGTGTTGCTCCTTTTAATTTTTTGGTACTATGTTAATCTACTATTTGAATATTTGGTTCATATATAATCTGTTTTTTCAAATAAAAGAATTTAAACAATATTTGGAATGTAAAAAGTGAAAAGAAAAATATATTTTAATTGTGTTTGATGGGGAAGAAAAGTGGGATTTAATTATTTCAAATTGGAAGGGTACTGGAGAGAAAAAGAAAGGGTCTTCTGAGGAGGTACTTTTTGTTTATGGTGTGTGTTAATTTTGTCACTCAAATTCTTCTATTATTTTTGTCACTCAAATTAGAAGAAGATTATTTTGGTCACTTGTATTTTTAATTGCAATTGTTCTGGTCGTATGATTGTTAGCCTTTGTTAATCCTTATTAATATTGATAGCACGACACCTTAATTAAAAAAATTTTTTTATTTAATTTCACATTATCTCTTTATTAGATTAAAATAAGATCAGTTAAAACAACCCATTTAGTTTCCGTGGTTAAATGAATGGTTGTTTTTAGAGGTCGCAGGTTTAAATACTAGTAATGCCATCAGAATATTTGCATGATCAATGTTTAATGGTTGAGAGTATACTTTAGAATAGATATTATTATAATCGCTTTTAGTTGAATAAAAAATAGTTTGATAAAGAAATATAAGATAAATAAAGAAGAGTAGTTTAATAAAATTTTGATTGATCTGTAACAATCTCATATTAAAAGGTCCAAACACTTCATTATTTTAATCTCATGTCCAGTATGACTTTCCTTATCAAACTGTTGCGTTTTAGTATTAAAATCCCTTGTTAGGCTCGGGAATAAAAGTTTACGTGAATTTTCAGGCCCAAAAATTTCAGTTTTATCTGGGTTCGGCCTGTTTGATCCATTCTCCGATAAAAGAAATCTGGGAATTACACAAGATATAAAGTGACCAGTTGACGATACTATCCGATCATGAAATTTCCAATCGAAAAAGAACGAAAGAGGATTTGGATCAATTTACCGTAAACGTTTCCAAAGTTGCAGAATTTGTTTGGTGTTAAATTTGATCTCACGATCTGAATTGGAAGGAGAAAAAAAATGGAGAAGGTGATGAATATAATAAAACCAAAACCCAATCCACAACAGATCTTAAGGGATTGGCAGCGTCGCCTCCGCCAGGAATGTCGTAACATCGAACGCCAAATCAGAGGCAAGTTCCTACCTTTTCTTCTTCCGTTATTTTGTTGGAATTGCAGATTCATGTTTTAGGGGTGATATTTGGTTATTCTTAAATGGAGGGTTGATTTATTGCTTCAGATATTCAGAGAGAGGAGAAAAATGTACAGAAAGCTATTAGAGATGCTGCCAAGAGAAACGACATGGGTTCTGCTAAGGTACTTCAGTTTTTTAAAATCTTTTGATAAAGCTGTAATTTTCTTAATTAAATTTAGTTGCTAATATTCAATAAGAAATTGCTTACTCGTATTCATTGACTGCATTAATTGTGCTCGTGTGTGTTCATGCTTGCATAAATCATACTTAATTTAAGTAATTGAATTACAGCATAAGTTCATCAGAAGTTGAATGTTCGAAAACTGTAATCGATTATGCTCTTTCGTAGAAAGTTTGGATCCTGCATATAGTTTTTACTGTTGATTGAAAAGTTCACACTGTCATTTTTCCTTTTTATCAGTCACTTGCCATGGAGATTGTGAGATCCAGAAGGACAGTCAATCGTCTATACGAAAATAAGGCACAATTGAATTCAATATCAATGCACCTTGGTGAGAGCGTAGGTACGACGTTTTTCGGATTTCAGTTTACATTTCTGTTCTGCTTATATGCACTTTTGTAATCATGGGAAGAACGGTATTATCAGCCTGCGTCGATTGTTCTTCTTGGATTCAATAATTTCTGGATGAGCTACTTGTTTCCTGGATTTGTTCTCTTTAATTTGTTTATATTTCTGAAAATGTTGCAGCAATTGCCCGTACAGTTGGGCATTTGTCGAAGAGTGCTGAGGTTATGAAGCTTGTCAATAACCTGATGAAGGCTCCAGAAGTGGCTGTCACAATGCAAGAGTTTAGCAAAGAGATGACTAAGGTTTCTTTACTACTTTTACCATTCAAGTACCAAGGAAAATATCGCCTTATATTTCCCTTTACTGTAATTGGCGTCGGTCTGAGCTATTGTTCTCCACTCTAGCCTTGTTGGCTACATGTGTCCATTGCTAATTGTAACATGAAAGTTGGGGGTTTCTCTGATAGCTTGAACTGTCTCTTTAACATGATGATGAGTATGCCAGCTCTCTGAAACGAGACAACAGAAAGTTATTCTTTGATTTAATATGTAGGCAGGAGTTATTGAGGAGTTTGTCAATGATGCTCTTGACAACGCACTGGATTCCGAGGATATAGAAGAGGAGACGGAAGAAGAAGTTGACAAGGTCTTGACAGCAATTGCTGGTGAGACAGCTGCACAGCTTCCTGAAGCGGTCAGGAAGGAGAAGATGAAGCAACCAGTTCAGGCAGCAGCACAGAAGGTATGTTTGGCACGAATGCTTTATAATGTACCTTTGCCAAAAAGAGTCTAAATTGTTTTCCTTTTCCTTTTAATGCCTAACAGGAAGAAGCTATAGCCGAAGGGGTTGATGACGAGGAGGAACTAGAAGAAATAAGGGCTCGACTTGCGAAAGTTCGGTCATAACTCGTAAGTCAATCCTTTTGCCTTTGCCTAGAAATGGTGATCAGTCTGATTAATGAATGAGCTTCCCCGGGTGCAATTGCACTTGCTGCAATCCCAACCCGAATTTAACACTCGGAGAAAGTAAACTTCTGTGTAATGTATTACATACAGGATATCTATTATTCAGCACATTGAAGCTACTATTGTGTAATGGCTACAGTTTTTATTTAGCTATCCTGTTTCCATGTGCAAGATCTGTATTATACGAGGAGAATCGACGTGTTGAAATCCGACTTATATTGATCAATAAATAATAAACCATATTGGGGAAATCCTTTTAGTAATTTGTTGTATTTATCTGAAAATTAAGTTGCAGGAAGCATTCTGTTGTTTAATTCCATGAAAAATTATGCATATTTATGTTGAAAGCTGATTTTTGCACTTGTATGATAATAGGGTGACAAAAGAAAGCTAATAACCGTGGTTGGCAAATGCTTGAATGATATCGTGTACAAGTAACTTGGCAAACTTGATATGCGACTTGAACCGCTTTATCGACTTAAGACTCAATATCGATCCGAGCATGATGATATGAATTTTATTTAAAACTCAAGATAAATCGAACCGAAATTAACCTAAGTTGTAGTTGAATTGAAATGGAACTGAGTCAATTTTCAATTGAACCAAATGAACCCGAATTTATTTCATTTGAATCGAATGTAACTCAAAATAATAATAATAAAAAAGATACTAAAATAAATAAATAAATATGAGATGCGAATTATTGTACAACCCAACAAAAAATTATATATAAAGTGCAAAAATTTACTCAACTAAAACCGATACATCCAAAGGTTGATTTAAATAAAAAAATTGATTGATCTTCTGTTAACCTGATATCAATTTGAACTATAATCAACCGACTTAAAAATAATTAAACTAATATCATTGTGAATTGAAAATCAATTGACTCAATATGACTCGAATTAATATAAACCTAAATTAAAATTAAACTAGACCTAAATCGAAAACAGTTATAATTAAACCCAAATAACATAAATCGAATTATTTATTTACCACCTCCGAATACAAGCAATAAATGGTTCAAATATGGCTTGAAAGCGTAAGGTGAAACAGCTTATATAAACTAAATGTGAGAAAAACATATAATAATTTGAGATACGATACTGTAAAAAATATCAAAAGTGAATTACATAGACAAATTGTGAAAAAATATAATATAAACTAAATATGAGGGAAATAATTAAAATATAATATCACTTATTGATGAAAAAAAACATAAATACATTAGGTTTAAATATAAATTTAATCCTCATTAAAAATAAAAAAATTCTCATAAATTTTTACATCAAATTTAACTTTTATAATTCAAATTACAACCACCTAAACTCTTCTGTAATATTAAATTCATTGATCGTCAAGATTTATTAATAGTCTGCGAAATTAACACTACAGTCGATACAAATCAATATAATATAAAAGTTAAATTGATTATAATTTAATTCACGTATTTATTAAAAGCTTAATTGATTCTTAAGCCAAATGATAGTACTATTTTAAAAACGTTGATTTTATTTTCAACATTTTTTATATTAAATTATATAAAAAAAAATTGAATGTCAACTAACATCCCAATCTATGACTGTAAGTGATTCCGACAGGCGACAAAAACAAACCGAGAGACCATTGACATTTAGATTGTGAACTGAAGTTAGTTAATCATTCTTTAGTTCCTTTCCCAGGCTTTTGTCTACGGATCCGCACTTGCAGTTGCTTCTACAAATAGTTCTCATCATTTCAAAGAATCAGACCAAAAAGATCAGTTTTTGATGGAGAAATCTGGGTATGGAGGAGATGGCATTTACAGGTCTTTAAGGCCGCCGATTGTTCTTCCCAAGGAACCTAATCTTTCTATGGTTTCATTTCTCTTAAGAAACGTCTCCCGTTACCCTGACAAACCAGCGCTCATCGATGCAGATTCCGGTGAAACCCTCACTTTCTCTCGGTTTAAATCCACCGTCATCAGCCTCTCCCATGCTTTTCTCAATCTGGGTATCCACAAAAATGACAGGGTCTTGATCTTTGCACCCAATTCAATCCAGTTCCCTCTTTGTGTCTTTGCTGTTACAGCCATTGGTGCCATTGCTACTACTGCCAACCCAGTTTATACAGTCAACGAACTCTCGAAACAACTCAAGGATTCCAATCCGAAGCTTATTGTCACTGTTCCTGAATTGTTCGACAAAGTCAAGGATTTCGGGATTCCTTTGATCTTCCTTGGTGATTCTAAACGTAACCAGCTACCATCTGATGCAAAAAATGCCCCCAATGCTCTTTCTTTTCATGATCTACTTGATTTAGCGGGGAATGTAACAGGGTTTCCTGCGGTTTCTAATTCTGTTAAGCAGACCGACACGGCGGTGCTTCTTTACTCCTCGGGCACTACAGGTGTCAGTAAGGGTGTTATTTTAACTCATGGGAATTTCATTGCAGCATCTTTGATGTTGGCAAAGGATCAAGAACTTGCTGGGGATATGCACCGGGTTTTCTTGTGCGTTTTGCCTATGTTTCATGTGTTTGGATTGGCTGCTCTCGTGTACGCACAGCTGCAGATGGGGAATACGGTGGTGTCGATGGCGAAGTTTGATTTCGAGATGTTGTTGAGGAATGTGGAGAAGTATAGGGCGACCCATTTGTGGGTTGTGCCTCCTATTGTGCTTGCTATGGCTAAGCAGAACGTGGTTGGCAAGTTTGATCTGTCCTCTTTGAAGGAAATTGGCTCTGGTGCTGCACCTTTGGGAAAGGAATTGATGGAGGAGTGCTCAAAGAAGTTCCCCCAGGCTGTTGTTATGCAGGTACATTAGTTTCTTCTGAGTTAATGCTTTTTAAAAGTTTATTTATTAATACCTTGTAGTAATGAAGTTGCCTTCTCATCATATAACACTTTCTGTGGTTTCAGGGCTATGGAATGACTGAAACTTGTGCTGTTGTATCGGTGGAGAGTGCCGCATTTGGTGTCCGACATACTGGTTCAGCTGGATCACTTTCTCCATGCATTGAAGCTCAGGTAGTCAATACAGAGAACCTAAAGCCTCTTCCTCCGAAGCAAGTAGGGGAAATATGGGTTCGAGGGCCTAATATGATGCAAGGTAACATTATTTGCTTGTTCCTTCCAGAGAAAATATAAGAAGATTGATTCTTGGGTATGAATAACATCCAACCAATTCCTAGATATATTGAATTGGATGATTATATGCACAACTGCACTCTGTATATGCTAATTATTCAGCCTCTGTGATATTATAACAATAGCCTCAAGCTATGCATCTCATGTGCAGATTAATAGAACTCTCAGTAACCCTTATCTATACTTCTTCATTTAGTATGAAATCAATCTCCTTCAATAATTAGATAATTCAATCCATATTGTATGAATGTTGTGTATATATATATATTTAAACTTGTATTATACTTTTTGCTGCTTTCTCTCACTCTGCAATTTCCAATGACTATTTTCAGGTTACTTTAACAATCCAGAGGCAACTAAACTGACAATAGATGAAAAGGGTTGGATTCATACTGGAGATCTTGGATATTTCGATGAGAACGGGAATCTCTATATTGTTGACAGAATTAAGGAGCTGATCAAGTGCAAAGGTTTCCAGGTAACTTGTTTCATTGCATTTCTGTTATATAATTTATCGTCTTCTTTGCATTTTCCACCAATTGTAAGTTATAGATTGAGTGTTGCATTTTCTATCAGTCAAGTTTGGCTTTCCTGTGCACATAAATTCCACAAGGGCCTCTCTATATCAATTGATAATCGGGTCAACGTCGAATGCTCGTTCTTATGTAACACTTTACAGTGCATTGAATCTTTGGTAGTTCCTATGCTGCAGTATTCGATCCTCCGAAGTTAATGTGCATTGTTTAATGTGTTTCCTTTCAAACTATAGCCTGTCATTTGCTTTATAAATACTCACCAGGTTGCACCAGCAGAACTCGAAGGACTACTAGTATCTCACCCTGAAATAGCAGATGCTGTTGTTATCCCGTAAGTTATACCCGGAAACTTTGAATTGTAGGCATCCTCTAAATCCGGGAATACCTTCTATGAAGTTCTTTCTTGTAAAGACATCATTTAGAGTAAACACATTTTGCCACCCTGCAGATACCCTGATGAAGAAGCCGGTGAGGTTCCAGTTGCATACGTTGTCCGCTCACCCAATAGTTCGTTGACTGAAGAAGATATTCAAAATTTTATCGGTAAACAGGTACGATATCCAAATAAACCGATAGTCATTTAAATGTGAAGTCTGTCCACTTGAATCCAGTGACTTTTAAGTTGTTCCCGATTGGTAAGGCCTTGCATTATTTTTCTTCATCGCAGGTGGCGCCTTTCAAGAGGTTAAGGAAGGTCACATTCGTAGGCAGTGTCCCAAAGTCAGCTTCAGGGAAAATCCTGAGGAGAGAACTTATCGCGAATGTGAGATCGAAAATGTGAGATTCTATGATTCTATTTTATGCACACATGACATGAATACTACAAACCAGTCCTTGTCTGAATCTGTAACAATGCAGTTGGGGTAAAATTACAATGAATAATAGATTGTTGCTAAATTATATATCATGATTTCCGGGCCAATTCTAAGACCAATAGAAGCAACCATAACCGAGGGCAGCAGACACTAACCACCACCACCACCGATCCCGCCACCCCTTTAGCAGTTGAGACACAATCATATTGTAATATCTGAGAACTTCCCGGTGGAGCCGAAAGGAAACTGTGGCACAAAAAATCCTCTTCCGATGCTTGCTTAACCATATAGTCGGCTAAAACGGTGCAGACTTGTTTCCACTGTAACCACCTCATCCACGTTGAGTTTGCAATATTTAGTATTATTACGATCATTCTCCGTCCCGCCCTGCTGACTTTTGATCCCCGGTACGGCAACAGCAAGGCTCTCCTGCACTATACGATTACTCTGCTGCAAAATGGTGTCACTACGCAATGCATGTGGCTCAAACACCTGCACATTTCGACGACACCACAAGTTCCATAACAAAGAACCAAACAGCACATCCCAATACGCAGGATCTCTCGCGAACCGTCCTGGCTATTCTCCCGAATCAGCGACCCCCGCAACGTAAAGGCCACAGGACATTTCCTCAGTTGGGTCATGTTTAAATCATTAACAGAAAGGCTCTTACAAGGTGACACAAACATAGGGGATTGAGGCCTTATGAAGGGACGACAAGCGTCTGTCCTTGTGACTTTCTGCAACCTCTTTGGGCTTTGCAATGATAAAGCTTGGCAGAAATGCATGCATTTTTCGGTTACTACAAAGGTCCGAGCTGATCTCGATCCAATTTATTTCATTTACGATAAAAAATTAAGTCAAGGGTGTAAAGGGGTGCTAGGAGTAGTCGCACTCGCACCACTAAAAATATTTAAATTTCACTATACTTATACTTTCTTCGTATTTTCTATTGATGATATAATTTTACATACTCCTAAAACTTTATAATTTCACACTTTTTATATAATTTTTTGCTTCATCTATGTTCAAAACCTCAAGATTTAAACCTCAAACGTTACTTAAAAGATTTAGTGTTTAAAAGATTTAGTGTCTCAGTCTCACCAAATCTGTTAGGTTAATTTTTTCTTTATAAGTTTCTGCACACACATTCTCTGACTTCTTAAAATAAGATTGCTTTAATATTAAAAATATAAAGATGGTAGTAATTTAATAAGCATATAAATATCATTTTGTATATAAAAACATAATTTTATATTAAATTATTTATTTGAAAATACTTATATATATAAATACATGCAACAGATTATGGTTCTTGTAGCTAGCAATCTTTATATATAAAGGTTTTAAGTTTCCATGAAAAACTCTTACATGAAAGATTTCCTGCAATTTGCCTCAAAAATGTCATCAGAAGTCAGTTGGAACCAAGAAGCCTACCTATTTATAACAGATGTAATGAGAGAGGAAATACTAAATAAAAAAGTTAGTATTTCCAAATCAAAACATTCTTACAAAACTCATATTGGCAATCCGACATACTTGTCTGCAAACTCATTGCTGGTTCAATGAGCCATGACCACAACTGTGTAGCTGCTCATCTTTCAGGCTAAAACTCAACATATTTCAACACCAACGAGCTGATCAGAAACAACTACTGTAGTAATTAGAAAATGTTAATGTAAGAAAAAGAAAAAGAAGAAACTCATTCAGATAGCCACATCTGTCATGCAGCAGATTATCAGCTAGTATACTGTAAAAGTAACAGGTTTTGGAAAGCAGTAAAGTTGATTGAGAACAGCTGAATATCAGTGAAGGAGCTTACCTGGGAAAAGTTTGCAGAACGGGGTAAATCTGGTTTGATATATTATATAATATACTAGTACTATATACTTTTTCTAAAAGCATAATTGCAAAGATATTTAGGGTTCTTGACCTGCAGTACAGGTAAATGAGATCTACAAGTTCTCCCATAAAAAGAAAAAACAAAATCATATATATATATATATACTCTTTGTATATATGTTGATGTCTTCTTCATACCAAGCTATTGCTGTAACCCCCTAGACCGGCCTATGCGAAAAGCCCGACCTAAAGTAGTCACATTTTTTTTTCTCAACGAACGTAAAACAAATACAAGTCTAACCAAAATCAAAATAGCTTGTAAAGATGACAATTCTATTAAAATCATAGTTTCAACTATAAATCCAAGTGACCATAAAAGTTCGTCAATCTCAAAATAAAGAATGTTTAAAACGTTGTTCATGAAACATCCCATGACACATTAATAAAACAGGATAAGTTAAAACCAATCAGTAACAAAATAAAGGCACATGTCACCATAACTAAAAACACGAAGAATGTAAGCGTTACATCAAAAGATAATCTGGGAGGTGTAGATCCTCCGAGTGCCAATCCGGAATGCCTATCTACGGATATCTGAAAGGGGGAAGAAAACAAGAATGAGCTATGGAGCCCAGTGTGTTCCAGCAGTGCATAAAAATATCACAGATAAAACAATATATAAAGATATCAGATAAACAATGCATGAAATGCATGACATGATGTTCTACCCCATCCGATCTCCAGGATACGGTTCCCCAGAACAGTATCTAGTACAGGCATTAACCTAAGCCCAAAGGGGCAAAGGTACCGTAAACAGGACGGAATTACCCCGGTTATAGCACGGGAACCGATATCAGGACGGAATTACCCTAACCGTAGCTAGGAACCGTAACAGGACGGAATTACCAGCTGGATCAAGGCTGAACCGAATAACAGGCAATACTCATCATCCTCAAACCTAAAGTGACAGACATGCAGTAATAACAGGTATAATGATGACAATGACAGTATTTATCCAGATATCATGTAATGCTAAATCAGGACATGTCATGTATAATATATCAGGCATATAGCAAAACAGAATGTGATCAAGTTCAACATGTGTGTCAATGTAAAGTCCAGAGATAGTCAAGTGTACATGCTTGGTTTGTAAGAACAGAAAAACAATGATACACAATATATAGCACGTAAGGGAACACACCTCAAAGGAGTAGAAGCACACAGGTGGTCTACTGGGCGGTTGAACCTCGCTCTGTAGCAGTACTGGACCGAGTCACAATCGGATCACGAGTCGGGTCGAACCGGGAGGAACCAGGCTGGGTCGGTACTCGATCGGGAGGACTATGAGATCCTAAACCGAAACGGTTAAGGTTATTTTCCGACGAAGGCCTGAACGGCGACCAGCGGCTACGGGGTTAGAGGCGTTCTGTTCGCCTCAGCACGATGGACACAGCGGCGGAGACGACGCGCCTGGATGATGCCGGTGGCGACCTGAAACGGCGAAGGAACCGAAGGGTTTCAAACCCTAGATTCACCGAACCTTCGAACCCTGATTCGCGGCGGAGGCGACGGTGGATGGGCGCGTCGATGGAGGGGTTTTGGTCGGGGGACGGCGGCGAGCACGGTGGTGGCGGCGGTGCAGGACACGGACCGGCGGTGGGCAGAAACGACGGTGATCGGAGTTTTTAGGCGAGGGAGAGGGTCATTCGAATGGTTAGGGTATATTTTTGATCCAAAAAGAGTTCCAACATAACCCATCTGATATAATTCGAATCTAATATTAATTTATTAGAATCGAAACAGGTACAGGTTAAGAGGAGGGAGGGGGAGTTTAAAACACAAGAGATTAGCAACTCAGCTGGTTAGGTTGTGGGCTAGACAGATTGAAGGTTGTGGGTTTGAAACCCTACAACCACACTTTTTTTTTTTTTTTTTATTTCAGGTGTTACAATTGCCCCACCAATTTAAAGAGGAATCATACTAATATCTCAAGCTCCATGCATTGTATTATTATCTCATTATTTCCCTTCCAGTGGTGTATTTCTATATATGGAGAAAGAAACAGAAAGTTTTGTAAATTGTAATGGATGGAACCTGTTCAAACTTCAAAGCTTCATGGCAGCTGCTAGGATCCAAAGAAAACCTGAAACTGAAAGCCCTTTTGGTTTTGTCCCTTCTTTCAGACTCTAACACTGCAGGTTTAACTTTAAACATCTGCAGCTATATACGAGAGAAGGTGGAGCTAGGCTTACCATGGCAGATGTGGCATTCACCTGCATCTGCATCTGCACCTTCTTTTCAGCGTCCAAGTATTCTCTTCCTGAGACTGCCATGCTTTTGTTTCTGAAGCTGAACCATGTGAGTTGTGAAAAGAAGAAGAAGAAGAAGAAGGTGCAGGTGCAAATGCAGATAAAGGCTAACATCTTATCAAGCCCTGCAAAAACGTATATCAAAGCATGTATGTATTTATAAGAGCAGAGAAGGAATCAAAGAAACACTGGGCAAAGGCAAGTTTGATTGTTAAGCCATATCTGAGGGAGAAAGAAACTATTAAGTGAGATAATTACGAAACCAAAGGATAAAGATTTGACAAGCACAAGCCAAAACACCATCATTTCATATCTTTTGTTTAATTGCACTAGACATCCTCGGATTATATATTAAATTGTAAATTCACCTATTCATATTTTTTAATTTTTTGATAAGTCACACATACCTTATATATATATAAAATAATTGAAATTAATTTTTTAATATGAATATTATCATATTTTTTACCGGAATTATTGAAATAATATTTTAAATAAGAACATTTTGGTTTAATGATTAATATATAATTTTTGCTATGGTTTGGTATGTTTAGTGCAATTAAGCCAAGTAGATATTTCTGTGTGTCCTGTAGTAACATGAACCAGGTGGGGTTGGGGGTACGTCCCATGCCACGTGATCCAATCCTAGTGAGCACGTGGGATTGGGATTTCTAGCTAATCAGGAACTGCCACGTATACTAATTCAGTTGAATGGGGTTGAGATTGGAGTTTTGTGATAAAAGGGAAAGGAATTGGGAGGGGGAGGAAATCTCCAAAAATATTCTCTCTCGCTCTCTTACAATGGGAAATCGTTTACCTTTTTCTCATATATCTATTTATATATTTTTTTAAATTAAAGAGTTTAAGGTATAGGTTTGAGAATTAAAGATTATGGTTATAGTTTAGCGAATTAAGAGTAGAATATATTTTTTAGGGTACAAGATTTAGAATTTAAAATATAAAAAATTAGAGTTAAGGTTTAAATTTTAATACGAAGATAATCATCCTAATCTAATTCTCTTTATTTACGATATAACATTATAATTCAACTTTCTAATATTATTTAAAAAATTCAATAAAAATGTAAAATACTTATCAAATTCCGTTTTGAAAAATCGAATGTTGAATTTTTTACCTATAAATATTTGATTTAGTTAGTAATTAATTTAAATCAAATAATATAAAATTTTACTATAAAGTGTTGTAGATCTTCAAATATAATCCAATATCTCTTATATAATTTTTTATTTAAAGCTGGTAGTTAGAGTAGTATCTATTCTAGAATATGCTCTCAACTATTAGATATTAATTGCTCTATCATTATGCTGCAATATTAATGTTCGAACCTATAACCTTTAAAAATAATAATCGTTCTTTTAACCACTGAGACAAAATGATTTGTTTCTCTCATATAATTATATTTCAAACAATAAAGACCATTTAATTATTCTCCTAATTTTTCCCTATGTCTTTAATAGTTTTTCAATAATTCCGATACTAAACTAAATAAACTAAAAAATTTTACATCGTGTAACTAAATCGTAACCCATTTTTTAACTATACTCCATAACATTTTTCCTACTATCATAAAGTTCAGGGCATTATTTAGTATCTAGTTGCGACCCTCGTATTCCAAATGTTTATGGTGGGTGCTGGCCCAGGCCCCCCGTCGAAATCTGAACCAACCAACCAGGTACGAAATTGACGAGAATGGCTGAATCAAGTTGACAATTTGCCCGACTACAGATCCTGCACAAAGGACCCACAAACAGAAACTAGAAGATGACAGTTGGCAGAGTACGGCGTCTTTTGTTCACGTTTTCGGAAGGAATTTGTAATTTATTCGAGAGATTATTAGGTGAACCTTGTTCATCATGTTATTCATGGTTCAAGTAATCAGGATCGTTGATTTTTAAATAATTAATTAATAACTACCTACCCACTAAGTACATGTAGTAAAGAGGTGATGATTTACTTAGAAAAAATTAAGATCAACTGTCATGATTAATTCGGACTATGATTGACGTGATGAACAAGATTCACCTAATAATTTTTCAATTTATTCGTATATTTTCACATACAAAATTATATAAATAAAATATATAATCGTCAATCGGATCATGTTTTAATTATTTTTTAGATTTTAATATATTAGTTGATAAATATTAAGATTAATTTTTTAATTTATTTAAAAATTTAATATTTTATTTTATTAGATTAACTGGTCGTTGATTTTTTTTATTTTAACTATTTAATTTAACTATTACAAATTCTGCTAGTACTGCAGATTTAGTACGATTGAAATTAAAGCTGGATTTGAGTGGTGAGTAGGTCCTACAAACCAAAGATAAGAAGTGTCGGAACTGTCTCTACAATCCTTCAATTAAGGTCAGAGCTTTGTAATGAAGCAAGGAATATTAAAGAAGATAATTGATATGATATGATACGATATAATATGATTATTAATTGTTTTTATTAATTTGAAAAATCAACTTTCTTTAAAATATATTTACATAAATAACCTTCAAATTTTATAAAATCCATTCAATCCGCAACCTATAGAAGAACATTAATAACAATTGAGCTAGTAGTTCCTATCAAAGGAACGTGGAGCCTGGAAGTTGTCGATCGACCGTGACTATAACCGGAGCCGAAACATGGCTTGCAACATGTTTATATCCAATTCCAAATGTCCAGGCTTGGAAGTGCTTATGAAACAACAGTCGCATACAAGCGGCTACATCGATAAACTATCTGGCATTTGTTTCGTTTCCTTCTACTGTGTCAAACTAAAGGGAAGAGAGGTACCAATTATATCAGAAACTTGGCTGGGATGGATTCTCGTCATTATCTTCGAGAACGACTTTAACGCCATGGTTCTTAAGTGCATTGACAACAGCCCAGACCTTGGTTCGGTTCTTAAAGCCTTTCTTCTCGACCTCCTTGTTTACATCAACATGAATCCCTCTTCCTTGTCCTTGCTCAAGACCCTCCACCTTGAGTCGCATAGCCAATACCTCACCAACAACGGTTGCTGCCTTGGCATTGCAAGACCGGCCACACTCCAATGAGTTTTTGATGGAATTTTCAACTGTTGACGCCGTGGCAACTATACGCCCATTATTTCTGTCTACGACATTTGCTGTGATGTACTTAAGTGAGAAGAACAGCCTCAGCACATACCTCTTCAGCACTGACATCCTTTTGAGCTCCTTAGCATTCTGTGTAACATAATGAAACAATATCAAGTTTGCAGTCTATACATTATCCCGGAAGGAAACAATCAAATATTACTTCACTTTTCTCTATTGCGGACCAAACTGAAGAACAGCACACAGACTACCATAATACTAATATTTGTACTACTATGGTGGCAAAAACATATTCATCATTTCAATAAATCCATTCTACAAACTAACGACAAATTCTTAGTAAACTTATTTCCGAGTCAATTTGTTATCACTACCTCAAAACATCGGATAACATTACATGTCATGTTGCCTTTTCTAGTTACCCTTTATGACATACTAACCAAGTTCAACATCGGTATCTTCATGCTTTTTATGTAGGATCTAGAATTCCACGTCCACAAGATTTCAACTGGAAATGAGTAAAAGATTTTTGTGCTCTTTTCCTATTTTAACAAAATCATTATTGCGTCGAACATACAGTTCTAACTTAACCAAAGTTCAAAGATTTCAACAGATACAGTTCTTTGTTCTAACTTTATCTCCAATACTTCCATCTTCCCCATGCAGTTCATATAACAAAGTACAGAGAGTATGAAATACATGTAAGCATTTTAATAAACTCTCTAAACAGAATAAACATTTTTAATAACATTATTCCACGTCAAGGAAGATTCAATAAAACCAACAACTAAGAAAGAAACAGCAATTTTGAAGACAAAACTCATTTAACTTATCAAAGCTCAAAGAAATGGCAATAACTCTAGCAATTTCTTATGCTCATTAAAAATTCTAGCAATTAACAAGTATACCATGAAGATTAAAACACAACGATGGTTCTGAGTAGTTCGTTTGCATAAAGAAGAGAGACTGTAAGATGGAACAAACAATTACAAGTATGATTTAAGCATTCTTATAAGCTCTATGTGCTCAATGGTTTTAGAACTTCTAACTTAAAACTACTATGAAATGTATAGCAGAAGACAAAGCAATATAAACAACACAAAAAGAGAAAACTAAAACAAAGATTTTCCATCTAAACTTTCATTTCTCCATTAACATATTGAGAAACCCAACGACCAATAAGTAAAAACAAGTTCAGAATTTCACCGGATAAAAGAACAGACCACTTTGAATGACCAAAGATTCAAAATTCAGAAAAAATGTGATTAGAAGAAAAGAAACGGCTTTACCAAGTATATAAAATTACACAATATAAGAAGTTTTTAAAAGAAAAACAAGGTTCAATTTTCATTGAAGCAAATGATCGAACATTTTACGTTCCGACGAATATGAGCAAATTCAACCAGTAGAAAATGAAGATCACATCAAAATATATTTAAATTCAAACCCAAAAGAATCCAAAAGAATATGAAAAATGAAATTGAACTTACTGACAAAATGAAAGCACTAACCAAGAGAAGAATCCAAAGGGGAATTGATACAGGAATTACCGAACAGGGGAATTATAGCCTTTGCAGAGATAAATGGGTCGGGCCGACATGTCCATTCCAAAGCCCAAGAAAAAAAGTTAATTTTTAGTATAGTCCCTATATAATTCAGAATCTTGAAATTTAGTCCTCTAATTTTAATTTAACTTGATTTTCAGCTTATTTTTATGAAGAAAAATAATATTAAAAAAATCAACTCTAAGTAAATAATAAAATTACTAATGGATCAAATGTTTAAAATTATATTAATTTTTTATTTATATAGATTATGTTGGATTAAAGTAAAAGGATTAAATATCAATTTGAGATAGTAGGGGGGCTAAATTCGGAACAAGACCAAAGAATGAGACTTAAAACCGTGCTGGAATTGTTAACCTTAAACGACAACGTTTGGCTAGAAGCTATGAGAGGCAAATTCAGGTCCGTTCAAACGAAACTGGTGGCGATATCACCGTACACGTGTCCTTTGATCCTTCCATCTTCCTTACTTATAGTTCTCCTCTTCCGAAAGCTTCTTCTGAAACCCTATTTTTCGGACTTTTACCTTCCGATTGTTTCTCTCCAGCAACTTACTGTAGCACCAAAAATACGTAAGTTCAAACACTAGATCTATTTTCACCTTCTCCGATCTTTCCTCCAGTGACGGAGATATTGTATTTTACTTCTCCAGATTTTACTTGTTCTTTTATTTTTTCATTAATTATATGGTTCTTGATCTGTTGTGGTGGTTAGATTGAAGATGGTATCGGACGCCAGCAAGAAGAAGGCAGCTCAGAAGAAGGCTGCTGCGGCTGCAAAGAGAGGAGGGAAGGCGGCTGCAGCCGCTGCATCATCTAAGGCGGCGGCGGCAACGGCAACCGCGACCTCGGAGAACGGCGTAGATAATGTTTCTGATAAAGTTAGTGCGCTCCAGATATCTGATCGGACTTGTACCGGTGTTCTCTGCTCGCATCCTCTGTCGAGAGATATAAGAGTAAGTTGAAAGTCTTTCTTGAGATTAAATGTGATTTCATTTCTAATTTTTTGTTTGATTATTGGATTAAATGTTGTTATTTGATTCTTTTTATGCTAATTTGTTTGAGGGCTATAAAAATGTGTGAAGCTTTCCTTTTTAGCTTATTGTGTTGATATGACCAATTAGTTTGGGATTTTCCATTTATGAATATAAGCAAATTAGTTGAACATGTCGATCTTTGATGATGTGTGTCAAAGATGAATCGCTGTGTCATAGTTTATATTTTATGTTGATGGTGATCTGATTTTCTTGTTGCAGATAGAGTCCTTATCAGTTACTTTCCATGGACATGATCTTATTGTTGATTCAACATTGGAGCTTAACTATGGCAGGTATGATTACCTTAGTGTAATCTTGTTTGGGATTCATATCTCATATGACCACTTTCTTTGTCATATGAAACTTTTTTCCTTAGCTGGATCTTGCTGGCTGGCACGTAGGCCGAGTTGAATAATCTGTAGTTATGTTATTTTTGCAGGCGATATGGTTTGCTTGGATTGAACGGATGTGGGAAATCCACGCTGCTGACTGCAATAGGATTGCGTGAACTTCCAATTCCAGAGCACATGGATATCTATCATTTGACGAGGGAGATTGAAGCTTCGGACATGTCTTCTTTGGAAGCTGTCATGAGTTGTGATGAAGAGAGGTTGAAATTGGAGAAAGAAGCAGAAATGTTGGCTGCACAGGTTTATTCAGATAACCATGTGCTGTAATCATGATATTGATTATCTCAAAAGCATGCATTATAAAATTTTAGTTCTTTTTTCGTTGAATTTGTTTTAGGATGATGGTGGTGGAGAGCAACTTGAACGGGTTTATGAACGATTGGATGCCTTGGACGCATCAACTGCTGAGAAACGTGCTGCTGAAATCTTATTTGGTCTTGGTTTTGACAAGAAGATGCAGGCAAAGAAAACACGAGATTTCTCTGGTGGCTGGAGAATGAGGATTGCATTAGCACGGGCCTTATTTATTAACCCAACCATTCTTTTGCTTGATGAACCCACCAATCATTTAGGTATGTATTTCGTGTTTTTATCAAGTTATTGTAGTTTATTTATATGGTTAATTCATGGACTTTATTCATGTATCCCCGCCATTCTTTTTCTTCATTTCCCATGAATCATTTATGCAGGTCTTTCATTTGTGTTTTTGTGTAGTTCTGTGTTTCAGTTTGACATGATAACGTTTTCAATATACTTCTCAACTCTAATTTTTACAATTGTATTGAATGAAACAGATTTAGAAGCTTGCGTCTGGTTGGAAGAAAATTTGAAGAAATTTGATCGTATCCTTGTTGTCGTATCACATTCCCAGGATTTCCTGAACGGAGTCTGTACAAATATCATCCATATGCAGAGCAAAACACTTAAGCTTTACACTGGGAATTATGATCAGTATGTTCAAACTCGTGCTGAGTTGGAAGAAAACCAGATGAAACAGTACAAGTGGGAGCAGGAACAGATTGCTTCAATGAAGGAGTACATTGCTCGCTTTGGTCATGGGTCAGCAAAACTAGCCCGGCAGGCACAGAGTAAAGAGAAGACATTGGCAAAGATGGAGCGAGGTGGACTCACGGAGAAGGTAGTCAGGGATAAGGTTCTGATCTTTCGATTTGTTGATGTTGGAAAACTTCCTCCACCAGTACTGCAGTTTGTGGAAGTTGCTTTTGGATATACATCTGATCATCTCATCTACAAGAACTTGGACTTTGGGGTAGACTTGGACTCGAGGATAGCGCTAGTTGGACCTAATGGTGCAGGGAAGAGTACACTGCTGAAACTGATGACTGGTGATTTGACCCCTACTGATGGGATGGTCCGAAGGCATAATCATCTCCGAATTGCACAATTCCATCAGCACTTAGCTGAGAAACTTGACATGGATCTGTCTGCTCTGCAATATATGATAAAAGAGTACCCTGGAAATGAGGAGGAGAAAATGAGAGCTGCAATTGGTAAGTTTGGTTTGTCAGGGAAAGCGCAAGTGATGCCGATGAAGAACCTGTCTGATGGACAGAGGAGTCGTGTCATCTTTGCATGGTTAGCGTTTCGACAACCCCACTTACTGCTTCTGGATGAGCCCACTAACCATTTGGATATCGAGACAATTGATTCCCTGGCTGAAGCACTAAACGAGTGGGATGGGGGTATGGTACTTGTGAGTCACGATTTCCGTCTGATCAACCAGGTTGCTGAGGAGATCTGGGTATGTGAAAATCAAGCTGTAACACGTTGGGAAGGTGACATCATGGACTTCAAGCAGCATCTGAAGAGTAAAGCAGGTTTATCCGACTAAAACAAAGTCATCCATTAACTAAAGCATAACTTTCAACTTCCTGTGTCTGGATTAAGCTTTCCTATGTATGAAGCCAGGGAGGTCACGAGGTGGCTATGTCGTTTTTGGAAGCCATCCGTTTTCGTGTCCTCTGTTTGGTGGTATTATCGGCAGAGTCGTCTTAGCTTGTTTAACCTTCAGGGTTACTCGGTAGTATCTGCTATAGAAGCTGGAATTCCATCCTCCTAGTATTCGTAGTCTGTATTTTGAGTTTTCCTCTGTACTCTTGCTGGCTAGTTTTCTGAACAATCAAAATACTTTTGGTCTTTATAGCCCCTTCCATTTCCTTCTTCAAACCTTTGTCAATCACTTCTCATTATTTTCTTGTCGTTCAATAAATGAATTAAGGTTGTACCTCCCGAAAAAGAAAATTGTCAAGGAAACTTGAACATAACATTGCATTATCAATTATATTACAATGACTGAAGATACCAGCAAAATTCAAATTTAATTACTTGGACGTAAAACATGCATACTATCTCTTGAACAAGAGTTTCTTTTTCTTCTCATGATTCTTAAGGACTTTGGTTTATGTTTTGTTTATAGGTGTTGAATGATTTTGGTTTCATTTTTTTTTATCTTGTTATCCTCTAGTCAGGGGCGGTTTAAAGATTTTGGAGGCTCTGTGTAATTTATTAAAATATGATCTTTAAAAGTAATTGGTCATGACTTCCACTAGTTATAGAATTGTATCCTTTAGAAGCAAATGTCCTTTCTAGGGGCCCCTGTCCCATCGTTCCTATTGCGTCTGTCTAAAACCTTACTAGTTCTACTGAAACAATAGTAATAGTAATAATCAATAAGATTCTATAATCAATTGTCGCATTTAAGAAATAATTATAACATTGTAACAATTATAACTAATCTTTCTTAATAGCGTTTTCAAAATTTTTTAATAAATTTCGAGATTAATATCATCTAATGAATGTAGTTTATCAAAATTTTTGTGTGGTCGCTCTTATTGCGCCTGTCCAAAACCCCCACCGCCTCTAGCGAGTGGTTGACATTATTAATAATAAAATTATCGAGTTGCAGAAATAAGAAAATAATAGTGAGGGTTGTGCTATGATTTTATTAAAATTAATATTAAAATCAACAATATTTTAATGTAAAAAACATAACTTCAAGATATTATTAATAAAAAAAATAAAATTAAATAATTTAATCGTATTTTCTAACTTTAAATTTAAAATACACCTAACATAAGAAAACAAAGAAAAAGACTAGACGACGTGACATTTTCGAAGGGTCACGGAATAGGGTAGGGAAAGAGAGAGGATTTGCATTGATACCAGCCATATCCGTAAACAATGCGAAATCGGTCAATTAGACGTTCGTTTTCCGAGAAAGTAGTTACGACGGAATTATCAAACAAAATCAAGTTCTATAAGAATCCTTTCTGTTTGTTCCACTCATTTTCAAGCTCTCAACAATGGCGGATCATTCAACCCAAAAGCCCCATGCAATCTTCGTAGCTTACCCTCAAGGCCACGTTATCCCATCCATTAACTTAGCCATCAAACTCGCATCCAAAGGTTTCACCATCACCTTCGTCAACACCCATTTCGTCCACCACCAGACCACCAAAGCTCACCCGGAGATAGGCACGTCAGATATCTACGCTAGGGTCAGAGAATCGGGTCTGGACATACGGTACACCACAGTGTCCGACGGTCTCCCTCTCGTGTTCGACCGGTCGTTGAACCACGACCAGTTCATGGCTTCGTTGTTGCATGTTTTCTCTGCCCATGTCGACGAGGTGGTCGGTCAGATAGTAGGATCAGGGGGAGAAGGTTCATTGCCTGATTGCTGATACGTTCTTCGTTCGGCCCTCAAAGATCGCAAAAAAGTTCGGCTTGCTTTATGTCTCGTATTGGACCGAACCGGCTTTGGTGTTTACGTTGTACTATCAATTGGATCTTCTTAAGAAAAATGGTCACTTTGGCCATCAAAGTAAGTTTTAAAGTTTTTGGTGAAATTATGATTTTCGTCCCTCATAATTTACTGGTTTAATCAGATCGTCGTGAAGATCCTATAAATTACATACCTGGAGTCGAAGCGGTCGAACCGAAGGATCTGATGTCATACCTTCAAGAAACCGATACCACATCGGTTTGCCATCAAATCATTTTCAATGCATTTCAAGATGCCAAGAATGCAGATTTCGTTCTCTGCAACACGGTTCAAGAACTCGAACCGGCTACCATATCGGCTTTACATGCCAAAGTCCCCTTTTACGCAATCGGACCCATTTTCCCACCCGGGTTCATCAAGAGCAATGTAGCTACAAGCCTCTGGTCCGAGTCAGATTGCACCCAATGGCTCGACAAAATTCAAAAAGCCACCCGGCTCGGTTTTATACGTCTCATTCGGTAGCTACGCCCACGTTACAAAAACCGAGCTCATCGAGATAGCTCGAGGGCTTTCCCTTAGCAAAGTGAGTTTTGTTTGGGTGCTACGACCTGATATCGTTAGCTCTGATGATGCTGATCCCTTACCCGTTGGATTCAAAGACGAAGTTATTGACCGTGCGATGATCGTGCCTTGGTGCTGTCAAAATGCGGTGCTTGCCCACCCGGCTACCGGTGGATTCTTAACCCATTGTGGCTGGAATTCTATACTTGAGAGTACATGGTGTGGTGTTCCTTTGTTGTGTTACCCGTTGTTGACTGATCAATTCACTAATCGTAAATTAGCGGTGGATGATTGGGATTAATTTGAGTAATACAAGCCCCATCACTAAGGAGGATGTCTCGGAGAATATCAACCGTCTGATGAGTGGACCATCAGGAGACCAATACAGGACGAAGGTGAGATGAAAAAAACATTGGAAGCTGCCTGGTCACCTAATGGATCATCACAGACAAATATGGACCTCTTCATACAAGAACTCAAGGCCGAGTGTCAAATCAGAACCAATTAATAATAGTTGTTTTATTATTAAATTTTATTTAAAGTTTTGCAATTAAGTTGTATTTATAAAATTTGATTCATAATATATTTGTTTATGTTTTTTAATTTAAATATAATTATTTATAAAATTTTAAAATATGAGTTTTTGACCAGAGGTCTATAATGTAACATCAGGTAGAGGATATTACACAAATACATTTATAAAATCTTTTTTTTTCAACAATGAGATATTTTTCCCATCATTAATTATCTTCATTAAAGCAATGACATAATTTCCCATATCATTTTTGGTTGAAATTTAGTACTAACTACATTTGTGGTACATCATACTTCTAAATCCCTAAAACCTAACACTTACTTTAAACCTTAAACCCTAAACATTCTAATTTAAAACGGAGACGTATAAAAGAGGTAGATGATTTCTCCCGACAATGACAAACAGACTTCCAGCCAACATCAAGATCAACTTGTGAATGGACATCCCATCTAAAAACCATTTTTCAGTCTCATAATATATGAAATATGAATGGTATACAACACAGAAGAAGGGTTACACAATTCCAAAAACCAACAAAGATGAAAGACTGATGGTACCATCTGCAGTCATCTCAGGTTGTCGACTTGAGACACCGGAAAATTCTACGTAGCGATACATTTCTCCGAACACAAAAATGCAGCAAAACAAACACAAGAATTCTATATCCAACAGCCATGAGGAACAATACCAGTAAATTCTCCCACTTGGAGTTGCTGCTTTGAGAGATGTCATAAGCACTATGGATTGCCTGAAAACCAGAGATCGTCCTCACCTGACCGACTGCAAAATTGGTCCCGAGGTACTCGTTCTCCAAAATACCCTACCAGCAAAACATAGGGTAACAAAATATGATTTTGTTTTGTAATAAGGAATAGATGAACTCATGTTATAAGATGCACACAAACCTGGATGGAATAAGTGTGGAAAGCAATATATGATAATGGATACTTCCAGACAGGTCTAGGTAACTCGTTGCGGATTCTTAAATAGCCTGCGGAAAGCATCATTACCACCTGAAACATCATGCATTTTTGTCTTAAGACTGGAAAAGGATAGGTGAACAAATAAAGATTGGAAATTGGGATGGAATATAATTTTAAGAATGTAAATGTATGGCGAATAAATAAGTGAGGGCTTACATGTATGGTTACAAGTGTTAAGACACTCCAGAAAACATTTTGCCACAAAGAAGTAACAGCCAGCAGCAATCCTTCATTGACAAAGAGGCACATGAAGAAATTCAGCACAAAGTACATCAGCAAGCTGAATCCGTCACGCAATCCTACTAAGAAATAGAAAACGAGACTCGATGATATGGCAATGAGGAACAGGAATGGAATGCTGGAGAGAAGTTGCCCGAACAAAAAGACTAAAGCTCCTGAATGCTGGTTCGACTCCTCACTGGCATATATCTGCAAAATGGAAAAGCATCAACCATGCAACTTTTGAAATTGGGAGCAAGAAAATGAAATGAATTTAGCAATCAAATCAAAATTCAGAAAAAACTGTCTTATTTTTTAGTTAAGCTGGAAATGAGTGGATTTCAAACTGGATACCTCCTTTTAGTTAAAAGAAAAGGTACCAAAGACAGGTAGAATCACCTTGATTTCTTTCAGTAGTGAAGGTACTCCAGCGACACTTAAAAGTGAAGTAAACGACACAAACACGAAAATTGCAGCCACTCTTCTCTGTGATGAAAAAAAGGATAAAAGTTAGAAAAACATCCATGCTACATGAGTGGATCAATAATTTTGACTTGTGCAGAAATGGTTGTACTCACCACAACAGAAGACAGGGAATGCCCCAAGCCCGAAAATACCGTTCCAATACACAGCGTAAGGAGCATATAAAGAATAAGTCGAAGCCAGTAGTATTTCCACTCCCTTGACATAATTAATAACGACCTCCAAGTCAAAACTGCAATCCGTGTGGCATTGCTAGCCTTTCCCTTGCTTTTGAGAAGAGGACCTTCCTGTGAATGCAACAAAGTGAACAAAAATTAAAACGGGTGACTTATAGCCACCAGAAGACTCCAGTAAATCATGCACGAAAAATGCTTAACATTAATCGTAATCGAAGTCAGCCAGCTAGACTCCATCATTCAGTTACCTTTTCTCATTCTAACTTTTAAACTGTACACCTGAGGCATGTTAAACACTTAAACTATTGATTGAACTTCGGGATTCGACCAAATGGTTCACCCATCTCAATTAGGTGAATCCACACAAGGCTTGGGTTCAACCCTCAGAACTTGCAGATTCCCCTTTCCTAATTTACCCTATGACTTGGCCTCCTTTGTACCAAAAACAACTATTGCTAGTTGTACTTGTGTATAGTTAAACTGTAAGAATTTGGGGCACCATTATATTAGAATCTAGCGCATGCCCCAAATAAGAGCCAGATATACATGATAGCACATATAATCAAAGCTTCCTAGTATCCTACTAGTAAAAGCAACGAAATGATAAATGATTATGGTTCAACACAAATAAGAATACATATTGTACCCTCTCTGTGAGTCTCAATATCATAGTTTCAACTGCAGCTGCATCAGCTGATGATTTATATGTTGCCTCAAGAGTACGAATTGCAACAGCAGTATCCATGTTCACAGATGAGAAGTCCCCATTGTCATCCTGTTACAATGTACCAGCTCATACAAATTAAGTTCTCAGGTAACAACAATATTGACTAGAAGCCATTATTCAAGAGTGAAACAATTGAAAAACAGCAACAGTTTGTTTAATACCAAATAATATAAAACGCTGTACAAATATTTTTAATCTCTTAATTTACCATCAAGTCAAATCATCCAATAGCTTTTGAGATCTGACTCAAGTTTTATAGATTCTATTCTTATACATATACTTTTGGGGGGTTTACTTGTTCTCTGTAAGTACCATTGAGGTTTTGAATTATATTGTACTTAATGAGAATCATTGAATACCTGCCAATTTTTGCACATTGCAATGATCCTGTCAAAATCTGTATTTATGGCACGTAGAAAGTGATCGGAAGGACTTTGCATAATTGGGCAAGGGAATCCAGCATTGGAGAAGTGCTTCATCAAGAAAAAGGAGATAAATTAGAATAATAAGGAAAGTTTTGTACTCTTAAGGAATATTAAGAGAATAACAATTTGGATGCTTAAATGGATTCTATCTTCTTCTCTTGAATCCACATTACAGGAACCAAGTGCATGTATGAAAGAGTCTTTAAATGACCTTCCGTTTCTTCCATATCAACTGATAATAGAAAATAAAAACAAAGACAAGAGATCAAAAATAATTATACCCGTGTTATCACTTACCTGCAAGCAAGCTAACGTTTCCCCGAAAAACAAGGTGTTCCCATTTGAGAGCAGACAAATACGATCAAAGAGGCCAAAAACTTCTGTACTGCTCTGGTAAATGGTGAAAATAAGAGTGCATCCTGTGCTTGCAAGTTTCTTTAGTGTTACCATCATCAAAAGGGCAGAGACACTGAAAATATATAAAATATTAAAGATTTAGTAACATCATAAATGATCCTAACTCTATGGAAAGTAGATGGCACAGCAATCATATGGTTAACATTGTAAAGCATGCAGGAGAAAAGGAACAAATATCAGTAAAACACTTGAAAGAATTAAATTAAGGAAAATAAACAAAAAAGTATACCTGTCAAGATGATAAAGAGGCTCATCTATGAATAAGATGCGAGGTCTCATCACAAGTTCCCGTGCAATACTAACACGCCTTCTTTCACCCCTAGCAAGGCCTTTCATATAGCAGTGGCCTCCAATCAGTTTGTTTGCATAGTCACCCAAGGACATTGCTTGGATGGCTTCCTCTACCACACTCTTTTTCTGACAGAAAAAGCCAGGAAGTTGGAGCAAAGCTGAATAGTATAGATACTCCCGGACTGTGAGCGAACCTATTAGAGTAGTTTCCCTGTCAACAAATCCCTGCAAATCGAATGTTTCAAAGTAAAAAGAATTAAACAACCTTGAATTGAATGAATCCTTGCAATTTCTGTTCAACTAAAATTTAATCAATTTTGAGAAGGAACAAAAATCAAATATCAGTTTTAAAAAAGGTAGTTCATAGAAACCCTACTCATTATGCTTGCTAAATTGGAAACCTGAGTGGGACTGGGTATTAAGATATATCACCTAAAAGGATTCACATGATGAAGCAAGTGAAATGAAAGAAAATGGATCTATGTACTGCATACAATGATTGTTCATCAGAGATTTTCCTATATATCTATGATCCAAAACAGGGATGAGATTTGTGGTGACAATTTCAAGTATATTTTGAAACCTGTAGAGTCAGTCCAACATATTATAATTGCAGAAGACCAAATCCAAATGTTCATGTGAGAAAATGCAATGTGTGTATTATATGTATATATCATTTTGGACTAAAAGTAATCACTTTCAGCAGAGAAGAATCACTCTGTCAAGATAAAACCACAGGAAGCATCAAAAGTAACATCCAGTAACTTCAACCTACATGAAAATGTAACGGGAACTCACATATGAACCATAAAGCAAGCGCGTTTTCGCCCCATTAATGAATACTTCACCATACATTTTAGCCGAAGGATGCAATCTTCCTATATTCAAGAAAAAAGATTTTAGTACTAAAAATCTGAAAATTAAACAACATAAAAGCATAAACGGACTTCTTGTTAGTTAAGTAGCCAATAAAATTGTCAAACTAAAAGACCTGCTATAGCCCTCAGTAGTGTAGACTTTCCGGATTTTGCAGGACCCATGATTACTGTCATCGTTCCAGGTAATGCATAACCATTGGAACTCTTCACAACCTTATCAGAATATTTCCTTTTTCCCTTGATAGTAACAGCCAATTCTTTCCACACAACTGACGCACCGGCAGTTTTTCTAACAACAGCTCCACCTTCTGGCAACGGTGGTGACGGCAAGGACCCACTATTGAGTTTTGAGAGAGATGGTGAGACTGGCGTATTTGCAGCATTGATAGAGTCACCTCCTTCCTCCACCCTGGCATCAATATCTGTATCCTCCCACTCAGGTGAATCCTCGAATGAGATAGGTTGCCGGACAGAGCCAGGTTTACACAGATAGAAAAAATTACTGGAGGGCACCCTGCTTGCTGGACTACTAGCTGAAGAGGAAGAAGACCTATAATTGTCTGACTGAGACTGTATTTCTTCCATTTATAACTCCTGATTTCTAAACCTTGGAAATCAACAGCCCTGTAATATTATTTGGGAAACTTACTAGCACCCCACTTAACAATTAAGGGATGACATTAACTGAAAACTGCATGCATGATTGTTGTATCATCCACACTTTCAATGCCTTCACAACCCTAATCAAAACATTGTGTCACCTGTTCAATGAAAACAACCATTAACCAACTAATATTAGGTGTAAGAATTTAATTTCCCTTTTAAAAAAATGTATTTGAGCTAGAAAACCACAGTCTGTATTCAATACGAGGAGTTAATTAAACAAAAGATTGTTCATCATTTCACCCAAAAACAAGAGAAGATCATCTTCCCAGGAGATAACAGCTAAATTCAACACCATCAATGGAGTACAAAATCAAAAACCAAATCAATAGCTCAGTATCACAATAACTCACTACTCTACAAGAAAGTAACATGTTTTCCAGCATACCAGAACAAAATACTAACCAACTTGAGCTCCCCTCTGACAACTCAAATTTCCCAATACTCCATTTCATCACTAAAACAAAATAATGCAGTAAAATACTTCAAAAACAAAAGCTCTAAGAAAAAAACACGAACAGCATAGGAACTAAAACAGAAACCACAATTTCTTTGTACAAAGAACAAATTATTGAACCAACCAAGTAACTTTCTCAGCTCAAGAAGCTGAGTTACATAAAACAAACAAACAACACAGAACCCCAAACCTTGAAGTGTCGGCCTTCTCTTAGTATCTCAAGTACACAATAGCAGACAAAACAAAAAACTAAAACGAGAAGAAGAAGAAGCTAGAGATAAAGGGAGGCGTGAGTACGAGACAAACCTGGATCTGAGTAAGAACCTCAATGGTAGAGATAGAAAGAGAAAAAGGATATGAATGTGAAAAGAGTGCGTAGTGACAAGTGAGTCACTGAGTTAAATCAAATCTAACAAATAAATCACTTAAAACTCGGCGAATGTTCCCGGGTTACTTGACCCGTTTTTTATAATATTGCTTTGCTTCGTTGCTGGCACCTCTCTGTCTACTCAGTACTCTTGACTGAATTATTTATATAAGCGTTTATACATATAGTTAATTACAGACAGAGCCCCTAAGCTTTTATCCATATTTTAATATGGTTCTTCAAAATATCATGATCTCATTTGAGTCATTCTTTCTATCCAACGTCAACTTAGACATTAAATATTATGATGTTATATACTTGTAATACAAAAAATCTAAGACTTTGATTTATGTGCTCTAAACAAATTCAACAGCCCTTCAACGTTAGCATTAAATGTCTATCTTGTTAGTTTAGAACAATAGAGTGATTTAATTAATATAATACTAATAATTTAAGGGTTTAATTATAATATTTAAAAGTTTCTGGACTAATTTATAACACAATTCATGTTTTAAGAACTTTCAATGTACTGTTTAAAGATTTATAAATCTTTAGTGTTTGTTTGTTCTTTCTCTTTTTGTAAGGGTCGCTTTGAAGTTATATTCTTAGGAAGAAACATAATGATGTGGTCTTTGCCAACGGGACATTAGAAAAGGCATAAAGTTAAAGGGTGCTTTTCGTTTAATTTAATAATGATTTTAGTTATAATTTTTAAAAATAATTTAATTCTTAAATTTATATTTTATCAAAATAATTTTTAAAATAAAAAATATTAATCACGATAAATAATTTAAAATAACTTGATAAAATTATATAACAGTATACGGTAATATGATAATGCCATATAAGCATAAAATAATATGTTTGATTAAAAAAGTAACAAAGTTTTGTGTAATTTATTTTCTTATCTTAGCGATATATATTAAGAAAATTTAATATTAAAACCGTACAAATGTCTGTTAATTTTAAGATTTTATTTAAGGTTTAGAGTTTAGTGTTTGTATTTTGTAGTTTAGTGTTTCGAATTTTAGGATTTAAGATTAATATTTATATTTTATTATTTAAATAAGAAAGATTACGGAATTTTAAAAAAATATATCAAATTTAGGGTTTAAGAGCTTAACTTAGCTAGATTGTATGATTTAGAATTTAGGATGTATGATTGGAGATTAAAGATTAAATTTAAGATTATGAATTTAGATTTAAAATAAAAAAAATGTTGTGCAGATTTTTGGGTAAACCACAATAGAAGTCATTGAATTATGGGTAAGATCATATTTGTGTCATTCAATTATTAAAAATTATATTTTGGTCATTTAATTATGGGTAAAGTTATATTTGGATCATCCAACTGTTTAAAGGTTACATTTAGGTCACTCAACTATGAGTAAGGTTATATTTGGGTCACTTTTCATATTAAAAAATACATCAACTTAGTCAAATTTTCTTTCAAATCATTGGTAGATCATTTGAAATTATTAATTAATATCATACACAAATTGATATATATATATATATATATATTTATTTACATATGAAGGGTGACCCAAATATAACATTACCTATAATTGAGTGACTTAAGTATAGCCTTTAATGATTGGGTAACCCAAATATAATATTTTCCACAATTAACTGACCTAAATATAATTTTTAATAATTAAGTGACTCAAATATAACTTTACTCATAATTGAGTGACATATATCATAGTTTACCCTAATTTTTATCATATCATATTAAATTTTTTAAAATATCATATTCGATCAAAAAATTAAGTACAATGACGAGGCACAATACTTACCTATAATATTACTAAAAAAAAACTACAAATCTTGAACATAAATAATAAAACAGACATATACCGAATTTTATATTCGATTTTATTCGAACCAAATCTACAGAATTACATCATTGAAAAAAATTTGTAATCCCTTGTCAATAATTTCCACCCACAAGATTTTCCACTCTTCTATTTTGTTTTCTTTCATATGAATCATTTGACAAATTTGCTTTTTTTTTTCTTTTTTGTTTGCAACCAAAAGTATGGAAAATAATTAATTCTGTGGCCCTGAATATTTGTACTAAAAGATATACACACTAGTCACAGAGTGGCTTTCCCTTTTTCTTTTACATGATACAGAAAAATAAATTAAAAAAATGTGTGGGACACATGCACTATGCATTTCGAAACTTTTTATTGGAGAAAATATTAAAAAAATAAAAATAATAATTATATATATGATTCGGATTTTTATTTAAGGTTTAGAAAATTTCACTGATTACTATCGAATATATTGGTGATAAAAATATTTATTTAGTTTAAGATTTTATGATTTAGTTTAGGATTTATGAGTTATAGCTATTAACTGCTAAGTTAAATATTCAAAACATCTGATAGTTATATAAAAATAAAAACTATATTTGATTTTTTTATAAATAAATAAAAAATATTTGAAAACAACTTAAAATATTAAAAATAATTGAAATTTGTAAAGATATTAAAATATTTTAACTTCAAGTGAAATTTAATAAAAAATCTAAAATTTTAAAATTATATAAAATCAAATTTATATTTAAATAATTTAAAATATTAACGTATTTAAACACTAAAAAATTATTTAATGTTCTTTTAATAAATATTTTATGGAACTGATTTAATTTTAACGCCAAAAAAATATTATAAAAATAATATTTTACGGAATTTATCATATCATTATAATAACGTTTTTAATTTTTTTTTATAACACTCGTCGTATCAATCAGAGTTTCAAAAATAGATGCTAGAATGAAAATTCAATCTCTTTTCGGGTGTACGATCTATAATTAATATAAAACAGATTTTTTTAAAAAAAATTATTATTTTTTTGGTTTTTGAGGCTTTGTTTTAATTAATCGAGATTGATATGTGAAAATAATTTTTTATTATTTGAGGTTTTGGGGAATTTAAGATTATATTAGCGTTTAGGGTTATATTTAGGAAAATATGTGGGTCTGAGATAATCTTTAGGAAATAAGCTAAAATTTATAGCGTTACTCGGAAGTTGCAAGGCGTTTGGACCTCGTCATTTTTAGGTGATGAAGTGCGTGTATACCGTTGAAACTAATATATTTTAAATTTAATTCGACGACCTACGTAGAAATTACGAGGTTCAAACAATACTGTAGATTTTAATCTGTTTTTCTAAAATTACTTAAAACCTATTTATTTCCTTAAAAATAACCCTAAATATCATTATTCTCCAAAATCCCCGGGTTTATGTTTCAAATATATTTTATTCTTGAATAGTAAAATGTGTTTGAAAGTCCAATTCTCCACCTCTTATTGGGCTTTGAAATGGGTTTCAATTTAAAGACTGTATTTGTTTGATTCATAGCCGAAGATAAAACGGGGGGAGTTTCTAAAAATAATTACATCATTTCGTAGTCATAACAAGAAGTCAATACATCCTTATATTCTAATTCAAATAAATAATATACCTTGATTTAACCATACTTTGAAAAGGTTTATTGTCTGTTTTGAGATGATTATATTCATCCATATTTAATATATTATCTGATTAATTTAGATAAATATTATAAAATTTTATTATATGGTCGATTTTGTAATATATTAACTTCAGTCACAATTTTAAAATTCAAACCTTTAATATAACTTAAAATATTTAGTGTCTCATTTCACTAAATTAATTAGTTATTAATGTAACCTATAATTTTTTTTAGACCATTACCATTCATAATATAAAATCATACGATCACTATAAAAAATTACACGTATTACATATTATAAAAAAAATAATGAAATGATTAAATCAAATTATATTTTTGGTCCCTATAATATATTTTGAAATTTTGATTTTTACATAGTTTAAACATATTTTTATATTGAGTTCACTTCATTGGTTCTCTACTTTTATAATGTTAGTTCATTAATTTGAATTTCAATATTTATTTTAAAAATATAATATATCTCTATTTAATTAAAAATATTTATTAACATCGTTAATTATTCATATTATTAACATATATTAGTGACCAACTAATAACAACATATATAAAATCAGTGACCAAATTATATTGAATTAAACATATATCGACTAAAATTCAACTTTTGTACAATAAAGGAACTAAAACCATAATTTAACCCTAAAGTTTTAAGAAAAAATAATATAAATATATAAATTATAAAATCTAAGATGATGTAGCAAATTTGTACGGCCTTAAAAATCTTTAAATTTGGTAATTTTGTACGGATTTGAATTGACATCAGCAATGGTTGAATTTTGTACTTGATGGCTTCGTCTTCGTCACCTCACCAGCTCAAGCAACTTCCGACATCTTTCCTTGATACAAAATTATCATGTATACTTTAATTTCGGTAAAATTCGGTGGTTGTTCGATTTTAAATGAATATTAAAAAATAGAATATGTGTAAAAAAATTTAATAATTTATAGTTAAATTGTATAGATTAAAAAATACGTTATCTACATATACTCACTAAAATTTTATGATTTTTTTATTTTTATTGTCTATATAAAATAATTATCTTATATATATTGATATAAACTTAACTCGATTTAATATGGTCTGATAATACATTTTCATAATCTACATATAATAAGGTTTTAAATAAATGTTTAGGGTTAATATTTAATATTTTTATTATTTAGTTTAGTTTTGAGCTGGACTGAATTAAACTGAAACGTAGACCATCTTGTTTAAGCACGGACCGGACCGGACATGGTGCGGCAACAGCAGCATCTGGGCGGCTGATTTATCCCCGTATCACGCCTTGCGTCACGGACAACCACCGTGCTCTGACCATTTCTATAATTTTTTAAACCTGCACTAATTAATAAATATTAAAAAAAAACGATTCCCAGTTATCATAACATGGACCGTACATTTAATTATATAATAAACCGTACTAATCAGGACTTTCCCACCCTTTTTAAATAGTGATAGCCGATTAGCCGTCGTCGTCTTAACAAGCAAAAGCAAGTTACCTCCGTGCCAGTGATTATGATAGTTTTTTTTTTTTTTTTTTAATTCAGCAAATATGATATTATTAATTAAAATCACAGAAAACCCTGATTATAGATATATAATTTTTATAAAAAATTATTAAATTTAAAAATACAACACAACGGTCACAACTTTGACAGCTAAAAAATGGGTAAACTACGATATAAGTCACTCGATTATAGGTATAATTATATTTGAGTCAATTAATAATGAAAAGTTATGTTCGGATAAACAAATAATTTTTTGATATTAAATAAAGATTATATTTTTTATACTGAGATTCAAACTTATACAAGATGAGACAAGATGAACATCCTTAACCACTAAACCAATCAGAGTAAACAAATGATTTATTTTACAACTACTCCTTGAATTTAATAATATATTTTAATAAAGCTTAGTGATAAAGTAAACGGTTTAAAAAATTCCATTTTCTATATGAATGCCTTGTATGTAACGGAGTAATTAAGTATTAAATTACTCTGCAGAAAATTTATAAGAATATAATATTTTATAATTTGATTTGATTTGATTCGATGGAATTTTTATTTAAAATTTTTATTAGAGCATCGTTAAATACACGCAGCATATCCCATTTCCATCATTCAAGTTATTATATATGCATATAGTTTATAATCGAATCACAACAAGTGGTGGTAATAAAATAATATAAAATGTTTGTATGTTTTGTGGTAATAAAAATATTGAATTAATGAGCCCTTTTCTTTAATCTTTAAGGTCCCTTATCACATGTTTTATGTTTATCCGGACAGCAAGAAGCAAAGGCACCTCTCACCTAAAACAACTGGAATAGCTTATCAGATATATTTTAGGTCAACTTCTCCGCAAACTTAGGGAAGATAAACTTCAAAGTTCAACCCTCTTGTTCAATTCAACTGGCTTAGTTTGTCCGTACAGTGTGGATTAATATTCTTAATAAGCCCTTGAACTATTTAGTTTATTCGGATAAACCCTTATACTTTTATTAAAAAAGCCCTTACCATCAGATACAGAGAGTTATCCTAGTAGTCGATAAAAAAGAGAATGATGATTATCTTAATGGATACGGACTCGAACAACTTTGTTTGTAAATTGTATGTGTTTTAATTAAAAGATTAAAAATATATAAACGGATACTACCGTGTAGTAAAATCGTAAAATTCATTTAACAAAATTAGGTTTATTTTTAAAAAAAAATACATAATCGGAGGAAATTAAGAGAAGAGTACTTGCTAATCTCAGCTTTAGCAAAGCTGGATTTATTGCTAATTATAGATCGATTCAAACTAATTCTATGTACATTAAACGTGGACCGGTGTGGAGCTTTGGGGAGTCGGAACTGATGAAACCTCGTTACCGACCCGTTTCCCACGTTCGGATCGGCTGTTTTCAGCAAACTTGACGCTTCCTTCATGCAAGCCCTTTTGTTTCTCATCTTCACTCCATTCCGACATGTAATAGTGCTCTTCAGTGGATTTTACAGGGTCTTTCGAAGGAGGAAGGAACATGCTTCCCCACTGAGGGAAGTGCAGAAACGCAACGGGAATAGTGCAGACAACTGCCATGGCACCCATCAATGAAAGACCTGTGGCCGTTGAGAATCTCGAGCTAGAGAAAAACACTAACTGAGTTAAACCCGACCCGAAGTTTCCCCCGGCACCGGTGAGACCTGATATTAGTCCTAACGATCGACGTGAAACAAACGGGACGACCCCAAAGGTTGCACCGCATGCAGCTTGGGTCCCGAGAGAGAAAAGGATCATTGCTAAGATGGCGATGGGGAGTGAATCGGCTTGGCCGAGCCAGATGCAGAAGGCACCTCCTAGTGTTTGGAAGAACCAAAGGATCCATAACCTGCCTCTCATCCCAAACATTCTGGCTGCTACATCGGAGGCGTAGCCGCCGAAGGGACGAGCAAAGAAGTTGGCCATGCCGAAGCTAGCAGCTATAGTCCCAGCAGTGTGGAGTTCAAGATTGAATCTGTCATAAAAGTATCCTGAGATGACATTGTTAATAGTCAATTCAATGCCCATTGAGAACCCATAAAGGAGAAAAAAGATCCATGTTCTGTAGTTTGTGACCGCATATCGGAAAACCTGAACAAAGGGAAGCAAATCAGAACCATGTTGGTCGGAATCAGGTCATTTTGTGATAGATCATATTGCAAAGTTCAAAGAAACCTTACCTTGGAGAACTTATCTTTGGAAACTTGACCCTTCTTTTGAAGGTCACTAAGGTTTCCATCAGGCAAGTCTTGGCCTAGGGTTAGGACCAGGATGCCCATAATGACATGAAACCAGCCAGGGATGAAAAAGGCAATCCTCCATGCAGTGAAAGGGGTTGCACCAGCCAGCTTGATCAAATTAAAAGCTAAGGGCATCAAGAGCTGAGTGACCCCTCCACCCATGTCACCCCATCCACCGGCACATCCATTCACAAGCCCTATGATCTTGCCATTGAACATTATTGTCGTCCAGTACTGACACGAAACGAATGTCGCCAGGCAAAAACCAATCATGAACCGAACCGCTAGGTAGCTCTGTGCGTCCGAAACAAAAGACATGCAGAAAACAGTTGGGGCTGATAGCAACAGAAGAAACGCAGTCCCATATCTTGGACCAATTAGATCGCAGACTGCACCCATAACCAGCCTGGATAATATACTTCCAGAAACAGAAGCAACCCCGGCATTACCGATATCTGCTTGTTTTAAATCGAGATTATCTCGAATGACAGGGACAAGGGGCGCAGCAGCAAAAGTAGATATGAAACAAGTGAAAAATGAGATCCAAGCAAGGTGAAAGGTTCTCATATGAGGCTTAGCGAATGATAATACTTTAAAAGCTGTGGCCCTATGCTCTGAATCAACAGGTAGTGCAAATTTTGCCATGCTGCTCTCAGTTGACGCAACTGAGAAGGCAAAAGTTTGCTCTCTGCCCGTTACTCCATGCCTAGAAGTCCCAATAGAACCTTCATTTTCACCCATTTTCTTTTTCTGTGTATTCAAAGAAAGTACTTCCCAAAGTATTTGCTTTGATGTTGCTTGAATGACTGTATTGGATTTGGGGGAGGCTATGGTATTTATAACTGAGCTAACCCAAGGAACCAGCACATGGTGGGTATTGGTCGATTAGAATAATGCACTTAAAAAACAATAAAATAAATTAAAATTTTTTAAATAAAATTATGAATTTAAATTTTGAAAAACTATTTCAAAAAATATGATTATTTACATCATAATCTTCTTTTCGATAGAAGTGTATATAATTATGTTTAGAACTTGAAATATTATATTTCAGCTGAGGTGTTAGAGAGGCATTATTGGTCGGTCTCCTTGGTAGTCATAGCCATGGTTAGGCCAACCATCAAAGTTTGACCTTGAAATAATTTGCGGTCCGAGAGGTAAAATTAATGGAGTTTGTTCTATTGGTATCCTTTTAGGTAAGTTATGCTAGATTTTATCAAGTTTGGAAAAGAAAATATTTATATAAAAATAGGTCAATCATAAAAAAAAATAATAATGATATTAGTTTCAGCAATAATTTTTGAAAAATTTTTAAGTATTAAAAAATTTTTTAGTGACATTAAAATAAGCCGTTATTGAACTAAAAAAGTATCATAAAAGATCTATTTTATTGTATGAATTGTTTTCTAAATATGTGTAGTATTTTGTTTTATACAAGTTTTTTTAATAAATAATATCACTAAAATATAATGATATTCAATTAAAACATAACATGTGACTTGTTTCTAATTTTAATTTAGATTTTGTTTAAAGAAAAAAAAAACACTATTGAAAAAAATTATGTTTTTCCGAAACAACTCAAAATTCATAAATTTTGCCCCTAGAAAATTTATTAGGTGAACCTTGTTCACCATATCATCAATGGTTTCAATTAATCAAGATTGTTCATTTTAATTTTTTCAAGATAAACCATCACTTCTTTCTAATATGTAATTAATGGGTGAACAGTTATTAGGTAGTTATTTAAAGATAAACGATCTTAATTGCTTGGACCATAGATGACGTGATAAACATAATTTACCTAATAATCTCTCCTTGCCCCTGCCCTCCATCTATCATCATCCCACCACAACAACAATGAGGGGTCTCGTTCTTTTGATGCATGAGATGCAAGGCTCAATTCTTCGTTCTTTATTTGTCGTTCGATCAAAATTTTTACATTTAATATTCGTAATAAAAAATAAAAATTTATTAATCAATTTAAAATTTATTAAATACAAATAAATATTATCATCGTCGATAAAAAAATAAACATCATTAATACTCAGATAAATATACATATAGTAATAATTACACATTGAGAAATTGATTTTATCAACTCTCAACCATGACCTATTTTTGCATGCACTTATCAATATGAGGAAACTTATAAGTTTAAATCAGGGATAGTTCAGTAAGGTAATCAAATAAACATCAAATGAAGATGTGGCATTAATTCTAATCTAAAAATATAGTTTACAATAATAGAGAAAACATGTTAGAAAATAAAAAAAATATTATTAAAATAATTTTGTAAAAGTTATATATAAACACGAATAAGTGGTAATATTTTTTTATAAATTTAAATCAACAATTTCTCATCTTTCTCCATTTTTATTTGATCAAATATTCAAAGGAAAATGATATTACGTCATTCTGTAGTCATAATAAAAAGTCAATAGTTAGATAAAAACAAGACACTGTGACATTTGAAATTAAATAAAAATAGAGAAAGATATTTATGAATTTAATATTATAGGAAAGAAACAATAAAATAAAACGTGTGATGAAAAAGAACAGACTAGCAATAACTGGGAGATGATTGAAAAGTCAAACAATGAGGTCTTGTTTATGTAGATTTAGTGACGGTTTTAAAAACGGTGAAAAATAGTTATATTACATAAAAAAATATATATATAAATTTCGATAAATATTTTATGTATTGAAATTTTTATATTTTTTAAAAAATTTAATATAATAAAATTTTTATATTTTTTATAAAGATTTCGATATATATTAAAAAAATATATCAGAATTTTTATAAAAATGATATAAACGTTAAAATTCGTTTTTTTTTAATTCATTAAACCCAAAATTACTGTAAAACAACACCACGTTAGAGTTTTTAAAAACTTGGATTATTCTGTTTAAAACTCCCAACTGCTCCGGACTTTGTTCCCTTAGATTTCTTTTAATACAAGATAGATTTCGGGTATATACGACGGGATGGGTGTTGCCGGGGATCATAGCGTTGAACCACGGCAAGTTCAATGCTTAGGGTTGGGACGAGCGTTCGATCGAGTCGAGTTTAAAAATTTTAAGTTATTCAAGTTGATGAATCTAATTTTATCATTTAAATTTTTATTTAAATTTTTTTCGAGTTGAATCGAATTTTTGAGTTCTTATAAAAATTAATTATAATTATTTATTATATTATAATATAATTTGATTGTAATTTAAACAATTTTTACTAATTATATAAGATATACATATATTTTTATATACCAGTATATATATATCATAAAAATTAAAGTATTCTTCTCAAACTTATTTTTTATGTTGAATCATGTTTATAAAATTTTAAATTGAGTCAAAACGAGTTGAGCATTTTCGTCTCGAGTCGAATCATATTATTTATTTTTTCGAAACGATTCGAGTTTTACTCAATTCTGACTCAGGGCGTAGATAAGCTCAAGAACCCTGATGGTGGTGGTAATTAGGTTACGGTTTTAACAATTTTGACTACTTAATTTTATTACTAAAATATAGGTCAAATTGTGTAAAATTAAAGATACAAGGTCTAGAACGCAATTTTTGCGAAGGAGAGGAACTAAAACCAAAAGTTGTCCCTAAATCTATGAGACAAAAAATAATAATGCATATAAAACGTATGAAATCCAAGATGATGTAGCAAATTTGTACGGGTTTGAAAACATGAGCAAATGTGGAAAATGAAAGGGTAAACAACAACATTGGTCACTAAACTATCTTTGATTTTATATTTTGATCATCAAACTTTTATTTTTAGTAAAATTATCATTAATATTATGTGTTTTCAAATTTTGATCACTAATATTACTTTTTTTCACTCTATTTTTGTCAATAATCCACTGTTTTTGTCCTTATATAAGTTTTATAACGACAGGTGATCAAAATAAAAAAGGCATAAAGATAATTTTAACCCTTAAAGTTTATAGTTTTTGTCGTTTTGGCCCTTATTCTTTTTTTTGGGATAAATTTAGCCCTTAACCTATATCTTTTTGACAAATAGCTTATTTTTTAACTAGTTTGATGACTGGACCGTTAAAAATTTAACGATGATATATATATATGGAATATAATTTTAAATGAAATGAAATGTAACCTATCAAATACATATATATATATGGAATATAATTTTATTTTAATATAAAAATATAAAACAATTAAAATTTAAATAAAATATTAAAATTTAATTAATTCTAAAATAAAATATTATTAAATATTCTTAACCTTAACTACGATAAAATCAAAATCTTATCCGAATTGTGTTTATATTTTTTATTATATTTTAAAATTAAAAAATAAATAACATATTTTTTAAAATTTCTACATAATTATTGTGACACAATTGTCTCATGGAAACCTTTTTTTCTTGTAAATTTGGTTTATTGTATGTAATATTTAAGATTAAATGTGATGGATTTTGTATTATTTAAATTATTATCTAGAATTTGACATTTAAAATATTTGTTATATAATAAAAAATGAAATATTATATTAGTTTATGATATTTTATTTATATAATATTATTCCCGTTATTTTTTTATTTGTTCATACATCTCAAATAAAAAATAATTACAATACACCATGATTACAAATTCTAAAATAAAAATATAAACATAATTTGAATAAAATTTTGATTTTATCTTAGTTAGTATTAAGAATGTTTAATAATATTTTATTTTAGAATTAATTAATTTTTAATATTTTATTTGAATTTTAATTGTTTTATATTTTTATATTAGAATAAAATTATATTCCATATATATATATATGTGTGTGTGTATTTGATAGGTTACATTCCATTTCATTTAAAATTATATTTCATATATATATCATCGTTAAATTTTTAACGGTCCAGTCAACAATCTAGTTAAAAAATAAGTTATTTGTCAAAAAGATATAGGTTAAGGGTTAAATTTATTCCAAAAAAAAGTAAGGGCCAAAACGATAAAAACTATAAACGTTAAGGGTTAAAATTATCTTTATGCCAATAAAAAACAATAATTCCGTGACCAAAATAAAAACCTGAAAATATTTTAATGACTAATTGTGTTGTTTACCCTTGACTTCATTTTTAATCAACTTGTGTGGTTTTGCTTGATCATGCATCACAATGTACGGACATGAATGTACGTCCGTGGTTGTTGACTTTGTACTTTATAATTTCGTATTAATCACCCAACCGTCTGTACCTACAGATTCTTAGCTATAGAATTAGTATGGTTTTTAAAGATATATAATATTAATTATCGATACACGCATTTTACGCGTATAGAGTAATTTTTTTACATTTTCTTGCAAGTGTCACGATTAAGGGGATTAAAATTTTAACTCAGATTAAAAGAATTGAATCTTTTATTTGATGTAAAAAGTCAACTTAATTATAGTTTTTAAATGAAATTTGAGTTATAAGAAGAGAATTCAAAAAACTCTATTTTTAATAATTGTTGGATTAATTTTTAAGTTTAAATTAAGTCTTTCAATTTTGTCTTGTATATATCACATATTAGGGGTGAGCAAAACTCGACTCGAACAAATCAAATAACTCGATTCAAAGTAAAAATATTTGACTCGTTTTGACTCGATTCGAAATTTCGTAGACTCGACTCGATTTTTTTTAAAATAAAGTTCATGTTGTAAAATGGAAATTCAAATAACCTAAAATTTTTAGTAATTAAAGGATTGATTTATAAGTTTGAGACGAGTCTCTAAATTTTTTATGATATATATTGATATATAAAAATATAAAGAAATATTACTATATATGAAAAAATATATAATGATTAGAGAAACTTGTTTAAAACGGAATCAAATTATACTATAACATGATAAATAATTATAATTAAATATTTATAAGAATTTGAAAACTCGACTCGAACCGAAAAAATCAACTAAAGTTTGAGTTATAAAATATGACTCGTCAACTCGAATAACTCAAATTTTTTTGACTCAACTTGATCGAAAACTTATCCCTATCACATATAAAAATATGAAGATATATATCACTTATAAAATTCATTCAAATTAGAATCAAATAATACCATAATATTATAAATATTTATAATTAAATTTAAATAAAAACTCTAATAACTTAAGAAAAATTTTAAATAAATTTTGAATTATAAAATATGATTACTCAAAATCTTTAACTCGTGATTTAAATATTTTCAATTTTCTTTTGATATTAATACTTTCATGTTTGTATAATTAATTACTCTAATTTCAAACCAGATTGAACCAACCCAAAATACAAGCCATCTTGCTTCAGCACGGCCTCCGGCCGAACCATGTCATCGTCAATACCACCGCCACCTTTGTCGCTGACTTCACCCTGGCTCACGCCTTGCATCCCGGGCACCCACCGTGCTCTAACAGTTTCTTTAATTTAATAGTGATGGACCGTACAAATCATCCTAAAATATACCGTACATTTATTTATATATAACGAACCGTACTAATCACGGTGTTGTTTTTTCTCCTATTTTAATAATGGCCGTCATCGTCTTCCTAACAAACAATTACAAAAACAAGCGAGCCTACGTGCTAATGACGTGGACAATCCAAAAAACGAAAAATTATATCATGGGTCAGTCCCATCACGTGTTCATGAGACCGACCAATGATAACTACCCACTTCATTAACTTTTCCATGTCATATTTTTTTTTCAAGTGAATCTTCACTTTAAAAATTAAAAAATAATGAGTGGATGATTATCATTGATCGGTCCCATGGATGACGTGGTGGGACAGACCCATGATATAATTTCTCCCAAAAAAAACATTAATATTGTAATGAAAATCAACAGATACATTTAAATAAAATAAATACTTGTTTCAAATATTAATTAAAGAACGAATATTCATTTGTTTCCTTAATAAGTGAAATCTAGGCCGTAGATGAAGAGCATTTTACTAATTGTTTGTCAAATATTTATGTAAGGTTGGTTTATTAAGTTAAATAAATAAATATAAATAGAATATTTATGTTTATTTAATAAATAAATAAATATAAATATGTATATATTTGGTCTATTTAAGTTTGTTTACCCAACATCAGGACCATCCTGATTCCCTGGACACCCGTTTTCATGGACCCCATAGAAGTTCAAAAGGTTTTGAATATGCAAAAATTTAGTAGGGTAAAATGCAACTTTTAAAAAACATAATGCTAAATTTAAGAAATTTTAATAAAAAGGATGACTTATATATTTATTTGTCAAATCTTATAAATTCCAAGATTTCTCGTTGAGTCCAGTTATTGAAAACTGGCAAAGAAGTAATTGCTTAAAAAGTTAACAAATGGTATTATAATTGAGTGGTGATCTTAAAAGAGTGTTAAATATTTTTGTTAACGTTATATGAACGTATAAGAACGAACGTGAACATAAATATTTTTAAAATAAAATAAATATTAATAAAATATAAATACTTTTAAAAATAAATAAATGAACATAAATAAAATTTTATTCATTTAAATTTATACCCCTAATTTTTATATCGATGAGTTATGTTATAAGTCATTTTTGTCATGTATTCTATAAAAGTAACCAATTAAATATATTTATTTTATTGATTTTTTATATCACACGTATTAATATTAAATGAATTTTTATTAATATTTACTGTAAAATAAATTTAAAAAATAAATTTTATTTTCACTTGATAAAAATAAAATAAAAAATTAATAAAGTGGATGCATTTAATTGATTGATCTCATAAATAATGTGACTATATGATCAGTCTTGGCTGTGAGGGGAGCACCCCGAGAAGCCTCTTAGGGCCCAATCAACCTAGGGCTCCTAAATTTAATTATTTAATTTTTATTTTTATAATTTATTAAATAAATTTAATGATTAAAATTAATATTTTTAGACATATAATAAATAAATCTAACAATAAAAATCAAAATTTTAAAATATTAAATTAAGGGTAAATTATCCCAGTGATCACCCAACTATTTGGGGATACCTATTTTAGCCATCCAACTAAAGAACTCGTCAATCAAGTCACCCAACTTTGAAACCTACCTATTTGAGCCACCGCCGTTAAAATTTAACAGAAAAAATTGACGATGATAACATGACCGTTAATTAAAATCTGTAAAATTACACATTTAATCTTTATAATTTATTTATTATTTTAATTTAATCATAATTTTAAATTAATAAATAAAATTAATTATTCTATTTGGGGATACCTATTTTAGCCATCCAATTAAAGAACTCGTCAATCAAGTCACCCAACTTTGAAACCTACCTATTTGAGCCACCGCCGTTAAAATTTAACAGAAAAAATTGACGATGATAACATGACCGTTAATTAAAATCTGTAAAATTATACATTTAATCTTTATAATTTATTTATTATTTTAATTTAATCATAATTTTAAATTAATAAATAAAATTAATTATTCAATCCGGTGATGACACGTGTCACCACCGAATTAAAGAGAAAGAATGAAAGAAATAAAAGGTTAAGGCTGCCATTGTAGGGATTTGAACCCGTGCCTCTTTGCTTATAAAGCAAGAGCTGAAAAACTGCACTAAAGTAGGTTTTGTGACATAAATTCTGAAAATATATTATTAAACGTTTATTGTTTTAGTAAAATCTAAAAATTATTAAAGGAATTAATAAGATTCCTATTCGACTAATATTTAAATATTTATTATTTTAATTAAAATATTTGAATATTTTTATTTAATATTAAAATATTTGAATATTTAATGTTAGAATATTCTAATTTAAGTCAAAATATTTAAAAATTTAATAAGTTTAATTTGAATATTAAATAAATGAATAATTTAATTTAAATATTCAAATATTTTAATTCGAATCATATTAATTAAAAACATTTAAATACTTAATATTTGAATATTCAATATATAAATATTTAATTATTTTGATTTATTTATTATATATTTTAATATTTTAATTTTAAATATTTAATATTTTAATTCAAATATTATTCGATTTGAAATTTTAAATAACACTTTTTTCGAATATTTCTATTCGTATATTTAATATCAACTATGTTTTTATTTTTTATTAAAATTTTATTCGAACCCTTTAAAATTGTATTCATCTATGTGTACAACTCTGGGTCCATGTTTTCATCCAAAAATATTAATCTATTGTATTCGAACCCAATTAATTGGGTTGTCACTAGGTAGTTTACCTTAAATATATTATGCTACGATAATATTTCATGAATAAGAGCTTGGCCCAGTGGTTAGCATGCTCGTGTTATCACCGGATTAGATGATTAATTTATTTATTAATTTAAAATTATGATTAAATTAAAATAATAACTAAATTAGAGGGATTAAATGTGTAATTTTATAGATTTTAATTAACAGTCACGTTATCACCATTAACTTTTTTTGTTAAATTTTAACGACAGTGGTGACCTGATTGACGAATTCTTTAGTTGGATGGCCAAAATAGGTTTCTCCAATTAGTTAGGTGGTCACTGGGTAGTTTACCCTTAAATTAATTATTTAAACAAATGAGATGAATAAAAAATTATTGTTATTTTCATGTCTAATACTAAAAAAATAAATTTTAAGACTTAACCATAAATTCTAAATCACAAATTCTAAACTCTACATCAATACCTTAAATGTTAATCTTAATCGTAATTAACTCTAAACTAATTTTTTATTGTTAGTGCATAAATAAGACAAAAAAAAATAAAAAAAAATTATTTATAATAAAAATATGTGATCGTTATATAAAAAATCGATTTTAGTTTTCGAGACCATCCTGGGTATTACGACGATACATTTTTTACATTGTTTCCTATCAATTCTGTAGCAGACAAGTTGGCCGTTTATGGTCGTGGCGCTCAGATTGGATAACTGATTTACAATGAACCACCTGCTAATGCTATGGTAGCTACGCTGCTGCTTCAGGATTTACAGCATATTAGTTTCGATTGAGAACACTGACGGGAACAGTAACTCTCCTTTCTCCACTCTATTCTTCATTAATCCCAGTTCAATCCTTTTTAATCTCAATTGCAGCCTTATAATCCCATACGTGGGACGAATACCCATTTTTGAAATCACCCACCCCCCCCCCCCCCGGCCCGAATCTCCTCACATATACCTGGGCAGAATGGTTTATGTCACCCCTCGGAATTAAGTATATATCTGCCCTGTGTACCCTTCAAAACAACGTTTTCTGCACAGAGTCCTGGTTTTAATTAAGGAGCACTTGCAACCTTTTGTTGTTACTTCCTGTTGATGTTTAAAATGTCAGATATTGAACGAAAAAGTAAAGATGAATAAGAGAACAACGATAGACATGATAATATGATTTATTCATTTTGATGTCGACGGAAAATTATGATGAAGATAATAAAAACTGTTGCGAAGATTTTGAGTTTAGAGATTTAATCTTCCTTTTTATTTTGGAATAAAATATATATTTATTAATTATGTAAATTAAAATTTTTGATTTATTGGATTTAAGTTCAGCATAAAAATCAACTATTTGAATTTATTAAATTCAAATCCAAATTAGACCCCTTAAAATGAGCAGAAAAGTTTAAAACACGAATTTATACAATGTTCAACATAAAAGCAGGCTTACTCGTCCAGAGTGTTGATTATTGAATACAGGCTTTGCAGGATAAATTTGTAAGTTGAAACATTTCCTCTTGTAGAGATTAAACATGGGTGGGCGTGGTATGAGCGGAGGTCGAGGCCGAACCGGAACGCTTTCCACGCTCCGACCGACTGTTTTCGGCAAACTTGAGACTAGGTGAGTGCATGCCTTTTTTCTTTTCCTCCTCGTTCCACTCCGACGAGTAGTAATGTTCTTCTGTCGACTTGGTTGCATCTTTTGATGGTGGAAAAAACATGCTTCCCCATTGTGGGAAATGGACCAAACTCACGGGAAGAGTGCAAGCCACGATCATGACTCCCATCCACGTTAGACCCGCGGCGGTAGAAAACGTCGACGTAGAGAAGAAAATCAACTGTGTCAAACCGGAACCGAAGTTGCCGCCGGCCCCGGTTAGACCCGAAATGATACCCAGAGACCGTCGTGAAATGAAGGGAATGATGCCGAAAGTGGCACCGCATGCAGCTTGAGCTCCAATGGAGAAGAGGATCATTGCTAAGACTGCAATGGGGAGAGTATTGGCACGGCCTAACCAGATACAGAAGGCACCTCCAGCTGTTTGAAGGATCCATAGGACCCATAGTCGGCCTCTCATGCCGAACAACTGAGCAGCTTTATCGGAAGCGTAGCCACCGAAGGGACGAGCCACAAGGTTTGCCATTCCAAAGGTAGCCGCGATGATCCCTGCCGTGTGGAGTTTGAGATTGAACCTGATTGCAGTGGATTTTAGTGCTTGTTTTTTTACATACGTTCGGATTGAAACCAAGCGATGAAATTGAAAACCATAATTTGGACAATGGAAGACTTACCTGTCGTAGAAGTATTCTGCAATGACATTATCAGTTGACAATTCAACTCCCATAGAATAGCCATAGAGAAGGACGAAAATCCACGTCCTGTAATTTGTGACCGCATACCATAGCACCTGAAATGATAGCATGTAGTTACCATGTGGAATATGCTCGTAAAATATATAAATTATATGAGATTTTAAAATTTTCAAGATAATTGCACCCTCGGTCTATCCCTGAATACACACATGTAGTTTACCTTGCCGAATTTATCTTTGGAAACATCACCCTTCTTTTGCAGACTGCTAAGGTTTCCATCGGGCAAGTCCTGGCCAAGGGTTAAGACCAAGACCCCCATGATGACATGTAGCCATCCAGGAATGAAGAAAGCAATTCTCCAGGCAGTGAACGGAGTAGCTCCCATTCGTCGAATAATATCGTAAACTAAGGGCATTAAAAGCTGCGTTGCACCACCTCCCATGTTCCCCCACCCAGCTGCAGTTCCATTAACAAGCCCTATAATCTTGCTATTGAACATCGTACTCATCCAGTACTGGCAAGACACGAACGTCGCCAGCGAGAATCCAATCATAAACCGAACGGCAATGTAACCTCCGGCGTCTTTCACAAACGACATGCAAAAAACGGTTGGGGCCGATAACATGATCAAAAACGCGCATCCATAACGAGGTCCCAAAAGGTCGCAAACTGCACCCATTACGAGCCTGGAGAATATACTTCCCGATACCGAAGCAACCCCGGCATTGCCGATGTCTTGCTTCTTTAAATTGAGGTTGTCACGGATGATGGGGACGAGGGGTGCGGCGGCGAAGGTGGAGACGAAGCAAGTGAAGAAAGAGATCCATGATAAGTGGAAGGTTCTCATGTGGGGATTGGCGAAAGAGAAAAGCTTGAAGACTTTGGCTTTATGCTCGGAATCCACCGGCAGGTCGAAGTTAGCTGTTGTGTCGGTAGGAACCATTGGCGAAGCAACTGATAAAGCAAAAGCCGGTTCCCTTCCGGTGACTCCATGCATGGAGCTTCCTGGGGATCCCTCAATGCCACTCATTTTCTCTCTCGAAAGTGTTACAAAAGAGGCTATTCAGATTGTTGTTTCTTTGGCTAAAGGGTATAGGTATTTATAGGGGATTGGAGTTGACAATTGACATCTTAGCAGGTGTTTAAATGACTAATGGAGATTCCCAATGGGTATGGAGCTTATTTGATAATGATGTACTTGATAAAATTAGAACGTTAATTTTAAAGATACGAATTTAAATAATTTTATATAAATATATTATTAAAAGTATAAATTAATTTTTATTTTTAATATTTTTATTTATATTTTGTTATTAAAAAATTAAATTTAAGGTTTATAATTAAAATTTATGATTATAATTTAAAAAATTATAAGTAGAACGTGTTTTTAAGGTATAAGATATATGATTTATGATTTAAAATTTAAATTTAAAGCTTAAAATTTAATTGTTTAATATTTTTTGGATAAATAAAAAAATTTATTCACCCAGAAGTACTACCAGAAAAGAGTAATTATTTAATGTTTAGTTAAAAGATAATGAATTTTTGTTCTATTATCAAAAAGTTATAAAATATAACAGATATTACCTTAATCATCTTAAGATTATTCTGAAAAAATAGCATTATACTTTTAGGGGCTCGTTAGAGCAACAATTTAATTTATAAATTATAAATTTATTTAAATTTAAATATTATTTTATAATTGAATTATGATACTAATTTAAAAAATATATTAGTGAATCCACTTCGCCGCATCAACACATGCATAGCAAAAGGCTCGTCGTATATCCCAAAGGATCATACTACTTGCTAAGTTTTTTTAACAAAATTACTTGTTAAGTTGAATAATTATATTTGACCAAATGATTCTATTATATATTTTTATTTTTTATATCTCGTAAATCATAAATTCTAGATATGATAAAAGTATTTTTTTTTTAGTTTTTTTCCTTTTTTTACAAAATTATTATTAAATAAAAAATATTAAAAGAAACTACTTGCTAAATTAAAATGTTCACGTATGTATCAATTCTACGAGTTAATTTAGTTTTGGATTTAGATTTGGTTAATTTTGATGGACTGAATTTTATATTTAAAATTAAGATTTATATCCAATATATTAGCCTTGAAAGCGTATTTTTTATAAGTTCGTGAATTTAGGGATTTAGTTTAGGGTTTATAATTTATGAATTTAGGTGTAGTGATTTATAATTTAGGGTCGTTAGAATTTAAGATTTAAAGGTAGGGTCTAGGTTTAGGGTAATATGGTTGGGGTTTAGATTTAACATATAAACCTTAAGTTTTAACCACAACCTCTAAAATTTAAACCAACGCCTAAAACCATAAATTTTAAACACTAAACTAGATCTCTAAACCTTAAATTAAGGTGTTTATATAAACTTTTTCCTTTCACCGCTATCGGTATATACAATAATTACTCTTAAAAATATAGTTTAAGGGAATACCAAATATATGTTTGTTTTAGAACTACTGTTGTTTAAATATATTAATTATTTTATTTTCAATAACTTTTTGAAATTTTAAATATTTATAAAATTTACATTTTAATGATTTTTGTTTTAAGAAAATATTTTTTATTGAAATGTTAAATGACCATTTAAACTTTTAAAAGATCAATCTAGTCTTGATGACATATCATTGTATACACATAAATTTTCACATCAATAAGTTTATTGAACGTATAGTTACAATATTAATTAAAGACGAATTATATTAATAAAATGGCTTAATTTATATAATCTTTAATTTAATGTGTGTTCTATAGAGGTGTTTAATTAAATTATTCGAAAATAAAATAAATGACTTCATATATCCTCAACTCCAAAAGTTTCTAATCAGACTTTGGTTTAAATTATTTTAAATCCTAACTAACAAATTCATATTATCAACTCTTTAGGACCAAATTGAATTGTTATAAGTTTAACTTGTAATGAATCAAATTGGGATACCAGGTTGTAATATTTCCTCCCATTTAGTTTGATATTGTAGAACATAACAGATCAGATACCAGAGCAACAAGTTGGCAACTGATAATAGCAGCTACCATGGTTCTGAATTATAAGCATCTTAGCTTATTCTGATCAGACAGCAGTTGACAATCTGAGGAACAAACAATAATGCCACCAAGTGTAATAATACCTTGAAATTAATGAAATAAAAATGGGAGTTTAAGCTAACAAAAGAATGTGAAAGAGTATAATTAATTCTTGAAATACTAAATCTGATGATGTAATTTCATCAAGTGTATAAGCAGAACAAACCCTGGGAATCCAGCTCAAGATTATCTCCAAGGGACAGAATGGGAGAGAAAATTATATATTTATGGTGTATTATTATGCAGAGAGGGCATTGACTTGTGCATATTCCTAAAATATTTGGACAAGGCTGTCCTTTTCCTTAGGAGCCGTACACAAGCACATTGTTTTCAATGTTTCTTAAAGAATTCATGTATGCAACTAAATTCCCAAATGATCATCATCTAAAACACAAACATACTTCATATTTGACCCCTCCGTACAAACAAGGACAGATTAGTTCAAGATGGAAGATAAGGTTGATCGACCAAACGAGATTAGACCAAGTAGTAAACAATTTGGTATCACTTGAGAAACTAGAAACTAGAAGACTCACCTACCAAAGTCTGGTGTGCAACACGAGTCAATCTGAATTAGTAAGGGCAAAGCACTTAAGAACCGGAAGGTCAACCAAAAAAGAAGATAAGGTTGATTGAGGTGTTAGCATAAGAATGGTTTTCTTCTCCTGTGATTAAACACAACAAAAAGCATATCCATCAACATGATCTAATCCATTAATTCAATGCCCACAAATACAAGTGTTTTTAAGTATATAACATCCTAGGCAGCAAACAAGTTCCAGTTAAAAGAGCAACAATAAAGCTTTATATGTATCACAATTCACAACACAACAGATATTTCATGTCAAATGTTAAGTTTCAGGTTTCAAAGGACAACCCCTAAGGCCTAAGCCATCAAGTGAAACCAATAAATGTTCTTTCAACTAAATTCCCTATTTAAGCCTATCGGAACTAATCCCATCACTACGGCTAACCAACCAACCCAACATGAAGGCCTATTCGATTTCAATGTTCATAGCTTAAGTACTGCTACTCCCCCTCTAGGAACTGGTTGGTATAGCACCACTGTAACATACTTTGAACGAAAACGGTGAGTAAACCCAAGTGACACTACAGATCTAGGTGCCTCTCGGTTCTCAATGTAAAGATGATTTAGAATCACATTTTCTGGTAAAGGAATGCTCCCAGAAGCATTCAGACTTGGGGGGTAGCTAAGCAATGAACGATGTAGGTGTGGAGGGACTATCGGTGGGTCACGTGCATCATCTTCACTCCCAGGGTACACATTATTATAACTTGAATCAGGTGATCTTGGCACTTCAAACCCAACGACCGTTGCTTCAACCTGAACAAAACATTACATGTTTAAACTCCCAATTTTTTAATACTACAAAAAATCACCAAGAATCGATGACTGACTTGATCGTCACCATATTGGTTGTTCATGCTGAGCAGAGATATGAGAGGCTAACAGAGTTCAATTATAAACAAATCAGTATTACAGCACCAAGTGAACCTGAAATAAAACCAATTAATTCTATATGAGCATTTTAACATCTAACAAAGCAACACGTAAAATTAATAACCAGAGAAATATACAAACAATTCTGATTGACTTTAAAAAGGGGGGGGGGGGGAAGAAAGAAAAAAACATGGAAAAAGAATTCAATAAGGCCTCATTCGAACTAGGCTGAACAATATTAGAATGTTATTGTCTGAATGAAAGTTAAACAGAGATCAAGAATATAAAAGGTGAGTTGCTTTCTGGAAGAATTGAATGACATTGAACTCCAACAGGGTTTTGATATGCAATAAGCAAATCATATAAAGTCACAGCTAAAATGTTTGCTAATTATGTAGCTGGGAACATCTAACAAATTTGTATTTAAGCCCTACAGACTCAGATCAAAATGAAGTGCCAAAGTCTTATAATCTGAAAACCACAATTCTCATTGATGGATTCCTAAACAAGACTTGTCACATCTATATCCCCAATATTCTATGATCACCAGTGGTTTTGGTATCATTTTCCATGAAGAATAATAGTACAAGCAGTAAATCTAGCCTGAAAATGCAGACAATAATTTAAACTACGAGACAATAGAACAGTCAACAATGTCCTACAATGTATAGCAAGTCCAAAAGACTGCAAATGCAATGCCACAACCTTGTCAAAGAATCTAGCATGTTTTATGCAGAGACTACAGGATGAAGTTGTAAACCAGAATGCAGAGAAAAAGTTTAAAATAAAATAAGGCATGGCTCAGTAAGACCAGCAGAAATGAAAGAAATATATATATATAACAGTCTCAACGACAAAACAAGTAGGGGGAGGAAAGCAGACAAATTGAATCAGAAGGGCCTGCAATACTATCATAAGAAAAAGGCATTAAGATTAAGCATCAAGTATCACCAAAGCATCTTATGATATAACCTTGTTCTTATTTATGGAGAGATGAGTCATTTAGAGAGTATTAGTAAAACATCTTTTTTTTTACCCATAGATAACACATAACAAGAATAGCACTTGTAGCAATAAATCCTCTTATTTAGTAAATGCATTTTAGAGGGTCACTTGTGATTTGTTAACTGTATTGCCTTCATGATATAACCTTGCTGGTTCATTGAAGCCCAGTTTTTGTTCAGAAAAAATACACCCTATTTCTTCTAAACTGGAATGCTCCACAAAGTGACACAAAAGTTTATGACCATTTCAAAGTTTTTTACAGAAGCAAGTTGGGTCTTATGCAAAAACTTTGTGTGAGAGGTGTATGTGGGGGGTGGAGGGAAAAGGTTGTTTGAAAACATTCAAATAAATCCTGGTTTTATTTCTTTGCAACCAGAGAGATATCTTTTGGCATTAAGTGATGATCACATTGATATGGACAGACCGTGAAGGGTAAGAAAATTCAACACTGCATTTTTTGTACTTTAATGTTTCTTCTAAACCAAACATCAGTTTGGGCTAGTTCATCAACAACCAAAGCCCCAAAGTGGGACATATATAGTTTTACTGATATATTCTATGGAAATTGTCCCATTCAATTCCACAGCATGATGGGCTCAAAATCTTAAATCCCCATAATTCAGCTAAGCATCAATTTCGAGCAACTCATAAACCAAGCATTGTCTGCCAATTATAAATGCAACTCTCAAATTCACTATAATATCCATTTTTGTCGACAAAAGTGATGATAAAAATGAAAACATCATCAATTTCTTCGAAACATACAATGCAAAGCTTCAATCAATCTGCATATCTTATTCGAACCCAAAGAATTCAGATCAATAAAAGCATTACAAAAACAGCAGACTCAACCTAAAATTCCAAATTAGACTCAACAGAAGAATTCAATTCCTAGTAGAAGAAGCAACATTAAAGCCAAAGAGATTAATTTGTTAAATAAAAATAAAATACACTGACCTCAATAAACTCCCAGCTTTTCAATTCCACTTCTCTGCTTGAAAAATCCCAAATTATACACTACAACAGTTGAAAACTTTTCAATGTCACCAAGCGTTGGAGCTTACCTGCAAAACTTTAGCAAACCCAGATTAAATCTGACCCGATACATTAAAAACTCATCAAAAAATCCAATGATAAACCCAAAAATTCCAATATGAGCAAATAAAATCCAACTAAACATAACGAGATGGGATTTCAAAAAACATAAGCAACACGTAAAAAGAAAATAAAATGCATAGAAAAAGTGTCGTTTACCCTGAGAAAAAGAGAATTTTTCTGGCGGAAAATAAGTAATTGTTGGAGAAGAACCCCAAAAATAAGAGATTTGCTAGTGCCAGGAGAATCGACCACGAGAATCTTCCCTGAATATTGTTTCAATAAAACCATCAATCATAGTTAATAACGAAGGAAAAGAAGGATAAATAATTAATTAAACCCTTATTTTGTAAATTCTCTGAAGGCTCTCAATAATTTAAAAGCTAAACTCTATAAATAACCACCAAACTTTTAGGTTATTTTTATTTTAGTCATTAAATTTTTAATTCACTTTTATTAAGTTCATTGCAATCGGCTATAGTAAAAAAACACTAACTGACACATTAAAATCATTTTTTAAAATGTTTAATTTTTTATAATTTTAATTTTAAATTTTAATTTTCACACTATAATTTCATTAAATATGTCGACGTGTTCATCTTAATTATCATCCGAATATTTTTAATTTGTTCATCTCAATTAAATTTTAAATTTATGTTAGTATTCTTAATTTGTTCGATACATGGTTTATTTTTGTTTTTTTATTTTTTGGGTTAGCTTCAGATGCTCTAAATTTAATTTAGTTAATTTAAAATTTTATTGTAACTTAATAAGATGCGTGTTTAAATTAATTAAAATATTTTTTTTTGATTAGTTGAAGTTTTTAGTTATATTTTGACTTGAATCAGCTTAATTAAATTAAAAATTGTCCTTGACTTAATGGGAATATTTTAAAGTAATTAAATTTATTCTACTTTTCTTTTAATTATTTTAGGACAAGATTAATATTTGACTTAGATTAAAACTTAATTGAATCTTAAATTTTAATTTATTTTTTAATAGTGTCACTGGTTTAATGAAAGGCAATTTAAAACTAATCATATTAATTGTTATGATTTAATATGATTTCATAAAATATTAAGAGTATTAGATTTTTAAGCTTTAATTAATTAGGATTAATATTAGGATAATTTGATAAAATTATAAAAGTGATAAGTCATATCAAACTTAACATGTATAAAATTTGATAAGTCATATGATTATATATAAAAGTGATATATTTTATTCGAATTATAAATTAATACGAGAATTAAATTTATTTATTATTAAATTAATCTATGATCTAATCTACAATCACTCTTTAATTAAATGACTAACTAATTCAAACTTATCAAGTGTTAATGTTCACTTAATTAAAAATTGTATTCAGTTGAAAATATTTAATTAAATTTAATTTAAATTTCAATAATTTTTATTAATATAAAAATAATGTATAATTTAGTACCGATTTTGAGCATTACGAGGTGTTAATCTTTTTTCATACATAATTAATTATTGTACCCATATTTTAATGAATTTTTTATTAATTTTGATATTAGATCGACCTAATCTAAGTGATCGACAACGATTCTAAATTTTTTAAAATATGATATATTTTTTAAAATTTCTCCTTAAAATTAATTTAAAGAGAATTCGATATTGGAAATTTGTCGCTACAGAACGAACCTAAATAAAATTTTAAAATGAAATTCATAAAAATGTAATTACTTAAAACAAAAACTCCAATCGCAAATCAGGTTGTTTTGGGTATCGTAGTTGGGCTCTATTACTGGTTGTTGGGCCATATTATTAATTTTATATCTTAAAACCCAAATTTTTTTAAATGAAATGACATCATATTCAATCATTAAATTTAAATATTTTATGTGATTATTTGATATTTTTAATAATAATTTAAATATTTTCTGTGATTATTTGATATTTTTAATAATAATTTTTGTCTTGGCGAGTGATGATGATCTGCAAGAAAAAGGTGAAGGAGTGGCCAACAAAATGAAAACAGAAATCTGCACCACACACAGCAAAGTATACGGACATGGACCCTGCTTCAGGTGGATGTTTTTTTATATATTTAGTTACAGTATTATAATAATATATATTTAAAATATTTTTTTAATCATTAAATATTAATTGTTAATCAATGTATTGATATTATTAGTGTTTAAACCCGTAATTTTTAAGAATAAAAATCGTTCTCTTAATCATTCAGGTTAAATGGTTCGTGCTTTCAGGTGGAGAGATTATTAAGTGAACCCTGTTCACCACGTCATCTATGGTCCAAGCAATCAGGACCGTTGATCTTTAAATAACCACCTAATAACTACCCACCCACTAAGTCAATGTAAGAAAGAGGTGATGATTTACTTGAAAAAAAATTAAGATTAACAGTCCTGGTTGTTTGAGACCACGGATGACGTGAATGACGTGGTAAAAAGGGTTTACCAAATAATTTTTACTTCAGGTGGATGGTTGGTGTAAGGAATTGAGCAGTTTTATTTTCTTCTTTATTTGTCTTTAAATTAAAAGATGTTAGAACTAATCATAGTGATTTAAATATAAAGAAACAATATTTATCTTAAAAGATTCAATATTTTTTAAAATAATATAATTATTTTTAATTAATTAAAATTAATACGTAATTATCCGATAATAAATTATTGTCATTTACATGAAAATGTTAAAATCAATACATAAGTATTGTGTTAGAGAATGATATATTAGATTAATCCGTTACGAGCAATTGAATATGTTTTTTTTGGATATTTTGTGATAGTTATAATACTAATTATAGTGATAACTATATGTATGATTCTTAGATTTGAAGTAATTATGGATAATAATATATTAAAATTAAAATATATTTATTATTAGTCTTAATTAAAAAAAATAGCCAATAATATATATTTTTTAATTTGGTTCAAATTTTAATTTAAATAATTTAAAATATTAATAAATGTTATTTTGAACATATTTTAAGTTATCAATAAATATTTTTAAATATATTTATTAAAAATTCAAATTTGAAAATTTTAAAAGATTTATAAACATTTAGGGTTATATTTATTTTTTTTAATTATGACTAAATTGATTAATTATGTAAATATGATAAAATTAAATATAAAATTATATAAATTTACTTAACTATTAAGTCATTTTTTAACCAATCTTAAGCAATTGACCGACCATTTTAACCTTATCTCTTCCTCCGAGAATCATTCATGTCACGTTATTAATGAGATCAATTAATTAAATATATTTATTTTATTAATTGTTTATCTTTTTTTTTTATTAAGTGAACCTTTACTTGGTAAAAATTATTACAGTGAATATTTATAAAGAGTCATTTGGTAAAAAGATAAAATAAAAAAATAATAAAATTTATATATTTAATTGGTTGATCTCATAAATAATTTATTATATAATTTTTTTAATATATACATATATTAAAAATGTTGTTATTTTATGAAAACTATGTCTGACTGTTGATGAAGATGGCGATGTGTAACTGCAGCAACATGATTGGTGGAGAGTACTCTACAGCTAAGCATCAACCAATAAACCCCCCTAAATAAAATGTACAACGAAAAGGCATTTAAAGCCATAATTAAAATTTGAGTCATCTGGGTAGAAAGTAACCGATCTGTCACCACGCAGGATCCTTCTTCGCCTCTCTTTGCCCTTCATTTCCTCCTTAATTTTCTTCACAGTACTGTTGGATATAGATCTCAACTTAACTACATATACGATATATATATATACATATATATATGTATGTATGTATATAGTTTCTCATCTCGACATGAGTATTTCAATCTCAGATGTTTCTGATCTCCTTTCCTATATGTGCATGGATATTTGGATAAGTAGAGATAGATTGACAGTCGTCGTTTGCAGGTGTAGCATCATCAAGATTCACATGCAAATGCACTGAGGAGATGTAAAGAAGAAGAAAGAAACATGTTTTCCTTTTGTAATTCTATTGCCAAAGTTGTCTGACTTGAAAGTGAGAATCCTGATGATGCTGCATCGGCAATAAACGCCTACACCACCAGGAACAAGATGAGAAAAGAGAAGACACTTTTTTCTGTTGTTGGCAGGTGAGTTTCTACAGTGTCTGAATAAAGGGTATCCGAATCTTATATAAATGGATTTATATTGGTTTTTAATCTTTATCAATAAGAATAAATAAAGGATGAGATCCCAGATCTGTGATTATTCTTCTGAGCCATATATGTTTCTGCAGTGGAAACTGGAAATGGCTTCTTGTTTCATGGATTAGGGTCTTCAAAAGAAGTATATATTTCTTGATGCTTTTAACACGAAATCATATCCCTTGTTGGTATACTTTTGAGGATGCAGATCCATGGATTCTATTCCTGAGTTTTTGCTTGTGTTATGATGAGTCAACAAGGTGTTCTGCAGGTGAATGTTGTTGCAGGTGAGAGAAATAGTTTGGTGGTTCCTCTTCTTCCCAACATATCTTTGTCTCTCGACTAGGTATTTAGTGGACTAACCACCTTTATTTCCTGCTATATTAAGGCTATATAACTGTATTTGTATATGGTTAGTTGCCCATAAATTCTTTCCATCCCTTTGCTGTATTAATTCTAGGACCAACTGGTTAAAAAAGATTGGCCACATGATTTATTTTAGACAATAAATACCACTAGTTGTCTAGTACTATACATCAATAACAATAAAAAAAATATGAATATTAAAATAAAAAATAAAAAAAATCACAAAGTAAAGATCAAATTCTCAATCACTAATTAAAATAAAAAAAATCCTTATTATCTTACCTAAATACCTAAATACTGTAATTTAGATCTGTATTGTCTTTAATAACATATTTGTAAGAAATTCTCAAAACATTTGAACATTGTACACTTATCAATAACTTTATTACTCTTCCAATATTTCATGCTATCTTACAGAATATACTCTCTAATTTAGGAAAAAATATTAGTTAAACCCTATTTATCACGTCATTCGTGGTTCCAAGTAATCAAAATCGTTTCTCTTAATTTTTTTAAGGTGAATTATCACTTATTTTCTATATGTAATTAGTAGAAGAATGGTTTTGATTGTTTGGACCATAGATAACGTGGTAAACAAGATTCATCTAATAATTTCTTCTATTTTAGTTACTATTTCATGACTTTTAACCCAAGTAACCGTTTCACGATTATTCTAAACACAAGTATAAATGGGATAGGTTTGGACATCACAAATTTAGAGTATAGTTAAAAGATGATAAGTTTTAAATTTATTTAAAAATTTAAAATATTAATCTTTTTTTATAACATTTTAAGTAGGATTTTTCGTACGTGTTTTACAAGTTTTGATACTTATTTTTTATAACATTTAAAATTTTTAGACATGTATCGATACTTATAAAAAAATTGATACTAAAAAAAACAATTTAAACCATTATAAAAAATCTAATATCTTAATTTTTAAACAAATATCAAAATTTATCGTTTTTTAATCGTGCATCAGAGTCGCTGTAACTAGATTGTAAGATTGAAGTCTCATATAATCATTGATTGCTGGTCCCCATCGATACTTCAAAAGATAGATAGACACGGATGCATGGAATCGTACAATGATTCCAGCTACTACATTGCATTTATACGTATATAAACTTTTCTATACCTACAGAAAGGTCAAAATAATATAAATACCGGGATTCAAATTCTTTAATCGTTGATTAAAAAGTGATTATATGAATCGATCGAATTATATATCGAGTTGAATATTTCGTATTATTTTCTTCCCTACGAAGCCCTGCATTTTGACCGGTGAAGCTTTGTTTTTCAGTGCTCTGAAAACCAAATGTATGTTTGATTAAAACATTATAATCTCAGGTACGTTTAATTACTGCCTTATATATTTGGTGGGTATAATTTCAGTATTAATAGCTGTTAAACTGTCCTACAAGCTTTGCTTTGTACGTGCTAAGCTTTGCTTTGCTTTGTACGTGCTAAGATTCCAAAGTCATGCTTTGCTTTGGTGGGTGTTATCTTCATTTTGGTTGTAGAGTTTCTTTAATTAGTCAACTTCTGTAGCCAACTTTTTTGAAAATAATTTAAAAATATCGTTTTAAAAATGTTTTTCTTGGTGGGTGATTTTAAAAGTTCGGTATCCCGAAAGATGACACTTGAAGAACAGGATATCACTTCTATGGGAATACCGTTAAAATTTGAAAATTAGTTGAGTGGAGTCGTCACCGGTCACTTTGGTAGACCGGACACCATTAAAAATTTAACCAGAGATTCAAAACGTTTTGGGTTCGGGAGTTGGTTACGCGTGGGGAAGGATTAGCACCCCCACAACGCCCTGAAATTGCTACCTAAAGGTTCGCATCATAATTTTTAAGAAAATATAAATTCAAATTAATTTAATTTTTAATTTTAAAATGCATAACTTTAAACCTATATCCACGATAATTCAAAGAAGATAACACCCGAAGATCGGGATGCTACTCCCAGTAGAATATATCGGGATAATAAGGTCTCGCAAAAATAACGAACAAAAATAGCGTATGATGATAATATAATAATAATAGTAATAATAATTCTAAAACACATAACCATATTCATAATAATATTAAGAAAATATATACACAATCATAATAATAATAATAATTAGTAATAACGATAATAAAACTATTATAATAATAATCATTAATAAATAGTAACATAATAACAATAAAAACAATAATAATGAAACATACTTTAAATAATAATAATAATAATAATATAATAATTATAATAATATTAAAAATCAGTGGGAGGGACTAATCTGCAAAAAAAACAAAATAACAAAGTCTTAATAGTAAAAAACAAGGACCAAATTTGAACAAAACATAACTTATATAACTAATATAGCAAAAATAGGGACTAAAATCAAAGAGGGTGCAAACTGTGTGGCCGAAGCAGAAGCTTTCTGAACTGTAGGGACTGGACGCGCTATCTTCCCTTCTTTCCGGGTTATTCGCGGGTCTGGGTCGACTATCGGGTCGGATATGGAGCTCCAGTGCTAAAACGACGTCGTTTTGGGGTTAGGATGACCAAAGCCAAAACGACATCGTTTTGACATGTTATATATATTCCTTTTATAACAAAAAAAACCATTTGTATCATAATTCTAAAAAAAATTCAAAAGCTCTCAAATTCTCTCTGAACATTTTCTGCCTCCATCGCTGCCGGCCACCGCGAGTCACCATTCGCCGGCGGCGCCGTCGTCGTCGCCTGTAGCCGGAAGTAGAAAAGTTTTATACTTTTCGAAGCGTCTCAACATCCTCGTTCCGAATCCGGGCTTGTTTTTTCGAAATAACAAACGGATTGAGGTAGATCTACAAATAAAGATAAGTCGAATATCCTCTTTTTTACCTTTTATTTCGAATATGCTTCCATTTTAGAACCCGATCTCCCCTCTATTTTTTGGTTTAATGATATTGGTGCTCTCAAACTTCGTTTCGAATCCTTTTTTTTTATTCGAATATTTGTTTTTCATTCCATGGAATCCGTCGTTTACAAGGTTTTTTGATTGGGTTTTTATACCCAAGTTTTTACACATATAAAATACATAAAAATCTCCTGCTTTTCTTCAGATTTGACTTATTTTAATGTTTTGCAGGTTTGGGCGGTGGCTAAAGGCGGTGGGCGGTGGCCGACCTTCTCCCCCAATGGTCGAGTGACGCGTGGCAGCTAGGAAAAGCCAAATCATGGCTGGCGGCAGCTGCTGGTGGTAGGGGGTTTAGGGTTTAGTTGTTTATCAGACTTAGGGTTAAACTGGGTTAGGGCTTGGTTATATTTGTATTGGGTCTATTGGGTTTAATAAAATTTGAATGGGTTATTACAGCTGCCCCTCTTTGCTCATTGTTGTATAACGATAATAGAGCAAAGATAAAGAATAACCCATTTCATTTGTCATCATTTTAAGGGTTCTTTATGGTGAGGTAAGGGTTCTTTTGGTAAAGTTCGAGGTTCTTTTTGGGTTGAGGTTAAGATTTTTCTGGTAAGTTTGAGGTTCTTTTTGGTAAAGTTGTGGTTCTAATGGTAAGGTTGGGGTCTTTCTGGTCACCGCTTCTTCTACTGGAGCTTGACTTGATCATCGCTCTTGTTTACAAAATCTTCATGATGAGGAAATCCTTGAAGAAACAAAAAGTTGTGGCTGAACCGTTGGAGAAGACAAAATAAGCTTGGCTTGTTACATACTCAGGATGTTTGCTATCTTCGAAGAAAACTTGATCTAACTGCAACATAGACAAGATCTGCTAGGCTGGATTCAGCTACATTCGATGAAGAAACATGATCTGACATATATATTTTTTTTCTTCTTTTTCTTTTCTTTTCTTTTTCATCATTTTTTCTATTTTTCTACTAAATATCCGTAAATACAAAATTTGATCAAGTTGCACCCTCAACGGTAAAACAAGACCAATCAAACTGTGATATGCCTATGCCATCAATGGCAAAATTTGAGAACTTGTCAGAGCTGATCGAAGAGACAATATTTGAAGTAAAAGGTTGTATCTTATCCGCACCATCAACGGAGGGGTAAGATAAAATTTTAGCAACTTGGATCCTACTTCGCCATCAACGAAGAAGCAGGATTGAACTTCAGTGATTCAGATCTGGTCACACCATCAACGGGGACAAGATCAGATTTCAGCAATTTGGACCCTATTACGCCATCAACGGAGAAACAGGATCGGGTTGGATCTATTCACTCCATCAACGGAGGGGTAAGATTAAGTCTGCATCATACTGCGCCTTCAACGGAGAAGCATGATTGAATGGGATCTGGCCGCACCATCAACGGGGACGAGATCAAGTCTACAATTTGGATCCTACTGCGCCATCAACGGAGAAGCAGGACTGAGTCGGATCTATCCACTCCATCAACGGAGGGGTAAGATTAAGTCTGCATCATACTGCGCCTTTAACGGAGAAGCATGATTGAATGGGATCTGGCCACACCATCAACGGGGACGAGATCAAGTTTGTAATTCGAATCCTATCAAGCCATCAACGGAGAAACAGGACCGAGTTGGATCTATCCACTCCATCAACGGAGGAATAAGATCAAGTCTGGATTATACTGCTTCATCAACGGAGAAGCATGAGATCTGGCCACACCATCAATGGGGACGAGATCAAGTCTATAATTCGAATCCTATTACGCCATCAACGGAGAAACAGGACCGAGTTGGGATCTATCCACTCCATCAACGGAGGGGTAAGATCAAGTCTGGATCATACTGCTCCATCAACGGAAAAGCATGGGATCTGGCCACACCATCAACGGGGACGAGATCAAGTCTGTGATTTTAATCCTACTACACCATCAACGGAGAAGCAGGACTGAGTTGGATCTATCCGCTCCATCAACGGAGGGGTAAGATCAAGTCTGGAAGATCTAAATATATGATTCAATTGATGTCATATATCTTCTTTGCATTTTTCCCAAACGCACAGGGATTAACGGATTTGATATGCCTTTACCGGTAGCCGTTTGCTCCGGGCTAGCTGTACCATTACTCTGGGTACAATCATTTGGTTTCAAGGATTAATTCCTTGACCATTCGTGAAAATGGATTTCAATGGACATTTGAATGGTCCTTATCAATGCATTTTTCCCAAATGCACAGGGATTAACGGATTTGATATGCCTTTACCGGTAGCCGTTTGCTCCGGACTAGTTGTACCATTACCCTGGGTACAATCAGTTTGCACCAATCACAAGATTGGATTTTTTCAAAGGAATGAATTTCCTTCGATCATTCGCGAAAATGGATTTTGAAGGACATTTGAATTGTCCAATGTCTTGTTTCTGCATGTCTTTTCAATTTTTCATTTTATTTTTCACATTTTGTTTTTCGTTTTTCTGCATTTTCATTTTTTTCCTTTCATATTTTGTTTTTCATTTTTCATTTTCTTATCATTTTTTTGTTTTTCTCTCAAAATAGTTTTAATTCACACGTACTGTCTGTACAAATTTTACAAACAAGATCTGCATGAAGATCTAACCCTCAACATAGCCATCGAAAGGGCAAAGTTCTGACAAAAATTGACCTACCACCATTGATGGAGGCGACATTGGGAAAAAGTTGTTTATGATACTCCATAATGGGTAGTCATGACCTGAAAGTAAAATAAAATGTTAGTTAGTAACGGTTCAAAATTCTGGAGTCATTACCTGTGAAATCTGTGTTATTTTAGTCTTCTCGGGGCCAAAGGTTGGTCATCATGTTGTTGCCCCCTTGATTAAGGTCTTTTGGTCTCTTCTCTGGACCTGTTTACATGTACAAAATATGTGCATCATGAATGCTCAATGTATGCCAAGTCTGAATGCATGATGCCTAAATGCAAAATACATGAATGATATGATTTTTCTGTTTTCAAAGGATGTTCTAATTTATGCTTGATGCATGTTTAATCTAAATGCATGGTTTGTAAATGCAAAATGCTTGAATGCATGAATGCCATAATTTTTCTAAGGGGTTCCCCTGATTCCATTGATCCTGGATTATGCTCGAACTTCTCTGATTTGACTTTACGATATCTTTTTCAAAATGGATGTCCCAAACAATTTTTCAATAATCTGCTTTAAAGTGCAATAATCCACCTGATCGTTTTGCCCCTACTTTCTGAAGTTAGGCTGATTAAAATCCAACCTCAAAGAGTTACACAAGACTTGAACGAGAACAAAATATATTTTCATTACAACTTGTAGTTTTAGGCCCTTACAAAAGACTCTCACCGCCATTGGGCTTAAGCTAGTGAGATAGTTCACAAAAACATCTCAGAGATGAAAACTACAAGGGACCTTCTATGGTCAAGTTAGGGCAACATTTTAGCCTAGCAAGCATGATTTACAAAAAAAACAACAACACTATCATTTTCATTTAGTGTCTTCATGTTTTGGCATGGGATCCTTGTCTGTGGCCGTTCCTGCTGAGTTGTCGAAGGTTAATACTCTAAGCTTGATAAACTTTTCTACCAACCTTTTAAAACCCAGACAATTTTCAATTGAATGCCCCACTTGTCCTGCATGGTAATCACATCTTGCATTAGCGTCGTACCATTTCGGGAAAAGGGGTTGTATCGGTGCTTGGAAGAAGGGTGACACTAGACGGTTATCGTACAACTGTTTGTGTAACTCCCCATAAGTAATTGGGATCGGAGTAAACTCTTTCTTTTCAACATTCTTCCTCTGATTAAAATCTTGGTTCGAGGAATTATAGGTACCGGTAGCTGCAGGCTGTGTTACCGTTATCGGCTTTGAATAATTAACATTGTAGACTCCTGAAGAGTTTACTTCATTGTCCTTCTTTCCGTATGTGGACCTTCTGTGGGACGAACTTCCACCGGTGTCAATTCTGCCATTCTTGATGGCATTCTCGATGAGCTCACTAGATAATACGAGATCAACAAAATTGGTGGTTGCATTGCCTATGAGGCGGTCCAGGATCGGGCCTTCCAATGTTTGGATGAATATAACCACCGTCGTTTTTTCACTGAGAGGGGGTTGAACCTGCGCTGCCACATCTCTCCAACGTTGCGCGTATTGTCTGAAGTTTTCATTAGACTTCTGTTTCATGTGTTGCAGAGTCCAACGGTCTGGTACCATATCATTGACGTGCTTGTATTATTCTAGAAAGGCTTTGGCCAGGTCCTTCCATGATTTTATCTGATAACGGCTCAATTGATTATACCACCTAGTGGTGGATCCCGTTAAGCTTTCTTGAAAGCAATGTATCAATAACTTATCATCCCTACTGTATCCGGTCATCCTTCGACAAAACATTGTAAGATGGGCTCGTGGGCAGCTAGTCCCATCATACTTCTCAAATTCTAGGATTTTAAATTTTTGGGGTAACACCAAATCTGGAACAAGGCTGAGTTCGTTGGCATCGAATCCACTGAAGGCGTCTACTATCTCCATGGCTTCCATCTTTTCTTCGAGTCGTTTGCAACGCTCCTCAATTTCTTTTGAAGTCTCGATCTTTGGTTTCTCTGTTTCCATCAACTGATCAAGTTCCGAGACAAAGTTTTTGGCTTGATTGCCCCCTGGTTTGGCTTCTGACGTGGAGAGTATATTCATGGGACCAAATGTGTCGGTCGGATGCAATGGTAGCTTCCCTTTTGAAAGAATCACCTGAGGATGAGCTTCTGATGGTATTTTAGTTTGAACAAGAGTAAAACCCGGAGGGTATATGGGATCTTCGATCATATCAGCGGGGTTTGCCCCTGGATTGACAACAGAAACATCCTCTTGTTCATGTGGCTTGAGTCCAAGCATTTGTGCTAGTTTCCCTAGCATTTCTTGTTGAGATCTTGCAATCTGATCTTTCATCTCTTGTCGAGCTCTGGCTAATTGATCCTCCATTTTTTGTGCTAGATCTGCTTGTAAGTCCTTTTGAGTCTGCTCGATCTTATCTAACCTGTCTTCGTTCATCTTTTTCGTCTTGCGTCGAGTTCCGTATGGATGTTGAATTGTTGTCTTGTCCAGTATTGCTGAGACAGGGGACCCCAAACATAAGTCTTGATGTTTAAAAGATGAATGCATGTGAATGCAATAATCAAAATGTTATTATAATATTTCTAATGTACAATGGATGATTATGATATGTTATGATGCAACAAAAAAAAATGTTAATTCATATTAAAATAATCAAAAAAATTTAAACAGATAAGAAACTATACATAAACAGTATATAAAGGCACCCAAGCCTAAAAAGGTTATTGTTAAACGGAAAAAGTCTCACATGGCTCTACGGCTCACTATATGTGATTTTGTTCTAGAGTATCGGTACCCGAACTGTCGTTAAAACATCGATTCGGGGGAATAGGATCTTTATTTATACGGGGGTAAGAACCCCACGAAATATAAGGACCAAGATTTCGGAAATGAATTACAACACTATACGGAGGTAAAAACCCCACGAAGCGAAGTAATCATTCCCACTTACAGGTTCTTAATCTAATGTGATGATAAATTAAAAATTAACGTAATTTGAATTTATATTTTCTTAAAATTTATGATGCGAACCAGACTAAGGCCTAACTCCTTTTTTAAAAATTTATCCACAGCGGAGTCGCCAGCTGTAGCGACCTTTTTTGAAAATAATTTAAAAATATCGTTTTGAAAATGTTTTTTTGGGTGGGTGATTTTGAAAGTTCGGTATCCCGAAAGATGACACCTGAAGAACAGGATGTCACTTCTATGGGAATACCGTTAAAATTTGAAAATTAGTTGAGTGGAGTCGCCACCGGTCACTTTGGTAGACCGGACACCATTAAAAATTTAACCAGAGATTCAAAACGTTTTGGGTTCGGGAGTTGGTTACGTGTAGGGAAGGATTAGCACCCCCACAACGCCCTGAAATTGGTACCTAAAGGTTCGTATCATAATTTTTAAGAAAATATATATTCAAATTAATTTAATTTTTAATTTTAAAATGCATAACTTTAAACCTATATCCACGATAATTCAAAGAAGATAACACCCGAGGATCGGGATGCTACTCCCAGCAGAATATATCGGGATAATAAGGTCTCGCAAAAATAACGAACAAAAATAGCGTATGATGATAATATAATAATAATAGTAATAATAATTCTAAAACACATAACCATATTCATAATAATATTAAGAAAATATATACACAATCATAATAATAATAATAATTAGTAATAACGATAATAAAACTATTATAATAATAATCATTAATAAATAGTAACATAATAACAATAAAAACAATAATAATGAAACATACTTTAAATAATAATAATAATAATAATATAATAATTATAATAATATTAAAAATCAGTGGGAGGGACTAATCTGCAAAAAAAACAAAATAATAAAGTCTTAATAGTAAAAAACAAGGACCAAATTTGAACAAAACATAACTTATATAACTAATATAGCAAAAATAGGGACTAAAATCAAAGAGGGTGCAAACTGTGTGGCCGAAGCAGAAGCTTTCTGAACTGTAGGGACTGGACGCGTTATCTTCCCTTCTTTCCGGGTTATTCGCGGGTCTGGGTCAGCTATCGGGTCGGATATGGAGCTCCAGTATTAAAACGACGTCGTTTTGGGGTTAGGATGACCAAAGCCAAAACGACGTCGTTTTGACATGTTATATATATTTCTTTTATAAAAAAAAAACCATTTGTATCATAATTCTAAAAAAAAAATTCAAAAGCTCTCAAATTCTCTCTGAACATTTTCTGCCTCCATCGCTGCCGGCCAACGCGAGTCACCATTCGCCGGCGGCGGCGCCGCCGTCGCCCGTCGCCGGAAGTAGAAAAGTTTTATACTTTTCGAAGCGTCTCAACGTCCTCGTTCCGAATCCGAGCTTGTTTTTTTGAAATAACAAACGGATTGAGGTAGATCTACAAATAAAGATAAGTCGAATATCCTCTTTTTTACCTTTTATTTCGAATATGCTTCCGTTTTAGAACCCGATCTCCCCTCTATTTTTCGGTTTAATGATATTGGTGCTCTCAAACTTCGTTTCAAATCCGTTTTTTATTCGAATATTTGTTTTTCATTCCATGGAATCCGTCGTTTACAAGGTTTTTTGATTGGGTTTTTATACCCAAGTTTTTACACATATAAAATACATAAAAATCTTCTGCTTTTCTTCAGATCTGACTTATTTTAACGTTTTGCAGGTTTGGACAGTGGCTAAAGGCGGTGGGCGGTGGCCGGCCTTCTCCCCCAATGATCGAGTGACGCGTGGCAGCTAGGAAAAGCCAAATCATGGCTGGCGGCGGCGGCTGGTGGTAGGGGTTTAGGGTTTAGTTGTTTATCAGACTTAGGGTTAAACTGGGTTGGGGCTTGGTTATATTTGTATTGGGCCTATTGGGTTTAATAAAATTTGAATGGGTTATTACAACTTCACCATTGAAAAACACGGCCATGCATCCAGATCCAGTCTTCATCAACTTTCAACCCACATGCATCATTTTTCAACACCAAAAATTAAACCCCGAACTCTCAGTAGCTCTAGACACAACCCAACTGAACTTTAATCGCCTGCCATTGAAACACTGACACCCTTTATCATCTCACACACTCTCTAAACCCATTGTAATCACCGTTTTTGGTCCGGGGAGTCGTCACCAATCATTTCACGGTGCGATTGGAACACCAAATATGAAGGTCTGCGAACCAGAGTTGTGTCCGGGAGTCTGTTACGTGTAGGGAAGGATGAGCACCCCTACAACCCCGAAATCGACACCTATCGGTTACAAAATATTTTATATGATCGAAAAATATAAATTCGATGTTAATTTTATGATCCCATAATTTTAAACCTGTAAAATGAATAAAATAAATTAAATAACGACAATAATTAAATTAATTAAATATAATAATAATGATAATAAAACATGTAATAATAATAATAATAATAATAATGATAATAATGACACAATAATAATAATAATAATAATAATAATAATAATAATAATAATAATAATAATAACAAAGGATATAATAAAGGTAAATATAATAAAAATATTACGATGGAAATAAACATAATAACCGCATTTTTGTAATAAAAGAATTAATAATATTACTAATTAAATATTATAATAACAGAATAATATTATATTAATAGAAGAAACATAATGGTTATATGAATATATTAACATAAAATATTAATAATGTAATAATGATAACTATAGCAAACTAAAACAGTGGACCAACAATGTGAAATTAAAATGAAAACATGACCATAACGTAAAAATGTAGTTTTAAAGATAAAATACCATCAAACAGTGACCAAATCAAATGGAAAATAAAATAGTAAAGCCAAAATAGAAAGGATACTAAAGAGCAAGGACCATAGATGTAATTTCCCCTCTTTATCGAGTTATTACGCGGGTCGATCCTGGTAGCGAGTCAAACGTCGGGTTAAGGGATCAAAACGACACCATTTTGGGCCTTGGATATTGACACCAAACGGTGCCGTTTCACATGTGGTTTAAATACCTTTTTTATGTTGTTTCTTTCACACTTGTTCTTTTTTTTTCAACAGGAGAATAGAGCTTTAAGCTCTCTCGGTCCCTCTGCAACTTCCGATGGAAAACCACCGTTCAACCTCACCGGCTGCCGCTTCGGCCATCGTCGGTGGCGTCGGAAATGGAAAAGCTTTATCTTTTTCGAATCATCTCGGTGTGGGGAACTCAAATCCGAAGTCGGATTTTCGAGAATTTAAGCGTATATGCGTAGATCTGACACTAAGATAAGTGATTCAAATCTCCTTTTTTACTCTTTTCTTTCGAATATTTCTCTTCGATCTCACTCTTCTCTCTTCATTTTATTGTTTCGATTTATGGGTGTGTTTTTTTGCTTCAAATATTTCTGTTTTTTCATTCAAAATCCGAAAAAATCCCTCTTTGATTACACGTTCGAATGGGTATTTATACCCATGATTTTACACATAAAATATTAAAAGATCTTTGCTTTTTCATCTTCCTTTTCAGATCTGATAAAATATTTAATAATGTTTTTCGTATAATATCTTTGTAGGTTCGAAAGGCGGTGACATCTGACATGGGCGGTGGGGCGGTGGCCGTTTCAAGAGCCAATGATAGAGCGCCGCGCGGTTCGAAACGCCGCGCGTGACCGCCACGCGCGGTGAGCTGGTATACACAGTGACGAGCGACGGCTAAAAGGAAGGGAGGTGGCTAAATTTTGTTATCATTAGGGTTTATTTTGTTATTGGGTTGAGTTTGAGTTTTTTGGGTTTGTTGGGTTTAAATATTTATTTTGTGTGGGTTTTGTACCCAGGTAAATGGGTTATTACACCCATCTTGTTCGACAATCATTCCCCTCACTATATTAGTTAAAGCGAACCAACAAGATAACAATACAGAAAAAATAACTAAAGAAAAAGCAAAAAAATCAGAAAAAGAATAATCCGTGGTCGGTTTTGATGGTTTCCGGCGGCCGAAGCCTACAACACACGATTCCAACGATAAGAACGGAGTTTAGACTAAAGGATCTCAAAATCGAAGTCATCAGATAACAAACGACGGCGGATCAAACGATATAGAATCTATTTTTTTATGTGAGCTTTTAAAGTTTCTAGAGAAATTTTTAAAAGAATAATCAGAAAATAAAAAAAAAAGAAAGAAAGAAAAAGATGCTCGGCGATATTAACTCATCCAAAAACTTGTTAAAGTGGCAACGACATTGTATGCATACGACGGTTAGAACTCCTTAGATGAGAACTCTTCTTACCCTTTAAAGAAAAGGAAGAGGGGGGTTTATTTTTATATAATAATATATTAAATTATTAATAAAATAATTTGGAGTGAAAAAATAAATAAAAAATAAAATTTAATGAGTAGATTATTTTTTAAAAAAAATTGAGTGATGATTTAATTACTTACTTTAAAAAATTAACATTAAAGCTCATTACCAGAGATAGCAAGTAGGATTAGATTACCGAGTAATTAACGAGCCATAAAATAAAAGGCTATAAAGAAACATCAAACTAAACTACAATAATATGTTACCTTCTGTCAGGAACCCCAGAGAAGAAAGGATGGGATCGCCAAATATGGATCCTCGTTTTCACATTTTAACATTCCCAAAAGGTGTCACTCCCTTCTCCATCTTCTCCGTTAGCAGGGAAGAGTAAGAGCAGAGCGGATCAGGAAACTGCTTCCGGATGCTTCTAAACAAGATGCCAAAGTTCTTGTTACATTTATCCCCGCCACCGGATGTCAATGGTTCACCGGAAAATGACACTATCCTGTCATGATGGGATTCTTCATCAGGGAAGTAGCCATTCATCACATCTCCCAATGCCAAATCATCGTACTCTTCATCCGACTTTGTTGATCCTTCGTCAACAGATCCTACCTGTTACAACACAATGAAGAAATATTAAACCAAAATCCACATAGCATCCAGATATCAAAGTTTTAGATTTAGGATTAGAACCAAATCTATACGAATTATAAACCAAACATAATGCAATTTAAGTCATACAGCGGTCACAAGGAGTATGAATAAACAAAGGATCAATAAGATATTCCAACAAATAAGCAAAATGACAAACATCTTTCCGCATAACACAATGAACCCACAAAACAACTCATAAGTGCATTGCAGGCTGCAATGTAGTTTACTTTGCAACTTGATCTCTGAAATCAAAGTAGATATATAAAGATATTCATACCTCTTCCTGGACCTCTTTGTCACCATCGTCACTGATATCCTCATCACTGTCCACCTCAGGTGGATCGTCAACTTCTTCATCACTGCCATACACTGAATTTTCCTCCTTCAACTGTGACACAGAATCCGTAAATCAAGTGCAAAATGAACACAGCATGACTAAGGTTTTTCTTTAAAAAATCCAAATTAGTATTAAAGGTGACTTCATTCTTATTATTTCATCTACTTTGAAATATACACGTCGAACATAACTAAAGCATGGTAAAGAGTGTTTGGAAAAGAACACATTGTAAGAGGCGCTACCTCCTTTGCCGGACCATCAGACATCCTTGGTGAGCTACAGCATGAAGATTGATACCTACTACCATTATCGGTACCATCATATCTTGATTCATCCACACTTCCAGCACGACTTGTGCCACCATCACTAGGCCAAGCACTAATTCCAAAGTGACCAAATTGAAGATTAACAGGTTCAGCCCTGCCAATTTTTAAAGGTCCATACAAGGGAATGCCTATCCCACCCTCAGTCCTGTGACCAGAGATAGGTTTTCCATTACTATCAACCAATTCAACTGGCCAAGCTTTAGCAACAGATCCATCAGTGTTAAGAAGGGCCATCAATTGCCTACAAGAACCATTCCTATGGATCAACTGAAACATTCCCTTAGAGCTCAGTGAATTGGCAGCACACTGGTTCCGGTACTCCTCATCAACCACCACAACGGTGTTTGTTATAGGATCATAAAGCGGATCCCCAGCTTCATGCCTGCGAAGGCAACTGAAAACTGTGGCATGTATGACTGCCACGCTTCTGTCGACGTTTGTGTTATTTATTTTGGGGACCAAATGCTTGTCAGCTCGTTTACATAGATAATCTTGTATCGTCCTGATATTCCTTATATACTTTACATACTTATTTTTTGCAGGGTCCAATGTCATGTACTTTGCACGAACTGCAAACCTTTCCAAGTGTTTGTCTTCATTTGTAATGTATATCATGAACGGTATGATTGAAGGGTGTTTCTTCATAAGCCCCATCTGGACATGATAAAAATTGATAAGAATAAAGGAAGCTTGGGACAAAAACATTTTGCTGCAGGAAACAAACAAAATGTATACTTACAACAAAATTAAGGCTTAAGTGAACACCCTCAACAACCACAGACTCTTTCCTCTCTTCCCATGCAGTGATAAGCCTGTCTAGACTGTCCATTACCATCTCACTTTGTGCCTTGAACCCTTCAACTGCCATCAGTTTGGAACTGATCAATTCAGTATTAGTGGAACCACTCTCCATTGGCAGGGTCCCCTTGCTAGCAGAAGAACCATCAGCTACCTCATCCTTGGGGAGTGACTGAGCATTGCCTGCCAACTTTTTCGCCTGTTTTTTGGCCTTCGCTTCTGCAACTGCCACAGGATCCAAGCACTCCCCAGCATGATATGTTGAAGCCCAAAGTAGAGGATTTTCCTTCTCATCCGCAAAACTCCTCATCATGTGGCGAATAGAGTCGGTTGAAATGACAGTTGTAATTCCCAACCTACCACCCTGCATGACATTATCAAAGTTCCAAAATTAGCTATTAAGTGATTGCAGTTACAACCACTAGTGCCACAACATTAATATAAAAAGCAGAAGATACCAGCAAAGCAGACAAAGTAGATTTGCCACAACCACTAGTACCACACAACAGAACAGTTACAGATTCCTTCCTCTCTCGTATTCTGCAGTGAAGATCAAATAAAAGTTACAATGGGAGACGAGAACGTTCTTGCATCTGATATGAAGCCACCAAGCAAGCAACATTGAACAAGACCATTCTTTTCTGAAACCAACACAATGCTAGATCAAATCATATGTGCAAATTTGCAATAGGTAGGCATTAAAGATAAATAAACATGTTACATTCAAAACTTGTGGAATACTTATGATGATGAAGTCTCTTATTGGCAAAACAATCAAAAGGAAAAGTAGAACTGACAAACTATCGGAATTTTGATGGAGGAACTAGTTTCAACGGTCTCTCTTCATGTATGATCTATGAAAATTTTGTCCCGGTAAATAAAGAGAGAATATCAGAATGGAGTATCAATCTACAAGCTCCTGAAAAATTACCAGGAATTTTTATGGGAAGGAATATTTTCAGATTCAATATGCAAGCAAATAATTACAGGCCATGTTAATTGCAAATTTTTTCGGTAGGTATAAGATATCACAGTTGCATGATACCTGCACGCCAAAACCAGGTCAGCTCTCTGGTTTGGACCCACATACTTATACTCAGACAATGCTTCACAAACAACATCCAAGAATGTTTCCCTTCTTACAACAACCGATGTGCGCCTTTTGTACAACTCAAATGGTATACTCTTACTTCGATCATCTTTATCTGAAACTAAATAGCTTCCTGCCTCTGCTCTATGAAAGTCACCATTGGTAGGACTAGCAACTTCCTTCTCAGAGTTCCCTTTGAAACCATCAGAATTTAATGTTCCACTTCCCCCATGAGGTAGACAGTCATAAAACAGTTCATTTCTTATCAATTCAAAAACCCTCTGGCTAATCTGGTAAGAAATCCAAACAAAGCATTAAGAATAAGAATCCACTTCCCATATGAATGTGTATAAACGTGAAAGAAAAACTGATCATGTCAAATTAGAAAAATAAACATGAATAGACAAGAAAACCTCCAAACCTTATATTATTAAGGCTAAACTAATAATAATGTCAAAAGTGATTGCATGACGGAGAATCCAGATGGTAGAGATTATATAAGAATTCTATGAAGGCATCTGACTGAGGAAAACTCCCAATATTAATATGCATACGCACATTATTAGGGAATAAATTCAGAAACGACGACAGGACCACGTGGTGTAACAGCATCTAGAAAGCAAAGGTGCCAACAAAAACTGATAAACAGATCAAAACTGATTTCATCTAAATTGATATTGGTCATTTACAAAGGTCTGAAAGGCAGGAACTAATAGAACCCTAAAAATCTAATGAGATAAATATTCAGTCATAATTATATGACAACGACAGGATGCAGATTTTTTCCCGATAGGTATAGAAGCAAAATATATATATACTACTATCAAACTACCTGGACTTGGAACTAAATCCGGAAAATGTAAATCTGGAAAGGAATCCTATAGAACACGCTATAAACAATCCAGATCTATCAACTAATCATCCACCGATCCACGGTTTAATCTACTATATCGTATTTTATAATTTATCAAACAAACAAAAATATAAAAGAAACAAACAAATATGATCAATCGGAATCGAAACTTTAACGATCGAGATCGAGAATAATATTAAGTCAAGAATTAAGAGAACATAAGTAACTAAAGAGAAACCTTGAAAGCATGACGAGCTTTGCAGCCCATGAGTTGGAGAGTACTCTGAAGAACGGGACGCGTGTATCGAAACGACGAAGTCTCCTTCTCCTTCTCACCGTCGTCCACTACAACTATGTACAAAACTTTCGCCACCTCTCCCATCTCTTTCTCTATCTCCGTTCATCCAAACAGAATCAAATCGTCAACGTTGTGAAATAAGGCAGTGCAGGAAAATCAACGAAGAGGAGTAGAGAAAACCTCACCAGAATATATTTACAGCGAAATCAGCCGGGAAAAAAAAAAACAAGAAAAAAGGTGATCAAAAGGGAAAGAGAACAAAAAAGTATAGATCGTTAGGGTTAGAATGTTTGATTTCCGTTCGTATAAATTATGGAAATCCTAGGAACCGCCATTTTCGCAGAAATGAAGAAATACAGCAGCGGCAAAGGGTTTTTCGCTTCGCCAAGTTTTGGCCGTGTCATCACACTACACCACGCATAACGCGACCAAAGCTTCCAGGAATCCTTCCTTTCCTTCCCTCTTTCTCTCTCGCGGGAAGAAAGAGTTGCGCCCGTATTAAAAGACAAACTTGACCTCGAATTGGATATTTTAATTACGGCTTATCTTCATGTGGTTCAAAGTGGATTAGGGAGAGAAAGGGAATGACGATACATATTGTAGACCGAATGCGCGTGGGGAGAAGACTGTGGGGCCCGCTCTATCAGCACTAGCATCAAGGTATGGCAATTTAGGTAATTTTAGAAATAAGCAGAGGGTAAAACAATGAAAATCCCAAAATGTCCTTTTTGATTTTAATTAATGAAAAGCGAAAGAAGAACATAGACAAGGACTTAACACACGAAATTCATTTTCTTTTTCTTTTCAGTTTACAATTTTATTTAGTGCATTAATGGTGGCTGATTAGCGATTAGTATGTTTTAAACAAAAATAAACTAAAACTTTATTTAGTTTAAAAAAAAAAAGAAATCTAATTAGTTTACTTTTATATTTTTTAACACAATGAATATTTTTAATGAAAACAGAATATTATTTTTTAAAATATTAAATACAAATAATTTATATCGTGAATATTTTTTTAAAAGATTAAGAATAAAATACATATATTATCATATATAATAAAATATTAAAAATTTATTTTGTTGATAATTAAAATAAACTAAATTATAATTAATTCAACTAATAAATTATTTAATTTAAAACTTATTAATTAATTTAATGGTTAAAAATATTATATTATTTTATTATATATAATTTAAATTTTAATAAAAATATTTAATAAATAATTATTATTATTATTATGTTCGGTACTTTAAGATTCAAATTAGATTATGGCCCCTAAGCTAAATCTAGGTTCTAGATTAAAGCATGAACCATCTAGCCTTATCGGTTGAATGAACAATTATTGTTTCTGAAGGTCACGGGTCCGAACACTAGTATTGTTAGTACAATGATTGAGCGATCAATATCCAATAGTTAGAAGTATATCACTGTAGCTAAATCCAAAAAAAAAATCTAGATTAAAGAAAAGTATTACTGATACCACCGTTTCAAAAGTTTTAAAAGTAAAATATATCGAATAAATTTCTAAATTATTCGTTTTATAAAATATGAGAAAATATTTTTTTAATTGGGTTTTAGTAATATATTTTTAAAGTAAATGTGAATTTTATTAAAAATTAATAATCTAACATATCTTTCATTGAGTAAACTACTTTGATGGTCACCAAATTAATTAGTCATATTTATTTTAATCATTCAATTATATATTTAATCTTTATTATTTATTTTATTAAATTAAAATAATTTTAATTTTAATTACATTAAATAAAATTAATTATTTAATTAAATAAATAATTTGATTTGAGTGATTAATTTTAATTTTAATATACTTATTTTTTTAATTAGAAGATGACACATATCATAACATAATAAAAGAAAAATTATAAAGATTCGATGCATTTAGAGAAATCGAAATTGAGAAATGATAACGTAAAACCCACATTTTTACCACTACATTAATTCACTCTTAATAATATAATATGTATCATTATATATATTATAAAATAATAAATGTTAAAAAATAAAAAAAAATGATTAAAAGATGAGTCAAACTTAAACGATTTTAAAATATAAAGCATTTGAATATTTTAATTTAAATTTAAAATTAAATTAATTATAAATTTTAAATAATAAATAAATTATATATAAATTTTAATTTTTTAAGAAGGTAACTATTCCTCTCGTCCTTTTGGATTTATCCTTATCTATATTTAAATTTTTACCACAATTCTATTAAAAACTTTTTAATAAACTACTGAAGTTTATTAACTATGAATTTTAAATGATAAATATATTTAAACTCAAATGAATTTAATATTAAAAATAAAATATAGGCATAAAGATAATTTTAACCCTTAACGTTTATAATCTTTATCATTTTGGTTCTTATTCTTTTTTAGATAAATTTAGTCGTTAACCTATATATTTTTGACAAATAGCTTATTTGTTAACTAGCTTGATGACTGGACCATTAAAAATTTAATGATATATATATGGAATATAATTTTAAATGACATGGCATGTAACCTATCAAATGCATATATTTATATATATGTAATATAATTTTATTCTAATATAAAATATAAAATAATTAAAATTCAAATAAAATATTAAAAATTAATTAATTCTAAAATAAAGAGGCTATTAAACATTCTTAACCCTAACTACGATAAAATCAAAATCCTATTAGAATTGTGTTTATATTTTTTTAAGATAAGATTTTGATTCTATCGTAGTTAGGGTTAAGAATGTTTAATATCATTTTTATTTTAGAATTAATTAATTTTTAATATTTTATTTGAATTTTAATTGTTTTATATTTTATATTGAAATAAAATTATATTTCATATATATGTACATATATAGGTTACATGTCATGTCATTTAAAATTATATTTCATATATATATGTATCATCGTTAAATTTTTAACGACACAGTTATCAATCTAATTAAAAATAAGATATTTGTCAAAAAGACATAAGTTAAGGGTTAAATTTATCACAAAAAATAAGGGACAAAACGATAAAAACTATAAACGTTAAGGGTTAAAATTATCTTTATGACTAAAATATAATGTATGGTATCTTTTAGTTTATACCTCGCCGACAGATATAATGTAATAAAAGCATAGGATATGACAACCTTGTAACGAAACAAATTTTGGGCCCGTTTGTGGTTGCTTTTAAGCAACCAAAAACACTTAAAAAAATATTTCTGACGGACTTAAGTTGTTTTTTTGTTGCTTTTAGTTGTTTTTCAAACCAGTTTTTTCACCCAAACTCAAAAGCTAAAATTTTTGGCTTTTGAGTTGGATAAGTTAGTTTGAAAATAAAATTACTTATTTACACTTATAATATATTTGTTAAAATAATATTTATACATATATAATTATAAAATAATATATATTTTATAATATTTTATATTTAGAATAAAATTATTTTAGTTTAACATTTATACCGAGAATAAAATTATTTTATTTTAATTTAATTTAAATTTATTATTAATTTATAATTGTTATATTCGTACATAATTTAAAATATGTATATATTTTTAAATTAAATTTTAAAAAAATTATTATAATTTAAATTTATTTTTTAATAATCATAACATTAATAAAAATTAAAAAATTTTAAATATAATTTAAATTCACTAATTTTTAAATTAATAAAAATTAAATTTATTTTAATACCTTACAATATCATGTTTAAAATAGATATTTTATCTTTTCAAAAATTATTTTTTGACATCAATAATAAACACTACTTAATTTTCTAAAATTATTTTTTTAACCATAATTTTAAAATTATTTTTTCAACTACACTTTTTATAAGCAATGCTAAACTGACACTTAATGATACCGTAAGAGATATGGTTGGAGACATAAATGTAGAGATCCTTGTTTACTGTTGGACACCTGTCTATGCTCTGGATTGCCACGTTTTTGTTTTTTCCTGAAAAATCCAACAGAGAATTTCCGTCACCATTAGTATCCTCTTCGACCCCTTTGGTATTATTTTTTTTAGCTAAAGCTAAAAAAAATAATATTCCTTTTCTTTTAATCTATAAATTATTTTTTATTAAAGAATTTATGATATGTCAATATCTTATTAATCAAAAATTATTAAATTAAATAATTATTAGACTTAAACTAATAAAAATAATAATTCAAGTATTTATTTTTAGTAAAAATTAATTTAAGAGATAGAAGTAAATAAAAAATATAGTTTAGGACTTGGATTTTTATCTGTACCAAAAGTTTGAGATTAGATAAAATAATTAATTTACTCGTAAATTAAATGTTGATAATGAGTTTTTAAAAAATAATATTTACGAGTTGACAAAAGCAAATCATTTTACTTGTAAATAGAGTTTTTAAATTCGAATAATAAATTTTAAAAATAAAATTTTAAATAAAAAATAAATTAATTTATTTATAGATTAGAATTTAATAACAAATATTTGAACTTCTTAATTATGGACTCTATGCAGGTACATCTCCTACCCTTGCTTAGGAGTGTTTGAAACATGATTTAAAAAATTTGAGTTATTTTATTTGTCTTATTATAAATATTTAACTCGTTTTGGTTCAACTCTAATTTTATATACTCATTTTGACTTGAAAAAATGTTAATAAAATTTAAATTATAAAATATATTTTTAAATTACTCAAAAATTTTGATAATTAATGGATCTATTTTTAAGTTTAAGTTAATTTTTTTTAATTTTGTATGTATATATTTATGTATGTTGTATACAATTATAAAAACAGTTTAAACTAAAATTAATTAATATCAAAATATTATAAATATTACAATTAGATTTAAATAAAAATTTAAATGTATATAAATAATTTTTTTGAATGAATAAAATAATTTTAATTTATAAAAAATTGAATAATTTGATTTTATTAAAATTTTATAAACTTAATTTAACTTAAAAATATTAAATAAAATTTAAATTATAAAATATAATTCGTAATATTCGTACCAAACTACGTCCCAATAATACTGTCGGATTATAATTTTTTTTTTGCTTATTTAATTAGAGTTCTTATTAACAAAATACATATTTTATACATATATTTATTGATGGCTTAAGGATACTATTGCCCTTAGATTTGTATCAAGTAATTATTTGTTTATTTTTAAATATATTCAATTTGAGTCTCAAACTCATGAATTATATTAAATTAACCTTTTATTTATTATCGATCATTAACAGTGATTTTTTATTATTAAAATTATTTTTTAATGAATTCAAATACAAAATTAATTTTTAGGGAATTTAAAGAATTATTTGATTTTTATGTCATGTTTTTTGAAAAAAAAATAAAATATTAATTTTTTAAAAGTTTAAGTAAACTATTATTATCATTATTATTATCAAATGTTATAAATAATAAATTATTAAAAATATTTTTATAAAATATTAAAATTAAAATTATATTAAAATTGATGTAACACCCGACCCGGATGTCACATTGGGTCTCCGGCCCAAAACCCGTATTTCAAAATTTCCTTTAAAAGTCCAATAATAAAATCAAATCGAGTCCAAAATCGATCCGTAAAATCCACTTAAATTAAAACAAACCTAAAATAGTTTAAAGTAATTCGGAGCTCCAAATATTACAAAATCATTTAAACATTCGACCCAAATTAAAATAAACAGAGTTACAAATATATATAGGGTTCAACATAGTACTATGCCCATTACATCTAATAAGTGTACTCTGACAACACGGTCGATGTTGAGATCCGAACCTCGATGGTACTCATCGGGACCTGCTTCACCTAGCCTACGCACGAAAACACATTTCAAACGCTGAGCCACACAAGCTCAGTGGATACGCCGAACTCGGCTCACATCATGCATATCAAAAAGCAATAAAGCATGGCATATAAATCTCGTGCATGGTATGATGGTCTAGCATGCTTGCCTAACACATGACATAAATAAAATGTATATTATCGCACACAGCATATACAAATCAACAAATCACACAAGGTAGTGAGGCTCACGTCCACATAACATCGGGATCCTACACTACGAGTAGGGCCGACATCCACACAATATCGGGATCTCATACTCAAGGATGAGGCCCGCATCCACACAATATCGGGATCCTACATTCGGGATTGAGGCCCGCGTCCACACAGCATCGGGATCCTCCAATCCCATACTCAGAATATCACATCGAGTATCTTCGAATGAGGCCCGCGTCCACACAATATCGGGATCCTACATCTGGGATGGTCGTCAAATCATCACATGGAATGTTACATTGGATGATCTTCGACGTGTTGTAATACTTTTGGATATCCGGATTCCATAACACAAGGACCCAAACCAGACAAGCGATCCACCTAGGATCTTATCACAACAAGATATATTAAGGCTTATCATACTTAAGTCTTTCGGGGTTATATTTATAAACTTTAGTTCGATAATTCATTTTACAATTCTTAGATTAATGGAAGTATTTATTAAAATCACCGAGCCCAAAACTCAACTCCAACTTGGCCCAAAAGCACAGGGGTATCGATACCCTTAGGTAGGGTATCGAAACACGCTGCATCGATACCCACCCAAAGAGGGTATCGAAACATGGGTATCGATGCCAGTATCGATACCCTTTGACCAGCTCAAAAGTCAACAAAAAGAAAAAGAACCGCTTCGATACTGGTATCGATGCAATTATGCCCCTAGAGGGTTCGGTATCGAACCATAGTTCGATACCCCTGCATGACACGTCAAAATTTACTTAGGGGTATCAATACCGGTAGCCCGTGTATCGATACCCCCTGCACGAAATGCAAGTCTGCACTTAAAAATTTTAGAGATTCATCCCCAAACTCAACCTAATCGATTCCAAAGTCTTCCTACTCGTTTTTAAGAGAGATTAGGATGTTTTAACATCAATTTCAGTCATTTAACACGTTAGCTCGGATTTCACCATTAACAACTTCTATCAAGCAAAACAAGAAAACCAACATACATACATGATTTCTCTATATGCTATGCATTCTACCATGAATGGATGATAAAAGAGAGAGTTGAGAGTACCAACCTTAGCAAGCAACAACAACTAAGCAAGCTCCACACCTCTTCAAGTTTTTCTCTTCCTAAGCTTGATGATGGCTCACAAGCCTCTTTCTCTACAAGAAAAAGATGAAGAACGAATTAGCAAAGTCTTGAGATGATTCTTGATCATAAAATACTTAGGAAACCCAGATTCTATGCTCTTAAAACTCAACCCGAGCTCAAACTAAACCCCCCACCAAAATCTTCATCCTTACTAAAAACAACACTTTTTTACCTCTTTTTAAAGATCACAAACCCCTCTACAACTTACCCTTCTAGCATAAAACGAGATTTCATCATTAAACCCCCCAAAACCTTACCTTTGATGATTGCTGCCAAGACAAGGGATGAAGAAAATGAGATTGTAGGGGGTGATATCATGCTCTCTACAATAGCAGAAAAATAGTGCCCCTAAACCTCTTTTTCTTCCTTTAACCAATTACCAAAAAGTCCTCAACTAAAAACTCATAAGCCCAACAACCATCAAGTCCAAAAAGCCTAAGGCCCAACTAGACAACCCGAGGCCCAAAACCAAAGCTCAACACCACGGGTTAACCCGATACTCGGATACGGGAAATCCGAGTCATTACAATTGACATTATAAAATTTAAAATATTTTGAATTCTTCAATAATATCGTAAAAGTTTGTTCATTAAATCTAGATATAAGTCAACATCAAATTTATGCCATGTGATTTGATGCTTTTGCATTATATATTCATCGAATCATATTTGAACCTTATTTATAAACGAATCTAAAATTTTATATAAATGATATAAGCTATTAAGAAGTTATAATAAAAATATCAAAATAAAAATATGAGAATTTATGAGTACAAAACTAAATTATTAATAAAAAATATAAATAAAAAATATAAAAATAAGCCCAACTCGTTTACAAGCAAGGCATTTAAGATCCGCTCCTTCAGCGACGTCGTTCCGATATCCGCTCCTTTACAAACTTTTCAAATTCTTCTCGATTGTTTTTAATCCCAAACTTTTCGAACGTAATCCTAATTTCCCAATTTCGATCCCTATGTCTCCTTCGACCTTCACCCATACTTTATAGGTTAAACTACAGAAATAGTCACCATATTATGAAATTAGTATCGATCTGACCACAATGCTTTAAAAAGAATCAAATACACCGATAAACTATTAATTTGGTATTAAAATAGCCACCGACCGTTAAAAACAAACGGACTGATGACGTGGCCGTTAAAATTAAAATGGAATAATTACACATTTACTCTAATGTTATTATACATTTTTTTAATTTAATCCTACGTGTCACCACCTAATTGAAGATTATATTTATATATTATTTAATTTATTAAATTAATTTTCCTTCTCCAACAGGTGGTGACACGTGTCACCACCAGATTCCAGATTAAAGGAAAAAAAGTATCCCAAAACATGCTTTCAATGTGTTAAACTCATGACCTTAGGTGTGAAAAGGCAACATCCAAACCAATAAACCAAGGTGATTTTTATAATATAAGTTCCCATAACCTATATATATTGAATATAATTTTTTATATGTTTTATATTAATTCCATATATAATATTATATTTATTTTTTAATTTAATTAAAATATTAATTAAATATATTTTATTATATTTAATTAATATTTTAATTAAATTAAAAAATAAATATAAGATTATGTGTGTAACTAGTATAATAAAAAATTATTTAACAACGTCAAACCTAAATCCTGAACATGTAATAGTAAACCTAAAGTCATTTAAAAATTTAAATTATATTTAAAAATATTAAACCCTAAATTCTAAACCTTAATCCCTAAAACCTTAAATACTAAACCATAAATCTAAAACCATAAACCTTAAATCCTAAACCTTAAATATAAAAATATTACTAATTCTAAAACATTTAGGGTTTAAGGTTTATTGTTTTAGATTTATAGTTTAGGGTTTGGATTTAGGGTTTAAGATTCGGAAGGTTTTAGAGATTAGGGTTTAATATTTTTTAAATATAATTTAAAATTTTAAATGATTCTAGGGTTTACTATTATATATTTAGGGTTTGGACTTAGGGTTCGTTAATAATTTAATTAATATTTTAATTTATTATATAAAAATAATTTAATTAAATTAAAAAATAAATATAATATTATATGTGGAATTAATATAATACATATAAAAAAACTGTATTCAATATATATAGGTTATGGGAACTTGTATCACAAAAGTCACCTTGGTTCATTGGTTTTAGAAAAGGAAAATTAATTTAATAAATTAAATAATATATAAATATAATCCTCCAATTAGATGGTGACACGTGTCACCACCTAATTAAATAATTATTTTATTTTATTATAATAAAATTAGAATTAAATTAAAAAATATATGAATAATATAAAGTAAATGTGTAATTATTTTATTTTAATTTTAACGATCACGCCATCAGTCTGTTTGTTTTTAATGGTCGGTGACTATTTTAATACCAAATTAATAATTTACTAGTACATTTGATTCCTTTTAAAACATTATAATTAGATGATACTAACCCTATAATATAGTGACTATCTATGCAGTTTACCGTAAGAGTCTACTTTTGAGTGTTTGAGTCTATTATCTAATCAAAAATGTCATAAATTTTTAATCTTTGGGTCTGAATCTGAAGGCTCAAGCTTGTACTCATATTTTCCTAATCCAAGGGCCAATCATATTCAGAGATTACTGTTCTTCCTCCCTCTTTGAGCTTTATCTGTAAGGTTTGCTATTCTTCTTTTTCCTCTCTATTTTCCCATTTAATCTATTGCTTTTCCACATATTTCTGGGGTACTACAATAAATTTCTGAGTATTTTCGAGTAATTTTGAATCAGATTTTATATTCTTTTAATTCGTATTTGTGTCTACAAAAGTATATACTTTTGAACTGAAAATTTTTCAGTGAAGATGAAACTGTTGCAACTTTGGAATCGAAATCGGAATCCCAACCAAAAAAAATAAGCATAACGGGTCGAATTCAATTGAGAGTTTTGACCGGAAAGAACTGGACTTTTGCTAGGAAGAGGGCTTATTTCAATTTAAATAATAATATTTCAGTATCTGTTCTTCCATCCTCCATAACCAATCTGCTTTGCTGCATTCTCTCTGAGCAATTAAAAAGAATGTGGTCGCCACATGTTAGGTGTAGGGGATCATTTCCAGACATTGTTGTCTGGGTTACTCCATTTTTGACACTCCTCTCCACTGCTAGTTGCCCTCATGTTCTTAGAATAAAGAAGATTTTACCATTATTATTGCAGGTGATTGCCTTCATGGATAACATGAAGCACAGAATTCTTATGGTTTCGGATTTTTTCTATCCAAACTTTGGTGGTGTCGAGAATCACATTTATTATCTGTCACAATGCCTGCTAAAACTTGGTCACAAGGTCAGAAAAGTTTTGTAAGTTTGTAGGTTTTAAATCTGTTTGTGCGCACTGTTTTGCTATTTGAAATGAGCAATGGAACTGGAAAAAGGGAAATCTTTTCTTTTTTCTTTTTCTAAAAAATGGTGTTATATTTCTTCTTCCTGCTCTGCCATTGTTTCACTAAAACTGATATCATTTTGTTTTTCCTCTTTGGTCAGGGAGAGACGTCCTTTCATTACCTTCCAACTTTATTTTACCTTCCTTTTCCTGCATATCAAATGTTCCTTTTTCTTCAAAATCTCAATGCAGTAAGTACCAATAGATTGTGTGATATATTTACTTGATCATTTCAGGTGGTTGTTTTGACCCATGCTTATGGAAATCGATCTGGGGTGAGATATATGACTGGTGGTCTGAAGGTTTATTATGTACCATGGCGGCCATTCCTTATGCAGAATACATTCCCAACTATTTATGGAACATTTCCGATAATAAGGACTATACTTCTTTGTGAAAAGATATCACTTGTGCATGGTCATCAAGCCTTTTCTACTCTCTGCCATGAGACATTGATGCACTCACGTACCATGGGATACAAGGTTGTATTTACTGATCATTCATTGTATGGTTTTGCTGATGTGGGAAGCATCCACATGAACAAGGTTCTGCAGTTTACTTTAGCAGATGTAACCCGGGCAATTTGTGTTTCTCATACAAGCAAGGAAAATACAGTGCTACGATCGGGTTTGCCACCAGAAAAGGTTTTTGTAATACCTAATGCTGTGGACACAGCTATGTTCAAGCCAGCTCAAGTGCGCCTTGGCCGTGATGAAATTGTTATTGTTGTGATAAGTAGGCTGGTTTATCGGAAAGGTGCAGATTTACTTGTGGAAGTCATTCCAGAAGTTTGCCGTTTGTATCCCAATGTGAGTTGCTTAGACCATGTTTATTGCTGAAAAAGGTTTTGATTTGTTGGTTTGTTCTGTTACTTTTGAGTTGTCCTGGTATTAGTTAGAAATGAGGAATACAGTCAATTGATATGTTGCTTCACCTGCTTCCGGAAAGGGTATGAGATAAATTTTTCTGTTATCTAATATCTATGTCCTTTGGTTAGATATTCTGCAATGAGGCTTAGTGCTGCTACCGGCTAATTCTGACTAAGCTGAAAATGGCCATTGTTATTTTTCTATATGAACTGAGATTGGCTATGTATTTTGGTGTATAATTCCTATTTACATGTGAAAGATATGTTTATTTAGAACAAAATATCCAGTCTTTTCATCAGTATCTGCAATTTGTGGTGAATGTAAATGATTGTTATATTTTATTTGCATAGAAGATTGTGTTAGTCTTACAAAATAATTCAGCAGTCCATTCTTTTGGTTTGTTTTCTATAGTTGGTGTCAGAGGAGTTGCTTGGAACAGGGTTTATCACAGCTTTCTAATAATTATGATGGTCCGTCGGTTACATCTGAAGTGCGCCTACACTTAGTTGGGTGATCCATTGTCATGTTTGAGCTTTTAGTTAACTTTTTGTACTATATTCCCATTGGTCAAAATCATTTGGATGAAGAGTTGGAATTTAGTTGAAAGTACGACTGTAAAATGTTATAATATTGTCTCCTGTTATTTGGAGTTTAATTTTCTACTTTTTGAATTACTGTTAAGGTTCGTTTCATTGTTGGAGGAGATGGACCTAAACGAGTGCGGTTGGAAGAGATGAGAGAAAAGCACTCTCTTCAAGATCGAGTTGAGATGTTGGGGGCTGTACCACATGCTTCTGTAAGGTCTGTGCTGATTTCTGGCCACATATTCTTAAACAGGTAAACTGAATTTGGTTCCTTTAGACCACCATTTTTAGTTTATTAATTCTTTCTGCAACCAAACGAGTAAAGAAATTGATGGGAAAATACTATACGAAAGAGGATGAGTTAGCATTCGTTGATCATTTTGTAATCAAGAGTAGATGTCACTTCTCTGATTTTTATGTTATTTTTGCTCTTCCTTTTGACAGTTCTTTAACTGAAGCTTTCTGCATAGCCATATTAGAGGCTGCAAGTTGTGGACTTTTAACTGTCAGTACACGTGTAGGAGGTGTTCCGGAGGCATGTATATCAACTCTCGTTAACATGGACATACCAAATTGGTTTATACTTTTGCACATAAAAGGATAGAAATTTATTTAAGATATCATATAGTTTTTCATTTATTTGTTTTAGGTTTTACCAGATGACATGATAGTACTTGCTGAACCAGATCCAAGTGACATGGTACATGCAATTAGGAAGGCAATATCTATCCTTCCTGATATTGATCCGCAGGTTATGCATGATCGTGTAAGTTATTTATATTGATTCTATATGGCGATTTGTATTGTCCGAAGTGGACAAATGCATATTTCTGTTTTCATTTTTTGTGTCACCAGATGAAGAGACTTTATAATTGGAATGACGTGGCTGAAAGGACTGAGATAGTATACAATCGTGCTTTGAAATGTTCCGATCAGAGTCTCCTAGAACGACTTTCAAGGTACGCCATTGAATGTTTTCCGAGCGGATGACGCTCACATCACAAATCTGTTTTAGTCAATATGTTACTATGATGGTTTCACACTTTCCATGTTCACAGAAAGTTTTTCGTATAATGTCGAGTCTATGAACGTGGATACTTTCTTATGTGTTTGATGTTGAAGGCCGGAAGAGGAGAAATTGGTCTAGCTAGTAATTGAATTAAAACTTTTAATCAACATAGCAATTATCATCAGTTTATACACTGAACTCAAATTTTTTAGTAAATGCTCACTATAGTTGAAGCTTTCCGGTATATTTGATCTCGTGTCTTACACGGGTATTTTTGGGACAATGAAGAACACGAGTAACAAACAATATGGTAGCTTGTAACATGGAAAGGTTTGGTGAAATCAGTATGTGATTTTCTAATGAGGTGATGGCTTGTTAGGTATCTTTCGTGTGGAGCGTGGGCAGGCAAGCTGTTTTGCATGGTTATGATAATCGACTTTTTGATATGGCGCCTGTTAGAACTATTGCAGGTACTTGGCTATATATATATAGGTTTAGGATCCAGTTACACAGAATATAAAACTCATAGTTTCACACTTTTTAGATCGTTGAATCAGAGAAATGAATAGTTCTTTTTTTTTTCTTTCTAAATGATAATCTTCATAAATCCTGCTGTTAATTAATCTTATTCAACGATCCAAAAAATGTGTAAAACTTAAAACTCATATCCCGTACATATTTGTGTGATACCATAAAATGATATTTATTCTTTTTATCTACTATGCTGCACCAGCCTGCTAAGGATATTGAGGAGGTGCCTGATTTGTCTCTACCCTGCCATCAACATGAAGAAAGGACCGAAGAAGTTTTTCATTGAAAATCCGAATATTATCATTATTAGTAACAATATAATTATTAACCTCAAATATTTATTGTTTTGTTTATTCCATTATTCTTTATTTATTCAAAGTTAAAATCCCATTTCTTTGCATGGATCCACTCGTGAATGTGGTTTCATGAATCCTATATTTGCTCCATCATTAGTATTGTTATTAGTACTATTATTCATAATATGATTTATAAATTATAAGTTTTAATACTAAACCTTAATATTTAACTTTAAACCCAAAATTCTATATTATGGACACCTACACTTAAATATAAATTTTAAACCGTAAAACTACGACGGTTATGATAGTTTTTTCGTTATTTTTTAATAGATTTTTTATTATCAAATTTTAAAATTCAAAACGGTAATAAATATTTGTTGACCAATCACAGCGCGAGTGTAAAGTTTCAAATCCCATGACTACTAGCAATAATTTGGTGAATTATTGAAATAAGCAAGTAGAATGAATGAAGATGCCATAGCCGTCTAAAATTTAACGTTGACTGTTAGTCTCTTTCCTAAACCTCTTACTATCGACTGACGGAACGGAAGCAAAGGACAGTAAACATAACATTAGCCTCGTGAATTGACGTCCCTCAGTTCCTGTAATTCCAATTATTACGTTTTCCATTTTAAAGCATTTCCCATCTTCTTCCACCCCACAGTTCTTTCTCTGCTCTTTCGATTTATTGTTTCAATGGCTAATAATCTGTATTAATTTTCTTCTTATATGTATCACTCAGCTCATCTGGTATGTTGGAATTTCGCATTGTTTTGAATCAATGTGTTTGCTGTTTTTCTTGTATTCTTAGCTCTAGCTAATTTTCTCTATGAAAATGCCATTGCTTAAGGGGAAATTTTGGGTTTACTAATCTCAGCATTTTGTTGTTAATTCATTGCTTAGTTTTTTTTTTCATTGGGGGTAAAATCTTGCTGATCGATTTGACTATATGACTTATGGGCTGCTAATATATTAGTTAGAACTCAAAGTTACAAAATGTAGAATTATTTAAGCTATATTTAAATCTGGGTTTTGCATTTTATTGCTAAATATCTGAACTTTATTATCATTTTCCATCCTATAATTGTTCATTACAGCAGGAAGGAATCTTTTGGGTTAAGAGATTTATCTACATTTGAGAAAATGGTTACATCTGAGCAAGAGCATGATTTTGTTAAGTGGGGTTTGCAACTATTCAATAGTGATCCCTATGCTAATTGTGGATATTGTGGTGTGCTAACTCAAGAAGATGGAGACTTTTACCCTGGAAATAGTTTCAAGGAGGATCATTATGACTCGGGAGAATGTTTCAATGTAGAAAATGATGAGGCTATTGCTCATACTCTTCAACTACAAGAACTGTCAAAACTCGCAGTCGTGGGATCTCCAAGTCGAGGGGAGGAAGAAGAATTGCAATTGCAAGTGTATGGTTATCCTCAAGATTGTGTCAATCAGTTTGTTGGGAACTTTGGTTCTGGTATAAGCAAATTTCTGAATTTCCAGTTCAATGCTGGAAGTTGCTTATATGTCTTTTATTGTGTTGCATTTTCGTGTTTATGTTTTGTGATTTGTAGGGCAAGGTTATGGTGAGGAAGAGCAAGATGATACTGCAACTTCCAGTTCATGTTCTAGCCCTGAAGAGAAGTTGTTATGTGAGGAGTATAGGTCATATCCATTGGAGTTAACAGATGAGTTTGCCCTTGATGGTGAAGTGGGGAAAAGGCTGAATCAGATGGTTCCTGTGCCTGTAAGTGTGAATAAGGTTTATATTCTTGATTATGGTATTTAAAGTAGTGCTGTAGTTATGCTTTTAGATTTCTCTCTGGTTGTGTGTAGCATGTTCCAAGAATCAATGGGGAAATACCCTCAATTGATGAAGCAACTTTAGATCATCAAAGGCTACTAGAAAGGTTTGCATATTTTTATTCTTACATTTTCCCCTTTGACATATTTGTTTACTATATGTTTCTGGAAATTACTTTGCTATAACAGATTGGAAGTCTATAATTTAGTGGAGCTTAAAGTTGAAGGAGATGGTAATTGTCAGGTTAGCTTTAAAGCTAAGAGCATGGATATTAACATCTATAGAGCTATCATCTGTTTTAATATTTTTCACACATATAGCATCGACATAATTGAAGTTGTCTGGACTGTCATTACGCATACGCAAGTTTCATTCGTCCATATAAAATCATGGGTATCTGTTGATATTGGTTCCCTTCTAACAATTAAGTTCCAGGATCTTGACTCCATTGCGGGTAAAACTTTTGAATGTTATTATTGACATAAAATTTCATACCTTCATGATGCTTTTAGGTCTTGAACTCTTGATTAACGTTTCCATATGACATTCTTCCCCGTGCTCGTGGAAGCTAACTAATTGTTACCGCAGTGCTTAATGTAAATTATATACCCGATGTCTCATTAGTTTCATTATATTTCCAGTTCCGTGCTCTATCTGATCAATTTTATCGAACTCCTGAACATCATGAGTTTGTGAGACAGCAAGTCGTAAATCAGGTTGGTTTCTGGCATACAATAACAAAGTTTGGCCTTTTTTGGGTAGTCTTTTGTTGAAATCATTGTGTTTTGCACGTAAAGTTCAATGTTTTAACTTTTCTTTTCTTGCTATATCTTGCACATTCAGCTTGAGTCTTTTCCAGATATATATGAGGGGTATCTTCCTATGGCATATGGTGATTATTTGGAGAAGATGTCCAAGTATTTTTCTGATCCTCCATGACTTAACCATTTTTATTTATTGTTTTTTGACTTTGCTTCTTCATCATTTTGATGCTTATAGGAGTGGTGAATGGGGTGATCATGTCACTTTGCAGGCTGCTGCAGATTCAGTATGCTCCACCTATGTTTTTTTTTTTGGTGATAGATTCCTCATTTTCTCCCCTCCCTACCCCTTCAAATTGTTGTTACTTCGTTCAATTTTTCTAATTTGCATTTCAATTTTTCATTGTCAATCATCCATCTAGTTAGTCTCCCTATGAACTATAGACATTGAAAAGATAAGTCGATGGTAATTTCTGTGTCCTGTTTTGTGGTTTACATTAAAATATAGGAAGGAGAATGAATGTATTGGTTATTGCAATTTTGTTGAAAGATAATGCATGCTATTTTCCTTTTGCAGTATGGTGTTAAAATATTTGTCATAACATCTTTCAAGGACACTTGCTACATTGAGATTCTTCCAAATGTCCAAAGGTTGAAACGAGGTATAGGTTCTATCACTCCTGCTTCTATGACTTTCATTTATATAATCCCTGAATAAGTTGCTTTTCTTGTTTATCATCACAAATGCTTATTCAATCGGTGAATATGACGATAGTTACTTGATCTGATCTTTTTAAATTTTCTATCCTTCCTTTTCACCTAGTGGTTTTATGGAGAAGGAAGATACACTTTATTTAACTCAACTATTATGATGTTCAGTGGATATCTTATCTCAAATTAATATGTTTAGTCTGATTTCTGCAGTTATATTTTTGAGCTTTTGGGCAGAGGTGCACTACAATTCAATATACCCTTTGGGAGGTAAATACCGCCCTTGGAAATTATTTCTTATGTGTGCATTCTAGTCAGTGAATGTTAGAAGTGCACTGGTTTGTTGTACTGAATGCAGCTGAGCCTACCCTCTAAATTCTAAAGCTGCTTCAATTATAGGTCAAGTCGACCTTTTCGTTGCACGGATTTAAGTTGACCGGTCGGTTTTTCTGTCTCTAGAACATTTTCACTTGGTATTTGATGGAAAGCTTACCTAGTGCATGAACTCAACCATTTTTGGTTACTGTTGTTTTCTCCCTAAACTAAACCATCTCTGTTGGCTTTTGTGCATACGTTGCAACGTCTCAAGGTCAAGGCATATGTGCCTTTAACCATAGGTTCTAGACAGGATGGAGCATTTAAGAAATGAAAAAAGAAAGCCAAATTAGTATTAATGAAACTTGTGAATTAGTCTATTCCTCTTTTTTTTTTTCCGATAACCGGGCGAGGGGGCAATGTTTGAACCCTGGACAAGTGGATGCCAATGCCACTTAACCACTAGAACAGTGAGACTATCAGAGCTGTGAATTACTCATTTCTGAAATCTGTGTATTGTTGAGCATATCATAAATACTTGGTTTATATTGTTATCTTTATATTCAGATGTGCCTGCATTCGGGACTAAGAAGAAGAGAAGGTGGCGAATGTTTCGAAACAAGCATTTGGATTCGGCTGATGAGTACCAATGAAACAATCCACCATTGTTGCTTCTGCAAGAAAGCTAATATGTCTCACCACTTGATTTCTACTAATGTAAGGTTTATTCAATGTTGATGTTAAGGATAGAAAGCAAAGCAAGGTTGGAGACATCAACTTTGCTTGCTTCAATGTCCCACTTGAGATTGTAAAGTTCTTGGATACAAATCTATCCCCATGTTTTATTTCAAATAAAATATATAATACAATAATAGATCTACTTATTATGGTGTAAAAATTAGTGTGATTAATGTTTTAACGACGGAATTGTTATATTTTATATTCTATTCACGAAGATAATCTGTTATATTATGATAAAAATGATTAACAATTGTAATAGTAATCCATCACAAGATCGGATGAGTCATGAAAAAGATATCATAAGATTAAGTTTATATATATAAAAAAACGTTTAAGTTTATATTATTTAACCCAAGCATGTACACTTAATTATTCCTACATGATTTGATGTAAAATTAAGTGTTATAATCATTATTTAATCTGTAATTAATTTTTAGTTTCTCCCCTCCATACAATTATCTATCCATTCCATATAGCCAAGGTACACCTAATAGGTTTATGTAGCCAATAACCATTGAATTATTCCTACACATTATGAGATCCTCTTTCACTTCACGCTACACAGGCCCACACCTATCATTATTAATTTTACGCACTTTAAAATTATTTATGGGTCAGGTCAAATTATGACACGGTTCGGTTTAATGAATTATTTTACTATTTATTATATCTTGATGTTTATAATTATTTTTCTTTTATTAAAAATAATAAAAGATATCATAAAGATAAATATATTATAAATTATAAATCATCAACTTTAAATCTATTATTTTAAATTAAAAAAATACTAAAAAAACGTAGTTAAAAGCCATATAATTGTTGTTGGATTTATATGATGAGCATCTGAAGTTAATGTGCTTGTCAACTTGCCAATGTTAAGAAAATCAAATGGTGTTGGGACCCAGCATTTTAATTATTTAATATTTTTATAGAATCAAACACATGAATGGCCAAGCCCAATTGTAAAAGTTAATAATTTTAGAAAATATTCGATCAGTCTTAGAACAATATTTTATTTTAAAATATAAAAAACGTACAGAGAGTGCTAAAAAAAAAATATTTCATCGTATATAAATTTTTAAAAAATAATATTATTTGAAAACGGACGAAAGTAATCTATCTTTGTATAGCACATAATATTTTAATAATCTAACATAAAATATTATTTAAAAACGGTTTTGTTATCCCATTTTTTAAATTCTTATGATAAATTATAATATTATTTGGGAACGTGTTTTATAATCTTCGGATACCTCTCTAGCACGAAGTTTTGCTTGAGCTAAGAATATCACAATTCATCAGCCGTTGATTAACTCTTCTTCATTAGTTATCAATTATTTTCATCAATGAAAATGTCCGTCTCGAAATTGGATTTGTCTCAATATAAATAGTGCAGTTATCTTTAATTCTGATCATGATGCCAGCGCTGGATTTTCTCGAGATCACAATGTTCATTGGATATCCGAATTCGGTCGAATCATTGGTATTGCGAACGCTCTCACTGTTGAACTATGAGTCATCTATGATGGTCTAAGACTTTCCTGGTTAAATGGCTATGCATCACTACAAGTTCAATCAGATTGTTCTCAGGCGATGTCGTATATCAACGACCCCAAGGCAGAAAACAGTGTTCTTGCACTGATCCGTGCGATCGCAAATCTTCACTGACAAGCTTGGTTTCTTGAATTTATTTGGATTCCAAGTGAAACAAATAAACCTGTTGATTCTTTGGCTAAATATATCTCATATTCCCAAATTAAATTGACTCATTATGAGCAATCCCGCATTACATTATTAATCTGCTTTCTAAAGATGTTAATGACCCTCCTTATTATAAAGTTAACCATAGCTAAAATTTAAGTTTAATATTACTCTTTTTATTAAAAAAATATAATATTATTAGTGTAGGCAAAAACAGAAAGTATAGAAATGGAAGGGTCTTCAGGTAATTTTACTTAAAGTTGCAGAGATAGGAGTCGTAGTAGGGTCCTCAGAAAGATGTGACGTCCCCCATTACTGACTCAACTGGTAAATTAAGTAAAACCCTTGGGACCCTAAAATGAACCGAGTTCCCTGGTACCATTCAAATAGCCTAGGGCACAGGTATAGACTACTAGACACCAATTGTTCCTTTTGCATACTAGACTAGAGTCGGTAGTTTAAAATATAAGTAATAGATTATCGGTATATGATTCTGCTGTATATAAGAGAGAGAAAGGTTGTTTCTCCCGTACAAGAAAGAGAGACGCGGTGGCCGGCTTTTGTAAGAAGACTCAGATTTTATTGGAAATCGGTACAAGAAGAGGAGGTTTAAAAAGCAAGGCGGTCGGCTGGGAATACGGGCGTTACTTCCTATCACAAACTGAGAACCGCTCAGGGATGACCTCAGCTTCTCCACTTGCTCGTACAGGTCCCGACTCTGTTCGGTTCTAGGAATTCACATCCAAACAAGCATAAAATAATATTTTCTTTTTTAAAAATTATATAATCATTCATAAAATAATTTGATTAAATGTATGTATTTAATTATTTTTTATTAATATTTATTATAAATTAAATTTAAAAATATTTTTATTTAATATAGATTTATTAAATAAAAAGATAAGATAAATTACTAATTAATTTTATAAATGACATGATAAAAATAACACATGATATAATTTTTTTAATTATTTTTTTATACTCAATATTAAATAAATCAAATTTTAAACATAATTTTTAAAATTTAAATTATAAAATTAAAAAATCTAAAAAACATATTCATTTTAATTTTTTAAATACTAAACCAAACCTATTTTTTCTATTCAATATTAAATAAATCAGAATTTAAATTATAATCATAATTTTTAAAACATAACTCTAAACTTTAAACACTAAAATATATTTATTTTTATTTTTTAAAATTAAATTTATTTTTATATAAAAACATACGCAGTATAAAAAAACAGAAAAATTATATTATCCCATCAGATCAACTTATTCTATCACTTTAACGAAAAAAAAAACATTGTTTTCAATATGATCATAAATATTATAATTAATAATAAATTAATAATTATTTTATGTTTAAATTTTAACTTAATAAATTGATATTCTACCGTAATAAAATGACTATTCTAATGAAACTTTTTTCTATTCATGTTATTAATATTCGAGTTTTTTTATTTTATTTAAATGATTTAATATTTTATCATGTTAAATGAACGATTAAATATTATTACTAAGAGGATATATTAATGCTAAATTGTTAGTATCACAAAATGATATTAGTTAATTAATTTATGTGAATTTTATTTTCTAAAAAAATGAACGTTAAGATAATTTTCATACCACTTGATTAATAAAGTTTTTAAAAATACCTAATAGTTTAGATTAAGATAATAATATTAAATTTGTTCCAAAAGGATTAAATCTTCGAATCGAATATTTTACGTAGACAAACTATATTTTATCCTATTTTATTTGTCGTTTGTGTAAGTGATAAATAAATAATTTAATTATATACAATATTTTTATTCTTATAAAATATAAACATTGGATATTTTTAAAAGAATTTAATTTAACAATTATTTATATTTTTTAGTCTTTTAAAAATACGTACATACCATATATATAATGTTCGAATTCAGGTTATATAGTTTATATAATTTGTAGATACAAATATTTTAGACACCATTCATATAATTTATAGATACAATTAAAGATTTAAATAATAATTACGCTTATAATTTCGATTATAATATTTTATTATAATTATTATGGATCGTGGAATGTTATTTTTTAAAAAATAATTTTAAATATTATCGTTAATAATAATTATTATTATAATAACGAACCACTATTTAAATTTATGAATATGATTATTTAACAATTAAAAAATATAAGAGGAAATATCAAATTTATGCCTTTTCCTTTTTTATATTATGGATTTTATTGCTTCTTTTATTGATATTATTATATTTTTGAAATTTTAAAATTATATTAGGAGTTTGAATGTTGTATATAATATAGTTTTTATACAAAATATATTTTTGCTAAGAAAATAGAGAATTCAAGAAATTTAAATTAAAAAGTAGCTGTTACTTACAATGCTGCAGCATTATTAAAGGTAGAAAACCTTATCCCTTAAACCAATGATTACTCTTGGTAATTAACCTAATTAAGGAAGGCTGGCTGGTTCATGTAAACCCCGCCCCCACGTAGTTTAGCTTTAACTTTTAAGCATGAAAAATTAGGTTCAAAATGGACCCTACCAGGGGACATAAGAATTCAATTCTTGAAGATTCACCGCCTTTCATTTCAAAACACACATTTATCATTCTTTTCCCACAATTATTATCTCTCTTTCAATAAAATATTTTTCTTTTCTTGCTGGAAAATTCCCCACCGTTTTCCTAGTTATGTTTGAGATCTAACATCTTAACAACAGCAGCCATATCTTGAAATAGGTAACTTAAGTTGTGGAAAATACTCCAGTGGTATCAAGTTAGGCTAGCTGGTGCATCTTTTTCTTGGTTGGTGGATCGCGTTGAGTTCAGTTTCTGGGACACCTTGAAAATTTTGTATATATATATATTATGTTAGTTGAGAAGTGTAAGCAAAAGATTCTCTATTATGATGTTATTTTATTAGATCTCAAGCTTTAAAAAGTAGGGTGTTTTTTGGTAGAGCTTGCAACTGAAGGGAACCTTGGGTTTCGTTGGCTTTGAGAAATTAGGGTTTATGTTCCAGAGGTTGACGTGAAGCTTATGATTGCCATTTACATGTACTTTTTGCAGTGTAGGCTTTAGCTGATTTCTCTATAATTTTTTTTAAAAACACTGTATCTTTTTTTTAACCACTGTGCGTTCTCTCTCATTCTGTCTTTTCTTTCAATCTGAATCTCTGTGTTTGATTTGTTTTTTACTTCTGTTTTATATTCCTTGTTTTTGGTTTTGTTTTGCTTTTGTTTTGTATCCCCAGATTGTTGAACTTGGGAGTTGAGTTCTTAAAAGCTAGCTTTGCATGAGTTTGGCCATGGATACGAGCAGGTTCAAACCTGAATCTCATGTAGCACAACAAAGCCGGCGAGATAAGTTGAGGGTTCACCATTTGGAAGACTTCCCCAACAGTTTGGAGCGAGGTTCCTCGGTCCACTCGGGGCTAAACCCAGATTTTGTTCAAGTTCGTAATCTCAAGAATGCTAATTTGCTCTACGACCCAGCTTTTGTTTCCTCAGCTGCCATTCATGTTCTACCACAGGAGAACAATCAAAACCCTATGTTTATTGGGGAAGTGTTGTCAAATAATGCAAGAGGAAGCAACGTATGTGCAGGTATGCAGTATCCCGGGAGTGAAAGTTGTAGCCATGATAGCAAAAGGCATTGTGGGGAATTGCAGTTTGTTTCATCTTCTCTTTATGATGTTGTTACTACAGCATCTGTGGGCACACGGGCACCAGAAATGGCTTATATAGAACATCAAAATGTTGGAGTAGCTGGCCGCGGTTCGCATTTTGATGACACTGGTGCATGGACAAATAGGCCACTATTAGAGCATTGTCCACAATGGGGTGAAGCTTCTAGTACTACCCAAGGCCAAGGGTTGTCTCTAACCCTTTCTTCGAATCCGTCGTGGAAATGTGCTGCGGGTGCGACTCAATTCACTGATGATCAGTGTGGTTCTCATGCCTTTAAGGAACCTCGTCAGGATTCAAAAGCTTTAAAGCCTGGCCATTTGTATTCGGTGCAGAAGCCGTCTATAATCAGTAATGGTAGTGGAAATTCAGTCCATGTTCATCCCCTTGGTCCATTCACCGGATATGCAACTATTCTCAAGAATTCAAGGTTTCTTAAACCAGCACAAGAACTATTGGATCAATACTGCCACATGACCAACTCAAAGCCTGGTAAAGTTTGCGAGACATCCGAGGGGGTCACAGACGGCATCGGTGTTTCAGCCTCCGCGGATCTTGCCAATGCACTTGATATGGAGGATGGATCTATCAAGGGAAATAACTCAGGGGCTTCGGTCTCTGGTCTGTGCAGTTCTAATGAAATTAGTACAGTTGATGTGGGCGTTAGGAGCAGCTCTTGTAGGCCTGACTACCATCAAAAGAAGGCAAAGCTTTTATATCTGCAGGAGGAGGTTGGTTATCGTTTTTCTTTTCTTCTCATTTATATACTGTCATACATTTAAGAGAACCCTACAGCTACTGGTTCCCTTGGACCTTGTCTTACCATATTTCAGATGTTTCTGGTTCAAACATGAACAGATGAAAGTGTTTTTTTTTTCTTTTTAGTTGCATATTTTGCTATGATTAGATCATAGAAAATGAATTTTCCTCTTCTTTTTCGTGTTAAGCAAGTTGCATCTCTGGATTGGTTATAAACCTTGTCTAGCTTGGGATGGTCTATTTTCCGGTACTTCGACCTTTACATTGATAGGAATTTGACTTCTTACTACTAAGAGCTGATGATGAATGAAAAATATCCGACATCCTAGCAGTTGAATCGTCTCTGTATATGCTCAAATTGAAATTACATTTCAATTAACAGTTTGGACCACACTTTCAAAGCTACTTAATTAAAAGTTTCAACCTCAATATGTTGTCCTCTTGCCTTCGCTGAAGGCCCCATTGTAGGTTGAAATAACAGGCTATGCATATCTGTATTTCTGTAGTACTATTTATTTTCCTAATTTGGCCAACTTTGATCAAAAGTGAATACTACAGCAAAATCGCTGTTCTTCCATCCTGTTTTCCTTGTTGTGAACCATTATTGGTTCTGAACTAATCCTAATTGCATCAATTGATTATGTTCTTGTTATACTCTCAAGTAATGTTAGGTCAAGTTTTTACTCTAATGAAAACTTGTCTATGCGGTGCCAATGAAAGGTTTGCAGACGATACAAGGTATATTATCAGCAGATGCAAATGGTGGTTTCTTCTTTTGAATCTGTTGCTGGTCTTAGTGCTGCCACACCCTACATTTCCTTGGCTCTTAAGACCGTTGAAAGGAACTTTCGGTGCCTAAAAAACACTATCTCAGACCGTGTCAGGCACTTGTCTAGAGCCTTGGGGGAGGATTTATCGTCCCCAACTACCGGTGCTAGCAGTAGCAAAAGTGATATGAATACATCTAGGCTGATGTACGGGGTTCAGAAATCTGGTGGGGTTAACATGAGCTTCCTTGATCCCCAACAACAAGGTTGGAGGCCCCAAAGAGGCCTACCAGAACGTGCGGTGGCGATTCTTAGAGCTTGGCTCTTTGAGCATTTTCTTCATCCGTGAGTCAACTTGTCTTCCCTTCCATTTCTTGTATGCACTCTCATATATGTAATTTGGTGTGACTTTATGTCTCTACTTTTCTTATAGGTACCCCACAGACACGGATAAGCACATGTTGGCCACTCAAACCGGTCTTTCTCGAAACCAGGTGGGCTCACTGCTTTCTGCTTGTGGTCTTAAGTATTTGGTGTAATAGTTTTGTGTGTGATTTAACTGGAGTGTAGCACAGTTAAGTGTTTGATTGCCTTGTTTTCATGATGTCAACAATTTGATTTCTGAATGCAGGTCTCTAACTGGTTCATAAATGCTCGAGTTCGTGTTTGGAAACCGATGGTTGAAGAAATACACATGCTTGAGAGCAAAGGCTTGGCAGAAGGAAATCATAACTCTAGCAAAACTGATGCAAAATCTAGCAGTACCATTCGACCCAACGAAGACCAATCTATCAACACATCATGTGTAAATACAATGTCCAACAAGCAATCGACTTGCTCAGATATGTCTGTTGCTGGGATTACGGTAGGTGCTCAAGATACAGACCACTGGTATCCCGAGAAACGCTCGAGTACGGATTTTCATATCCCATCAAGCATGGCCGGTTCATTGATGAGTTTTACACCGTTCGAGCAAAGCAGTCTTGAGACGACGGGCCTTGGAGCTGTGTCACTTACCTTGGGACTCCGGCATGGAGTAGAAAGTGCACAAGTATTCCAACAACATCAGCAACAATATCAACCACATGAAGACCAACTCCGGCAACAATTCGGAGGCCAAATGATTCACGACTTTGTTGGTTGAGCTTATGCTCGATCGTACACAAGTAGAGCGGTCAGTTAGCCTAGCTATTCCTTACAATAAATTTTTAAAATGTGGCAAAACTGGTAATACAGGGTTGCAGGCCACCTTGACCGTATTTGTTTGTCGCACTAATACACCGTTGAACGAACGGGATGGCACCGTGCACCGGTTGAAACTTGGTAGAACTCCATTTTTACTGCTTTAATAAGTTGTTGGGAGAACTCCATTTTTACTGCTGTTGTGGGAAGAGGTTTGGATTTGTGTTAGGTAATTGAACATGTTCGTTCTGAGCGTAGGAAGATTGACATCCTTAGAGCCATAGAAATTAAGTTTTACTATGATTTTGGGAGCAATCTGCTGCTTCTCTCCTATTTTCAACCTGATGGCTGATCATGCTTTGGAACTATTATTGCTGCTTCAGAGTTTTCAAACTATATAAAAGATCTTATGATTGGGCTATAAGTTTTTAATTATCTGAATTATTAAAAGGTATAAATTATTTTTTTGACTTGAAAAATAATAAATTGGTATGATATTGTTAAAAAATTATGGTATAATAATTAAAATAAATTGATATAATTATTTTTAAGTTTTATATTTATTTTTAATTTAATTATAATTTTAAGAAAAATTTTATCAATATATCGATATAATTATCTTTATTTTTATTTCTCCTCTACCACAATTCTTCAATTCAGTAAAAGTTTATTCTATATTAATCCTTTTGCTTTTTACTCATTTATTATTATCATCCAATAATAAAAATTAAGATAAAATTTATTAAATTTATTTAGTTTTATATTAACTTTGGACCATTAGATAAAAATAATAAATTATTAAAATTTTTCTTTTTTTCGGGTGATAATTTTTAATTTTTTACTATCATAACTTTTGTGTTTGAGTTAATCAGATCCATATATGTTTAGGTCATAATTGATGAAAAAAATTCTAAAATGGTCACCAAATCGAAGAAAAAAAACATGTTTGGGCTGTTATCAATGTCCGAATATGAAGGCCTGTTTTCGGACAAAGTGGACAAATACGAAATAAAACACATGCATGCAATTTATGTATATTCTGTACATATATTTGGTACTGAAAAGGATATATGAATTTTTGTTCATTTTAACAACAGATATACGATGCATGTAAACCCTGAATTTAAGCTACACGTACAGCAGCACAGGAAATATTTACTATATTATAAATATGTTTAGATGTAGAAAAGCCACATTAATCATGCACTATGAAGGATTTATTCCCATGTTATTGATCATGTAATGCAAAACAAACAAATCAAGTTAAAAGATGCAAATCACAGAATTCTGTAACAAGAATAAACCATATAAAATGAAAAATAAAAAGATTACAGAAATAAAGAAAAAACCAATAAAACGTTTCTGAAAAACGTAAACCGAGGCCTGTGCTAACACAGTGTCCTTAAAACAGATTCGTTCCCTCTCGGAGCTGGAGTTTCTATGGAACGTCTGTCTCCCAGGATACAACGGTAGACAACAGCAAAAAGAGCAACGCAACTTAACTGCACCGGCGAACTTCACAGAAGCAGAACACTATCAAGAATTTTGGCTAGAGGAGCAAGAGAGTTCCTTTTATAGTGTTCATGCAGGGGACATGTTTAATTATAGAATTAATCTGTAATTACAATTCCTTGGAGAGTTATAACTCCCTGAATTCAAAATGGCATTTAACAGAGAATTAATCCAAATAAATTGGAGGTTACAACCAGCTGAAGGGTCTGCAACTCCATAAAAGGTGGTTTAATTCTATAATATCTGTTGAAAAAAAAATAAAGTTAAAAAAGTAGAAAAAAAACTATCAATTTAGAACCCAACGGCCACAAGGCCCATCTTTTGACTTTCATAATAAGCAATCAATACTAGCCCAAAGTGCCTAGCCAACACTCAGGCTTATTTCCAATAATAACATGAAGAGCTTCTATATATAAAGCTTTCCAAATCAATATTCCCAACAAATGTGAGACATTCTACTTTTCATATTTTTCATTTTATTTTTCCAACATCATGGGTGTCACATTGAGCAACAATTTCTCATTCACCCATTGAACATTTTTTATCTTGTAAATATCTAATTCCATCTACTCTTATAATAGATTAATCATCCACTTAGTACCAATTAATTTGACTAATGAAACCCACATAAATTTAATCTCCAAAATGTTCATCACCGTACCATTCTTCCAACAGATCATCCCATTAATACCCATGCTTCCATCTCCATTGCCACCGGGGTAGTTGTTAAAATCCTCCCTACGAACAGCCGCCGACCTTTGACAATGGTGTGTCGGTGCTCCTGGATCACATCCACTTTTATAACCTTCGCTGCCAAGCAGGAACTCGCCATCATCAATAATGCTACAGCAAGAGCCACAAGCCTCATTCTTGCACCCATTAGTTGCTTTCACCTGCCTGAAAAGAACCAAAAAAGTATATCAAGGGAATTAAGGATTTGAGTAGCAAAGGCAAAGCAGAAAGGATAGGGTTCATGTCATTTGATATGATTGTAGAGAATCAACAGTATACAAACTTGGTGATGGGATTTCCATTTTCCACCAGGTGAAGCAAGATTAAGTGGGATGACCAAATTGTTTCATGCAAGTTGTTTTAAAAGGTGGATTGAAATGATGAAATTGAAAGAAACTTATTTGTCCACATTGGAAGCTGACAGAAATAGGAAAATTCCACGTTATGAGTGGATTCTGTTGGTGCAGAGTGCCTGGTGATGTCAAAGCATAGTGATACCTAAAAAACAGGACCCCCTTGAAGGTTTTTGGAGCTCAAAATGGTTTGAGAACCGATCAAATTCAGGCGAGTCTATCGGATCAAAGTGTGTATATATAGGGTTAGGATTCACTTACATGTATAACTTTAAAAAATGGTTTCCCATCGACGAGGCCGCGGAGATCATGGGAGACATTTAACCAAGTAGACCCCTTAATCTGTAATGGCAAAAGTGTGTCATTTGTTAACTTTTTAGGGAAGCAAATAGCATGGCGGATGCATTGGCTAAAGGTGGAACCGAGAGGCTGAATATGTTTTGGGATCGGTGGGGATTATGTTTTGCTTGATGGGTTCTGTTTTGTTAATGTTTGTGGGTTGTTTTGACTTTGGTGTATGTTTTGTTGGGTGTTGCTGTATCTGCCTTTTTTGTGTTGGTTGAACTTGGTCTGCTTGAGAATGTTGGTTGTAGAGCCCTTCGCACTACAATAACCTTGACGATCAAACCAAAAGTGACTTAAAGTAAAAAGATTAGTTTGAAGCATTAGATGTTTGACATTTTTATAAGGAGTCATGTGCTGAATTATTGTGTCCAATGGCAAGACCATAGCTTTATCATTAATGCTGTGGGACATCTTGGGTCATCTATGTTGCACTAATACAAATAAAAGTATATATATATATATGAGTTATATGATACAATTTTAAATTAAAGTATCAATGCTTTATAGAGTCATACATTAACATACGAGGTAAGTTACGATATGATCTCTTTTCAGGCGTAACATTCTCTTTCATTTAACCTCGCGACGCTCTCGTCATGAGCTACCGCTCTCGTGATTGACCTCTTTGTCACGATTGTTCACCTTGCCTACCCCTCTCATAGGCGCTCGGCGTGAAATCAGGCAGCCAAAGAGTCGCTTTGATACCACTTGTCATGGGCTATTACCTTCTTCCTAAAAGACATGTTTGATAGGATGTGCAGCGCCACGAACATTTAAATTAAAGCATAAAGATAATTTTAACCCTTAACGTTTACAGTTTTTGTCGTTTTGGCCCTTATTGTTTTTTTGGGATAAATTTAACCCTTAACCTATATCTTTTTGACAAATATCTTATTTTTTAACTAGCTTAATGACTGGACCGTTAAAAATTTAACTATGGTATATATATATATATATATATATATATATATATATATGGAATATAATTTTAAATGATATGGAATATAACCTATCAAATATATATATATATATAGAATATAATTTTATTCTAATATAAAATATAAAATAATTAAAATTCAAATAAAATATTAAAAATTAATTAATTCTAAAATAAAAAAAATTATTAAATATTCTTAACCCTAACTACGATAGAATCAAAATCTCATCTTAAAAAATATAAACACAATTCGAATAAGATTTTGATTCTATCGTAGTTAGGGTTAAGAATATTTAATATTTTTTTATTTTAGAATTAATTAATTTTTAATATTTTATTTGAATTTTAATTGTTTTATATTTTATATTGGAATAAAATTATATTATATATATATATATATATATATATATGCATTTGATAGGTTACATGCCATGTCACTTAAAATTATATTACATATATATATGTATCATCGTTAAATTTTTAACGGTCTAGTCATCAATCTAATTAAAAAATAAGATATTTGTCAAAAAGATATAGGTTAAGGGTTAAATTTATCCCCAAAACAGAATAAGGGCCAAAACGATAAAAACTATAAACGTTAAAGGTTAAAATTATCTTTATGCATATTACCTCTTTTCAGGCGTGACAATATACTATAATTATTTGAATTTCTTACAGTTATTTTTGGGATTTTTATTTTTTCCAAAATATTTAAATTTTTTATTTTGATTTTTTAATCAGACCTGATCAAATATTTTATTTTTTATGCACATTATTATTTGATAATAATTTAATTTTCAATTTCAATAATTTTATTTTATTGAAAAAAATATTCATTTAAAAAGTGCGATTATGTATTAAAGTATAATTATATTTAATGGGAAAATTTTGATATATAAATTTATTATACTCAAGATTTAAAGTTTAAAATTAACATTTATAATTTAAATAAGAAAATAATAAAAAATGTTTGGTCTTATATATTAAAGTATAATTATATTTAATATTTTAATTAAATAAAATATGCATTAAATAAACCCCCCAAATATAAAACTATCCTCGTTCGGCGGTAAGAGAAATCACAGACAGGCAATAACTAACAGTAACCTTTTAACCCACAATCCAATTCCAGCCGTTGACCCATCTTAAAAGTCAAATGACCGAACCTGATTAGGGGATATCGAACGAGTTAATTTGTAAGCCAAATAGGGTTTGATTTTAGGGTGAGTAAATTTAATTCGATTTAAAAAAATTAACTCAATTTCAGGTAAAAATATTTGATTTGTTTTAAATTGAATCAAAATTTTATGAACTTGACTCGAAAAAATTTTAAATAAAGTTTGAGTTATAAAATAAAAATTTGAATTACTCAAAATTTATAGTAATTAAATAATTTATTTTTAAGTTTGAGATGAGTCTCTTAATTTTTTATAATATATATATTGATATATAAAAATATAAAAAAAATATTATCATGTATGAAGAAATATGTACATACATATCTTGTATGATTAGCGAAAGTCGTTTAAATTAAAATTGTACTATAACATGATAAATAATTAAAATTAAATTTTTATAAGCATTCGAAGACCCGACTTGAATTTCTTAAACCCAACTCGAATCGAAATTTTTTAAATAAAGTTTGAATGGTAAAATATGACTCGTAAACTCAAATAAATCAAAATTTTTTGACTCGACTCCATCGAATATTCACTCCTATTTGATCGACTTAGAAATTATTTGATTTATGTTTATTTAATTTAATATTTAATGATTTTAATAAAATATTATTCTATTTATACACGTTAAAAATTCATTGTCCAATTCGACTGCCGCAACTTGCTCACTAAATACATAAAGTTTTATAAATTTAAACCCTATAATTATATATATAAATTACTTAATAAGTCATTGAACTTTTCTAAAACTTTCGACCAACATTCAAACTTCTTATAGTCATAATTTTGGGGTAATTACCAAAAAAATAATTAAATTAAATTAATTAACGAGTGTATGTAAATTTATCAAATCAAGATAAATTAAACTTTGTTTAACTCAAGTTATTAATATCTTAAATCAAACGTTAAATGAAGAATTTTTTTTGATAAATGAGATTTATTCATCTAAGAATTTTAAAAAAATATTACTTACTATACAATGTAGGTTGGATAACCGACCATTTGTGGTTCATGTGAACTGTTTCTATGCACTATCTGATTTCCCACGTTCATGTCATGCTCTGGTTGAGGGGATAGTGTCGGGAGGTTGAGGGGCATTATTGTCCATTAGGAGTGATTTTGATGGTAAATCACTCATATAAATACTAATTGGCACAAGGTCCCTAAGCACAAAAAACACAAGCAATTCATTTGCATAAAGTATTCCATCTATTGAGGTTTTCGAGTGCTTAGAAGATCTTGGCGGTTCTAATTATTTTTGTGGCCGAGTTCTTTATACTTTACGGTGGTTTGAGGTGTTACCACGGTGGTCCGACGAGCTCGACGGTTGCAACCACATCTCAATTTGGCATAAGGTTTTGACAATGGCTGGAGGTATTTATTTCGATCCCTTTTCGCTGCGTTTATGCTCGTTTATTACTTACATTTGGTATTAGAGCCCTAAATTAAGATATGTTATAACTTAGTTATATACATAATTAGGTACATAAAACTTTAGTACTTATTGCATAAAGCTTTAGCAATAAAACTATAGAATATGTCTAGAGATCTATATAATTTATTTAATTAGAGAATTAGCCACAACAACTTTAATTAAATAAAAATTATAATAAGGATCTCATAAGGACTAGACATAAAACGTTGCATAATGAACAAGCAACACTTTAAATAAAGTTTAGGGTTAATATCTAGCTAAGTGATTTTAATAATTTTATTTAGTTAAAGACTAGCCACAACATCTTTAGTTAAATAAAATTACTAAGGTTAAAAATCACATAAAGAAAGCTTAAATATTAAATCCCTTAATATTAAGGTAAAAATTATTAGATGAATTTTTATAATTACCCATGGGAGTTATAAAAATAAATTTAATAATTTTTATATAAAGGATAGAAAATATTCTATCAAAATGAATCTAATCGAATTAAAAATTTATCCCACAGACAATTTTTATGTCACTAGATTCATTATTTCTATAATTTACTAATGAAAATTATAGCTTATGTTATGCCTCAAATTTATATTAAGCATGTATGTCAATTTATTTTGTAGCATTATTACCTGTGAATATCTCTGATAATAGAGTAGATATCCCTGAATTAACTAGTGAGAACTTTAAGTTCTGGAAGGAAAGCATTCTTCTTCAATTAGGATGTATGGATATTGACTATGCTATAAGGAAATCTGAGCCACATATCAGTGACACCAGCAATCAGGCTGATCTTGTGCTATATGAAAAGTGGGAACGATCCAATCGCTTAAGTATTATGTTCATTAAGAGCAAGGTTCCTGCTGATGTTCGTGGCTCAATTGAGCATTATGAGAATGTCCAAGAGTTATTAAAGGCTATAGAGAAACAATTTCAGACATCTAAAAAGTCATTAGCCAACACCTTAATTATGAAGTTCACATCTCTAAGGCTCACTACGTAAGAGGTGTGCGTGATCACATCAATAAGATGCGTGATTTGGCAGCTTGACTTAAAGCACTTGAGGTTGAAATGTTTGAATCTTTCCTAGTGCACTATATATTGAACACTTTTCTTCCTCAATACGGGCCATTTAAGATCTCTTATAACACACATAAAGATAAATGGTCTATTGGTAATCTTTTGACCATGTATGATCAAGAAGAGGGTAGGCTCGTACTAGAGATGGGAGAGAGTACACTGACGGTTACTTAAGAAAAGAATTCAGTGCAAGCCAAGCAAAAGGGGAAAGCTAAAATACAACCCCAAGCTGGCATCAAGAAAGAGTTCATGTGTTTCTTCTGTCAAAAGAAGGGACACATGAAGAAAGATTATGTCAAGTATAAGGGCTGGCTTGAAAGGAAAGGTAAATCAATCCCACTCGTTTGTTTTGAGTCAAATATGGTTGATGTTAATTATAACACGTGGTGGATTGATTCTGGTTCTACAATCCATGTCTCAAATTCCTTACAGGGATTAATAAACCTGAGGGAACCAGTGGGAGCTGAGCGATACATCTATTCAGGAAACAAGATGCAATCGCATGTGGAAGCTATTGTGACAGGTGAATTAGTGTTGAGTAGTGGCTTTGTTTTAATTTTAGAAAAGACTTTTTATATTCCTAGTTTTTTAAGAAATTTGATTTCTGTTTCAAGACTCGTACCCTTGGGGTATTGTTTTAATTTCTCGAATGTTGGTTTTAATTTATTTTATAAATCTGAAATTATTGGAAATGGAATTTTATATGACGGTCTTTACTCTAATGATTTACAAAATAATATCACTCATAATGTTATACACATTCAAACCGGTACTAAGCGATGTGTTATAAATAAAGATTCCTCTACTATATGGCATTGGAGATTAGGTCATATCTCCATTGAAAGGATTAAAAGATTAGTAAATGATGGGGTACTCAATACCTTGGATTTTACTGATTTTGATACTTGTGTAGACTGCATTAAGGGTAAGCAGACTAACAAGTCAAAGAAAGGTGCCAAGAGGAGTTCGATCATATTGGAAATCATCCATTCTGATATTTGTTGCCCAGATATGGATGTGCAAGGTCAGAAATACTTCATCACCTTTATAGATGATTATTCACGATACATGTATCTCTACATGTTTCATCATAAAAGTGAAGCGTTAGAAGCCTTTAAGGTTTTCAAGGCTGAAGTAGAGAAACAATGCAGTAAGTAAATAAAGATTGTGAGAACAGATAGAGGTGGTGAGTATTATGGTAGATACACAGAAGGTGGACAAGCACATGGTCCATTTGCGAAGTTTCTTCAAGACAACGGTATAGTTACCCAATACACCATGCCGGGCTCGCCTGATTAGAATGGTGTTGCGAAAAGAAGAAACCGAACTTTAATGGACATGGTGCGAAGTATGCTTAGTAGCTCTAAGCTACCTAAGTCTTTATGGGTTGAAGCTCTCAAGACGGTTGTGTATATATTAAATCGTGTTCCAACCAAGACTGTCTCAAAAATACCTTTTGAGTTATTCAAAGGTTGGAAACCGAGTTTGCGACATATACGCGTATGGGGATGTCCGTCTAAAGTGAGAATTTATAACCCACAAAAAAAAACTGGACCCAAGGACTATTAGTGGGTATTTCATTGGATATGCCGAAAAGTCCAAAGGTTACAGATTCTATTGTCTATCTAATAACACTAGAATTGTGGAATCAAGAAATGCAAAATTTCTTGAGAATGACTCAATCAGTGAGAGTGATCTATCTTGGGATTCAATACACGTAGATCAACCATCCACAAGTGAGAGATTGGTTATCATATATAACACCCCTTAAGCTCAATCGGGTGTTGAACAACCAATCAATGAAGTTCCACAAACTGCTGAAAACACTCTAATAGATCAAGTTGTTCATGAAATTCCAGAAATTATTGAACAATCAGTTGAACAACATGATCCACAAGAGAATGTTGATTCAACATTAAGAAGATCTATTAGAAAAAGAAAATCAGCAATTTCTAGTGATTATTTTGTGTATTTACAAGAATCTGCCTATAATGTTGGAGCTGAAAATGACCCTGAGTCATTTTCAAGTTCAATGAGCTGCAATGAGTCACAATTATGGTATGATGCTATGAAGGATGAGATGAATTCTATGAAGAGCAACGAAGTTTAAGATCTTATACCGTTGCCTGATAGTGTAAAAGCCATTGGGTGTAAATGGGTCTTTAAAACAAAAAGAGACTCAAAAGGAAACATAGAAAGATATAAAACAAGACTCGTTGCTAAAGGATTCACTCAGCGAGAAGGAATCGATTACACTGAGATTTTTAGTCCAGTATCTAAGAAAGATTCCTTACGCATTTTATTAGCATTAGTAGCTCAATTTGATCTTGAGTTACAACAAATGAATGTGAAAACTGTCTTTCTTAACGGTGATCTAGAGGAAGAGGTATACATGAAACAACCTGAAGGATTTTCCTCTAGTGATGGTGATCACTTAGTTTGCAAGTTAAAGAAATCCATATATGGATTGAAACAAGCCTCCCGACAGTGGTATTTAAAATTTCATGAAGTTATCTCTTCATTTGGTTTTGTTGAGAATATCATAGATCAATGTATATACCAAAAGGTCAGTGGAAGTAAAATTTGTTTCCTTATCCTATATGTGGATGATATTTTACTTACAACGAATGACAGAGGTATGCTACATGAGGTGAAACAATTTCTTTCTAAAAACTTTGATATGAAAGATATGGGTGATGCATCTTATGTCATTGGCATTAAGATTCATCGTGATAGACATAAATGTGTCATAGGTCTATCTCAAGAAACCTATATCAACAAAGTTTTAGAAAGGTTTCGGATGAAAGATTGTTCACCTATTGTTGCTCCTATCGTGAAGGGTGATAAGTTCAATTTGAACCAATTCCCGAAGAACGAATTTGGGAAGAAGCAAATGAGAAACATTTCATATGCTTCTGCTGTTGGAAGCCTAATGTATGCCCAAGTCTATACAAGACCTGACATTGCATTTGCCGTTTGGATGTTGGGAAGATATCAAAGTAATCCGGGTATAGACCACTAGAAAGCTGCAAAGAAGGTTTTGAGATACCTTAAAGGGACAAAAGAATACATGCTTACATATAGACGACCCGACCATGTAAAGGTGATTGGTTACTCCGATCCGGACTTTGCTGGTTGTGTTGATTCACGTAAATCAACATCAGGTTACATATTTATGTTTGTCGGCGAAGCTATATCTTGGAGGAGCATTAAGCAGACTTTGACTGCTACTTCCACTATGGACATGTTTTGAGGCTACCTCACATGGAATATGGTTAAAGAGTTTCATTTCTGGGCTTAGACGTGTGGATTCAATCTCTAGGCCATCAAGGATATATTGTGATAATTTAGCTACTGTCTTTATGGCTAAGAACAACAAAAGTGGAAGTCGAAGTAAACACATCGACATTAAATATCTAGCCATAAGGGAACGTGTTAAGGAAAAGAAAGTGGTCATTGAACACATTAACATTGAGCAGATGTTAGCTGATCCTTTGACTAAGGGCATGCCACCACATAAATTTAAGGATCATGTTGTCACTATGGGACTTGTTCCTACTTTGTAATTTTTCATTGTATGAATAATTCTGTTGAAACTCTAATAAAGTTTGATATTTCTCATTTATGTTGTGTACATATTAAGTTTACTGTTTCGAGAAATATCACTAAAGTTTGGACCTAAAATAAACATTGAGTTTATTCATTAAGTATATGGGCTAAAGCGTTAAGACTTGATGTATTATGATACATGGAAGATACAACTCAATCATAAGAGGAAATATCGCCATAATTCATACATAATGTTTTGACTTTAAGTTCTCTTGGACAATATGAACCAAGTGGGAGAATGTAGGTTGGATAACCGACCATTTGTGGTTCATGTGAACTGTTTCTATGTACTATCCCATTTCCCACGTTCATGTCATGCTCCGGTTGAGGGGATAGTGTCGGGGAGGTTGAGGGGCATTATTGTTCATTAGGAGTGATTTTGATGGTAAATCACTCCTATAAATACCCATTGGCACAAGGTCTCTAAGCACAGAAAACACAAGCAATTCATTTGCATAAAGTATTCCATCTATTGAGGTTTTCGAGTGCTTAGAAGATCTTGGTGGTTCTAATTATTTTTGTGGCCGAGTTCTTTATATTTTACGGTGGTTCGAGGTGTTACCACGGTGGTCCGACGAGCTCGACGGTGGTGCAACCACATCTCAATTTGACATAAGATTTTGACAATGGCTGGAGGTATTTATTTCGATCCTTTTTCGCTGCGTTTATGCTCGTTTATTACTTACATACAAATCTACTTAATTCGAAAAAACAAAACAACCTCTCAATTAAGACTTAAATTTAAAGCTATACAAGTATTAAAACAAAAATATTTAGAATTTTCAAAACCAAACAAACTCTCTTTCCAACTAAATCGAATTTAATTTCTTAGGATTTCTGTAAAAAATTATATTTCATATACACATTAACATTGAACCGCTAAAAACATTTAAAATAAATATAATCAATTTTCATAAAATATCACATAATTCACTTTAAACATAAAAATTAAAAGTATATACACAGAACATTAAATATGAGTGCTTTTGTCCCTAAAGCACATAAAAGCCAAGATTTTCTCAAAGCAGATTGGTTTAGGTGCGCCAAATTTGGTGATTTCTTAATGACTTTTTAGCTTTTTCTTCTTTTTAGTAATCACAATTTGATGGGTAATTATTAATTTTCATATATCTAATCTTCTTCTATCTAATTCTAATCTAAACCTCGTGATCATAATGATTGACATGCTTTGATCCGACGGTCTATATCAACTTTAGCCCTACAAACGACACAGAACAAAAGGTGGGGGACCTTACCGTAAACAACGTTGAAGTTCCAACCTTTACATTTTACAGACGTCGCTTTAACATTTTCCAACGTATGCAGTAAAATCTTTGAAGCCAAGTTTCTTTTTTGCCAAAGAATTTATTTAGTTTCTAGCTGTTGCCAAATTGGCAAAGTTCTAAACTTTATTGGGTTCTTTTTATTTTTTATAAAGAAACCATTAATCCTAAAATGGTTGGGGAGTCATTTTCGTGTTGGCAAATGGGTAGCTTTCAGAGAGGTGGTTGATGGGTTTGTTTTTCTGTATGTATTCTATTTTATGAATGCTTATATATATATATTATATATATATATATATATATATATATATATATATATATATATATATTCAAAACATCTCGGGTCTTTGTCCCTTTTTCTTAATTGTGCTGTTATATGTCTCTTCTCATTGAAAAATTGTCACCTTTCTTTTTTTCCCCCCTTCTTTGTTTGTTTCCAATTTAATTACCATTATCTCTGATTGGTGTATGATTGCATTATCCATTCCTCTTATAGGAAGCTTCTCTCTGGAGTTTATGCTTGTGCTGGCTTCTCTTGCTCTCTGTTCATTAATACCCAGTTTTGAACTTAAAAATCCCATCACTTATTCTAGTTTTTTTCCCTACTTTCTTTAGTTTGGGTGATGTTTTGGTTTAAAAGAAGCTTACTTTCAACTTCTGTTGTTTAAAAACTGTGAGGGTGTTGAATTCTGGCTAGTTAGGTTCCCCTTCTACTGCCATTATTTTGAAAAATCAATAGGTGTCATGTAGACCATGTGTATTTAATATTTGAAATAACTAGACTTTAATAACAGCTGCTAATTAGGTAAGCTTTAATGTGTTTTTTCCTTTTGGGACACTTATATGCATTGCATTGGAGGCCTTTTCATTACTTTTCTTCAGTTTTGCTGGCTCTAGGACTGTAGATAGATACTAATCAACATTTTGAAGCTTGGCATATGATTTAGGTAGAATAATACTGGCACAGTGGTAGTACTGACTGTACTTGAACATGGTATTACTTGTTACTTGCTTGATTGCTTTACTTGCCTGCCTTGGGGGAGGGTCAAAGAATTAGAATTAGCAGCCTTAGATTTGTTGGCCAACCATGAATTTTACAATAGCCATCATTATATGTTTATTTGCTTTCTGATATTCTTTCCATCATATCTAGAGCTTGGGTATGAATAATGTAAGGGCATTGTGTTTACTTAGTTTGTGATTCTAGTGCTATATCGTAAGCGTTTGATTCAATTCAATTATCACCCCCTTTTCTGTTGCATGAATTTTCTATCTTTTGGTTCTCATTTCCCCCATTTTTTTTTGGCAGATTGGAGGCATTTAAGAATTAAGATCAGGGAAGTTTGCACGAACAATATCCCTCGGGCTCCTAATGAAGGTTTATATATCTACTGTGTTGTGGATATGATTTTGGAGTTTCTTTCTTTTCATTGTTCTATCTGGTTGTGGATTTCATAACTTCATGTTAGTTATGTTTCTGAGATACATCCGGCAAATCTAATTCGATACTTAGATTATATTTTCCAGAAGAAAAAAAAAAAGGGGGTTTCATCAAACTGAACAAAGCTGGAGTCTACCATTTTTTTCACACAGGCTAGAATAACTCAAGCATTTTGCATATTAAAGGGAATCCGCTCATGTCATTTTAACAAAGCAATTCTTCTGGTTTTAGCTTTTTGGCTAAGATTTAAAATCCGAATATACCGATCTAGTCATCGCATTGTTTTCAGTTGCATTGCTTTGACTTGCACGGTCAATATCTACTTTGTTGAAGCAGTGAATGTTCTGGAAATGTACTGATAACTAGATATTATTTCAACAGCATAGTGTTCAGATTGGAATAAATGAAGCTTGAAGTGGAAGTTGTATTCGCTTGTCTCGTTCCCTTGATTTGGATTCATCAAGGTCTTTGCGGTGAGTCTTCGCTCTTCGAATCTCGCTCTGTTTTCTAAAATTAAATTTTGGTTACGTAACATGTAATTGAGTTGCTTTTGCTTGGAGATTTCTTCACAATAAACCTTACCTTTAGCTTGCCTAAATGAGTTTGCTATTTGCACAATCGCTACATAGCTGAAGATCCATGTGATCATTTAATGACAGACGACTTCTCCGATACATATGGCATAAGCAACTGGACATGCACATGCTCTTCCTTGTATCCTGGAAAACAAAGTGATGTTCTTAAATCCAACTGTTCTAGATCCTGTGATTGCAGTCCAGGTATGCGATATTATTTTGGTAGAATATTTCTGAATCTTTAAACTGTTCTCGTGTAACTTTGCTATATTTTTATTCTATTTAACTACTATGAAATCTCAAAAGTAGACTAAGTTGCACAACATTATGGAACCCTTTCCCCCTGTTATTGCACAACTTTTGAGTATTATCATGTCCATGATGCTTCATGCTTACTATCCAGCATTTTGTGGAGCTATAGCTATCGTTTTTTTTAATCTAAAACATCGAATAGCGTGGCAATCTACTTGGCAGTTGAACCAAATGGAGATAAGTGGAAATGTATGTGCGCTATTGATGGATTCCCCAAAGTAGCCGTCAACAATCATGATACTACCTGTTTTACTGCCTGCAATTGCACTGCTGGTATTTTCTCCCAACTCCAACCATGTATGTTATTTTTTGAAGAATTCGGTAGCTCAACTGCTTTATGTATCATGAACTAACAGATTTGTCTGGTACTTTTTTTTTCATATTTGAATACTCTCAACCATTAGGAGCTTATATAGTGGCACTTATTTGTACATTTTGACAGGATCTCTTCCTGAGGTGCCAGCGAGAAAGAACTATGCTAACAGAGTTGTTGTGATCGTTCTTTTACTCTGCGTGATTCTCACAACGTTGGCCTTTCTTGCTTCGTTAACATGCTATTTCTACCGAAAGGACAAATGCCCAAAGTGCCCCATCCAACCGGCAGTATTCTCGTCGGATAAAGAAACTAGTTGCAACAGTGCTACCAACTTAATAAGTTATAAGACTTCGCCGATGTCAGAAACTAAGGGTAACATCAGCTTTGCTACTAAACCTATTGCAGGTAATATAAGCTTTGGCATGTTATAACTTGCCTTTCTTTGATAAACTTCATTTGCTGTCAATTGTGATTCAATTACAAACTCTCGACCATTTTGATTTATTTTATTTTTGAACCTTGCATACGTAGTTCTTCATTCCGAACTTGGTATGGACAAGTAATGCATGTTATCATCTATTTTCAGGATGTTTTCAACGCGCTTCATTCCTTTGCTGGAACAAAACGGGGACTGTGCTTGGAACAATTTTCCAGTTTGCCTACTCTGAACTGGAAATTGCAACCAATAAGTTCTCCGATTCCAATCTAATAGGTCTCGGAGGAAGTAGCTATGTGTACCGTGGTCAGCTCAAGGATGGAAGAATTGTTGCAGTCAAGCGACTTAAAATTCAAGGAGGCAGCCTTGATACAGATTCCATCTTCTCAACAGAGGTACAATCTCAAATGAGAACTCCCGTTGTTGTCCATCTTTTTAACAAATGTTATCAAAACGCAATGATGTATTTTACATTGTTGTTTTGCATAGGTCGAGTTGTTGTCGAGGCTACATCACTGTCATGTGGTGCCCTTACTTGGTTACTGTTCAGAATTCAGTGGGAAACATGCTGAGAGACTGCTGATATTTGAATACATGCCTAATGGTAATTTGAGGGATTGTTTGGATGGAATTCTGGGGGAGGCCATGTCCTGGGAAACTCGTGTCACAATTGCTATTGGTGCTGCAAGGGGCTTGGAATATCTCCACGAAGCAGCCGCTCCTAGAATTTTGCATAGAGATGTAAAATCTACAAATATTCTTCTGGACAAGAACTGGAGAGCAAAAGTAAGCATGGTTTACTTTTAGACATCTAAAACATGTTTGTGTACATTATTGATTCTAGCATACATATCGAAAATGTTTAGATAACTGATCTCGGTATGGCCAAACGCTTAAGAGCTGATGGACTTCCCAGCTGTTCGAGTTCTCCAGCAAGAATGCAGGGAACCTTTGGTTATTTTGCCCCAGAATATGCAATTGTTGGAAAGGCCTCGCCTATGTCGGATGTTTTTAGTTTTGGTGTAGTTCTTCTGGAACTGATCACTGGTCGACAACCCATCCACAAATCGAATAATAGAGAAGAAAGTCTTGTAATATGGGTATAGTAGCCATTTAATGTTTATTATTTCTCTTCTTTTTAATGCAACTAAAGCATCTCGATGTTGGTTAATGTGATTCTTATGAAAATTGTCTAATACTTTGTTCCACTCAGGCTACCCCTCGTTTACAGGATAGTAAGCAAGTGATCTCGGAGTTACCAGACTCGCGTTTAAGAGGGAAATTTCCAGAAGAAGAGATGCATGTAATGGCTTACCTAGCAAAGGAGTGCCTGCTGTTGGACCCTGATACACGGCCAACAATGGGCGAGGTTGTGCAAATTCTATCGACCATTGCTCCAGATAAATCGAAAAGAAGAAATATTCCCGTAAACTTTTACCAGGTAACGTTCTTAACTCCATTTAGAAGTTGATTATCACATAACAATGGTATGTAGTACCATGCAATGAAACTGCTAGTTTCATTCATTGATATCAAAGCAATACACCTCATACTCTGAGGGTTGCCACCACTTGCTAATAATATTGCATGGTTCGCTACCTGTGCAGATGTCTTCCGCTCATAACATGAAGAATGAAGCTCTTCTCGAACGACATCAAACCGTAATCGAGGATCTATACGACACAGAGGACCACATGGCGATTACATCAAAGTCGACAGAGAGCTCAGCGCCATCAAGCAGGAATGATACGGGTACACTTCCTGCAGAGTACTGTATGGAGAGGCTGGTTCTTTTGAATTCCAATGCTAGGAGTTCTGTCCTTGATGACGAAACAGTAGACTTAATAGAGCCTCGGTTCGAATCGTTCCACATGCATGAGACGAACAATTCAAGCCGAGTTGGTTAACGCATTTTGCACCCAAGTTTGCTTTTTTCGTATATTTCCAGCGTGTTGTGCTATTAGTTGGTGGATGGAGGGATGGTTTGAAGACTAGGCAAAAACAAAGCTGGTGTTAGAAGTAGGTGATAGTTTTTCATTTCATGTCTTTTGTACAGAAAACTATACAAAACTAAAAATTAAGTGAGGTTAAAGAAAGTTCGATGTTACGGATTGTACCGATAATAATTAGTTTGATATTGTTTAAACAAATCTTGAACTTAAAGTCTCGTGTATAAAAATAATTTATGTTAAAAAATTTATTAACCAAATTTAGATATGCAATGCAGGTCGACTAAGAATCGGGAGTAAAAAAAACAAAAGTTCTATGTTTGGGATTCGGACTAAGCAAGTTGGGGAAAGGAGGCCTCTAAATGAGTCGAGTTTGAGTTTGACTCGAGTTTTGTATGTTGAGCTTAATTTGGTTTGTTAAGAACTTGAGTTCGAACTCAAGTATAATCGATTCAAGTATTAGTCAAGTTTTAAACGAATCAGACTCGAATAATTCGTTGTTTCTCGTGTTTTATTTATAACCTTCATAATATATTATTATTAATATTATTAAATTTAAAAGAAAATTCACTCAATGACTTAAGAAAATTCCTATTCTTATTATTTTGATCCAACTGCATAATATTATTATAGATAGAACTAAATAAATAAATATTTTTTGCGTTTCATTAAAAGCCTCTTAATTATAAACGGAGAAATAATACACATAACAATATACAAAAAGTTAAACTAACATATTATAAATAAAATAACAAATTAAAAATTAAAAATATCCGACTTACGTTTAGTTCATTTTAATTTTAATTTTAAAAATTAAAAAATAATATATATTATATTCTTAAGTAATTTAAAATTTTAAACTAAATAAAAAATATTTTAATCTAATTCATTAAATTTTGAATCAAATTCTAAAATTAAATTAAATTAAATTAAATTAAATTTTAACTAAATCAAACTAAAATAATTTATAATCTATGTTATTTCGTTTATGGCTTAAAAAATATCTCGCTGGCTGTGTTATATTTGGTGCAATAATTAACTTAGAATAGTTATGGTATTACACAAGTCCTTTAGCCTAAATAATTAAAAAAACGGTTGTTATTCTTAAAAGTCATAGGTGTTCATCAATAATATCAATAGAGTAATTAAGCGATCAATATCAAATAATAAAAATTATATTCTAAAAAAAATATTACTATTACTATACTCAGTGCCAAAAAAATAGTTATGGTATTACTGTTACGGAGAAAATTCTTTTCTTGGATATATTTTAATATTAAAAATTAAATTTTATTTATATTTTTAAATTTAAAATTTTATATTTTATACTAAAAATATATTTTATCTAAAAATTTTGATTTTTAATCTTAAATTTTAAACTTAATTTTTATTAAACACATAAATGGAGAAGAAACATAGGGATAGGATTTCTATTCTCGTATTACCGTTTCTTCTCATGTCTGGTGAGCATAAGCTGGCAATGTGAAACCTTTGAAATTTTGCAAGATTTGACACGAAGCAGCAGTGGAAGAAACACAGCTGTCGCTAGACATGCATAAATCATTATTAAATTTAGATATTCCTCCGGTCTCACTTATTATTTATTTTAATTTATGATATAAAATAATTTAATTACATTTATTTTGTTACTTATCAATTTGTTTTGAAAACTAAAAAATAATAAAAAATACATGTCTCTTCTAAGAATAATCGGATTTTTAAAGTTATAATTAAAGTAAAATAATTTTATTGACACAAAATAAATATTAAATATTTAAATTAGTTTTACTTAAAAAATAGATTTAGAGATGTTCTATTTAGTTACTAAAAAATATTTCTATTATATCATTTTATATAATTTGAATTTTAAAATTTAAATTAAGAATGTAAATATGTTTTTTTACTTTAAGATACTTATTATTTAAGTTTGTTTTACTTTTGTGATAACAAATTTATATTACGAAAAATAATAGTTTATACTTTATACTAATTATAATAACAATATTTACAATTACGATAAACTATGAGGATCAAAAACATAATTATAATTATAATTTAAATTCATGATTCGGGATAATAAAATCCAATATGCTTTTACTTTTAAAAATATTTAAATTATCGATCAAGTATAATTTTATTGATATTATTGTTGGTATATTATACAAATAGATATAAGATTAAATATATTTGAATGCTTAATATTTTTTATTTATTGGTAAAGAAAATTTTGGATAATATTAAGATCGTATAGTAAAAAAACATTTAAATTAGACTCCATTATTTACCAAATTTAGATTCTAGCTAATAATCTAAAAATATATTTTTTATAAATTTAGATCCATTTTTTCATATAAAAATACACATATTGAACCAACGGCTATTTTCTTCAAACTCATTCAACTTTTCCGGTTGGGCGGCGGCGGAAAGCTTATCCAAACAAATAAGTCATAATGTCAAAATTTGTTTCTCCAATGTAAGATTAATAATTATTTTAAATATATATATTTTAAAAAATAATTTAATTTTTATTATTTTTTTAATTTATAACAATTTATTTGTAAATAAAATCAATTGATAAAAAATAATTTATAATAACGTGATAAATATATATATGATAATACATATTGACACGATAATATCACATAGTCAAATATATTGTCTTTAAAAATAGTACATTAATAAAAAATGATTTTATAAATTTATATAAAATAAAAAATATTTTTTTAATAATTTATCATTTTATCAAATTATTTTAAATTATTTATCGTTTAACACTTTTTATATATAAAACGATATTTTCATTCAAAATAAAATATTTATAATTAAATTATTTTAAAATAATTAAAATTAAAATAATTATTCAATCAAATATTAAAATTAATTTTAAGGTACTAATAATTAACTCAAAAAGGCCATACCTGTTAAGTAGGCAAAAGTCAATTCATTTCTTTCCCTTTACTTCTAAGATTTGTTGCTTTGAGTTGTTTTTTTTTTTTTGTCATTATCATAAAATTATTATATCTTTTTATCAAATTAATTTTTACTCATATTTATTATAAATTAAAATTTAAAATATTTATTAATTAATTTTATAAATAATATATAAAAAATCCATGATATAATTTCTTTAATTTTAAAAAATATGTTTATAATAAACATAAATATTAGCAATGAAGAAGGGAAAAAAGGACAAGAAGCTTCTATAATTATTACCATCTTCTTGCAGCTGTAAACTGATAGTATACTCCATCTGTAGGACTAAATGTCAATATTCCATCAAACCTGTCTATCTTATCTAACATATTTACTCCTCGGATCTTACAAAAAAACAGATACGTATGTTGCAATTATCATTTAAAGATATTTAATATAAAAAATAAGACAAAATTCATAAATAAATGACAATCATAGTGCATGAACACACCCCTCCTCACCTTACTCGGTGGACATATTCATATGGCTCTGTCTCTCTGTATTCCTCCTCTCATCAATGATTTGATTACTAAAAGAATCCAGCAAAATAAAAAACTAAATATATATTACATAGAAGGATTTCTCTAATTCTCTTCATTGCTGTATATATGGAAGCTGGTGTTTAAATTCTCCATTTCCTGATTCTTTGGTGGCAACCAGCAAATAACAATGCTATAATTACCCTATATGTTGATGCTGGAATAGGTATAAAATAGGTAATCAGTAATTACCCTTTTATTTGTTTAGAATCATACTCCTTGTAGGTTTTCTCCAAGTTGTCCTGAATCTTGTTGACTTTTAAGCCTCTTTTGGCTTCTAATGATGGGGTATCGGAAGTTTTATACTTTGGGTGTTTGCTTTTGACTCCATAAAAAAATGAAGACATAGCTTATGGTTCATCACTTGTTCGATATATTTTCTGTTTCAAACTCATATCAGGCTAGGCATCTTTTCTAAGGTGGTCTGAAAAGACTCCATTTAAGAAGACTTAAATTAGAGAGATTGCTCACATGTTTTGACCAGCTTTTTTGGCCTAAAAAGAGGGGATGATCTTTAGAACTGCTTCATGTCAAGTGGAGTTTATCTTTTCATGGTATTGGTCACATGATTCCTGGTTCAATAAGCCACTGAAGACACTTTTTTTCCAGCTCTTGAGAGTTGAGACTTGCCCTGTCAATATCTGTTGATTTTTGACCTTTTATCTATAACAGTTTGTTTTCTGGCCAACCCTTTGAAAATTTCTTTGCCTTTCTCTCGTTTCATTTCTTAGATCAAATCTGGTGGAAGCAAAGCCATGGGGTTCAGTAATTCAAGATCTGTAAGGTTTGTTCTCATTATTATTATTGTGTGTGTGTGTGTACAATCTCGTTCATTACCAATGTAACAATCCTTGATTTCTGGCTTCATATGTGTTTTTCCAGATTTCAAGATGATCTTGAATTACCAAAGCTCCCCACAATCAATGGAGATGGTATTATACAGATGAAATACAACATTGACAGGACGAAAACATCGGAGTCTAGCACCAAAAGGGTTGAGAACAAGTTGCCTACTACTACTACTACTACTACTACTACTACTACTACTACTACTACTACTAGGACAGGGAAATTGTTGAAAGCTAAAGTTCTGTCCAGAGTTTTCTCTGAAGATTTCGAGAGGGTGAAGAAGAAGATTTTGGATCCTCGAGGACCAATTATTCAGAGATGGAACAAGATTTTCCTAGTGGCATGCTTGGTTTCTTTGTTTGTGGATCCTCTCTTCTTTTATTTGCCAGTAGTTCAGAAGGATGTTTGTATTAATATTGGAATACCCCTTGAAGTTTTCCTCACATTGGTTAGATCATTAGCTGATGCCTTCTACATAATTCAAATCTTCATTCGGTTTCGAACGGCGTATGTTGCACCGCCTTCTCGTGTATTTGGGAGAGGCGAGCTCGTTATAGATTCCGGGAAGATTGCTTCCAGGTACCTACGGAAGAGTTTCTCGATTGATTTGATTGCTGCTCTCCCCCTTCCTCAGGTAATGTCTCGTGATGAAACTGATGTAAACACTTGGTATTTTCATATTATGTTTCATTTTATTTTGTCTCTGATTCCTTTTCCAGGTTTTGATTTGGATCATCATTCCAAATCTTAACGGTTCGACAATGATGAACACCAAAAACATGCTCCGGTTCATAATAATTTTTCAGTATCTTCCAAGACTTTTTCTTATTTTTCCATTGTCATCACAAATTGTCAATGCCACTGGTGTTGTGACTGAAACAGCATGGGCTGGTGCTGCATATAACTTGATGCTCTACATTCTGGCAGGCCATGTAAGTCATTATGATACATAGATATATGCCTACATACATACATATACATACATGTATTGCCAAATTTGAGTGTGCTTGTTTCTTGAAAAGGTTTTAGGAGCCTGTTGGTACCTTCTTTCGGTTGAACGACAAGAATCGTGCTGGAAGTCCGTTTGCGAGATTGAGGAGCCGAATTGTCAGTATAAATATTTTGATTGCAATAGGGTTAAAGACCCAGGAAGGTTAACCTGGTTCAAGTCCAGCAATGTTACTGACCTATGCAGTCCAGGTTCCAGCTCCTATCCATTTGGAATCTATGGTGATGCATTGATATTCGACGTTACGACATCACCATTCTTCAACAAATACTTTTATTGCCTTTGGTGGGGTTTAAGGAACTTGAGGTACATTTCTGCTTTTCATATTTGCATTTTTATGCATATTCTGCAATCTCCAATACGCAGTAAATTTCTGCAAATAAAACAGATAATTTGTTTATATAACAAAGGCAAAGATATATTGCTTGAACTCTAATAATGTCTGGTTTTCTCATGTGTAGTTCTTTGGGACAAAATCTTAGCACAAGCACTTATGCTGGAGAAATAATTTTTGCCATCATTATTGCAACTCTTGGACTTGTTCTGTTTGCTCTGCTGATTGGGAATATGCAAGTAAGTTAAAGATGCATTCCTTTTGCGATTCGGCTTCTTATTTCGTCGGTCATACTGATACCGTTTTCTTCACCGGCAGACGTACCTTCAATCGACAACCGTTAGATTGGAAGAATGGAGAATCAAGAGAACCGATACGGAACAATGGATACGTCATAGGCAACTACCTCCTGAGTTAAGGCAATCTGTTAGTAAGTATGATCAGTATAAGTGGCTAGCGACGAGGGGAGTCGAAGAGGAAGCTCTACTCAAAGGCCTTCCTCTGGATCTTCGACGAGACATCAAACGCCATCTTTGTCTCGACCTTGTTCGACGAGTAAGTCTTCAGAACCAAATTCTCAGATCACATTTGGACTACACTTAGTCATTTATACTGATGTTGTGCAATGTATCAACAGGTCCCACTGTTTGATCAAATGGATGAAAGAATGCTGGATGCAATCTGTGAGAGGCTCAAGCCTGCATTGTGCACCGAAGGCACGGTCCTAGTCCGAGAAGGTGACCCTGTCAATGAGATGCTCTTCATAATACGAGGCCACCTAGACTCCTACACTACAAACGGTGGCCGAACCGGATTCTTCAACACATGCAAGATCGGCCCTGGAGACTTCTGTGGCGAGGAGCTGTTAACATGGGCATTAGATCCTCGTCCTAGTGTCGTCCTTCCATCGTCGACTCGAACAGTCAAAGCAATATCCGAAGTTGAAGCCTTTGCACTTCGAGCAGAAGATCTCAAATTTGTTGCAGCACAGTTTAGAAGACTCCATAGCAAGCAACTAAGACACAAGTTTCGATTCTACTCGCACCAATGGAGAACCTGGGCAGCCTGTTTCGTCCAAGCTGCATGGCGTCGGTTCAAAAAACGAAAGGAAGCCGCTGAACTTAGACTAAAGGAGAATCTGATGGCTGCTGAACCTGAACCCGAACCTGAAACGACGACACCTGGTTCAGGATTGGCCATGTATGCAGCCAAGCTAGCAGCGAGCAATAGGAGGGGTTTTAATATGCATCGACATCGTGAATCGGGTTCTGGGGTTGTTAGCCCCTTGCAGAAACCAACAGAGCCAGATTTTTCAGTAGACGAGGAATGAAATTGTAAGGGTAACAAATCAAGAAGTGGAGTGTAGGCATGGATTTAAATTGCTATATTTTTAGTTATCTATTTATATTATATTGATCACTAAGACGTTAACTTTGTTTATTTAATAATATAAAATATTAATAAAAATATAATTTAAATTTAACCTTTTAAACTTTAAATTTGTATTAAAATACCTCTAGGCGAAAATAACTGACTCGAAAAAATAGAATAACTTGACTCAAGACGAAAATACTCAATTTGTTTTGACTCGATTCAAAATTTTATAGACTCAAATTGAAAAAAAAATTAACTAAAATTCGAGTTGTAAAATGAAAATTTGAATAACTCATATAATTTAAAATTTTTAGTAATTAAATGATTTATTTTTAAGTTTAAGATGAGTCTCTCAACTTTTTATGATATATATAGATTAATATATAAAAACATAAAGAAATATTATTATATATGAAAAATATATATATACATATCTTATATGATTAAAGAAAGTCATTTAAATTGGAATTAAATCGTGTTATAACATGATAAATAATTACAATTAAATATTTATATGAACTCGAAAACTAAATTCGACTCCTCGAATTTTGTAAATTTCACTCAAACCGAAAATTTCAAATAAAATTTGAGCTATAAAATATGACTCGTCAACTCGAATAACTCAAAATTTTTTAAATCGATTCAACTTGATCAAATATTCTCTCCTAATTAAAATTTTGTTTGTTCACAAGAATAAAGTATTATTTACACGCATACGAACGTGTCTAATAAGTTAATATTATTTTAATATAATTTAACATTAAATGGTAAGATATTTTTGATAAAAAAACAAGGTAAAAACTAATTAAATAAATATTTTAATTGATTGATTTTATGGATGATTTAACGAAAATGACTCAAAATATAATTTTTTTCTTTCAAAGGGTTAATTTTAAATATTTTTTATTAAATTTAATTCAAAAATAAGTTTTACTGTCCAGTAAAATTAAAAAAAAAATTGTAAATAACCTATCGTGGAGTTAAAACTTAAAAGTATCCTACTATAAGAAAAGTTAGAAGGTTAAAAAAATTAAAAATTATATATGGGCTATTAAACAACCATCAAATCCTAAGACCAAAGAGCAGGCTCAAGTCATTGGGTTTGCTTGCCAAATTGGTCTCATGAATTTCTAAAGAAATAAAAGCAGGCCCGACCATCCAAAAATTGTACATATTATTTTATATTATATGGGTAAAATACACAAATCATCGTTGAACTATTTTTTACTCATATTTTGGTCACTCAACTTTAAAACTTTTCAATTCAATAGCTGAACTTAGGGATGGACATTTTATCATGACCTGATCCGATCCGATTGCGTTGACTTTTTAAATAAAAAATCAGGTTCAAGTTGGGTTGAATTGAATTTTATTAAGGGTGAAATCGGGCCGGGTAAAGTTCGAGTTTAGAGTGAAAAATATTCGACTCGACTTGGGACTAAGTGTATAATTTTTGCCTAAAACTTTTAAGGATACTTATAATAATACCCCTTATTTATAATTATTTTTATAATTAGGTCCTTAAAATTGAATTTTCATTTATAATTTAGTTCTTAGAATTATAATTTTTCATGATTAACTTTTCTAAAATTAATTTTTTATAATTAAGTCCCTAAAATCATTTTTTTTTATAGGCTGGATCGGGGTTAACCTTTGGATATTTATTTTCAAATCGAGTTGGGTCAAAATTTTTAAAGAATATATTAAGGTCAGGTAGACCAAAAACCTGACCTGATCCAACCCTTACCTATCCCTAATTGAACTTTATACATCAAACTTTTTCAGTCACTCCACTGTTAAATTTATAACTCCGTTATGACGTGACCCTACGACTCCTTATTTTTTTTCTAAAGTGATAATCTTTATATATTTTATTGTCAATCTCAATCATATGTTTTACCTATCCAACAATCTAAAAAATATGTAAAACTTACGTATTATTTTAAAATTTAATAAAAATATTTAAGTCATTCGAACAAAATAACGAGTCAAGCTCGAGTTTTAAATCATGTTCAAATTGTTAACATCTATTTTAAATTCGAGCTTAAAATTTTAATTTTGAATACCTTTAAACTCGAAAATAAACTCAAACTAAATTTACTAATATTAATTTTTAAGTGAATATATTTAGATTTAAACTCAACCGTTTATCATCAGTCTGTATAGCAAGTTGACAGAATAATTTCAACTATTCTGAATAAACCATAATTCTTCGAACACACAGTAAAATAAGATTTATAAAAAAAAAAGGCAGAAATTTCAATTCCGTAATTAAATTTGCAACTAAAAAATTCTTCAAATGGTCCCTTTGACATCTGGATGAAAGGAGAAGGTAACATTTATGGATGATCTTGAAATGAGGAAGAAGGGGACAAACATCAACTATTCTTTTCGATATTTTTTTGTATATTGATATTAAAAAAATAGGGTTAAATATTAATTTTAATTTTAAATTATAAATCTTAAAAAATATATTTATTTATAATTTTTAAACAAATATATCAAAAAGAATAAAGAATTTATATTAAAAAATAATAAAAATAATAATATTTACTACAATGAAAACAACGTGGCATTCTTTTTTTTTTTAATTCGACCAACCATAAGTCTGTCGGTGACTTCTTTTAATTTTTCCAGATTAAACGACAAGTTAACGAAGGTATAAACCAAAATGTCAAACACATGACGCTATCTTGTGTCATTCACAGTTCAATATAGGTCGATTTGTCTGAATATTTATTTTAAAATTTTATTTTTTAATAGAAATTATTTGAAAAAAAATAATTTTTATTCGATTCACATAAAGACGATTCGTGTTTTAAGAGGTGTGATTCAGAATTCATGTTGAATCAGAACGAAATTCATTTAATATATACATCTTACTTGTTGAACGGATTTTAATATTTCAAGAAAAAAAAATTATATCTAACAAAATACGAGTTCGACGAAAAATTAAATTAAAACAGTATCTATTTTGATATTTTATGAAACTCATATTTTACTAATCATGAATTATTTGTAATCTTATTATTAAAACAAACTTTGATAGGCATGTTTTAAGTGATTTTACGATGATTTTTTTTCAATTTTTACATCATAGTAATAAATATATTTTAAAATAGTATAAATCAGCTTGTATAAAAAATCCTAAATATTATAAAAATCGCATTAAAAAATATATAGTTTTGCACTGTGAAAGAAACATTAAGTTGTAAAACTAATGGAATCTGAAAACTGGTGACCAAATTTATTAAAATAAATTTATATTAAAATATTCATAAAATAATAAAAAAATTTAATATCGATTTTTATATATACATAAAAATATTTATCAAGAGAAAACGACACTTAAAAGAATACAAAATGTTTGTTTCTTATATAAATTTGGGTAAACTGCTTAAAATAAAACTAAAATAACAATATAAAACTATTTATAAAAATAATAACAAAATTTATATCAACTTTTATATATAAATATTATTTAAAATAATAAAAGTTTTGATATATATAAAAGTCTTACTAAGAGAAAGAGACGTGAAAGAATGTAACATGTTTTCTTCCTTACACCCAAAAGAATGCAACATGTTTTCTTCCTTACACCCATTTGTCTGGACCGCCCAACCTGTGTTTCCCACTGCCGTCTCCTCTGTCCTGTTGGCTGTTACAAACCAATACAACACGTCTCTCTTGTTCTGTTACTGTCCAACTCACAAACCAAAAATTGACAACCAACATTTTTGTTGTCAGGTTATTAAGCATATTAATTACCCTGTTCATGACTTTGTAAGCAATCAGATAATCAAAACATATCCCTCAACGTGAATGGATTAACAGAACATGAAAACATGACACGATAGTTAATTTTGTTCAAATATGATTTAATTCAATTGATTTATATGATATTTAATAAATTTGAGCTTAAATTTTATTTTTTAAACGTTCTAATAATTTTCTTTGATTTTCAGTTTAGTTATTTTTTTCTTATCTCAACTGTGAAGGACAATCAGGGGTGAACAAAACTCGATTCGACTCGAAAAAATCGAATAACTCGACTCGAGGCGAAAATACTCGACTCGTTTTGACTTGACTCGAAATTTTATAGACTCGACTCGAAAATTTTCAAATAAAATTCGAGTTGTAAAATAAAAATTTGAATAACTCGAATAACTCAAAATTTTTTGTAATTAAAGGATTTATTTTTTAAGTTTAAAATGAGTCTCTCAATTTTTTTATGATATATATACATTAATATATAAAAATATAAAGAAATATTACTATATATGGAAAAATATATATACATATCTTATATGATCAGAGAAATTCGTTTAAATTGGAATCAAGTCGTACTATAACATGATAAATAATTATAATTAAATATTTATAAGAACTCGAAAACTCGACTCGAGTAAAAAAATTAATTAAAGTTTGAGTTGTAAAATCTGACTCGTTAACTCAAATAACTTAAAATATTTTGTCTCGACTCAACTCGATCGAACACTCACTCTTAAGTACAACATGTTTTGGTCCTGCAACGAGGAGTGAGAGCATGTGGGGGAAGGGGGAGTATTTGTTTGTTATTGTAATAGAAATATAAATGTTTCCTATGCATACTACATAAGAATATTAAATGTGTGCAAATTCATTGAATTATGGCTATCACCCACAAATCAATGTCCTTAAATCTCAATTTTAATGGGTTAAATTATAGGTTTTATTAATGTGATATATTCAACCATATAATTTAATTATATCCGTATTTTAATGACATAAAAATAAATTTAAAATTTTTGTATCTAATAATAAATATTAAAAAATAAATTTTAAAAGTACTTTTTATTAACAAGTAAATTTTAAGAGTATAATTCTAATATAATAAATATTAAAAAAATAAATTTTTAATAATAAATATTTAAAACATCATATTTTTAATAATAATTAAAAAAATTAAGCGTTGATCCTTAATTTATGGATGAGTTTAAAGCTCCATAACTTATCATGTCACGTGATCATAAGAATTCCTCCCTAATCATAGTTTATAGCATTACACAATTTACCATCACCACCTATTTTTTAGTGGTAATAGCGTATTTAAGAAATTTATTTAATAATAAGAATTCAATAATCTAAAAATAATTATTAATTTCAAAAAAAGAAACTTATAAAATTAAAAATACAAAATTATTAAAAATGTATATATAATATAAAATTTTTAATATATATTTTTTAAATTTATGTGATGACCGTAACCAAAACATAAAGATTTTCATAAATAATTTTACATAAATTTCAATGAGATTAGTTTTAATATAAATACTAGTTACTTATCTAACGTTAAAAAAATAATTATAATATCTTTGTCTTAATAGATGTGTGTATTATATTAATAAATTATTTGGGAGAATTAAAAATAACTAAACTGATATATCTATTAAATATAAAAAATTAAATTATTATAAACTAAGACTAAACTGCTAAAATTTATATGTTATAAAGAATAAAATTATTATTTCAAACTTTATTAGATTTTTGTTTATATTCTAACAGAATAATAACTGAATCGTAACTAAAACTTTAATTAGTTTGTTTAATTATAACTTTTAATAAATAAATAATCCAATTACACTACCCCGCCTTTTTAATTAATATATTGTCACTTATATTAACTAAATATCTTTAGTTTAAAAGCTGACTTGACACTCTATGCAACTTATGTTCTAACCAAAAATCAAACTTTAAGTTTTCATGTCATGTCACATAGGCATGCAACATGACACGTAAAGATATACAATTCAATAAAATTAAAGGTTTATGTACATGATGTTTGATGTTATATAATGATCTAATATATAAATTACTTGAAAATTTAAAAAAAAATAGTAATTTAGTTGGATAAAAAAATTATGTACTTTTCGGTGTTTTTTATACTTAAATAGTAAAAAATAATAAATTTTAAGTGTTAATCTTAAATTTAAAAATTTAAAATTTATTTAGAAGTTATATCACACACATAATTCTATCAACTTTACCTTTATCTTAAATTATTTTTTTTCATGGTGTAGAGCATAAAAAGAAACGATGAAAAAAGATAAAAGATTTTTATTTAATTTGATTAGAGCCGAAAAAACAAAAGGGTAAAGCAATAATGATTCGACTGTTCCATCGCAAGGGGATGAAAATCTGATTTAAAACCGTCGGGTTTCGGTCCAACCAGACTCAATAGGGGAATGTTTTTTATTTAAGAAATTGGCTTTTCGTCATGGTATTGAAAAATAAAGTTAGGTTAAGATCGAATTTAGGGTAAAAATTCTTTAACCCAATCCGATTCAATCTGACCTGACTTGATATATTTATATATATTTTCATATAATTTTTAATATTTTTATAATTTTTTGGGTTAGATCGAATTTAATCAATTTTTTATAAAAATATCAAGATTGAATTAAAACCAAATTATATTTTATTATTTCGGATTAGATCGAATTAAGATTGAAATAAATATTTTAATTTTCGATCAGAATCAGATTGGTACGAGTTTTTGGCCACCCAGATACCATCCCTAGATAGAATTGGACCATTACATCATGGGGTTTACGCATGCCAAATCGACAACCCTGTAGCCTCTGCTCTTACATGGATATATATATATCTGCAGACCAACAGCACTTCCATTCTCAATTTCTCCACCTTTTTTTTTCTTTTTCTTTATTATCATTATTATTATATCTTCTTTAAAAACAAATGGAGGGAGATATGGAAATGAAACCATCAAAATTCAAGAGAATTTGTGTGTTCTGTGGGAGTAGCTCAGGAAAGAAGAGCAGCTATAGAGAAGCTGCTATTGAGCTCGGAAGGGAATTGGTAACATCCTCTGTTTCAATACCTGTTTATTACAACTCTCTGTCCTCTGTTTTGCCTCTGTTTGCTTGAATCGTCTCTGTTTTAATGTTCTTCCCCTTTCGAATTAAGGTTTCAAGGAATATTGATCTGGTTTATGGAGGAGGGAGTATTGGACTGATGGGGTTGATTTCTCAAGCAGTCTTCGACGGTGGACGACATGTCATTGGGTACTCGTAACTCTTGTATCCATTAAACTTCATCCAAAACATTCAACTTAAGAGTTGTTCTTCATGTTTGTTATCTGCAGAGTGATTCCCAGGACACTTATGCCTAGGGAGGTATTGTCTTCTATCTGAATTATGTATTACGAAAATAATTCAATCTCGAAATTTAATTCGATTACTTTACGAAATAACATCCGATAGGTTCGAATAACATTATCTGTTTATTTAAAAGTAGGCGTTTTATATTTTTCCTAGTAGTAGCTCCCATGACATGAATTTCTACCTCTCTGTTGCTTTCCCCCTTGTTTTTCACCTTTTTTTTTGAAAAGTTATGACTTCATTTTAAATGGAACTTTGTCATTAAATTCCACCTGAGGGCATATATGGCCCTTCACCATTTCTGTCCCTCTCCTATTTTGCCCACCATAAACATCATCATTCTTAGCATAATATCAGGTTTACATGGTGCATGTGGTGTGTGTTTTTTTGCTTTTTGTTGTTAGGACTGAGCCCACCACATCTGCAGCACATCATCATTGCTTGTTTTAATGGGAAAAAAGTGGGTTTTATTTGGACATTTGCATTGCCTTGATGGAGTTTATGTTCATAAGTTGTAACATTTGCAGATAACTGGAGAGACAGTGGGTGAAGTAAAGGCTGTTTCAGACATGCACCAAAGAAAGGCAGAGATGGCTAGACAATCTGATGCCTTCATTGCCTTACCTGGTTGGTACATATATATATGTATATGTTTTTGTTTTGGTATTAGATCCTCGGGTCTTTATAGCCATGGCAGCTATTGCTTTAGTTGACTTAAACTGTTTCATTGGTCAGCTGATAGCAACTATTTACACCATGAAACCACCAGAGTTTGGTCTGAGCAGACCCAAGAAATGTCCCATGATTAGGGATTCAGACAGCTAACCTTGAAACACTAATCTCTCCGACTCTACACCATTGTCAGCTTCCGACACTGAAACCCTAATCTCTCTTACATTCCGTGAACCAAACACACCTTTAATGCCTTGCCAGATTTTTAAGCCAAAGAGATTTTTGTGGAACTCTTGTTTTCTCTAACACACATGGAAATGGTCCACTCTCCTCTGGCAATGCCAGATTCTATACTAGTAGTAATAATAATGCTTTTGTACCATATTGATGCCATTAACCATTCTCTGTTTGATAGCTTTTGTTATTAACTGGGGGCTTTTTCCTGGACCACATCTTTGTTTTGCCTTTAAAGCTCTTTCTCTCTCTTTAATTAACCCAAGAAACCTCCCAAAGTATATATAAAAAATAAATGTATAAAAGCTAAAAAAAACATTTTTGCTCTTATTATTTTTTTAACCGATTTAACTCTAAATATTTTATTCTGAATAAAATAACTTACTTACGGATGAAAATAATTAGTCAGTTAAAAATAAATAACTCGAAATGACATAATAAGGACAAATATGTCGATTTTACAAAATGACATACTTTAAAAATTAATTTTACAAAATTATATAAAATATAAAATTATTTTTTCTACTAACATATCATTTTATCAAGTCATTTCAAACCTTTTACCGTTAGTTGATTAACCGTTTTCAAACAAAAAAAAAGTATTTTATCCTTAAAATAAACTACGTCATGTAATACTAAACTTTAAGCATTGTTTTGTACTTTTATTTATACAAATCGACTCTAAATTTGATCATTTGTAGCACTAAACTTTAGGGTGACTTCGAGGGTTCTTATTTTTTGTTCATTTACATTTGGCATTCGAATTGAAATAAATTTGAAGGTATCAAATTTTATGGTGAAATCAGTTTTGAATTTAAGCAAATGGAGTAGGGTTTTGATATTGAATTGATGAAGGTGGATACGGAACTCTCGAAGAACTTCTTGAAGTAATAACATGGGCTCAACTCGGAATACATGATAAACCAGTAATATTTTCTTTTTTCTCTTTGATTTTTTTTTTAATTTTATCTTGATACAATAGTACTAAATTAGTGTATTCGAATCTATAATCTTTAAAAAATATTAATTAAATTAAAAATAGATAAAAATTTTCGATTCGATTAAACAAGGTTGAGAATAGTGCAGGTTGGATTGTTGAACGTGGATGGATATTACAATTCATTGTTGTCGTTCATCGACAAAGCAGTGGAGGAAGGTTTCATCTCTCCTAATGCACGACATATCCTTGTATCTGCTCCAACTCCCCATGACTTGGTCAAATCCATGGAGGTTTACTTTCTTCCCATCTCCGTCCTCATGTTTAAAATCCGTGATTATCCTTCTAAACATAAATTAAACCCATTAATACAATTGATATATTTAATTACACACACCGAAGGTATTGTTTTTCTTATAATTTTGTTATGGATAGTGGTAGATTATGTGTATTGTACGGTACGGGTGTTCAAAATCGGTCTAATAGGTATCCGACGGTCCAATAAACTTATAAAACAAGTTAAAAAAGATGTTGAAACATAGTAATAATATAGTATTGATATTAGATTTATTGAGTCACTCGGTACCCATTGGACCAGTTTTGAACACCCCTACTGTATGGTGGGTCTGTGACTACCCTGAATTTTTTTAAGTTCACATATTTATCTTCAATTTTCTTAACTTTTATGAACTAGTTTTTAAAATTTTTAATATTTATGACTTGTGCTTATCCTGAAATTTTAAGATTTTATCTGTATTTTTTCTTAAAAATATCGTTCGATCCGCCACTAATCATGTAGTCTAAGTCATATGGAGTAAATCTAGGTGTTAATTCATCATGAATTGTTTGTAAACAGGAGTATGAAGCACAACATGAAGGAGTTGCATCAAAGCTAAGTTGGGAGATGGAAGAGTTAGCAAAATATGAGCAATGTAGGTGAAACATTTAGCAGATCAACGAATGTTCCTTGGATGGGATTTCTTTAGTTTAATTTCACCATTTTTCTTTAGTTTCTCATATTGAAGTTGTTGTCAAGGTAAAATTTTGATGAACTAAAAATTTTTCCATCAATTCCAATAAAGGGAAAGATTTTTTTTCAAAAGTTTAATATAATTTAGTTTTAAAATGATATTACAATTAACAATAATAAATCATAACTAAAAATTATTTTTTTAGATGTATTGTTAACTGTGAGATCGATTTAAACTAAATTATATTAGTCTTTTGGGTAAAATAAAGACATAAAGATAATTTTAACCCTTAACGTTTATAGTTTTTATCATTTTGGCCCTTATTCTTTTTTAGGGATAAATTTAGCCCTTAATCTATATCTTTTTAACAAATATCTTATTTTTTAACTAGCTTGATGAGTGGACCGTTAAAAATTTAACGATGATACATATATATGGAATATAAATTTTAAATGATATGACATGTAACCTATCAAATACATATATATAATATATAATTTTATTCTAATATAAAATATAAAATAATTAAAATTTAAATAAAATATTAAAAATAATTAATTCTAAAATAAAAAGGCTACTAAAATTAATTAACTAATTAATTAATTTAGAATAAAATAAAAAATATTAACTCTACTATAAAATATAAAATAAAATATTAACAAAATATTAATTAATTAGTTAATTAATTATCCTAAAATAATAAATAATTTATTATTAATTAATTAATTAATTTTAAAATAAAATATTATCTTAACCCTAAGTACGATAATAGTTTTTTATTTTAGAATTAATTAATTTTTAATATTTTATTTGAAGTTTAATTATTTTATATTGAAATAAAATTATATTTCATATATATATATATACGTATTTGGTAGGTTACATGTTATGTCATTTAAAATTATATTCCATATATATGTATCATCGTTAAATTTTTAACGATCCAGTCATCAAACTAGTTAAAAAATAAAATATTTGTTAAAAAGATAAAAGTTAAGGGCTAAATTTATCCCCAAAAAGAATAAGATCAAAATGATAAAAATTATAAAAGTTAAAAGTTAAAATTATCTTTAATCCTAAAATAAATTAATTTTAACGTTGATATTAATCGACAATGTCTCTGTTCATCGAAACTTTGATCTCGGAGGTAGTTTTAAATTTGTGAAACTATGGTTCTTTTGGAGAATAAAACTTTAATACGTTGTATCAATATTTCTTGATGTCAATGTCGTAATGAAATTGAATAAAAAAAATAATGATTATAATAAAAAATAATTAAAATTTAATGATTGTGATGATAATATTTTGATTTTATTGCTTAAAGTAAAAAATACTCTAAAATTTTAATCACTATTAATGTAGTTTACCCTATTACTAATAATAGGCTTAATGTTCGAGAGACCTAAAACTTTTAAAATTCTATCAAGCCCTTGAAGTTTTTTCACTCAATGTCATCCTCATATCCAAAAATTAACCGGTTTAACCATTTGATTAACGGATTTTGTTGATAATATTTTGACAATTCATCTTATAGATGTAATAATCCACGTGTGAATGATGACGTATCTAAATGTGTTTATTTAATCTTTAAGAATATATAAATTTTATTTTTTTTTATTTTTTTAGAATATTAAACAAACCCTCAAAACTTTAAAAAATATTAATGAAATTTTTATTTTTTAACGTGGATCACCATGTTGGTATTATCACAATCAACGATAAATTCTATTAATTTAAGAATTTAATTGATTTATTTTTAAAAGTTCAGTTATTTCGTAAGTCTTAATCGTTAATAATAAAAAACGAGTTATAAAGACTCGAATACTTATAACATCCCTCCATTCAACACGTTGAGAACAAAAACATACAAATAAGTCTATGAAACACCCACAAAAGATACCAAAAATGTCACTCAATGCCTAACATTCAACCACAACCAAGATCAAGGAATAACAACTTTTCATATTCGGAACTCTCCAATCCACCTATATTCAGTGACGGACGCAGGTTATACATAGGATGAACACAGACCCATCTTAAAATTTTTAAAGTTTACACATTCGTTTTTAATTTTTTAAAACTTTTATAAATTAGTCCTTAAATTTTTTAATATTTCTGAGTTATGTCCATCGTAAGATCGATTTTAAAATTTTATGTATACCCATACTAATATTTTTCTGGATCTGTCAGTACCTATATTCCGTGGCAAATAACTCACAAATCATAACCCTGTTTAATTTATTCATCTCAACACATAAATGCCTCATGTGAAACCTATAAATGAACATGATTCAAATGTCATAATTAAACAATATAAGTCAATGTCTGTCCTAACAACCCTAGCTTGTCTATTTCTTTTGAGATAATTAAGGAGGGAATATCAAAATATCATGTGACCTTAACCAGTCTGCCTTGAAGAAATGCCACCATCCCACTAACACAGTTTTGTATAAACACACACTCTAATTATGACCAATTCAGCTTGACTTGCCCATTTTGTTTAGAATAAACATGGATAATATGAAAAATAATGGGAGATAAGATATGCACATGGACTGAACATAGACTTTTGGTTCAAAAATTGGGAGATTTTTCTCATTTTTTGTTAGGTAATATACAACTATGGAAATGGCAGTGGCACACATCATAGATATATTGGTTCAAATCTTTGCTTGTGTGGATTCCACTGATACAGAAGGGGTGCTCAAAGTTGACTTTAGGGTTTTGACCAAGTTGGAAATAAAAAATATATATCGTCTCTGATTCATTAAACCCTAACCACAACCCTTAACCTTAAATCATAAACCCTCTAAAATTCACTAATTTAAGGTGGAGGCACAGACCATCCAGTCTCAGTGGTTAAAGGAACGGCTATTGTTCTTGAGGTCACGAGTTTAAGCATCAATAATGTCAGCACAATGATTGAGTGATTAATATTTAATGGTTGAGAGTATACTTTAGAATCAAGGACAAAACTAGGATCAAACATTAAGAGAGGTAAAGATCTATTAAGCTTTTAAATATAAAAATTGAGATAGAAAAAACCTTATTTATTACTATTTAAACTAAACTCACATATAATTATACCAAAAAAATATTGAGAGAGATTCATATACAACGTAGTTTCGTCCCTGTCTAGAACAGATACTATTATAATCGTAATAGTTGATTGAAAAAATTTCTTCCATTTAAGATATAAAGAGATTTTTAATGAGCTTCAAAATTATAAATCTAATTTTTTATATAATTTTTATTTATAATAAAATTATATACAGAAAAAATATTAAAAAATGATAAAGTGGGAGAGAGATAATTTAGTGTTAATTAACGTCATAAAGAAAATGAGTTAAGAGCGGGAGAGAGAGAGATCTAAGAATTCGTATTAATTATTGTTATGTTGTCATTTGCACGTGTGTCAGATCTAATTTGCATGTTCTTACGTTTTATGTGAGGCAGTAATTATCATAATTATGACCTGTTTGAAAATTAGGCTGTAGTAACAATGACATGCATTAATGTTTTTAAAAGAATTAAGAAATATAATTAGACTTTGGTATACATGTTTAAACGACCATCATAATTTATAAATAAAAATTAATATAAATATGCACGTAATTATACTAATTTAATCTTACCCTTGATGCTTGAATAAACTTAGGTATGAGGCTCCCTCCATTTTTATCTATGAATCTCGAAATATTTGTCTAAATAATTTAAATAATATAAAATTATAATCATCAAAAAAAATTTACGATAATTTTTTGTGATAATTTTATTATAAAAAATAAAACATCAAATCTTTCGTTAACATTAAGATTTAAGTATATTGATAAATGAGTCGGTTTTAATCCGAAAGATCTATGTGACATGTAACATTTATTAAGTCATTATTCAGTCCAAGATTCAAACATTATTTACTTTTCTTTCTTTCTTAATTCTTAGTCCCTCTTCGTCCTCATTCTTTATTCTTTGATCCATTTAATTTTTGGTATAAAGATAATTTTAATTCTTAACGTTTATAATTTTTGTCGTTTTGGTCCTTATTTTTTGGGGGGATAAATTTAGCCCTTAACCTAATCTTTTTGATAAATAGTTTATTTTTAACTATTATGATAACTGGATCGTTAAAAATCTAACAATGATGACATGCCATATATGATAATATATTTTAAATGACATGGCATCTAACCTATTAAATATATATATGAAATATAATTTTATTCCAATATAAAATATAAAATAATTAAAATTCAAATAAAATTTTAAAAATTAATTAATTCTAAAAATAAAAGGCTATTAAACATTCTCAACCCTAACTATGATAGAATTAAAGTCCTATCTTAAAAAAATATGAACATAGTTCGAAATTAATTATTTTTTTAGGTAGGATTTTAATTCTATCGTAGTTAGGGTTAAGAATGTTTAATAGTATTTTATTTTAGAATTAATTAATTTTTTAATATTTTATTTGAATTTTAATTATTTTATATTTTGTATTAGAATAAAATTATATTATATATATATGTATTTGATAGGTTAGATGCCATGTTATTTAAAATATATTATCATATATATATATAACATGTCATCATTGTTAGATTTTTAACGGTCTAGTTACCAAGGTGTTAAAAAATAAGTTATTTGTCAAAAAGATATAGGTTAAGGGCTAAATTTATCTCAAAAAAATAAGGGCCAAAACGACAAAAATTATAAACGTTAAGAGTTAAAATTATCTTTATGCCTTAATTTTTTAGTTAATTAAAAAATTTGTTAACTCTTAATACGATTGATATCATCGATACTACAACAATATGAATTCGAGCAAATCTAAAATCATGGGTTTTTTTTTTTTCACTACAGCCAAAATTAACTTTTACCAATATTTTTTACAGCGTTTTATAAAAAAAATATAGTAAAATTGTATCTAAAAATCATATATTTAACGACGTTTTCGAAAAACGCTACTAAAACTCACCGTTATTCAACTTTTGCACACAGTTTGGCAAGAAGCCATTAACAATGAGAATGAGCTTGCTGCAATATTCATTTACGTATGAACTCAGCTACTAATTCATAAATACATACGTTTTGTATGTACGTATGAACCCCTCATTCTACGTATGAACTCAGCTACTAATTCATAAATACATACGTTTTGTATCGTATACTCAAATCTTTGCTTGCCCTAATATACCTTCCTTGTCGACAACTCCACGCGGATCAATCTGTCTACTTTATAGCCATTGACAGCATATTTTTTGTTTGAAACCGAAGGTTAAAAGGCTGTTTGTCTCTCTTTTGCTTCATTTGCTGAACAAGAAAAGGGCAGGTCCTTCGAAACTCATTTTCTATAGGACCAGAACGTCTGTGTTGTCTTTTTTGAACAATTAACTTCACTTCTATTTCACCTAATTGTGGTTTTAGGACTACAATTTGCTAAACATTGTGGTTTCAGTCTTAAATTTGACATATTTGGTTCCACTCTTTCTTAATAAGTTCAAATTAATTACACTGTTTTTAGTCATTTATTATGTTTTTTTATTATTAATTATTAAGTATAACACAAATAAAAATCTTTTGCCTGTAATCATGATTTCATTTACGTTCTAAACACTAAACCTCAAATCTTAAAAATATACTTCATCATTAATTTCTTAAACCCTAACCTTAAACTATAAACTTACTATTTTAAAATAGGACACCAAAAAAATATAATAAAAGGCAGACAATTTTCACCGATATAAAGTCGGGTATCGGAACATTTGTAAGGGAGAATGTGCGGAGAAATAAGTTATTTAAGATTTGAATTATGCATTTAGTATCGATCACGAACTAAAATCATTTTTAATTCTCTTGTGTTATAACTGAATAGAGTTAAGATTAAATATTGTTTTTTACTATCGAAGATATTTTAAAGATAGAAATTCAAATTCTACCAATTAAACCCTAAGGACTTAAACCAAATTAAACCATTTAACTTGATCGATCAATTTTGACCAATAAATGGTTCTAAATCTCAGTGTTGAAAAGCTTTGACAGGGGAATCTTAGAAAATAATACTAAAAGCATATGGGATTATGTGGGTTAGCCCTTTCATACGCCATTAAAATCGGCTTTCTTTAAGAGCTGCCGAAGGGGCGGCACAGCAAGTGTGAGGCAAGTGAAGGGAACGCGTACACACAATTCATCAATAATTTTGAAAATAACAATATAAATATATATTATGTGCTTGTTAATTAATTAATTAACTTTATTAATAATAAACGTTTAGTCCCCATGTGACCTTCTCGCTGCATTTCTCGTTGACTACGTATCTTTCACTTTTTTATGTGTTTCTCCATTTATATATATACCATGGCATAGCATCCAGTGCTCATCGCCACCACCTGTTTCCTTCATCTTCGAACTCGAATCCTTTGATAAGGAGTTTCAGTTTTGGTTAGGTAAAAATGGGGTTTGCTCGGAATCCGAATACGCGAAGTGGGGATTTCTTGGAAGGAATGTTTAGTGATTATGTCGGAGGAAGAGCTAAGGTGAAGGCCTTGAAAAGCTCCCCTACTCGGCTTGTCACGGCTCTTACCTGCCTGCAATTCGCCTTTGCGGTGTACGCAACGTTCCTTTTGTATTACATGAGTCCGGCGGTTGATTTAAGGACGAAACCGGACTTTGCTTGGGCCACAAGGATCGCGAGGAACATGAAACAGTTGATTGTCACACCACATGTTCTCAGTCGATATCAAGAGGTGAGCTCTTCGCTCATTGGAGCTGAAGTCCCTCCGATTATGCCCTCCGAAGTTTGCGAGCACGAGACGATTGATTTCGTGCAGAAGAAGTCCAATGATGCTCAAATGATCAAGCTGAAGAGGGAGTTGTATGATGAGATACTGGATTTCCAAGGCAAGAACATTGGTACTGAAACTCTAGCTGAGCTAATGGCAATGAAATCGAAGTGGGATTTGCGCGGTATAACCCGACCGAAAGTGACCGTGCTGTTGAACCATTTCAAGAGGAAAACACTATGTTCCCAGCTTGATTCTTTGCTGCAACAAACACTTCCATTCCATCAAGTTTGGGTGCTTTCGTTCGGGAGTCCGAACGAACAGTCACTAAAACGAATCGTTGATAGCTACAACGATTCGAGGATCAGCTTCATCAGTTCGAGCTATGATTTCAAGTACTACGGCAGGTTCCAAATGGCTTTACAAACAGATGCCGATCTTGTATACATCCTCGACGACGACATGATTCCCGGGAAGAAAATGCTACAGATTTTATCCCATGTAGCAGGGACAGAAAAGTATCAGAACTCTGTACTGGGCAGCATAGGCAGGATCTTGCCTTTCAGACAAAAGGATTTCACATTCCCAAGCTATAGGAAATTCCGATCGAAAGAGGCCGGACTTTACTTACCCGACCCTGCCTACGACATCACCATCGATAAAATCGTGCAGGTCGATTTCCTTTCGAGTTCATGGTTCTTGTCTGCTGAACTTGTCAAGACACTTTTCATTGAAACACCTTTCACTTTCATGACCGGTGAAGATCTTCACCTTAGGTACGTTTTTACCATCACTGAAAGCTCTTATAAAACATGGGTCTTTACTGAATATGATGACATTTGATTATTATATAATGCATTTCAATTCCATCACTAAGTATGATTTAACTTGATTTGAGGAAATATTGATTTCAGCATAGAGACTAGAGAGTTCTCTACATGTTTGATGAAATGTGTTAAAGAATATATTAGTTATCATTTTAGTATAGTAAATCTCGTTTAAGGAAAATGGTGGAATATTTTATATATGGGTTGCAGTAATGGAAGGATTCTTAGTATCATGTTTCCACTACTGATATTCCTGCAATCACTTATTTGTCTTTTCCAAATCATTTTCTTGCATATAATGCATATGTTTAATTTATGGAGTGAAGTGGACTTTGCTGGAAAAATGGCACTTACTTTTAAGATTCTTTAAAGCATTTTCTTAGACATTATTAAGCTATAGATTAATCTGACACTTCATTCTTTTTTGAAGTATTCAATTCTTGTATTTGTTGCACATGCAGACCTGGATATAAAGATATCTTGAAAGATTCTTCATCTCCATGAAAACTTAGAAAATTTAGAACCTTTTTTTGTTTTGATCGGTTAAACTATTAATTCTAATCTGACTCCGATTAATCCGAAACCAAATTCGATATTCAGTCTGATTTGATCGTAAAAAGTTAATAACCATAAATTGTCAACCTATAGCAAAAGTAACAGAAACTCGAACAAGTAAACCTGAAAGAACCCAAATCAAGTATAGTGATTTTTTTTCAAGCTTCTGATGGTGTTATAATTTGGTTGCAGCTATCAGCTTCAAAAGTACAGAAATGCAGGCTCATTTGTGCTTCCAGTTGACCCTACTGACAAAGAAACTTGGGGTGATAGTGAACATAGGCTTGCATATGTGTCAGAAACCACTGTGATTTTCAAGGACATAGTCCAAGTAAGAGACGATCAATGGTGGAGGGCATTAACTACTGGTTATGTGACTCAGTGGGCTGCAATGTATTCTCAAAAGATTGATGCTCTCTTTTACGCTCACTCAGTCGATGAGGTCAAGGCACTTGCACCATTGCTCGAAAAGTTTCGGTCCACTGTTGGCAAGAAGGCTTACATTGTAGTCTCTGGGGGCGATTTCTGCCCTTGTGAAGATGCTGCCGCCGCTCTGAAATGGCCAAAGCTGGTTTGTAAAGAGAGAAGGTTTAAGATTTTCGATTTGCAAATAGGAGCGATTTCAGGAACATCGAACTCTGAGGTCCCGGTTCTGCAAGCAGTGTACTCTAGTATGAGAGGGTTGATCAAAATGCATAACCCCAGTGTGGTGATCACAGTGGCAGACATTGATTCCAATGTGAAGAAAGCTTTGAAGATGGCATCCGAGACGAATACAAACGGTACTGCACTGGTCCTTTTACCTAGACCTTCGGTCTCAAAGGTTCTATGGATGGCTGATCTAAGATCAACTGCATTACCAAGTAAGTGCATACATACACGCACACATATATATATATATATATATATATTATAATTGATGAAAAAACATCTAAATGATCGTTTATGAATTGCAGATTGGAACAAGATGAGACTATCTATCAGCATAATCACTCAAAACCGGGCTCAATCGCTAACAAGGCTTCTTAAAGCTCTGAGTAATGCCTACTATATTGGAGATGAGATTCCTATCAGCTTCAACATGGATAGCAAAGTGGATGAGGAAACCATTAAACTTGTAGATTCATTTGAGTGGCCTCATGGACCTAAAACCCTGAGGAGGAGGATCATTCAAGGGGGGCTCATTCGAGCAGTTAGTGAGAGTTGGTACCCGACATCCGATGATGACTACGGCCTACTACTAGAGGACGACATCGAAGTCTCTCCGTATTATTACCTATGGATTAAATATGCTCTCTTAGCATACCATTACGATCCTCAAATATCCCTCCCCGAACTCTCATCGATCTCTCTTTACACTCCTCGATTAGTCGAAGTTGTGAAGGAAAGGCCGAAATGGAATCCGACTGAGTTCTTCAAGCACATTCACCCGAACACACCGTACCTTCATCAGCTACCTTGTAGTTGGGGTGCAGTTTTCTTCCCCAAGCTTTGGAGGGAATTCTATGTTTATATGAACATGAGATTCACTGAAGATGCAAAAGCAAACCCAGTTCAAATCCCAAAGTCTAGAACAAATGGTTGGCAAGCTTCATGGAAGAAGTTCCTCATTGACATGATGTACCTCAGAGGATATGTTAGCCTCTACCCCAATTTCCCGAACCAGGCTAGCTTTTCCACCAACCATATGGAACCGGGGGCTCACATAAGTGCAAAGGACAACGTTGTTAGGCACGACAAGTCGGATTTCGAAGTCCCGTTGTTGATGCAAGATTTTAGGTCATTGCTGCCTAATGGAAAATTGCCCCCTGCTTCAAAGCTACCATCACTCAACCTTTTCAACCAACCTGTTTCATTGAAAGGGATAAAAGCAGCCGGTGCCAAGTTGGGTCAAGATGTTCTAAGATGCGATAATGCCACGGAAATCGTGACGGTCGACCACCTAACCGGTCTGCCACAGCGATGTTCGAAGTTCGTTTGATCGAAAATCATTTGCTATTTGGTTATTCTTTGTTTCTTTTTCAGAAGGGAAAAAAAAAATGAACATCACCAAATGTAACATTTTTTTTACATAGCTTTCACTCTGCTGATGTATACAATCACTGGAATCATAAAGAAAAGGGGAAGGAAAACCGTGGAGAACAAAAGTTTAATATGTAATATTTGATAAATACGTATTACAATCTTAAAATCTTTGAACAGCTCTTATTAAAAACAAGCATAACGTGATATCAGACTCGAGAATAATATAATATCCACGTCAACGTTACCCATAAATCGGATTCTATTATAATTGACGGACCATCTCAAGAACACAATTAATCGTTCGAGGCACTGCTTCATTCGACTCTCTCTCTCTCTCTCTCTCTAAGGACATGAAAATGAAGTCAAAACTATTCCAGCCGAATCACGTAATAGCCTTCCACCCCACAGGGTCAGATTTTCCCCTTGCCGACCCATTTTTCTGATTAACATTAATTAAGCGAATTAAATCAAATTTGAATTCGGAAAATAATTTATAATTCTGACCCAATCAGTTACAGCCTACAGGTCTTATAGCTAAAAGATTCTCTCCTAATAACCTATAAGCTACGGCCTACGGGTGTATTTGACTAGTAAAATTATTTTTGAGGATAAATTTTTTAGAATATAATATTATTTGATATTTTATTGAAATTTTTATATTATTTAATTTGATTTATTCGATAAATTATAAGATTATTGTATTTAGTTAAGGATATATAAAATTATATAAAAGTATTTTTTTTAAATTAGTCATGTGTATTTTTTAAAATATTTAAATATGTATAACACTATTTAAATATTTAATTAATATTCTAAAAATAAAAATAAAATAAACTATTTATTCTAAAAAAATATTAAAAATATTAATACAATTATACCTATTAAAAAGTTACAAGTACAATATATTGGCTAATAAGTGTAAAAACACTACTTGCTTGTTTTAGAAGGTTACGATTATAATCATATTTGTTTAATAAGTGTAAAAAAATAATTTTGACTCATAACAAGTGAAATCGAGGATATTTAAGTTTTTTTAATAAATTTTAAATTTAATTTTAATAATATTTATAAAAAGAAAAAGGAAAAAATGCTCGAATCTAAAAATCTATAACTAAAAAATATAGACAATATTAACGTATAATTTACATATAATACAACTCATACGTAAGCTTTTAAAATCATAATGTCTCAATCTTGTCGTTCAAGCTAAGGCTTCATCCCTAGAAGATTTGTATAAATAATTATGATAATCATAAAAAAGCATTCGAATAAAAAGGTTAATATAACTTTTACTACCTAAATTTAACATTCTTGTGCAATGTGGTATCCAATTTTTTTTATGTAATTAGGTACTTAAATTTTTTTAATAGTATTCTTAGGTATCTAATTTTTTAAATGGTGCAATTTAATATCCAACTTTTATTTTTATGCAATTAGATATATATTATTTATTTTAATTTTACTTCGCATGTAGATTTTTTCCTCTTATGTGTCGCTCCTTCTTTCGTGAGTCGTTTTTTTTATCTTCATCGGTTGATTGGAGAAGTTATATCGTAAATCATTTCCATCATGTTATTTGTGGTTTCAACCAATCAGATTTATTCATCATATATTTTTAAGGTAAATCATCACCTCGATCCGATTATCTATGGATCTAATCCAAAAATTTGGATATTTGATCCGATTTTTATTTTTAGATCGAATATTTGATCTAATTTTAATTTTTCTGAATTGGATACGGATCACAATATTTCAAATTTTAAATTATCCAAAAATTCAATTTTTTATTAATATTAATCTTGTTATATTTAATAATTTATGTTTGCTATATTCAAAAAATTTTTAAAAAAATAAAACTTTTATAAATGTGAATCTTATTGAATTTAGTAATTTATTATATTCGAAATTCCAAAATTTTTATAAATACAACCTTTAAATTTAAAAATTAGTTTAATCAAATTATATTTCTTGATAATCAAATATTCAATATTTAAATATGCGGATATCTGATTTTTTTTCTGAATCATATATAAATCATTATATCATCAATCCAAAAACTTGAATATCTAAAAATCAAATCGAATTTGATTTAATATCCGACAATAAAAAACCCTAACAAATATGCAACACATATTATTCCCTATTTAAAAAATATTAGGTACCTAAATAGAAAAAATATTGGGTACACTTTACACATCAACACCAAAGTTAGGTCCTAAACATTATATTATCCCTATAAAAAGAAATAAAAATACAAATGTCATTTTTAATATAAATATTAATTAATGACCACACACAAATCTTCAAAGAATGGTCTTTTTCCTTCTGTTTGATTTTTTTTTCATAGAACATGATAATTATAGAATTTTATTTGAGTGGAGCAAATAATAGCATGGTATAAATATATTTAATTTTTCTATGAACCATGTTAAACACAATTATCGACCTTCTCACTAGTTTGTATTTTTTTGGAACAAAACCATCTTTTTTTTAATATTTTTATAATTTTTGAAAAGATATTTTATTATTTTAGTTATATTTTTTAATTATTATCGTTAAAATTTAAATGAAAGAATAATAAAAAATTGATATAATGGTTAATAAAAATTTATAAAATTAATTATTTAATTTCTGTTATTTATTAAATTAACTTTAATTAAAATATACTACTCAAATCAAAATAGATCTTAACAAATCAATAAATATTACGGAATAAAAATTTCGTCCTAGTAAACTTAAAAAAAAGTCAAGATTTTTTTAAAAAATTAATTATTATTTTTCGTGAAAATATAAAAATTAAATATTACATAGAAATGCGGAAAAGAGCAAAAAGATGAAAGTACATGATTGGCTGGATAAATTTATCTGACTTTTACACTTAAAAAGGTTAAATTAAAAAAAGTCACTTAATTATGAATAATGTTATATTTAGATCATTTATTTATTAAAAAATATTTTTATGTCCCTTAATTATAAGTAAGATTGTATTTAGGTTATCCAATTAATAAAAGTTATATTTAGATCACTCAATTATAGATAAATTTATATTTAAAAAAAAGTATCTATTTGTATATTAAATTAATTAATAATTTTAAATAAAATACTCCGATATTAACGAGGGATATGCAAGTGATTTGTAAGAATAATGATCAAATTGATATTCTTTTTTTAAATATGACAGGTAACTTAACTATAAACTTACCCATAATCGAGTGATCCAAATATAATCTTTAATAATTGGGTGACCCAAATTTAATTTTATTCATAATGAGTGACTTAAATGTATCTTTTTATAATTAGGTTACCAAAATATAACTCTATATATAATTGAATGACATTTGTTGTAGTTTACCCTATTTAACGAAAAAACTAAAGGGCAATAAAGTAATTGCAAGTCCTAAAGATTCGCCTGTCAATCTTTGTCTTATATAGTTCCGTCTCAGTTTTGGTAAACAAACAGAAGAAAAAAAAAAGTGAAAAAAAAGGAGCGAATGAAATCAATAGTTTTTTTCTTCTTTAAAGAAGAGATTTACTAATCTCATCACTCCAAAATAAAAGAAAGAAATATTTAAAAAGATGGATTCTCTTGCACTCCGTTAATGGGAATCAAAGGATCAAAGCATCATCTAATATCCATTACAGTTGTTTAATTCTCTGTTTGGCAAAGAATTTTTGAGGTAAAAAAAGAGGGAAAATGGCTGGTTCGCAGAGCGGAGATTTGAAAATGGAAGGATGGCTGTATATAATACGTTCGAATCGGATTGGATTACAGTACTCGAGGAAACGTTACTTAGTTCTTGAAGATCATCTTCTTAATTGCTTCAAATCTATGCCTGTTTCAAATCTCCAGGTCACTTCTCTCTTTTTTTGTTTCATTTAAGTAATGTTTAAGCTTTAATTTCTTTCTTTTTTTGTTCGTTTAGAAGCTTATCTTGCTACTTTTATTGATCGATGACTGGAGATTAGAAGGAAATAATGGCATTGAATTGATTATGATTTGTATTTGTTTACTTGATGACTATTTTAGTTATTAATTTTGGATTAGTTGAATATATTTTATTAAATTTATTGCAAAGACGTTTTCTGGTAGAGTAATAAGTATGACTACTCTTATAAGGATAGGAAACCAGAGAGAACTTCTTAAGAATATGTGTTATATTTTTATTTATTTATTAGTTGATTTTCTTTGCTCGTTATACTCTTTTTGTAGTTTTTCTTTCAATCGAGCAGTTGAAATTGTGTTGGCACTTTTGTTATTTTGGATCAGAGATAGAACTGTTTATAGACAAATTGAATCGGGAGAAAATGTACGGACTACAGTCAACTCTGTGTCAGGAATATTTAACTTTAGGCATTCATATGTCATAGTCTTTATAGTTTAATCTTTTGTTATTATAGAAAATTGATCTGATTTAACGGTAATCATAAGCAAAACAAATCTTAGCTTATTATTATTATGACCTTTTCTCTAGAGATACCAAAGGATAAGCAGATATTTAAATCTTGGATATGTTGGATGCCACCATTTTAGGGTGGCTGAATGAACCAACTTAGCTAGATCAACGTGTTAGCTTTAATTTGAGCATAATTTGTGATGTTGCGAGTCTTTGCTTTAGGTGGCTTAACTTCCTTGAAATAATAACCAATGATGAATGATCCAGCTATGGAGTACTCCTTTTCTTGCTGTCACAATTCTTGTTTACCTTTGGGAAATTATATTTAATGAACGAATACTTAGCGATGTTAAGAAGTTTTTAGTTTCACACTCATTTTGAGTTAATGATCTTTTGTCTATAATTTATAGTTTCACAGTTGCAGGCTGTTTTTTTTACTGGTTTGACGATTTTTTGGGGCGAAAGAGCTAAACCTTGATTCTTTTTCAGGAACAAGGTAGAAGCGCAATAATTGATTCCAGCATTCGAGTTACAGATAATGGGAGGGAGAGCATTCACAGAAAAGTATGTGAATAATTTGTCATTTACTTGGGTGGTGGTAAATTTTCTGGTTTATATGTCTATTTAAGCCAGTGAACCCTCTGTAATGACAATTATTTGTTTGATGTTGTAGGTATTCTTTATATTCACCCTTTATAATAGTTCCAATCACAATGATCAACTTAAGGTGAGGCAAATATTTCACAAAAAGATTGTTAGTCATTATCTATCATGCTTTCACCGTAATGTATGAGATGGAATCTAAATTTATAGCTAGGAGCCAGTAGTCCTGAAGAAGCAGCCAGATGGATTCATTCTTTTAAGGAAGCAGCCTTAAAGGTGCTGAACCGCTTCTTCTTGTTACTGGACATCATAAGTTTTGGATATAAGATGGGATGAGACTGAGACTTGATTGTATGTATGCAGGGTGGTTCATACCCTGGAAATGATGTAGCTTGTTCAAAGAGTAGATGGCAGTCCTTCAGGTATAATAATGAGTCAACTTTCCAGCATTGATATTCAACAATAAGAAAAAAAAAATTAAACAAATATCTTGATATCTTCTTCCATTTTGATGTCTGTTCATCCATATGCCTGTATGCGATTTGGTTTCTTTTGAGATTGCTTGAATAACTTGAGTTGGATATGTTTGGAATATTTTATAGTAATGATTGTCAGAGTCAACGATGCTCGTTCTTTTTGACTATTAATTTAAATTTATATCCCATTACTATATATCAATTTCTTAGAAAGATTCTGTGCATGCAGATTTAGTCCCAGTAATGCAAACCACGATAACTCTATCGACTGGACTCTTTGTTCGTCTATAAAGACGGACAGAGGGACATCTGATGTTGTAGCACCATCACCTTGGACAATCTTTGGCTGTCAAAATGGTGAGTACAAAAAATATATATCTGGGATTTTTGAGAGTGCAATAGTTTTTTGTCTAAGCCTGTGAGTGCAATGCAGGTCTTAGACTGTTTAAAGAAGCTAAAGATAGGGATTCTCATGGAAAGGTTAGTAACTTTGGTTCACAGGTCAATTGTTCCATGGAATAGCATTTTGACTTTGTGTTTACTCCTCTCTCTCCATTTTCAGTGGGACGACCATCCTGCAATCATGGCTGTGGGAGTCGTAGATGGAACTTCAGAAGCCATTTTCCAGACACTCATGTCTCTTGGACCCTCAAGATCGGAGTAAGCTGCCAAGTACTTTGTATTTTTCTTGGCTCTTATACCCTATTTCAAGAGTCATGGTTTGATTTCAACCCCAAGGGGTACTTTAATTCTACGCATATTTGCAATTGTAGTAAATCTAGCTGTGATTCATTGGAACAGATTGCATTGTTATTGTTGTTTTCGCAGGATTGCATTGTTATTGTTGTTTTCGCAGGGGACAACTTTTTATGTTCCGTTAGAGCTTATGACTCATTAAATTTTTAATGGAGTGGAAATGCGAACTTAAGTTTGATGCATGATAGGAACTGAAACCATGTAATCTTAACCTTTTTAATGTGAACTTTCACTCTTTCTAAAAATACTTAATACACCTAGTTTAATAGCTACACAAACCATAAGAAAAAAATCTACATTATGAAGACAACATGATGCATAAATTTGGCTTCTGTATTTGGTCCTTTGCAATTCATCTATTTGATTTTAAATTATTAGTACTGCTTTGATGCTCTCTTGTGCATCCTAATTTTGTTCATCTAGCAGTGTATTTTGCATTTTATGAAATGTTTCTAGAGCCAAGAGTAACTTTGCAAATTGTCTTGCAGATGGGACTTCTGTTTCTACAAGGGTAGTGTGGTTGAGCATCTTGATGGTCATACTGATATTGTTCACAAGCAGCTATGTAGTGATTGGTTACCTTGGTCAGATCCAAAATTCCGATTAAGACAAAATGTTCTGCAAGACAGAGGTTTCTGTTTATATATTTTCACTGTGTAATTATACTTGCAGGGGAATGAAACGAAGGGATCTCTTGTTGCGGCGCTATTGGAGAAGAGAAGAAGATGGAACATATGGTATCAATTACTTTTAGGAATTCTCAAAAATTCTATTCAGAAGTCAGAGCCCAGTTTAGTTAAAAACTCACTTCTTTTGGATGGTATTGTCACAGTTATTCTCTACCACTCGGTGTTTCACAAGAAGTGCTCCCCACAGAAAAGCTATGTCCGTGCCACCCTTAAAAGTAATGTATGCCTAAAATATATAAATAAAAGAGATCTTTCTGAGTTCTCTAAATCTGGTGTTATACCTTAAATCCTTAATAAGAGTATTTACGGTGCATGAACTGTTTTCAGTTTTATTTATCATGCAAGAGTTTCTTTTTTCTTAGTATCCCTTGTGTCCATGAACACATGCACATTTACTGGTGTTTGTGTGTGTTTGAATGTGGAAACATCCTGTGACTTCTCATTTAAATACTGCTGATAAATGCTTGTTTGGTTAATTTATTTTGTTTTGATCAGCTTGATCATTGCCCTTATATACTGCACTGCAAAACTTGTGCGATGTGGAATATGATGCACACTTAACATCTTTTTAAAGAAAAGGGAATAGTATTGATATTTAAAAAAATTAGATGTTAATCTACCAGTTTAATGTTTGGTATTTGCAGGTGGTGGATACGTCATATCTCCAGTTACTGAAGGAAAACACTCAGTTGTTAAGCACATGCTTGCAATTGATTGGAAATTCTGGAAATCTTATCTTCAACCATCTGCAGCCAGATCTATTACCATTCGGATGCTTGAGAGAGTTGCTGGTAATCATATATCCTGTTATCAATTGTGTGATCTATCACCCTAAAATTGAGCCATTGATATAATCTTATTTATCAGTTCATGTATTGTGTCATTGTGTGTACTCGTGTGTATATGTCTGTTACAAATTTGTGTCATCATTTAAAGTTATTAACTTTCTAGGAAACTATATCATCTACTTGCAGCATTAAGAGAACTATTCAAAGCAAAACAAGGAAAATATCCTTCTGCTGATCTTTCATCTGGAGAGTTGATACGGAATGTTAGATTGCATCAGAGTGGAGAGGATGGCATAGTTGATGTGTGTACCCAGATAGATGCTGGGAAAACCAAGGAAAACATGAGTGTAGCAATGGAAAGGGCACCTTCGGAACACTCAAGTCTGGTAGGCCTTAATGATGCCGCCGATGAATTCTTTGATGTTCCAGAACCATCAGACCATGATCAAACAGAAGATGGATGGGCTTCTGACTTTGGTCCTGAGGTATACTCTCAGGTACAACTTACAAGTCATAGTTGCTATCGTTGACTTTTGCATGCAAATGGATGGGCTTCTGCTATTTCAGTTCTAGTGGCGACATTACTGCTACCCTTGCATTAAATGAGGCCACTACAAGTATAGTGTATTGTCCAACTGATTTTCTCACTTATATGTGACTGAAAAACTTTCAGGATATGCGCCAACCAAAGTTATCATCAGCTGCTAGTTTTGTCAAAAAGATACATGATTTTGCAGGTGCTCTATATTTGGATCTATTCACTTCTAATGATTTTTCTTTTCCTTAGGTAGTTATGTAAAGATAAATTGATGATTGCATACAATTCTTCTATTTGCAGTCCAGAAGAGGGGCTACATGGACTTGCAAGACATCACCAGGGAAGATGGTCTATGTTGCTCCTATGGAAACACTCTTTCTAAGGATCCAACTTGTACATTGCCTTGCAGTTGGACAGAATCAGAACCCTCCACATTTTTAATTCGTGGGAAGAATTACCTAGAAGATCGTAAGAAGGTATGAAGAATGATGTTTCAGTGTGTGGTTTGAGGTTAAAGTTGAAGTGTATATCAGAAGTTCCGCTGGTGTGTTCTATGATGGTCTATTGTATTGCTTACTACTTTATCTTCCAGTGAACCCACGTTTTGTCTCTGATGATGTCTAAATTATTCATTTCCTTCCATGTGTTTTTACCTCTTGGCATGTCTTAGATACAATTAGTTGTAAGGTTTTGTAGTTGTAGGTATCATATGTTGATCAGCTTCTAATTGTATGATACTAGATATCTCTATTGAATTCACTTTGGATTTCCTTTTGCATAGCTCCATTTTTAGTTTTCCCACATAAAATTTTAACTTCTCGTGTAACCTTTACTCTTGTTTTCTGCTAGTTTAAGGCAAAGGACACATTGATGCAAATGGTCGCAGCAGATTGGTTAAGATCTGACAAACGAGAAGATGATCTTGGAGGGCGACCTGGGGGCATTGTCCAGGTTTTCCTTTAATATGTCATTATCTTTTTTGTTATTTGAGATTTTGTGGTCATTGCTCATGAGTCACCTATAACTCAAGCTGTACTTGATGCATTTTGCAATATGATGCTTGCGAATTGAAAATGAAAATAAATTGCAAGTGTTTATTTTCAGAAATATGCTGCTCGGGGAGGGCCAGAGTTTTTCTTCATTGTAAACATACAGGTACTTGTCTTCCAGTTAATTCTGTTAAGCGGTGTGTATTTCTATCTTCATTCTCGTCGGTTCTTGAGCATTTAAAATAATTGAATCTTTTAACATGACACAGGTGCCAGGTTCAACTACATATAGCCTGGCGCTATATTATATGATGAGTACTCCTGTGGAAGAATCACCCTTGCTACAGAACTTCGTCAATGGGGATGATGCATATAGAAATTCGAGGTTTAAGCTCATTCCATACATATCAAAGGTTGGTGCATGCAGTATTTAGTAGTGGCGTTTGAGAATCTAGTTATTCTTGTGTGGAAGTGAACTCTCCAAGGGTTCATCAATAATAATAACCATAAATAGCTTGTGTTTAAATCCTATTTAAGCATAAGAGGAGGAACATTTATATTTCTACTTGGTATTTCTAAAGAACTTAGGTCTTAAAACGAAACCACTTAAGATTATGACTTTTTACTACTTTAAGATATGCTTTGGAAGACATCCTCGTACTAAAGGTCTCTATGTCATATACAACTGGTTAGGGATCATGGATAGTCAAGCAGAGTGTTGGAAAGAAAGCTTGTCTAATTGGCCAAGCTCTGGAAATTAATTATTTCCATGGGAAGAACTACTTGGAGGTAAGTTTTTTGTACTACTCTACACCTGTCCCTGTCTATACATGTATATATATATATGTGTGTGTACATGTATATTTAAGCATTTCCCCATTTCAGAAGAATTGGTGTGCTTGAATGGAAAAGAAATACGTTACTAATTTGTACAAAGCGTATAACATGGCAAGCTAAAATTTTGCAATCATCCTTTCAGCTTGGGATTGACATTGGGTCATCGACAGTGGCAAGAGGCGTGGTCAACCTTGTGCTTGGCTACCTCAATAATCTGGTTATCGAAATGGCATTCTTGGTACAGGTAAAATCAACCCTATGCAAAACAATGATTGGCATAAACCAAAAATGCAAGTAAATTTAAGTGGCTAGAAGATACCTTAACCTCTCTCCTTTATGTATGATCTGAGAGAGTTTTCATTAAATTTTATCATGTGCAGGCCAATACCGAAGATGAGCTCCCGGAATACCTTCTCGGGACATGCCGGTTGAACCACCTGGATGCTGCAAAATCTGTTCCGGTAAAAGTATGATTAATTCTCTCAATCTGATGTTTACTCACTTAAGAAGTTTGGATTTGATGAAGAATAGCAATAAATCATACCATTGCATATTAATTGCTGCAACAAAAAAATCCATTCATATATTCAGTTAAATGAGCATATTTTTCCTACAGAACCAGGGCATTTGGTGTGGTAGATGTCATATTAAAATAAAACACAAGCTTGTGTACAGATAACTTAGATTAACTAGTCTAATCAAATTTTCCTACACAAAATGAATGATTTGATACCTTAATTTAAGTCAAACCGGGTTAATTTAATTTGGGTTTCAAAATAGAGGGGCTGACTGAAAGCTCCATGGTGTGTGTGTGTGTGTGTGTGTGGTGGGTGGGGTCCCTATGCACCACCGGAGTGGGTGGTTTGGGCACCATTTTGGCACTTTGTAGCCAGCCAAAAAGTCCCAAATTTCTACTGTTTAACCACGTGTCCCACTACCCATGGCAACAGCTTGATACATGCAACTATGGATTAGAGTAATCACATTCCAACTCCAAACCCACTACTCCCCTATTGCACTGTTTTCCAATTCCTCCCATCCAACCCATATTGAACAACTAAAGAATTTATTTTCTATTATTTTGTCAATAACATTTAAAATAAATTATGTTTTCTTATACCACATCAAAAGCATCAAACATATACAAGAAAGCAACACAACTTCGATGCATATTTGGCCTGCCAATGAGGAACACAATGTAAAGGATGCATCGTTAGCAGGTAAAACTCCAAAAATGAAAAATTATTTAATTTAATATAAAATATCTGTTTTAATTTAATTTAATTTAAGTTATAAAATAAAATTTTATATAAATTTAAATTTTTAATAATTAAGGGATCAATATTCAAGTTTAAATTAAGTCTCTTAATTTTACCACATGTATATAGTTAGAATTTGCTTACACTATGTAAAACTCAATTATTTTGATACTATTTTGAATCATTAGATGAGATAAATAAATGACTAAAATTATTATTATTATTATTATATTTAATTAATAATATCACATCTTTTTTAATTAATAATATCATATTTAGGAAAAATTATATCATTAGTTAATCTCACCACCTGTCTATGGGACCAACCAATAAAAACTGCCCACTTCATCAATTTTTCTATGTCATAATTTTTTCTCAAGTGAATTTTCACTTAAAAAATTAAAAAATAATGAGGTGGATAATTTCTATCGGAGAACATTTATTCCCACCGAAAGGAAATTTATTTGTTTCTTTTGGTTCATGCCTTTTGTTTTGAAAGTTTTTATATATTTAATATTTAAAATCAACATATATTTTTTTATATAAACAAACATATATTTAATAATTAATTTAAATATTTCTAATTAATAAATTGTGTTTTTGACTGATTAGGCATAATCCAAATTCCAAACTCAATTTATTTGTTCATTTTGAATTATAATTTCCTATTTATTTATTTATATTTTTTAACATATTATTAGCTTAAGTCCTGTTTTGCATTATTTTTTAAATCAGTTTTAGTTTTTGACTCTAAATGTTAATTTAAAAATTAGCTATTTAAAATAAAAAATAGTTTTTTAAATTAAAATTACTTTTTAGCTTGTATTGAAAAATATTTTTAATTTTTTTTAAAATATTTTTAAGTAAAATTATTTATATATCATCTTTTATATTATTATTTTTATATTTTAAAAAAATATTATATTTTTTATAATAATATCAAACATTCTTATTTTAAATTAAATAATCTGTAAATATTTTTAAAACTATTTTTTTATTATTTTTTTAAAACAATATCAAATTGACCTTTAATAACTAATCTTTGTGATGTCAAAATTATGTTTAGGGACGAAGCTACACGGGGTGAGGAGGGACAATCGTCCCCCGCCCTCGAATTTTTTATTTTATTTTTATTTCTCTATTTAAATTCTTTTAAAAATTGTTTTGTATGAGTTTGTCCTCTACTTCTAAACATTTATGTTTTATCCTTCAACTCTAAATTTTGACTCTGTCCGATTCTGACTTACAATTTTTTTTATGTTATTATAATTTTTAAACATTATAATTTATTGCGTAAACAATTTTTAAAAATAATAAATAAAATGTAATTAACAGTTATTAAATAAAAAATAAATTTAATTTAAATAATCATAATTTTTAATTTTATAAATCATAAACCATCTAAACATTAGGTTTTGAAATCGGTTTTTATTTTTTTTCAATTCTTTTCTCTAACATTAATATATTTACTACTCTGCCCTCTGAAAGTCGTTTGTAAAATTGTTGAAAATAAAATGTTCGGACCGTCTTATTTTTCAACATGGTGGTGTAGATCATATCAGCATTCCTTGTTTATTGCTTCTCAGTCTGCTTTCTGTGTTCTTCGAACACAGATCATAAGCCTGTTTGGCTGCCGAGAAAACTACTTTTTTTTTTCTCAGAAGAAGAAGAAATTTATGTGTTGTGGGGCCAAATCGATTCAAGAGTTAATTGTGTAGTCCCGACACAGCTTCGAGGGGATATAATTTATGAGCACGAGATCCAGCTTTTCGATACAGGTAGCACATTGTTTCTGAATTATTGTTTTAAAATTGCGGAATTGAAGTCTCTTCTCCTAGCTACCCTCCTGTTTTCCTTCGTCTCTGTTTTTTTATTAGGGTTTTATTGTGATTTGCGACCCTGCCCCGTCTATTTCTGGTTTGTTTTCATTTTCGCCTTTTTGTTTCGTTATTTATTTGATTTCGTATAATTATTGTTACTTTTTTTTTTCTTGGCAGTGATTGGGATAGGTATTGAATGAATGGATCCTACTGTAAAATGCACAATTTTGTTAATTCTTCTTGGATTAGGTATTCACTGAACAAATTCTTTCCTTTTTTCATTGATTTTGATATTTTGAAGTGTTCATTATTTTGAGTTTTTCCCCTTTTCCTTCCTATTTATGGTTTAGTGCTGAATGCCTTCTCCATAAATGATTATGAGCATTGCGAAAATGTTGTTAAAAAATGGGCAACTACTTCGCTTAAACATGAACGCACAGAGGATAAACACACGCTGAAGGATTTACTTTTCTTCCTTCATGTTCCTCGAACCGGAGGGCGAACCTATTTTCACTGGTAATGTTCAGCAGTATGTATTGTTATATGAATGAAAAAAATATAAACATTCAACCATTTTGCTAATTGCATTTAGTTCGGCTTTTTTCATGCTGGCAGTTTTTTAAAGAAGTTGTATTCGAGTTCTCTAGAATGCCCTCGTTCTTATGACAAGCTACGGTTTGACCCGAGGTACCTTTGGAATTCCGGTTATATTCGAAGTTGAAGGACGTTCACATTATTATGTGTACCTTTTTCTTTCAAGGGTGTTTAATTGAAATTTTTCCACCTGAATGCAGCAAGGAAAAATGCAGGTTATTGGTTACTCATGATGACTATAGCATAACCTCTAAACTTCCCAGGGACAGGACATCGGTGGTGACGATACTTAGGAATCCAATTGACCGTGTCTTTAGCACTTACGAATTTTCAGTGGAGGTGGCAGCTAGGTTTCTAGTACATCCCAACTTAACATCTGCCACACAAATGACTCTTCGTTTGCGATCTAAAAGTAAAGGAGTAAGTACTTTGGATATATGGCCTTGGAAGTATCTGGTTCCATGGATGAGAGAAGACCTGTTTGCTCGGGTATGTTTTCTCTAATCCTGTGTGAGTTATTATTCTATTGTCATCTTATACCTTTGCCTTCTATTTGTTCAACACGTTAACTCCTTTTTAGGGATTAGAGTTTTTTTCTTTCTCATATGCATTTTGGTGCTGTAGGTAATCGTTAGATTCGTTTGTTTTTTATTTACCTTTTAAGATGGCGTTACTTGGACCAACGTGAGAACTGAGAACATCTCCTCCTTTTTTCTCAGTTACTATGGTCAAATCATCAAAACCATCAGATCTGCATTTATTTATGTGATCTGAAGTGATCAAGAGGGTGATATTGTCTTTTAAATTCTACTGTGACTTCTGCATGGTTTTTAATGAACCTGTTTGTGACGATAATATAATTAGTTATTCGATGTTTACCTCTATCCTTGCAAGCAGAGAGACGCTAGGAAAGCAAGGGGCACTAATGATGTTACTAGCAATGATCCATACAACATGGAAGACATTGTAATGCCATTACTCAATTACATCAATGATCCTATAGCTCATGAAATTGTCCATAATGGAGCAACCTTTCAGGTACCAATCCACATTTTGCAGCATTTCTATCCATGTTCTTGTACAAAATGAGGGTTTACTATATTTAGTTTACAGATTGCAGGGTTGACAAACAACTCTTATTTACCTGAATCACATGATGTGCGCCATTGTGTAGACAAGTACCATAATCTTGGTAACTATGTGCTTCAAGTTGCAAAGGTAATTAAAATAAGTTTTAATATCTTAAGAACTGCTCATATAGCTTTTTCTGATTTCCCCCAGTTTTTGGTATATCGTTGTAATTATGGTAAATACTTGTAAATCTTGCAGAAGAGGTTGGACAATATGTTATATGTTGGTCTAACTGAGGACCATAGGGAATCTGCTACAATGTTTGCCAATGTTGTTGGACAACAAGTGATTTCTCAGCTGGCAAACTCCAAAACTATTGGTGAGGGAGCCACTGCTAACAGATCGGGTTAGTATGGAATTTTATTACTACATCCTCCTGAAATATGTCTAATGCAGAAAGCCTCATAAAACCTTGTTAACTGTATTTGATTGTATTACATTGAAGTGCTGGTTTTGCCACATTGTTATTTTGTATTTTTCTCCAAACTGATTGAAATCAAGATACTTTTAGCTCACTTAAATCACTTGTGCTGCAGAACCGAGCAGTTCATTTTCAGATTCAGAGCTGGATCAGGTGCTTATTAATAGCAAATGGATGCTTAATGATACCATCTAGTGTAATACACTTGACGGATTTCTTTTCTCTTGCATTACAGAATACCAACTCAGACGAGAAGGGGAATGAAACCACATCATCATCATCTGATGATGATGTAAAACAAGAGAGTGTAAGCCCTTTTGTGTACTGTAATATCCAACTTCTTTTATGAACAGAATTTGATTTATTTCCTTATTAAACAAATATAGCTTTATTTTATTTCTACCATTACAGATGACCGTGGGAAAACTTATGGACACTTATGAGGTTTGCATTTCCAGTTTGCGAAAGACCCAAACACGTCGGCGTATAGCTTCTTTGAAGAGAATCTCACCAGCAAATTTCACAAAGGAGGTACTGTAAAATACTGAACATTTAAATACATGTAATCTATTTCTAGAGCAAGGTTGGTTTAACTATACAACTATTAGTTGAGCACTTTTGCCAGAGCAAACCATGCCTAAAACAGACGTGCTGTATCTTCTGATCCTTATGTTAGTCCATCCTTTTTCAAGAGAATTAGATTTCCAGTGCCTTGTTTGTCGGTTACATGTTTGGGGTTGTCATTTGTAGATCTATTATATGTTTGGGGTTGTCATTTGTAGATCTGTCGGTTACATCAGTATCCGGTAGTGTTTTGTGGAAAAGTGAGGGAGAAGTAAAGAAAAATATAAAAGAAGAACAAGATCAAGTGGTTGTGTCAATCTTGTAATTAAAGTGCTGCCATAGCTTTGTCAATGTTTGGAATCTTCTTTTTATTATTGACATCTGGATTTACAGGCACGTCTCCGAGTTCCTCAGATGGTCCTCCAGCGGATACAATCACTTAACAACCTTGATTTAGAGCTTTATGAGTATGCTCGAGGCATCTTTGCAAAGCAGCACAAGCAAGCAGCAGAGAGTCTGTTTGATACGGTGAGTTCAGTACACATCCAATGCTTACAAATAAGATTTTTACAAGCTGCTTTGCAGGCATTGCTACTTTTCCAATGGAAACGTAATGATTGTAACTTTTTAATGATACGGTGAAAATGAACTTAACTTTTTTATAATGATGCATATCATTGATATTCTTGTTTTAGGTGCAAGCAGAAATAGTTTTAATTGTATCAATAGAAGTTTCATCCTTATCATGTCTGCGTAATTTTGCAGGAAACACTGGGAAGCATCTTTGTTTATTCGGGTGGCATCAAGCTTTGGGATGCCTGTTTGTGGACCATGCCATTTGTGTTGCTGTTTATCTTCTTGTTTGTAAATGCAAAGCGAAAAACATCGAAAGTAAAGATATGAATACCATCGATTATTGGTTATATGGGTCACAGCCAAAGGAAAACAGTTGTGTATAAAATGGATTAAAGAATAGGGGGATTAGCTTATATTATTGCTGGAGTGCCTAAATGTGGAACACAACCATTGGCTACTAGGTTTTGGGTAGAGAGATGGGTTTAGTATGATATTATATAAAAGAAAAGTAATCTTTATGATTTGTGTTTGCCTTACATGATGTATGACAAACTCATGCAGCTGTGGAGTTCCTTTCAGGTGCTTTTGATTGGTCGGATGTTTCTTAAGAAACGAACTTAGCACCAAATTGACTGATGATGAAAGGTAAACTTGTCTCCAAGGGTCCTCTTTTAGCTTCTTTCTGGTAGTTAAGAATTTTGATTTAAAATTTTCAGCTTTGGAAAGGGTGTGGTTTTTTTTTTTTTATATAACTGGAAGGCTGTCCTTTGCTTATAAGTCTATGATTTTGGCCATTAACTTTGTGATTGAGACCCACACACACCACACTAAACACGATTGGTAATTTGGCATGTGGTTGGTTTCCTTGGATGTATTTTTTCTATGTATCCATGTCATCATTTTAAGTATAACATTATAAAAGTAAAAGATTAGATTATGCCCAAATTAGAGTAGAGTGATTAATATCAAATTTTAACATAATAAATGGGGTTAAAACCATAATTAGACCCAGTATTAGTGCTAAACTTTAGCTATAAGGGTACTCAAAGTTAAGTTGGATCTTACGAGTAGTCTATGTGATGAGCAGTTTGATATTATTTAAATAATTTATAAATTTGAGACTTACATACATAAAAAAAATCATATTGAAAATTTATCCACTAAAATTAAATGTGTATAGGATGTGTAGTGTCACGCATCATATATATATATATATATACAGTGACACAGGCCTAAAAGAAGATGTAAAGAAAATAATAGTATAAATGCTCCTCATACTTTTTTAAATTTATCAACGTAGTGTCTAAAATTTATAAACATTCAATGTCTTTGTATTTTGTTTTCATCGTGTGATTGGGACACATGTCATTCTCTTGCTATGCCATGTGATACATTTTATATAAAAATATTTAAAATAAAAGGGTTTTTAAATAATTTAACATTTTCTTTCTCATTACAAAATAAATCACACACAAAAAAAGTATAGGAACAATTTAACCCTTTTTAATTTTTTTTCTTATCTGTTACGTTTTTTCCCCTAATCTTGAGGTTACCTGAAACCCTCCACCACTCAACCCTTTCGCTCAATCAGAAAAAATTATCGTCGCTGGAGTATTTGGATAACGTCTATAAACAATGGTGGATCCAAAAATATATATGAAAATATGTACAAATTAAAATATTTTTAAAATAAATAATAAATTATAAAAATTTAAAGATGATTTTATAAAAAATTAAAAATTAAAACTAAATTTTAAAATTTTAAAATTTTAAAGTGGATATAAACCCATCCTCATTGTATTTGGATCCGTCATTAAAATTACAATCCCATTCCCACTCTCAACCAAGATCTCTCCTTCAACTGTAACAATTTTGAGATTCACTATCAGACTAAATCATTGAACTGTGAGAGTTGAGGATAACTTAATAAAGTTGGATTAGATCCCTTAATAGGAACGCTAAGCCTACAATATGGATGGAAGGGGATCAGATCACCAGGCAACACACAGAGGGATAGGGTAAACAAAATACTATTCAATATGGGTTTACAAAAATAAAAGGGTAGAAAGTATCAGAAAATTTATTTAGTCTCAATTCATAAATTTTATTTATTAAAAATTAATTATATATTTGTATATAATTAATTTTTATATATTTTTTACTCTTTATTTATATGATACAAAAAATAAAAAAATATTTTTAAAAATATATAAAAATATATAATTGATTTTTAATGAAAAAGGCTATAATAATATAAAAAATCGAAATTATTATTTTTATAAAATAGACAGATTGAATCTCTATTATTTCCCCATCTGAAAGCCTCTTTTAAAGGCGAAATTATGTATATATGCGTATCGATTTCTTGACAAAAAGCACATGCTGTTCTTGGTATTTATACAAAAATTCAAAAGGCAAGAGTTGATTTTTTTTTCTTTTTAAATTGATTAAATTATACAATTAATTTAAATTATATATTTTTAATTTAATTTTGAATTAGAACATCAAATGCCTCACATCCAGTAGAATCAAACTACAGTTTGTAAGAGAAAAAACAGATACTAAAAATCCACAAAAACTGTCAGAGATGAAGAAAAACTCATTTAACAGAAGATAAAAGAACGAAAGGGACCACAACATGTGACTGAGAGGCTCCAACCAACAAGAATTGGGACACGAATTCAAGAAAAATTTATTTTTGTTTTTGTATTCGTTTTCTGCAATCAAAATTCGTCGGTGAGATCTCCTTCTCTTTCTTAGAAGCTGAAACCTCTTTCTTTCGGCTTTCCATTTCAAACCCACTTCCCAAGATTTTTATTATTTTCGTTGCCTTTCTGGTATAAAATGTTTCCATTAAAAAAAAGAGTTTTTTTTAATTAATCAGCTCATCAATGGGGGAAAAAGATTTAAAATTGATGACAGATGAGCGGTGATTGAAAGGGAAACACACAACAACCCACCTCTCCATGTGCACCTTTCTCATATTAACTTATACCCATCTTTCTCAAGAATCCCTAAAAACCCTTTCTCTTCTTATTCTCCCCCCCCCCCCCCTTTTTCCTTCCATCCAAACAATGTCGCTGTTTCAGTCTTGAAACCAGGTTCTCTCTCTCTCTCTCTCTCTCTGTCTCTGCATTTTGCTTTGCTTTTCTTCTGTTTTTAAATTAAGTGTTGGAATTCATTTTGGGTTTTGCTTTCTGTATGGTTTCTCAGAAAATGAAGAAAAGGGTACCCATTTCCTAGTACTATGTTCTTTGTAATTCATTAGTAATTGCTGACTTTCTTTTCTACTACATTCTTATTTTCCATGTATCCAAACAGGCTCTTTGAAAGAAAGAAAAAAATCTAGCTTTTTACCTGAGATTGCTATTTTTTGTAATTTTTTTTATTTGTAGTATTTTTCTTGGTTAATTTACCTGCTGAAATGACAACTTAACTGATTCTCCAAACTTAGAAAAGGACAACTTTTCCATTTATAAAATTCAGCTCAATTGGAAACTTCATGATTGACTGGATTAATATCGCCTAATATGTTGCTGTAGAGTTTTTAATTCCTTTATTTTTATTTTTATATGATAATGAAATTTTACTGCTTGTTAAAATTATGGTTAAAAATAGTAAATTTAGCTGCAAAAGGTAATTTCCAAAATGGGATTTTAAGTCTTTGCTAATCCATTTTATTTTATGACAGTAGTTAATATTTTTTTTCTCTTCTATTTTTGTGAACAGAAAGATTAAGAAGACTTAATCAGAAAATAAGTTATGAATAATTCATGGTTTGGCAAAGGCCTTGATGAGGTCAACGATGATTTCTTTGATGATGTAATCAACTACTTGGATTTCCCATTGGAAGGTGTTGAAGTTGGAGAGGGTGGTATAGAAGATTTCAGTTTGCCTATTGATGATGAGGAGCAGAACAGTGGCGGCAGTGGTGGTGGCGAAGAGTGGGATTGTAACTTTCAAAGCTTAGAGCCGCCGCCAGCTAATGTTCTGGCCGGCATGTCTAATGGCTTTTGTGGCGATTTTTTCATGGATTGTTCAGCAAAAAGCCATTCCATTTCTGTGAGTTATCCTTGTTTTCCTCGCCCTAGTGATGACTAATGTACCTGTTTATGAATTTAGTAGTTCACTCTAGTGATCACTGGTATATGTATTTTTGAATTTAGTAGTACTTCGAAGTGAGTGATTACCGTGCATACTATGAGGCGTTTACATGGGACTAATGGCACCGGTGGCGGGACTAAACCGAGAACTGTCCAACGGATTAGTTCCAAGGGTGTCTGATAAGTTTTAGCAGTAGCATACATTCTACCCTTTCCATGTTGACATGCTAAGTGCTTTGTTGAATAAATAGCTGCATGTGCACTTTCACAATGTGCTTAGTGGAAACTGGAAAACAACCGAATACGGGATTTTCAACTTTGTTTCGAAGATATGCAGTGTTTCTCCCTCCCCTGAAAGTACTTGAACAAATCGGCCATTGATTGAAATGTTTGGTGCTCTTGAACCGAGCATTTGCGACGGCTGGTTATTTAGCATGTGCTGTGTACTGCATTGTATTTTGTGATGCAGTATATGATAAAATTTTGAAGTGATCTATTACATTGTAGTAGCTTATACATTATTCTGAAATTGATAGTCTCTTCTCTGTTAACATTTTCGATTCAATCCTCGTACAATTATTATTAATGTAAGATTAATAACTAATTAAAATCTTCCTTACACTTGTTTCTTTTAGCTAAATTTGTCTTCTGTTTTTGTATCTAGTATGATGGATCTTCTCAGCTAAACCACCAGTCGAGCACTACCGAGGCATCCTCGAGCAGAAGTGCTACCCCGAACAGTGAGTCAGCTGATGTCAAAGGTTCAATCAGGTTCCAAATCTCCAGTCCCGTATCTGTACTTGAAAGTAGCAGCACTTACTCTGCTGCAAACCCAGCATTTATCAACCCTAAGCCTGGTTTCCTGGTGAAACGTGGTCGAAGCAAGCGCAGAAGAGCATCTTCCTTTAACCTGCACTTCACATTTCCTTTTACATCCTCCACCTCCTCTACCTCCAGAGGATCTAATTCTTCGGTTGGTTCCGAATCCGAATCAGAAAGCCATCTTACCAATGAACTTGCCAATAGGAGACTGAAGAAGAAAAAGAACCTGACATGGTTTTCTGATTTCGATGATATGAAGAAATCCCCTTCCAAACAACCTACCGGAGTCAGGAAATGCTCGCACTGTGAAGTTACGAAAACTCCACAATGGAGAGAAGGACCAATGGGGCCAAAAACTCTTTGTAATGCATGCGGTGTTCGCTTCAGGTCCGGCCGTCTCCTTCCCGAATATCGTCCTGCTGCAAGTCCTACATTCGTTCCAGCATTGCACTCCAATTCTCATAAGAAGGTGGTGGAGATGAGGAATAAAGCCAACTTTCCGGCGACCGCCACACCATCCATGTTTGTCGGTTCCACCGGTACCGATTAGTATGTAGATTAAGCTTGAAGCTTCATTATTATGTGTCATATTTTTGTTTTTTGGTTCAGTGTGTACATTGATGGAATAAGTAGGAACTTTAGACTGATGGGATGTTTTACAAACGAGGAATATTAGTAGGCAGGAAAAAAAATCTCAGTGAAAGTAGTGAGTCAATGAAGGGTGGATTTTCAGATTAGGTTTTAATTTTAGTGATGCCTTATAGCATGTACCAGTTTTCACCCTATTCATTTATTCTTCTGAATTCGAATTTCCATCTCATTTTATTTTTTTTCATTTCGGTCGAATATATTTAATAATATTCGACGCTGTACGAAACAATGACATGGCAATGCCACTGATTGAACTGTATAGACTGTTGTTATTAGGGATGTTCATTATGGATATCGGATCGGGTTTGAATTGATTTTTTTGGATATTCGAGTTTTTAGATCGATGATATAATGATCCGTATCAGATCTGGAAAAAAAAAAAAGAACGGATATCCACATATTCGGATATCGGATATTCAGACTGGATAGTCGGATATCTGATTATCCAAAAAAATATAATTCGGTTATACTAATTTTTAAATTTGAAGGTTTTGTAAAAATTTTAGGATTTCGAATATAATAAACAATAAATTGTTAAATACAATAAGATTTACGATTTTAAAAAATTTATTTTTTTAAATATAACAAATATTAAATTGTTAAATAAAACAAGATTAATATTATAAAATTTTAAATTTTTAAATTTTCGGATAATCCAAAACTTGAAATATTATGATCCATATTTGATCCGATCCGAAAAACTTAAAATCAGATCAAACATTTCAATTAACTAAACTTGATAGAATTTTTGAGTTCGGATCACGATCGAGTGGTGTAATATATAACATGTATTGCTTAACTAAACTTGTAATCCCAGCTAAACTGGCTCTTAGGAAAGATCAATCTTTTAAATAACCCAATAAATGAAGGCCCAATTTAAAAAAAAAAAAAATCATAAATTTGAACAAAAATTTCCCATGTCTCATCATTGGGTCCATCGAATTAATCATATTTTGAATTCCCTTCATTCATCAGAAATTCCCAATTCATATCATTTTACGCGTTGATTAAAGATTCAATTACCTTATACTTCCACGACAGACATGAATTACACTAGGGAACATGTCAGATAATTAAAGACTAATGAAGATTCAAAATTATAGAAAATTGAAATGCTAAATGGTAATTTAGTGGCTCTGGATTAATTAGGGTAAAACTTAAAAAAAAAATGATAGTAATGGCTCAAAGGGTAAAATACATCTGTTGTCACTTTAATTTTGTGTGCTTTTGTTATGGCCATTTAACTACAAAAGTTTTTGATTTGATCACTAAACTTTCAAATTTTATTTATTTAAGTCACAAAAACATTGATTTTTTAATGTCGTGCTGCTATAACCCCTAAACATAGTAATTATTTTTTCAATTCTGAAATTAACATAATATTTTTATTTATTTTTTCTTAATTGACATGTTAAAAAGAAAATATAACACACGATCAATTTAAATATATCATTTTATTACTATAATTATATTAAAATAATATTGGATAAAAATATCATTCCTATAAATATCATAAATGTAATCTTAGTAAAAATATATTAAAATAATATTTAAATAATGTGAGTATGTAATAGATCAATTAAAAATATTAAAACAATAATATATTTAGAGGAAATATTTTCATATCAAACATGAGTACGTGATTGCGGGAAAAAAGTCATTATTTTAAATAATAATATTTTTCGTGAATCAAATTCCTTAAAATGAAAAAATTTTAAGTATTTCTGTATAAATTTATCAAAGAATTTTAAAATTTTTAATAAATTATAAAATTAACGACCAACAAAAATTGTGTGTAACGACAAGACACATTATTCTAAAAATTTTAAGCGTAAATTTTATTAAAAATCATAAATTTTAAATATACTATAAAATAAACCTATATTATACCAATATATATATATATATATATAAATACAAGAAAATTACCAATTATCCCATTATGTAGAAGTGTAAAAATTTTACCCACTCAAAAAGTAAAATCACCAGCCTGTCAAACTAGAATTACCGTTAGTTTCAGTTGGTTGGTTTGGTTGAGTTAAAAGGAACATCAGGACAGAAATTCCTGGGTTGTCCTGGTTGGGTTGGGTTGGGTTGGGTCCCACTGTTTGTAATGTTATGTCCCCCCACGTCATCTTCTCACGGTCCTCGAGAAGCCCAATGTCCTATTATCACCCATGGGCCCAAACACCTTCTTTTCATGCCACGTGTACGTTATCAGGCTTCCTTCTGTCACGCGTGGGTTAAACTGGTCCAACCCATGGTTGGTCTTTAGCTGTCAGAAGAACAAAATTACAAAAACAAATTATTGGTTTGATGCTAAAATGCGCAGACGGCGCAATATAGAATATTCCGAAATTATTTTTGATTTAGATCTGTGAGTTTTTATTTATTTTTTTAGATAATAAAAGATCATATAATTTTTAGAATATTGTTGTCGATTTTTTCTCTAAATTTAGTGTGATTTTTATAGCATCAATAAAATAATTAATAATTTAGTGACATACTTTAAAAGTTTATATGTAGTCGAATCGATTTTAATTTTTTTATTTACTTTAAGTAACGACGGAATCACATATAATTTAAGAATTATTTTGATTTGAGATTTTTAAACAGTTAAAATGGGATTTTTATAAAATTAGTATAAAAGTTTTTGTAAAAATATTATAATCAGATTTAATTGAATAATTGTTTTAGTCTTTATTTTTAAGTGTTTTAATCTTTAATTTATATTATTGGTCAAAATGGTCTATTCATTGATGAAAATTGTTAGTCAACTAACAATAAATAATTTAAAATAATTTAATATAATAATATATCAAAAAAATAATTTTAAATTGATGTGTCATTCTACCAAATTATTATATTTATCATATATTTCAAGTTATTTACTATTAATTAATTAATAATTTTTATCTATAGAGAGATTATTTTAACAAAAATAAAACATTAAGATTAAAATATTTTAAAAAATAAGAAGGCAGACTAATTATCTAACCTAACATTAGAGATATTTTTCCGCTTTATACTTATATATAAGGTTTTAGAATAAAATTGGGTTGTTTTAGCCCATTCGAGAGCCTTGCTTTGGTCTTAAGAGTTAAGATTGTTTACCAAGCAAATTTTTTTAGGGTTAGGCAATAAAAATTAGGGGCGAGTAGAGCTGAAATTGATTCGGAAAAATTAAATAATTTATTTTAAGATAAAATATTTGATTTATTTTGATTTGATTTAAAAATTTTAAATAGAGTTTGAATTATAAAATAAAAATTTAAATAACTCGAATAAGTAAAAAATTTAGTAATTAGAGGATTTTTTGTGTTAGAGAGGAGTCCCCTAAATTTTTGTGATATATATATATATATATATATATCGATATAAAAATATGAAGAAATATTACTACGTATGAAAAATATGTATATATATGTATCTTATATGATTAATAAAAGCCGTTTAAATTAAATTAAATCGTATTATAAAATAATAAATAATTACAATTAATTTTTATAAGAACTCAAAAACTCGATTCGAATCAACTCGAATTTCTTCAACTCGACTCGATTGGACTAAAAAATTTTAAATAAAAATTCAAATGATAAAATTAGATTAATCAACTTAAATAACTTAAAAAATTTAAACTCGATTGGACTTAACTCAATCCATCGTTTGCCCCTAACTAAAACGGTCGGCCTAACCATGGTTATGGACACAAACTTCGCCTTTCTAAGATACAAAACAATTAGGCAAAACACTTGGGTAATGAGTTGGACACAAACAATTATTAAAAATTTAAAAACAATAATAAAATTTTTGAAAAAAAAAATATCAAAATGATTCGAGTCGCCTTATCAAATTCTCTCTAATCGATTCGTTTTAAATTATTTTTTTTACCAAATTTGAGTATTTTTTTAATTATTGAAATAAATGTCCATATAATTTTTCATTGAAACATATTTTTCAATTGATATATCCATGGTGATTTATTATAGTAATCTTTAAATGCAAAACTTCAATTTTAAATAGTATTAAATGCAATTATATGACCAAGAAAAGAGTTTTCTTTTAAAAAAAAACTATATAAGGGAAAAATAAATTTTCTATTTTGGAAAATATCCCTTGACCAGGCAAAGAAAATATGAACCAACATGTTCACCTTAAGGTTCAGTTGGGAAGTGACAGTTAGGCAAGTGGGACATGTGACTAAGATGCTGTTTTTAAGCATAATACGAGCATAGCTTTAAAAACAATCCGACCAAATTAGTGTATGGTCAGACAAAATCAATTTAATTTTATGAAATTGATATATATGGACATGATTTAATTAGGTAATATAAATATTTTTAATTTTATATTAATTCTAGATCATTGAATAAGTATAAATTGATGTATAAAATTAAAAAATAAGTATAAAATTATGTAAATCTGTTGAACTTTACTCTTAAACATATTTTTGTTACTAAAATTTATACATTAAATATTTTTGTCATTCCATTGTTTGTTATCGTCGTCTTTCGGTATCAAATTTCACCAGTTGTTTTGTCTCACTCATAAGTTAATCAATTTAATTTTTCTCGTATGCTCGTTTCGTATTATATTGCTTCCTTCGTGCCAATAAAACTTTTCACCATTTAGAATCTTATTTTTCTCATTCATTGATAAATTAATGTCGTAAAAAAATGTAACGAATGAATTAAACTAATCTTGAATTTCTCCCTCGTATTAATGTTGATTCTTCACCAACTACAAATACCATGTTTTCTTCTTTCTTTCTAACCCGTTAATGTGTTTAAGATTGGTCCATACATGCTTGATATGATTCATGTCCCATTGTCGGTTTCTGATGTTGTTTCCTCACCAAGATGATGTTGTTTTTCTTGTGGGTTTTTCTCATTTGTTTGAAATGCATGGCGTTTAGGGCAGTTCATTCCTTTCTTTTCAGTGTTTTGTCGGGTGTAGGGTAAAGATTCTGCCAACCATTTCGAGTTATTCTTGGATAATAGTGACAAAAATAAAATTGTTGGAGCACCTGACAAGCATTTCCCCAATTTTTGTTGTCTTGTATTTCAAAGGTTGTAAACAAAACTTTAGCTTTCAATTCAAGCCTTGTGGAATGGGAAGTAGTGAACTTAAAGCAATGAAAAAAAGAAGGTTATTATCTTATAAGGAATTTAAAAAAAACCATCAAATACTGTATTCGTTAATTGTCACGTCACTTCTTATATTAGAATTTTAACAACGATGATCGAAATATGTCAATTTAAACAATTTAATGGTATGATTGACGAATTGTTTAATTCAATGGCTAAAAAAGTATTCTTAAGTAGTTCAGGGACTACTTATGTAGTTTTCCCAAAAAGTTTTACCATTACGATATTTTTGAATACCCTAGTGTCATCACAAATTAGTATTTGTTCAATTTTTCTTAACCTTTTTAATAACGCATGTACTTGCACATATAATATTTGAATTTGGATTACATGAATAAATTACGTTATTTTTTTATTATTGGGACCACTCTACTGATTCTATATTACAATATTTTTTTTATAATTACCCATTTTTGATTAATTAAAAATGATATTAATGTACGGAACTAAAATTAAAATTAAAACCAAAGTCAAAATTATTATTAATTATTTAAAAATTCTCTAAAATAGCTCAACTCAGTCCACCCATTTGTTGCTCGTTCACAATTCTATGAACGATTGCCGTCTCAACAGTAATCCTTAATCTTATGCATAAAAACAAAAGAAACAGGCTTTCTCAATAAATCAAAATTTGAAATTTAATAATATTTAAATTAGACATTATTTATTCTCAATATAATTACAACATTATTATCGGATTTAAACTAATAACACTGTTAATTATTGTAAATTGTTCAGTGAGAATCCAATTCATTATATTTAACAAATACTAATAAATTTGGATGTAAATAGAATGATGAAACTATACTGGACAAAATTTAGAGTTTCAGTATAATTGAGGGACTAAAATCTAATTAGACCTTATTTCATATAACTTCTCGGCCCGTTGGAAGTCTGAGAGAGAAGAAAAGAGGATATCCCTTTCTATATTTACTGCCGCATATTCTGTCGCGATATTTTACTTCCCTTTTATATCGCCAAATGAGATTTTAACTAATATATTTTAATTAAAAATTAAAAAGAAATATAGGGGAAATTGGTATCTATTGTGGTTAAAAAATATTTTTTGATCGTATAATTTAAGATTTTTGTGAAAACAAAATATAAAGTTTCTGACTTTAAAAAGCATTATTTATTAAAAAAATAATCTTTTTATTATAATATCTATTCAGGGTCAGTTTAACATTAATTTTAAAATATATGGTAAAAAATGATAGTAGAAAAGCTCTTTTAAAATTTTTAGTTTGAAATATATGTGCTTAGAATTGTTGTCAAAAAGTGTTTTTGAGAAAATAAATAACTATTTTAGATATGACTTTATAAGTTAAAAATATATATTTAAATAATAATTAAATTATTTTATATTATAATATTAATTTAAATTATGATAAAATATAAAAATATTAATAAATGAATACATAAATTATTTTTTAAAAATATTTTTTAGAAGTGTTTTTAAAAAAGTATATAATTTTTATATGAATATATAATTTTTAAATTAAAAAAATAATTTATATTAAATATAATTATGTATTTGTAGAAATTAAATTATAATAAAACATAGTAAATGAATGTTAAAATTATAATCTGACTCTTAAAAATATTTTTCTAATCGTAAAAACTAAAAATTTTAACTTTTATGTTTGAGTTAAAAATCACTTTTTAAACATAATTTTTTCTAAAAATTAACTGTTTAACATTATTTATGCGTTTTAAACCTTGTCTGTTTGAAAAATATCGTTAAACAAAGCCTCAGTCCGGCCGGAAATATAAAACTATATTTATTATTATTATTATAAAGAAAACCTTTAACTCTTTTGTTTGATGTGGGATCTCTTTGTTTGTTGTGTTCTTGTTCTCTAGACTCTAGAGAGAGAGACTTCTAAGATCTTCAAAAGGTAGAAGCTATGGTGGTCGTTTCCCTACCTGGTTTCTCGTCAAGGGATTCATGTTCTTGTTTTTCTGTCTAAATCAAAACCAAACCCAGTTCCACAAACCTGCAATTATTTCAAAGCTTTCATCTTTTATACGGTACTGTCTTTGTTTCTTAAGAGTAAATCAGTGGGGTTGTCTGTGTTTCTTCTTTCCCCTTAATTTGAAAGCTATTTTCTGTCTCGGTTGTCAGTCTCTTTTTTCTTCAATTGTTTAATCGTCACGCGAGAAAAACAAAGATAAGGGAAAGGGAAGGGAAAGGTTTGCATTAAAAGGGGTGTTGTTTTGGCAAGACAGAAAAGTGTGAATTTGTTGTCTGGTTTTGAACAAAAGGTAAGAAATTTAATGAACTGGGTTTCACTTTTCCTCTTCTTATTTCATTTCTTAAACTAAGATTTATAGCTAATTCTTGGTTGTTGGTTTTCGCAGTTTTAAAGCAAAGAAAATGAAGGAATCGGAGAAGAGCTTAGACCCACAGCTATGGCATGCATGTGCTGGATCTATGGTTCAAATCCCACCCTTGAACTCCAAAGTTTTCTACTTTCCTCAAGGCCACGCCGAGCACTCACTCTCCACCGTTGATTTCCCATCGTCTCCTCGAATCCCGGCCTTTGTTCTTTGCCGAGTGGCATCCCTCAAATTCATGGCCGATACTGAAACAGACGAGGTGTACGCCAAGATCCTCCTCATACCATTACCCAACACCGAGCTGGACGGTGATGACGGTGCCGTTTTGGGGTTTGGCTCCAACGGGTCCGATAACACGGAAAAGCCTGCTTCTTTCGCTAAGACACTGACCCAATCCGATGCCAACAATGGCGGTGGTTTCTCAGTCCCGAGATACTGCGCCGAAACCATTTTCCCACCGTTGGATTACACCGCGGATCCCCCGGTTCAAACCCTGATAGCCAAGGATGTCCATGGCGAGACGTGGAAGTTTAGGCATATTTATAGAGGGACTCCGAGGAGACATCTATTGACCACCGGGTGGAGCACTTTCGTGAACCACAAAAAGCTTGTGGCCGGCGACTCGATCGTGTTTTTAAGATCCGAAAACGGCGAACTCTATGTTGGGATTAGGCGAGCGAAGCGTCCCGAAAACGGGAACTGTGCTGGCCCTTATGGAGGGCTTTCGGATTTAACCCGGAATGCAAATTTGGGTTGCGGCGGGAAGGGAAAGCTGAGGGCGGAGACTGTCACTGAGGCGGTGTCTCTTGCTGGAAGTGGTCAGCCATTTGAGGTTGTCTATTACCCGAGAGCAAGCACACCGGAGTTTTGCGTTAAGGCGTCTTCGGTGAAGACGGCAATGAGGGTTCCTTGGTGTAGTGGCATGAGGTTCAAGATGCCTTTTGAGACGGAGGATTCTTCGAGGATTAGTTGGTTCATGGGAACTGTGTCTTCGGTTCAAGTTGCGGATCCCATTCGATGGCCGAATTCGCCATGGCGGCTTCTTCAGGTTCTTTGTTTTTAGCACTTACAATGTTTATTTGGTACTTAATCTCCCTGTGCTTTTAACCATGGTGTCTTTTGGTATAAATTAGGATTAGTTGTGATTTTACGAGTAAGTTGTACCGATTTAGCATTGGTTTTACTGTGAAAATAGCTTTCGACCTCAAAAGATATGCCAACTGCAATGCTAAACAGAGTTTCATTTGATTTCTCTAAAACCGGCTTTGTTCGTAATTAGTCAAGCTATTCATATGCCTCATTGTTGCCTTGTTGGTTCTCCTTTTAGTAGCCTGGCTCTAATAATCGTTGTTGTAGGTAACTTGGGATGAACCGGATTTGCTGCAAAATGTTAAACGTGTGAGCCCCTGGTTGGTTGAATTGGTATCCAATGTGCCTGCCATCCATTTGTCACCGTTCTCGCCTCCGAGAAAGAAGTCTAGACTTCCCCTAGACCTTGATTTTCCCCTCGACGGACAATTTCCAATGTCGGGATTTTCAAGCAGTTTCAATTCCCTTGGGACTGGCAGTCCGTTAGTTTTATCTGATAATGCTCCTGCAGGCATACAGGGAGCCAGGCATGCTCAATTCGGATTATCTTTATCCGATCCCCATCTTAATAGTAAACTGCAGTCTGGACTGTTTCTGTCCAGTTTCCCACGGTTCGATCCACACTCTAGAATTTCTGATGGCATTGTGATGGCAAGACGCCCTAATAGTAACGATAATGTCTCTTGCTTGTTAACAATTGGGAATTCTAATCCGAAGGAGAAATCTGGTAATGCCAAAAAACACCAGTTTTTACTTTTTGGTCAGCCAATACTTACCGAACAGCAGCTCTCTCTTAGCTGTTCTAGTGAAGCTGTATCGCAAGTTATTAATGGAAAGAGTTCATTAGACGGAAATGCCAGGAAAACAAAAGATTATTCCGATGGTTCCCGACCTTCTCTCGAGAACCAATTATTGTCTCCTGACAAGTCATCTACTGCTGGATTTTTGTGGTATCAGGACTATAGAAGCATGGAAACTGGCCTCGAAATCGGCCATTGCAAGGTTTTCTTGGATTCGGAGGATGTCGGACGTACTCTTGACCTCTCGGTTCTTGGCTCTTACGAAGAGCTATACAAGAGATTGGCTAACATGTTTGGAATAGAAAGATCAGATATTTTGGGCCATGTGATGTACCGAGATGCGACTGGTGCTGTCAAACAAACCGGAGTCGAACCATTCAGGTATCAAATCAAGAAATCCTCCATGCATCGTTTTTATTTGTTCGTCTGATCTTTGTTCGGGTTTATATTTACACAATCTTCCCTTCTCTTTGGTACATTGTAGTACATTTATGAAAACAGCCAAAAGATTAACAATTAGGATGGATTCAAGCAATGAAGCTGTTGGAAGGTCAGTCACAATTTCTTCATTTTCACACACCCCATCAGTTAAACAACCGAACCATACAAACTCGTTACCGATTCATACAAACTCGTTACCATTTTTTCAGGTCTTGGCTTCCCGGGATTCGAACTGCCGAAAATGGGATCGAAGGGCCGAACAAAAGAGGTCCCTTAAGCATATTTGCATAATCTGATCCGGGATCGATGTTGGAACCTGATGATGGATGGATGGATGGAGAATTTGTAGAACAATATAAAAGACTTGTTTAGCTCCTCCTTATGGATGTCTAATGTCTAAGTATTTGTGTTCAGAAAGAACATTGCTGTTGATGTGTTTTAAAACTCCACTTGTAAGAAATCCTGTTCTGCTTTCATAATAATGTACCTGAAACTTTTCTCTCTAGGAGAGATTTCATGTTGCAGTATCGGTTTAGATATTGGCTTAAAAAAACATTGGTCAAAATATGGTTTCCATCCTTTTAAAATGCACAAATGCGGGATCTAGTCCCTGGACTTTAATTTGAAATAATTTTGTTATGCTCAAGTGTGGGATTTAGTCATGTCTGTAATTTGAAATAATTTGATCGTTTACTTTTATACAATCACTAATTAAATTTGTTAAATTTATTTACTTTTTAAAATGTTACAGATGATTTTTTTTTAAATATCTCTTTAGATTCATTATTAGATATATTTTTAGGGTTTAGAATGTGAAAATTAAGATTAGAGTTTGTATTATATCTCAAATTTTAATATATCAGAGGGGCTAAAACAATAATTTGACCAATACAAGCAAAGTCAATAAACTTGCATGTGGTTAACCCTTATAATTAAACAAAACTTTGGGATCTTAATAAAAAAAATTATAATGATGGAAATGTGAGATGTTGGGATCAAAAACACAGAAAACATGACAGACTTGCTGTTCCAACAGTTTGACGGAGAAGCTGGTCCGGTCTGGTTTAGGTTTAAAAGCTCACTGAATTTTGTGAACACTAGAACAAATTAAAATATTATTTAAAACCCCAAAATTAAAAATTCATAAAAAATATTAAGTGGGAGATTTTAATGTTTGAGGGGTCCGAGTTAAATCCAAAAATTTGAAGGGTAAATATTTTAAATATGTAAGTCATTTTTGTAATTTTTTTAGTAATACAAAAAATATATAGGAATTTATAAAATGATGTTAAAAATCAAAATTAAAACAAATTAATGAATTGTTAATTAATAAAATGAATTTTCAATTACATTAAAAAATAAAACCAAATTTTATGTTGGGATTGAAGCCAAAATTAAGCATAGAATGCTGAATCCAAGAAAAATGTTTTAATGATGTTCTAAATGTTGTAAGACTGGAGTTTGAGCTTGCTTCCACTTTGAACAATTAATATATTTTATGAGAATAATTAGGTCTAATTTGCTTTTAGTCCTTATACATTATTAAAATTTGGGATTTCAGCCTTCTACTTTAATTTGATCTTTACTTATATTTAATATCACTCTTAACCTAAACTTTAGCATATTTAAGAGAAACAAAAATAAATCATAGGAGCACTGGTTTATTGATTTGGTTTAGAATTTAGAATTTAAAAATTAATATTTATTTTTAAAATAAAATAATTAATTATTTAAATCTTAATTATAAATCCTAAATTTTTAATCTTTAAACTCGATCTAACTCGTTTTTGAATTGAATATAAAACATTTTATTTCATCTACGTAATGACCGGTGATCAATGTAGTAATTATAAAAGGTTTAACCATTTCCAATAGATCACGTGACTAGGGTAAAATTTTAAATATTTTTACTATAATCAAGATTGATAAAAAAAAGTTTTGTATTGAAGTGTAAACGACAGAGATATGATGACGTGGCGTGCTGGGTGCGTTCGTGCGGTGGACCCCAGTGTGGAATTCTTTTTTTTAATGGTTCTTGTTGTTTTTAAGATGAAAGATCAAAGTTTTTCCATAACGTTTACGGTTGAGATTAGTTTCTGATGTACGGTCCAGATTTAAGCCGTTTTTACTGGTGTCGTTAGCATATTCGAAGGACGATATAATAATACAATCTCATCTCGTATTAGTCAGCACGACATACGCAAAATACCGTTCTTTGGACTTATCATGATATTTTCAACTTTCAATAAAGTTTTAAAAAATATATATTTCACTACGTTATTTATAATTTTATTTAAAAATAATATTTTATTTATTTTAAAGATTTTTTTTATGTTATCAACATCAATGATGGCCAGTTCATTGAAGATAAAGTACATCAAATCCGTATAAAGTTTTTATCATAAATAAATTAGATTCAATGAGCAAATACGAGTTCGATCAAGATTTATTTTCTTAAAATCTCAAAAACAAATATGACATCGTTATAGATATAAAGTTTCAAAGTATAAAATCTCAGAAAGAGGTCGGTCCAACTTGAACGAGATATGATAATTTTTTTTATCGTCTATCATTCTTGCCAATACTTTATCTTTATTCTGTTTTGAATTATGATTTTTAATAGAAAAATATAACTTCGTGGAAAAAACTTTTGTCATGTTATCAAAGAATTTGTAATTACTTAAAAATTATATTAAAATAAATAAATCTCATTGGACTATATATCGCGATAAATCAAATTTATCAAATAATTTCTCTGATTTTTGAACCTATAATGTTTGGAGTTGTTCTAACAATAAGATTAAATTAATGACATATGTCATTTTGATTAATTTTTTTTAATATTAGATAACAACACCTTAATCCTTACCTATGGGTTCAAAAACTCCATGGGTGAAATACAAAGCAATACTTTAAAAATATTCATAGTTGTTATGAATATATTTATTCATGGTAGATATTCATTTATTAAGTTAAAGTTTAATGGGATTTATATTAGGGTTTAATACCCATTGAAATTAGGGTTTTCATCTTATGTCTATAAATATAGACTTTTGGACAAAGCATTGTACAAAACCATACTTTGAGAATATAATACAAATCTCTTTCTTTTGTCTCCCATATTTGTTCTTCTATTTTATTCTTATTCTTATTTTATTCACAATATGTTATCAGCACGAGACTCTAATCAACGGAGGTGTTTGTCGTTCGAATCTTGAAGGAGTTATTGAAAAGAATTTGTTACTGACATAAATCAAAGATAAGTTCTTCTCTCTCAATTATATTTTAATTATCGATTATTTTTTTCTCTTGATCTTTGATTTGTTGGTTGTTTGGTATTTGTGTAGCGATAAAGTGACTCAATTATCGTGGTTCTTATCGACAATTCCCAAAAAGATTTTAACGAGATATTGGTACTTAATCTACCATATAGTGAAAAGTTCGATATATTTTACTTATTTAATTTGAGATTTTTTTCTTTATAACCAATATTTTTTATTCTATTATTACGATGAAAATTTATTTTTTCAATCATGTTGTAAGTATTACATGATATTGAAACAAATATTAAACCTTTTAATTAATTAATATGTTCTTTATTATGTTGGTTTAATCCGAGTATATTGGCTGGACATCCCGTTCTGCGACGTTACTGGTCTCAAAGGAAGTTCTTTTTAAAGGACCTTGTGGATTGGTTTAACAACGCCGCGTATAAGGATTAAATTTTTGTTCATTGTAAATATTGTATATATATTGGTTGATCAATTACTATTTAATAACATGACTATTATAAAGTTTATATTTGCTTCAAAGCAATACTATTTTTGTGTCGAAAAACTTGACTATAGACTTCTCTCAAGTTCAAGTTACAAAAATTGTCTTGATCAAAGAATTTTTATGGGAGACATTCCCTGAAGTGAATGCATGCATGATGCTTATTTCATGCAATTATTAAATTTATGATATTCCTTAAAGTGAATACAAGCATGATGATTATTCCATGCGATTATTAGATTTATGACATTCCTTGAAGTGAATGCAAGCATGATGATTATTCCATGCGATTATTGGATTTATGTCATTCCTTGAAGTGAATACAAGCATGATGTTTATTCCATGCAATTATACAAGTATGATGTTTATTCCATGCGATTATTGAATTTGTTTCATTCCTTGAAGTGAATGCAAACGTGATATTTCACTATATGATTAGTAAATAAAACTCTTTATGTGCCGGAGTATCACTAATGAGGATATGTTAGAAAAACATACTCAATTTTTCACACATTAATGTTGTTCTATAGACACAATATCGTGAAAAGGTTTTAAATACCTATTAGTCTCTGCTTCATTCCCTGAAGTGAATGTGATATTTTATAGCGGAATGAATAAAAGTCACATTAGTAATTGTGGTTGCTATTGAGATCATAAAATAAACATGGATAAGATAATTATTTTAAGAATGCTTATATCCACAAGAAGTGGAATTATAAAGATGACAAGAATGATAGAGATCATATCAAAAACTTCATGTTATCAATGCGATGGTACAAACCATTGATCTCGTACTTGTCAAATGCCGAAGTATGGTGGACTTTATCCATAATCATGATTGATAAATTAAAGAAAATATAAACAGATTTTCTTTGTGGCGAAAATAATGACGTTATTGGTCCAACTCAATTGGATATTGATAATTTTCTCATAATCCTTCAAGAGAATAATCCATCATTTATTTTATTTTCTTTAGATCTTTTATTTTATTTTATGTTAATTTATTTTTATTTATTATTTATTTATATTAACTTACTTTATATATTATTTATTTATCTTTTATGTTAATTTTTTCCTTAAAAGAATATGATTACTTTCGGAATAAAATTTGCAATAATTTATGGCGATTTGTGCTTAACAGACAGTGCAAGTACTCATACAATACTTAAGCATAAGAAATATTTTCTCATTTAAATACAAGGGAAATATGAGTACTATATCTCAAAGTACTAAAATATTAGTGCTTCAGAAGAGCTCTTGAGAGCTTATCTTTGATCCGATTTGATATGATGTACTATTTTTTTAATGTTTTTTCATTCTCCGAAGTGAATGGTACAGAGCATATATTTTTCATTTTCTGAAGTGAATGAAATAAAGCACGTACTAAAAGGTGCATAATTATGCATGTTTTCTCATTTTAAATGCAAGAGAATAATATGAGTACTATATGCGGAAGTACTAATATTATAGAAAGCTCCGACTGAGCAAATATGTTATTTGCCAAATGAGAATTTATCTCATATTTAAAGTGCATTATGCTCGTTGAGCAAATATGTTATTGTCAAATAAGACTTTATCTCATATTTACAGTGCATTATGCTCGTCAAAGTTGCAAAAAGACTTAGAATTTTAAAGTTATTTGCAGAAATATATTGAGAATATTAGTCGAGGAGATGTTGATTATCTCAATATTACGAGTATAACTCAAGGCAATAACGAAATATTGGCAAAATTGCATGCACTGTCATCCATATTGTACTACATACGAATTAGTACAAATTGAAGCTCATGTTATTGTAAACTAGATGTTTATTGATTATTTTATTGGGCATGATCGGTTAGACCATCCCGGTTTAGTTATGATGCGAAAAATTGTTGATACTATCATGTGGTCATTTATTGAAGAACTAGAAGTTTCTTCAAGATAATTTTTCTTGTGATACTTGCTATGAAAGTATTTTGATTATTCAATCATCAACAACTATGATAGAGTACAAATCTATTAATTTTCTGGAACGGATACAAGGTGATATATATGGGCCCATACACCTTTCATACAGTCCATCTAGATATTTTATGATTTATATCGATGCATCGACTAGATGGTCATGTATATCCTTGTTATTAACCCGCAACTTGGTGTTTGCGAGGCTACTTGCTCAGTTGATAAAATTATGAGCATATTTTCCAGATTATTTTTTAAAGACAATCAGTCTTGATAATATTAATGACATATAATTTTACATGTAGTATCACAAATTCGCATCAAGCCAACAAATGTCATAAGTTCTCCATATTACAAATGGTTTTTGGTCAGGAACCAAATATTTATCATCTTAGATTTTTGTGTGCGATATATATTCTAATTGCTCCACCACAACGCACAAAGATGAGTTTTGTTGGGAATATTATCAGATTTAAATATCTTGAGCTTCTGATAGAAATTTATTTACTCAGATTAAATTTGATGTCATGGAAGGAAAAACTCTAGTTGCTAATGAGTCTAACTTACGCTTAAAGCGTAGTAGACAAGTAAGTTCCAAAGATAAAAGATCCTCGAAAAAGAAAGGAGCTATATTTTATGATGGTCTGATCGAGGAATCAATGATTATGAAAATCTTTAGAAGAGATTAAATGGTCTCCAACAGAGATATTGACATGACTCAGGTACCTGATAATAAAGAGATCTCAATAGATTATGCCATGTCTGGTAATAAGTGAAACTAAAATTAAATCGACGTCGTTAATATATTTGCATACAATATAGCACTCGAGATTTTATTTGATGATGTGGATCATGAATCATTGTCAATTGGACAAAAAAATGATTGGCCAACATGAAAGAGATAATTGAGGCGAAACTAAAAATCTCTTTTCAAAAAGAGAAGTATTTGAGCCTATAGCCCGTACATTGAAATATGTAAAACTCATAGATATAAACGAGCCTTTGTGAGAAAGAGAAATCGAAAGGGGAAATCATGAGATATAAGCTCATCTGATTGCACAAGGATTCTCACAAAGACATAAAATTGAATGAGGAAAATATATTCCTCGGTGGTGGATGCAATTACTTTTAGATATTCTGGCAATAAATGAATTGACTTAGTTTCGTCTAATGGATGTTGTTACATCTTATTTGTGTGAGCCACTTGATGAAAACATTTACATGAAGCTTCTAAAAGGATTTAGACTGCCAGAAGCAGTTAATCAAGTTCTCGAGAATATTATTCAACCATATTAAATATATCTTTTATAGATTGAAAGATTTAGGCTTATTTGATATAATCGCCTCATTGAATACTTATTAGCATAATGCTATATGAATTGTTTAATTTCTCCGAGCATTTTGATTAAGTGGATTAGTTCTAAATTTTATTATTGTCGATGATTTGAATAGAGTTGAGACTCATGAAGAGATCTCCTCAAATCCTTGTGCATCAATCGACATACAGAAAAATATTGAAAGAGACTTTACATGAATAATGCATATTCATTGATCACCCTTATGGTTGTTAGGTCTCTTAATGTAAACAAATGTTCTTTCTGCCTCAAGAAAAGGGTAATGATATTCTTGGTCTAAAGCACAATATACACATCATTTGATCTGGAAGCATAGTATCTTATCTGGTCCAGAAATATTATTTAAGTGCTACGAGATCATTACCTTTAAATAATTGTTATGCATGATGCAAAGTCGAAATTTGTTTTTGGCTAAACATATCCTAAAGATATGTGAATGTTTTTCATAAGATAAGATGCAAACTATCTTGTAAAGAGATAATACAAAATTTATATCTCAAGGTGGATATATCAAATATGATAAAACGAAACATATTTCTTCAAGTTTCGTCACTCATGATTTTCAGATAAATAGTATTCAATGAATCAATTCAAGCAATGATTTGGAAGATTTATCCACTAGTGCATGATCTACTTCAACATTTGAAGATTGTATTCAATATTGAATTATGGAGATTCAAAGATCTTATGTGATATTTTCATGAGGGGGAGTAAATACGCGTTGCACTCTTTTTTCCTTAACCGAGGTTTTGTTTCAATGGGTTTTCCTGGTAAGATTTTTAATGAGGCAACATGTTATGCGTATCAAAGATGTGTGTACTCTTTTTCCTTCACTAAGAATTTTTTTCCCACATGGTTTTTATCTTAGTAAGGTTTTAACGAGGCACATTATCTTCATGGATATCCAAGGGGGAGTGTTATGAATATATTTATTCATGATGGATATCCATATATTAAGTTAAAGTTTAATAGGCTTTATTATTAAGGTTTAATACCCATTGGAATTAGGGTTTTCATCTTATGTCTATAAATATAGATTTTTGGATAAAGCATTGTATAAAACCCTATTTTAAAAATATAATACAAATCTCTCTCTTTTGTCTCTCATATTTGTTCTTTTATTTTATTCTTATTCTTATTTTATTCACAACAATAGTATTATGGACTAGGAATTCACATGTTTGTGTTGTAAAGGGGTTAGGTATTCTGTTAGGTAACAATAGCTTTGTCAAAATTATTATGGTTGGAGATCATGACATTTAGTCTATTTTTTAAAAAATAAAATTAGATGTATTTATACTAGTTTATTTATATATACATTTTTTTCTTATATAAAAACGTGTTAGTTATGGATTGGTTTAAATGTAGAAAATAATAATATATACGCTAATGTATGTATAAGTATAGAAAAAATATTTATGGGTTTGTTTTGATATTTTTTTAATGTATAAGTTATCCATCACTTATTTTTAAGGTTAAACTGTAACGAAGATTATCCAATTATAAGTACAGTTATATTTAGGTCATTCGATTATTAAAATGTTACGTTTATATTTTTTATTATGGGTAAGGTTATATTTGGATCACCAATAATAAATGTTATATTTTGACCACTCAATTATATGTAAGATTATATTTAAGTCACCAACAAAACTTTTTTGACTTGATCGATTAACAAGTTTCACGTTTGAGAATTTACTTAATCATCAAATAAAAAATATAAATTATAAAAATTTAAAGATTGTAAAAAACTTTAAGGATAACTATATATTTAATATCTATTTTTATTTATTTTGTTTTAGTGTTTTACTTTTTTTAATAAAATGACACTTAATGTTATATTTTATTTTTATTTTGGTAACCATTTACTAAAAAATCAACAACATATTGAATATGAGAGAGAAGAGTACACGTGACTTGCTGACTAGGAGAAAGAAAATCACACATTGACGAGAAATTATATCATGGACCCGGCTCACCACGTCAGCCGTGGTCCCATCCAATTATAACCACCCACTTCACCACTAATCTCCAACTCATTTTTTTCAACCAATGAATATTCACTCATAATTTTTATGTCATTATAAAAATATAATTTTTAGAAATTATATTAATTACATGACTGATTAGTGGTGGAATAAGTGATTTTTATTGATTATGGACCACAGTTGACATGATAGGTCGGACTTATGATATAATATCTCCGTATTGATATATCGTCACATTATTTTCTCTTTCCTAATTAACATATCATATATATTTTAATTTTAATTTACGTGACATATTGATTAGGGAGAAAAATAATGTGATAACTTATATGTATGATTTTTTCTATTCTAATTAGTCTGTTGTTGATTTTTAATGGTAAAATTTTAAAATAAAAATAAAATTTTATATTAGATATTATTTTACCCAAAAAAATAAAGATCAAAGATCTGTATAGTTATCTCAAAATTTTGTTAAACGTTGCTTAGGTCTTTGGCGTTCCTTCGAACTCTGGAAAATCGTATCTTTTATTCATATTTAATTTAGAAAGCAAAACTTGCAAGGATGTGGGAGAAGTTTTAGGGACCTTAAGAAAAGATTGTATCGTTTATTATAAAAGTAGTAAGAATTTTAATATGTATTTTTTAGTATATATCAAATTTTTTTATAAAAAATATAAAAAATTTAATATATAAAAAATTTTATATATACTAAATTTCTTTTAAAAAATATAAAAATTTTGTTATATACCGAGTTTTCAATCAAAAAGTGTACAAATTTTAGTATATATAAAAAATATGTATCCAAATTTTTATAACTTTTATGAGAAAAATAATACAGACATATTTTAACCGTTTTTAGACTGTTGTTATTTAGAATTTCCATTAGGGTGTGTTTAGTTAATAAAATGTAAGATTATTTTTGAGAATTTTTTAAAGTCAAACATGAAATTTTAAAATTTGAATTATTCGACTTTTCGTTTTACATCTCAAATTTTATTTAAATTTTTTTTTAGTTGAATTGAATTTATGTAAATTTGAATCGAATTAGAACAAACCGAGTTTTTCTCCTCTAATCAAATCAAAAAATTTAAAATTTTTAGTTCGAATCAAGTTTTACTTACCCTTATCGCAAAGCATTCCTATTCCTATTTTCTAAAACAATATTTTCATTCATGAGTTAAAGTATGATTCCCCATTCGTTGAGATTGATGCCTCAAATTACATGGACTCTACCATGCTGTTCTCAACAGCATTGAAGTCGTGAAGGAAGTCCTTTGGAGCTAGCAAAGAAAATACACACTTTGATAGGGACCGTTGGGGTCTTAGACATGCGCGATAAGAGCAACCGCAAAGGATTCCCGATAAAGAGGGTCTCTAAATTTTGATAAACTACTTTCATTAGATGATTTTAATCTCGAAATTCATTGAAAAATTTTGAAAACACCATTAAAAAAGATGAGTTATAATTGTTAAAACGTTATAATTATTTTTTAAATGCGACAATTGATTATAGAAACTTATTGATTATTATAATTACTATTGCTTCAATAGAATTAATCATGTTTTGGACAGACGAAAGAGAAACAATCATACATGGGCCCTTAGAAAGGATATTTGCTTTTAAGGACTATAATTTTATAACTAGTTGACAATTATTTTTAAAGATCATATTTTCATAAATTACATAGGGTCACCAAATTTTTTAAACCGCGGCAGGTCCAATCTCATCAAGGAAACAAGGAGACTTCAGGTTAAAAATCATAACACATATTCAATATATTCTCATATTATTAACATATTAAATGCGATTTAAGTATTTATAAATAGTATTTCTTTTTATTTTTTCTATTATTTGCTCTATTTATATTTTTTCGATTATTTTACTCACATAATTTAATTATAAATATATAAGTATTTATGACGTAAAATCTAAATTATAAAATAAAAGATGTTTATGTAAAATATTAGGGAAAGAGTCAAAAATAAACCAAATCCAAACAATTATATTCATTATTCCAAGGTAGGTTTTGAGTTTCCAATAAACTGTATCCCAAACACACCCTTCTCGCCGAACTGGTTCTCCACCCAATCACATCGCGAGTATCTTCCCAACCTAAACTCCGAGACCCGAGTTACCGTTCTGCAAATCAAAGCAATCAAAAAAGGAAAAGCTCATCTCTCGAAGAGTTAAAGAGACTTCTTTTGAATTCACTTTTATTACCAAATTTTCGTAATTACAGAATTTTCTCCCTCAGAATTCCTACTTTCAGGTAACCGTTTTCTCGTTTGTTTTAGGAAACTGTGAAATTTTGTTGTTATTTCTTTTTCATCGATCCATTGCTAGATAATAAGATTTGATTTGATTTGATTTGACTAGTTTTTTTAAAGGAATTTTGAGAATAGTTCGGTTAATTATTTAACTCTTTTGTTGTTGAGTTAGGTGAGCTGATGTTTCAACTGATGGAAATTTTGCGATAGTTTAGCTGATATACTTTTGTGTGGGGGAAATAATTCGGTTTAGTTCTGTTTGGTTGTAGTGAGAATTGGAGGAATATAGAAGGAGAATTTTGGTTATCTGATATGTTTCTGGAGTTGTATGAATTGAAGGGGATTTAGTGGAAGAGATGAGTGTGAGCATTGCCTCGGTTCACCCGGTGGAAGAAGATCCACCTACCACTGGCGGAGGTGGAGGAGCCGGGGGCGATGGAGGCAACAACGAGGTGCCATTGCCAACAGTAAGGATGAAGGATCTTCAGGGAATGCCTGGTACACTAGGAGGGCTTGTGTTACGGATATGTCAGTTTGCGTTTGCAGTTGTGGGACTTAGTATTATGGCTACCACTAGTGATTTTCCATCGGTTACCGCCTTTTGGTAATACCTTCAATTATGTATTTTTTTTATCTGCTTAAAAGTTGGTTTGGATTTGCTAGTGATGATTAGGAATTGTGGAACATTTGATTCGTTTCATATGATCTTTTTTATTTGCAAGACCTAAATATGAAAATGATGCTATAAATCAAATGTCAGAGCCTTGTTTGTTTACATGCGAATATGTTTGAGAATTGAATGTAGGAAGGCTGCTTGATTGGTTGCTGCATGCATTGCTCCATCTAATCATTGTGGTTTATCTTTGGTTGCATCTATATTAGTTCGTCAATTTACATCTACTTGAGGCATTGTATGTTTTGTAAAATCATGAATAGCTATCTTCATTCATCTATTAACTCAAAACTGTAACTATCTACTGTATTTAGTGAAGAGAAGGTTAATCTTAGGGTTTAGGGTGTTAGAGGTTAAAAACCCACTTTGAACAACAAATCAAAGTAGAACACTTAAGGGCTCTTTTTTTTGGGGGGGTGGGGGTGGGGGTTAAAGAGAATGAAACCGATTTAATGCATCTTTAAGACTTTACATCTTTTAGATCAAACTCTCTATGTGCTCCATTATCTAGATTCTGGGCATTTGATGATCATGAAAGGGGGGATTCGACAGAGAAATTTTCATCCTCGTGGCTCTTCGAGGAGCATGTACTTTTGTTTAGACCTTTATTCTGCTTTTGATGTTGTCATGATTCTTTCGTAACATGGAATTTTGTATTTGCTACTTCAGCTACCTTGTTGCTGCCACTGGCTTGCAGAGTTTGTGGAGCTTATTGCTTGCTATTATTGACATTTATGCCCTTTTAGTGAAGCGTTCCCTGCAGAATTCCCGTGTTGTTACTTTGTTTACTATCGGTGATGCGGTAAGATGTTTACTTCCACTGTTATAGTGAAGCTAAAAGGTTGGAGCATTTGATATGCTATTTTCTTCTGTTGAACCTCTTAAAAATCTTTATTTTGTGTATGGCTTTCTCAGAAACTTATCCTAACATGTATTACTTGTTAACTTTGTGACATGTGCTATGGCTTCAAGCCTTCGACTATTGGCTTTGACACATTCAGAATTGCTTGGTCTACCTTGTGACACTTTTTGCACAAAAGCTTCGTTCTTCTGTTTGAAAATTACAGTTAATCATCACTCAGTTTGAATATTTTTCAACTTTTTTTGTTGACATTTGGTATTTAAAGGCTGAAATTGTATTAATAGTCTTCAATATGATTTTCCAACCAAAATCATTGGCTTGCCATTAGTTCTGTTGTATGATTTCATTGATATTGGTGTTTGTATTGGCCTACAACTAGTAGTCATTCATAACTTGGTGTTGGTGATACTGCATTTGAGCTTTTGATAGCATATTGCCATATATGGTTTTACTTGAACTATAAAAAATGTTCCCATGTTTTACTAGTCTTTGTTCGAAGAAACCTCCAGTTTTCCATGATTTCTTGCACTACTTGTATAGCAATTCCAAGGGAACATGTAGAACTAATTGCTAGTTACCCTCAGAAGACTAAACTTTCCATGAAATTGTATCTTTTACTAAGTGCAAGCGAAATATCTGGACTGAATTTGATCGGAAAGATTATGGCTATTACCATTCACCATGGTTAATGGTTTCCAGACTTGCATTACTGAAGAGCTCAATCAGTTTTCGTTGTTGTTTTCCCACCACCTCGTTTTACCTTTCCATTGTCTTGCACGTCAAATTTGTTTTACCTCGTTGTCGTTTTACCTTTCCATGAAATTTATTGTCTTGATCGTATGTACTTTTTACCTTGCAGATCACATCCACTCTCACATTTGCTGCAGCTTGTGCTTCTGCGGGCATCACCGTTCTTATCGATAATGATCTTAATGGCTGTGCTCAGAACCATTGCACCCAGTTTGAAACTTCCACTGCAATGGCCTTCATTTGCTGGTTTACCGCAGTACCTTCATTTCTCTTAAACTTTTGGTCACTTGCGTCTCGATGAAAGGGGAATGCCAAAAAATCGAAGTAGGAAGGAGTAACCAAGGGTGCTATAGAAAGTATTTTGCTATGCCAAGTATCATTCCCTTGTATCGTTATCAATTGCCACAGAGTCATCTTGGATGTGTTGTATTTTAAAGTTTGTATAGGCGTTATGAACATCAGTAGCAATGTCAACCGCCTCGGAGTCATCTCAGATGTGTTGTTTATTCAAGTATTCATCTCGGGTGTGTTGTTTTTTCAAGTTTGTATAGGCTTTATGATCATCGATCGCCTCGAAGTCATCTAGGATGTGTGTTGTTTTTTCAAGTTTGTATAGGCGTTATGAACATCAGTAGCATTGCCGATTGCCTTGTAGCATTGAGCTTCTTGTCTAGGGACGGACGGTAACGGGATGGGGTGAGTTTTTTGCCGCCTCGATCCTAACCTGAAAAGTAACTAAACACGCCCGAAGCTGCCTTGCATCGAAATTTTATATATTCTCCTTTGTCCCACCTAAAGACGTAAGAATTAAAATTCAATCTTAACTAAATCCTAAAAATTAGAAGGTAATACTTGAATCGAATTGAATTAATTTTGGTGCTAGTATTTTTGCATTATCGTCGTTTAGTGTGTGTACTCTTTTATTAATTGCAGTATCCGTTGTAAATTTCTCGATTATATAAATTGTTTTTAAATTTCAATCCAAAATATCATCTCAATCTTGTACCACAAGGCATAGATCCAATCGATTCTCAACAACCATCTAAATTTGTCCTAATTCAGACAAACCCATTTCTTCGATTTGTTTTCCAACAATTAAGAAATAAATCTTAAGAATCAAGGGGGGGAAATGCTATGATTAAAGGTTTTGTTTAAATAATATTTTTATATGAAATATAAATGTGATAATTAATAGCTTTGGGTGGGGGGATAGGAAGAACCTTATCTCAGCCTTAAATGCTCCACAGCAGTCCACATGCCACACTGACTTCTGCGAGAGTAAAAGTGGCAGGGGAAGGAAGAAATTCCTCGGAGGCTCTGTTTTGGTTTAATCACTGATTAGGTCCCTAGTAGTTTTAAAAGGTAAATTAAACCTTTTTGGTTCATTCAAACTTTAAAACAGAAGGCCAAGCTAAAACAAAATTTGGGTTCACTACAAATATAAATTAACTTAATAAAACATAGCCGAGCTAGGTTCTTAAATAGTACACAACCTGTCTTGTGTTCATTTCATTTTACATTCCCGTTTTCCTCACTTGTTCATATTTTTCCAGTCAGACAGGAAAAACTGGGTGTTGAACACATAAATTATGTAGTAAAATGTTTCACACAAAAGACCAGTTCACAAAACAGAAGGCCAAGCAATGGATGGTGCTCTCATCAGCTTCAACTACTTTCCATGCAACAGCTTGTTCGTAAGAAATATGGCGTCCCATCGTCGACATGCAGATTCCGGCAGGAAAGTAAGCATATCCCTGTGGCCAAAAAATAGGAACCACCTTTAGCTAATTATGATTTGAAAAAGAAATTACAGCATCCCCTTTAACTCGGGTCTTGTTAAAGATTTGGTTTGGATCCGAACTCTTACCTGCTCCATCAACTTGGCAAAATCGGAGCACAATGTCTTGCGTCCGGACTCGTCAAATATTTTATCCAGGGTGATGTCTTGTAGGGACACTAGAGTTGTCTCGAGCATGTCAAGACCAGCTTGATTTGCAAAAATGAAAACTGGTAGAGACTGCAAAAACAAAACAGAAGCATTACTTCGAAAATATCTATGTTCATGTTTCAAGTATTAGAGGTCTTTTTCGATGAAATTGTCGATGTACCTTCAACGAACAACACAATACTGCATCCTGATGTTGCCAGAGATTCTTCAAGATCGAGTCGCCACTAAATGATTCACATCTCAACAATTCTGCCCCTATATGATAACTGAGGTAAAAGAAATGAAAAGCGGGATGAATTAACTTATTCGGCAAAACCTTCCTTCAGAAGCAAATAAAATTTTGGATGCAACTTGCCTGTAGCTCTGACAGATCCAATGAGATAGTGTAAGTGCTTCGGGAGAGCCTGGAGTTAGCTTCGGACCTACAGCTGGGCTCAATCCGGATGGAGATATGGCCATTGCAACCCTCTGGACAGAAGAAATGACACTACGGACATATTGTTGTGCCATGGTGGCAACATTATCCTGAAGAGTTCCATCAAAGGGAAACTGGAAGGCAATCGTCAACACCGATCGTGTATTCTGACATGACAGAACATCTCCTGAAGCACTGTTAGTTGCAGGCCCCATTTCGAGACTTGAAGTCAGATCCAACGTCCGATTTACCGTTGATGAATCCTGTGTATCACACTGTATAATATAACCATGAGTATCCAAAAACTATTCTTCAGAATCACTACTTCAAATAATTTTAAAAGCTGAAACCTGAAAGTAGATGTACGTACGATTAACTTATTTACTATTCATTTCCTACAATGCGCACTCTTTAATGTCATAATTTTACGGCAACAGCTTATCAGAGTTTAACTGAATGGACTCAAACATACCATCACTTCTTATGTCTCCTCTATTCTATGTTAAAGTTTGGTGAAACCTTACCGATTTCGACTCCAACGGGATAATGCGGAATCCAGAAGGCACTAAGGGAGCATTATCGGGAAACATCTCATCAATAGGAGCAAAGACAAGCTCCGAACAGGCTCCCACAGCATTCTCATCAATTCCACTGCATACCTGAAAAGATGACAATAGAGATAAAAGTCAATACAAATATATATATGGCAACAAAAATCAGTTAATGCGATTAATGAGGAATACTTTATTTTAAACTTGTCAAAGATCTGTAGTTCTAAAACCTTGATTGCAAATGTAGGGGTTACATGTGAAACAAGTACCAAACCACAGCAAGTGCTTTGTCGGGTTTTATATTTCAATTAAAGATGTAAATAAAAGTCGAACATCATGTTGAGATTGCGAGAAAAGCACCTGCAATAAGTGAATGTCCCTTGAAACAAATGCATCTTCTTGCACAAGAGAATGACCTTCGAGTCTTATAACTTCAAGTATCTGATGCATGAAAAATAGAGCATTAGCATAGTTTATTGGACGGATGAGAAAAGGATGTGTTTTCGATGGGAAATATTATACAAGTCGATTTTATGAAAACTCTTGAAGATGAATAACGGAAAAGGAATAATCATCTTATTAGGCACTTAGAACTTGTATGGATGGTTAAAAAAATAAAGGGTATTTCAGGCAAGTCCAGCATGCACTGCACATCTTAAATTTGTAGAACATATACCTCTGCATGTTCTATTGTGTGACCAAGTGGCATGATAACTTGACTACCAGTAAACCTCGTAGGTCTCATTCCAGGATAAGCATATGTTCCGGCCTTCAATGACGCGGCAGTGTATGCATCAACATTGAAATCTGCCCACTCTGAACGGTGCTCTCTCAAGAAACGCATTAGCACAGCAGGTGAAACACTCTGACAAAAGGCAATGTATATAGGTATATAACTTCCCAAAGACATGATGCGGAGAAGGCTTAAACATTAGTAAACAGAAGAAAAAATTTCCAGTTTCAAACTAAAAAATTACTTAATGCGGCTAATGTCGAATAAGGAAACTTTCTTACTAAATGCACAATTTATTAACGCAATCCATATTATAAAATAAGAAGATAGCTTCCCCTTTTGGGGGCTTACGAGAACTTACTTGAAGCCGCATAGATGCCTTTGCGCACAGAACACCCCCCACGAATGAAAGAGCATTAGTGGGATTTGAAGTGCTGCTCAAGGTCTTGCTTGAATTAATTGCAATTATCACATCATCAGTACCATCACAATTCAATATTGACCAACCATCATCATTGAATCCGTTTATCGCGTCATTAAATCCTCTACAAGCGAATGATAGATGCATTACTTCGATAAAACAACGGAGTATAACAGATTTCTAAATGCTCAAGTAAAACAGGTTACAGGCTTACAGCCATAGAAAGCATATGTTTATTCACACAAAGACATAATGTAAATAAAGAGGAAGACTCAATATAATCTCGCAGCTACCTGCTTAATCTTTGGCTAAAAGTGCGTAAGAGAGCAGGCTGCCTGCCCATAGTGTAAACCACCTCACCACTCGTCTCCTGAGCAATTTGCTTGACGTAGCGCAGTGCCTTCGCAGAGATAAATTATTCATTACCTTGAGAAATTTCTTTTAAAAGAAAACCAAAGAAACTTTCCCCTTTTAATTGGATTTATCAGACTATAAGTGACTCGTCTTACAAGTTGTATTAATATACCATCACTTCTCACTAGTGAACTTACAAGTTGTATTAATATACCATCACTTCTCACTAGTGAATTTACTTACCGCGATTGTCATTTTCTGTGCAATTACTTTTGATGATTCATAAAGCGGGCGCAGCACCTCAGGCACACTCCAAGCCTATAATGGGGATCTCAAGAGATTTTAGTCTTGTGACGAGATATGTGAAGAAGTCTGAAAGTACCTACAAATCAGAAGTCCTACCTCAAAATTCAGATGGTCAACAATATGGATTATTGACCCTCCGCCTTCACTAGGCCTAATTAAATAACCACTAGGAAGCATTTCGGCTCTCACAAATTGAGCTGCAGCAACTGCACTCGGACCGGCACCAGAGCCAGAAAGGGACCTCTCACAGACCTTGGAAAACCGAGCAAAAAAGGGGGGACTATAAGCATCTATAATCATGCTACTCTCAAGATAGGACAGTCATGCAAGCAACTGAAATGCTCCTTCAACCTTGACTTTCTTAAACACATGCATAGAAATGATTTACATTGTGTGATAAAAAATAAGCGCAAGACATGTACCACAAGACTGCCGTTTTCTAATGTTGTAGTGTATCTTAGAGTCCAAAAGTCCCTTGCAGGAGCCAGCGTGGTTGGAGCAAACATCTAGAAAAGTTCAAATTTAGTCATTACTCATTACTCGAGACAATAGAGTAAACATGCATTCAGAAATGAAGATCATTCTTCACCTGTGTGTACACAAGCTCAATTGTTCCACCATTGCCAGCCGGAAACATGGTGAAAACTTCAAGGTTCCGGCACTCGCGGAACCAAGATGGACGGTCTTTAAGGATCTCTGCAATCTATTCAACAAAAATTCGAATGTTTCGTTTAGACAAGGTCACATGTGATGATGTCTCAATATTTTAGTATGGAAAGTAAAATTCATACCTTTGTAGGTTCTAAACTTACAAGACCGCAGGCTCGAGCTGCCACTCCACTACAACTTTGGGAGATGGCAAAAATCCCAACCGAATCCGGACCAGGCTGACAAATTAAAACAAATACACTCAGAGACGCTTCTGATTTGTTACACAAGAAAGATAATATAATTACATTCATACACAACATCAACCAACATCGAAAGAATGGGCAATAAGAGATGTGCAAGACAAACCTTCATCCCAGGCATCTGGACCCAATCAACAACAGTTCCTGTAGCCTTGGAAAGGAACTCTGCCAAGGTCTCCTCTGCAATGGAGAGGAGGCTGCCAAGAACACAACAAAATTCAAAGCATTTATCAGCAAAAAGAAAAAGAATTATGCATACCCGCATGCGCACACAGACATGCACACAAGCATATGGGGAGAGTTGGTCGAGTTGGTCCATTGTAGTTAAAAATTTAACTGACCCAGCAGGGTTATTGGCATCTCTGAGTGAATGCTGAGGAGTGGTTACCACAGAGTCACAGCTCGCATCAGTTGCTGATGCCTGATGAAAATCCAAATAAAAAAAAGTAATAATGTCAAAACGCCAACAAGTGAAACACACAGTAAATGCATATCATTTGCATAAAGCAATTTAGCAAAAAAGAGATCTGATAACACAAAATAGCAAGTGGCATAATTGCAAAAGAAATTCGATAAGGTGGAACTGTGCGCATATATAGAAAGAAATAGATAACAAAAATGGCAGAATTTGAAGCAAATTAAGACAATTCAATTCTAAGAAATTGGCATGCCACAAAGATCTATCCAATACCTAAAAGTTCAACTTAAAATGCAAACAAAATGCATAAATTTCCACATTAAACATTTTGGTAGAGTTTCATAGTGGGAACTGGAGAAGATCAAAGGGTGAGAGACTATAAGAAGATGCATTTACAGTATGCAGTTGCTGCTTCATATAACCATTCTCGCAAACAAGCTGAGAAACTTGTTTTTGCAACCGATCATTCTCCTCCATCAACAGCTTGTTCATTGCTGATAATTTTCTATTTACAGTCTGCAGCCTTGAAGACTCTTTCCTTTGCTTCTCTCTACACCTGCAAACTCCAATAGAAACCCCAGATTAAAAAACATAGCAGAAACTACTCATCTAAAAATGACCCATGTTTTGTTTATAACAACTATAATCAAAGAAGAAAAACAAAAAACAAGACCAAGTTTCCATACCTGCGGTTTTGAAACCAAACTTTGATCTGTTTAGGCTCAATATTGGAAAGAATGGGGCACTCCCTTATCAACTGCTGCCTACGCAAGGAACTTGGCTTGGGGCACTCAGCATAGACTCGTTCCAAGGCTTCGATTTGCTCAGCTGTGTACCTAACATACTTTCCTGCAGCATCAAGATGCTTGTTGATGCTGTTACCGCTGCCGCCTACCATGTGTTGGGTCACCGCCATAGCCATTTCTTGTCCAAAATATCAGCTTCCAAGAACAAATCTTTCCCGCAGAAAGAAGCTGTGAAGAGAGAGAGAGAGAGAGAGAGAGAGTGAAAGAGAGAGAAAGCAAACTGAAATGAAGGCTTTTGAATTGAAACTGCCTCAAGTGAAGGCCAAATGGATGGTATTTGAGTGGGTTTTGAGGTTTTTCTTTCTCCAGCTAATGATGCTCAAGCTGGTTAAGTTAAAAACAATAATGGGTCACGAAATCTTCCCCAAAGATCCAACTTTCAAAACGTTTTCCACGACCCTTAGAAACCTTGATCCAAAAACCAAACAAAAGAAGATAAAAGGAACACACAGCTGACAAGCAAGCTCGATATCACTGAAATGTCTTCTCAAGCGAGCTTCAATACTGTTTACTACTCTTTAAGCCTTAACTATTTCAGCACCAAGTAAAGAACAGAACTTTGAAAAACTCTCTCTCAGAAAAGAGAGCTCAAAAGCTTAAACATCACAAAGAAGCTGGTTTCCTGCAATAACCCACCACAGAAATGTTAAGAGAAACTGAAACCTTGACCATTTTGAAGAAGAAGAAATGGGGTTAAGCTCAAAAGGGTTTTAAAGAAGAATACATAAAAAAGATGAAAAAAACCAACAAATTATAACAAATTAAAAAGAAATTGTCAAAAGAGACGTGAAGAGAGAGAAAGGAGAAGGAAAAAAGTTGTGACAGTGAGTGATCTAAAGTCTGAGCTTGAAACTGTAGGAGGCATAAAAGAGAGCTCATTTGCACGCAAACCGACAAACTTACCAGTGATGTTTTTCTTTTCTATTTATAATGGATGAAATACTGGAAAGCCCCCTGAACTTTTGTTAATTTAAATAAGTCCTTGAATTTTTGTAATCTTGTAAATCGCATCTAAATCAATCTCTAATTTTAGTTCATATCTAAAAGAAAAACAAAGAAATTAATATATCGTTTTGAAAGATGACTTATTGAAATACATATATAAATATATAAGAGTTTATTTGAGTATAATAAAAGTTTAGGGAATTATTTTCAAAGTTCAAATAGTTTAAGGGCTTTGTTAATATTTTAACCCTTTTATATTTCACCAGCTAACCTCACTTACTTTACTGTCCCTATTGTCTACTTGAAATGACATGTTATCTATAACCTTCTGACAATAAATAACCTTAGTTTTTTTAACATAAAAAACATTCAATGTGTCAAGAAATAACTTTAAAGATGATAATAAAAATATTTAATTTTAAAAAGTAAATAAAATAAAATAAAATAAAAATTTAAAATCGGTATAAAGAGATATTAGTTTTGAATAATGATTTGTATAAAATATTTTATAAATTATTAAAATATTATTCAAAATTGGTGTGACTAATTTTTTATTTAATTTAATTTCACTATTCAAAATTAAATATTTTATTATTTTTTAAAAATTATTATTTAAAGTGTAATACTTTAAAAAATATATATTACATTTTGAGAAATTAAAAAATAAAGGCAATAAATCTATAACCGAAGATATATACTGTTAGGTGTTTGATTATCACCATATCACCTTATTACAAACAAGTTTAGTTGAAATACATCTGTTTTTCTTCACTAATTATTGTTCATGCATCACTCTAATCTTGTTTAGGTTTGGCTTTTAATACAAGAAAAGAACAACATCAAACCTCTCTCGTGTCTTTTTTTTAAGTTTATCCAATCCACGTTGGATGAATCTTGTCTTAATTAAAAATAAACAGACCTGCTTAAAGATATATACTTTTAAAAAATGGAACTTGTTTTTTTTAATAAATAATACATACATTTATTATTACACCAAATTAAAATTAAAACATGACATGAACCCTCGATATTTGACTATTTTATCTAATTCATTGTGAGATTATTTACTTTAGTGGGATAATGAAGATTAATTATTTCTTAATTACATTCAGACTTAAGGTTATTATTACTCAAAATTTAAAAACAAATAAAAAGTATATATATTATTTATTAAATTATTAATTTAAAATACATTAATTGTTAGATATTAAATAGAAATGAGATGTCTTGGAATTTAAAACTTTTCTAAGGTTATTACTCAATTATAATACTATTGGTTTACCTTTTTTAAGGTAATTAATTTTTCTCTTTTTCAATAAATTAGCGGGATGAGAAGTCTTGGAATTTAAAAACTAATGGTCAAATTAGATAAAACAAGGCATCACCTTTCCAAGTTTTTCAATTTAGCATGAAAATTTTCAAAAGTTGCATTTTACCCACTAAACTTTTATATATTCAAAACTTTTGAAGGCAACCATAATTCAATTTTTTTAGGGTGGACACGGAGTAAAAATCTTGTGCTTTTTTATCACGTCTTCATCCATGTTTCTTGTTAAAATTTTAAAAAAAATTAAATTTTAAACCCCAACCCTTATTTTTTATATTCCAAACCATAAACCATACTCCCTAAAAATACACCGTACCCCTAATTCCCTAAACCCTATACCCTAAACCTTTTAATTTGAAACAAAGACACGAATAAAGACAAAAGAAAGAGATAGACGATTTACACTCAGACACAAATTATAAAAATCTTAAAATTGCATTTATTTATTTTAGTTGATATTTTTATATTTAATAATGTAATTTTATCCGATTTTCTTATATACTTTTGTGTACATGTTAGGGGAGAATACAGATCTGAGTGTTTGTTTATTTATGGGATAACATTTTTCACCTCCTTTTTGCATGCAAAAAAAGTAAGCTTAGAATCATGTGCTACCAACACATGCTATCAAATTAAAATATTATTAATTTTTATAAATATATATTAATTATTAGTAAGTATTATTATTTCTTCATGGGAAATTATAATCAATTTGAATTTTGATGAATTATTATGTTTCTATATTATTATTATTTTGAGGCTAAAGGCCTAAAAAGCTAAAATTGTATCACAAGCAACAAAGGTGGAAAGGAAAAGAGTTTTATTTTAAAAATATATATTTCTTTCAAGTGGGATTAAAAATTATCTTTTTGATTCAATGATTGTGTATTTCAGTAGGAATTTTAAATAGAAGAGGTAAATAAATTAATATAGTGCGGTTTTTTTATTATTAGATGAATATATTAATTATGTTATTTATAGTCTTAAATAATTAAATTTATATATTTTATTGTTTAAAATTAATTATCGTCTTGTTTTATATGTAATTGGTGAATGGGTAGTTATTAGATAGTTATTTAAAGATAAATATATCTGATTATTTAGATCACTGATAACAGGATGAATAAAGTTTATCTGATAATTTCTTGTTTGTGCATAAACTCTTAAAAATTTAAGATAATTTGTATAAAAAAAAAGTATAGGCGTCTTTCTATGAGTTTTTAGATGAAATTTGAGTAATTTTTTATTCGAAATATTTTCTTATAGATCGATGAATTGATATTTAACTTTTCAATGCATCTTGAAATACTGTAATCAAACATTAAAAATTTAAGATACATCTATTTTTGAGAAACATTGACGTAGAAAATTGTATACAAGACTAGTATATAGTTTTATTTATTACAAAATTTTCGGCATTTTTACTTATTATTTGTAATTAAATTTTGCATTGTTTAGTTTATGCCATTTATGGTCATATTTATTATTTATTTTATGATATGATTTATTTTCTTAGTTGAAATTAATTTATTTTGTGTCCACGTAAAAATATTACTTTCTCTTTAAACATATCCAGCATTAATGCAAAAAATAGTAGATTTTTATTATATTTTAGAATTTTGAAGTCTATAAATAGACATTCTTTTTATTTAAATTATGAATTTAAATTATGATAAAAGTATAAAAATACTATTAAAAGAATGTAGTGATTATACGTGATATCAACGATCGAATTGCCAATAATCACCCCAGAGAACTCTTCTGGTGCAGGTGACAAACCATTTTTTATGTAAATTTCCAAAGCACTAAGTTAACTTATTTAGGGGTTAGGTTGAACAAATTGTGGATTTTAGGGACTGATTTATTAATTAATTACATGAAATAGGAAACTAATTAAAAGAAATCTAAACTGAACTACCAAATTAAAAATTAATCCAATCCAGATTAGGACTAAATTGAATTAAAATTAGATAGAAAAATGACACTTATGACCAAAATGCTAGACACCTAAATGCAGAATGACCTAAAGCACAATTTCCCCTTCCATTTATAAACACACCGAGTGTTATAAATCTTCTGTTTTTAATAACATCCTATTTTAAAAAGCAGAATAGATAATTATTTAAAAAAAATCAACATAAATTAATTTTATTAATTAAGACTCTAAATAATATAATAAGACTGCTCTATAAGTGTTGGCCTGCTAAGTAAAGAAAAGAAAAAATTATATTATGAATTTTTTTTATCATAGTATTTGTGGTCTCAACCAATTAGATTTATCTATTTTATATTTCTTTTAAGGTAAATCATCATCTCTTTCCTATCTGTAATAGCTGAATAAGTAATTATCAGATAATTATTTAAAAATAAATAAATATAATTACATGGACCATAAATAACGCGATGAACATAATTTACGATATAATCTCTCAAAGTAGGAAAATGTATGAAATAAAAGCATGCCAACGGATTTAAAACACGTGTACAAATTATGCAAGATCAAAAAAAAATCCTCCATCCAAAGCCAACGAATTTGACTTTGAAAAAAGTTCCATCCCTCATCCCCCGTCCCTTTCTCGTTCCATTTTCTTTGCAGTTGGTGTCGGTATTAATTATTCTGTCACTTCTCCTACATTGATATGTTAACGTGGGATAAAAATGATGGGTCGTGTCTACAACAAAACATTCTGATGGCCACATCCACAGGCAGGCAACACTTCATATTTCTTTAAAAATATATAAATTAAAAAAATTATAAGTTTTATTTAAATTTTAATATTTAAATTTAAAATAAATAGTTTATTTAAAACAAATTTTACAAAAAAGAAAAGTAACCCATTAAATGAACCGCACATGTATATTAAAAATAATTATGTTTTTTCCCTGTGAGAGAACATAAGCTTCACGATTCTTACACAATGATCGTCCACTCTCCTTTGTCTAAAACACTCGTTTCTTTTTTCCCCCAAAGATTTTGGCTGCTAAGGAATATATCTCTAGTGATGTTTGGTATTAGCGAAGGCTAATGTTCATTTAATAAACCTAAGATATATTTTTATGGTATAAAACTGTATTATTTTATATTTATTGAGATCAATGGATTAATATGAATAACCGATTATTATTAACTATATGTGCATCGTATTATTTAATTTTTTATCATTAAAAGCTTTTTTTTTATTTTGAATTTATAATCTCAACCATCCATCTATATTAATCCAATCATCGTAAATAAATATTTCTGTATGTCATTTGTGTGTATATATATTTTTTTAAATTTTGTTGGCTATGGAGACAGGAATGGAGCTAATTTTTTTTTACTTTTGTTTTTCATTTAAATTTTTTAAAATTTATTTTTTACTAATTTATTTTCTCTACTTTTAAATATTTATGTTTTACCTCTCTAATTCGTTACTCCGTTACTGTATTAATGGATGGTTTTAGGATTCCTCTCTCCTTTTGCATCGAGCCATTGTTTTCTCATAGGGAAGGAATCATGGCAGTACTTCCTTTACCCTCTATGGACCCCAGTCCACTACAATTTTCTGCTCCCCCTAAAAAAAATAGAACTTCATAAAAAACATAAAAAAATAAAAAAAAAAATCCTTCCAACCGGGTTTGCCTGAATCAATCGAATGCGCAGGAGTAGTTGCTTTGAAGTATTGTTGTCGTTCAAGTGGAGACTTGGCCTGGTCCCCCACTCAAAGATCAACCACTTGATCAACCTGTCAATACTTACCACTTTAATATCACATTCTTAGGTAGGGATGGGAATAGAACCCGAATTCGATGGGTTTCGACTCGATTGGACTGGACCGGATTGAATTTTTTGGTGAAAAAATCAGGTTCAGATTGGGTCGGGTCGGGTTTTTTAAGGGTGATATTAGGTCCAGGTTTAGAGTGAAAAATTGGATCCGACCGACCTAAAACTAATAGTGTAATTTTTTCATATATATTTTAGGGATATTTACAATATTAACTCCTCTTCATATATATTTTATACAATTAGATCACTAAAATTAATATTTTTTTATAATTAGGTCACTAAAATTAAATATTTTTACAATTATATCCCTAAGTTTTATTTTTTTTACAATTTAGTCCCTATAAATTTAATTTTTTAAAAAGATTCGGTCGGGTCGGATTTTAGAGCTTAAAAATCGGGTCGGGTCGAATTTTTTCACCCTAAACCCGAGTCGGATTGGATGACAAGTGGAGGGTATAATTTTTCGGGTCAGGTACGGGTGGACCGAAAATCCGACCCAACCCGTGTCCATCCCTCTTCTTAGGGTCTCAAAATATGATTTTAGTTATGAAGTACGAGTATTTTAATTTAATACCGTATTACATACTCAATACATTTTTTATCGAAAATATAATATGAACTGTTAAGGTACTCATACAAGTATATAAATTTTATGACCTTTTAGTTTTACATTTTTATGATATTTTTGTTTTATATTTTATTTATGATTTTTTTTAGTTTTACATTTTTAGAGTAAAGAAATTATTTTAATTTTAGAAATTAATGTTTCTAAACTTGTTTTCGTACTTATTTTTATATTTATATTCGTTTCGGTACAACATATAACTTTAATCCCTATACAATTCTATAATTTTAAAATTAATAAGTTTTTTATAATTTAAAATATAATATATTTTATGGTAAATCGTTTATAAAATATATTCCATATTCATTAAAATTTAATGTTAAAATACACAAAGCAAACTTTCATGTTACTATGTTCCTTACTTTTTATCTTTCTCTCTGTATAAATTAGATTTAATTACACTTACGACATAAATAAAATAAAATATTTTATACGACGAAAATATTTTTTAAAATTTATTCGGCAAATATTTAATATGTAAAATGATAAAAGACATGTATGTAAATATTCTTGGGTTCAATTTTAATTATTTTATTAATAATATAATAATAATAATTATCAATTAAGAATAATATTTTAATATTTTTAATTAAGTTAATGCGGGGTTTTTTCATAACACCAACTCAATTAAACACTTTATATATAATTTAGTAAAGTCAGTAAAAATTGTAATTTTGAGGGTAGAAAATATTTACCCTTACAGTTTATTGTAAATTGTAAAATATACTACGGGTTAAATCACGTAATATTTTAAAAGTATATTTATCAATGTATTGTTTTATAAAACTGAAAATTTATAGAATTTTAATACTTAATTTTATAAGTATGAATTTGCATTATGAGACTATTTGATATATTAGTAAAAATGAAATATTTAAATATAATTTTGTTGTTTGCTAATAGTAAATCTCGATTTTTGAAGATATTTAATTTTACAATTCTGAACTTATTAATTTTTCGAATATTTTTTTTTTAAAAACAGATTAACATAACGGTGGAAACGATATAATCGGGAGAAACAATCTCACACTCTGAACATTAACCTTAAAACAAACATGTATATTAAAAAATATATCAATTTAGTATTTCAAACGTATTATCTTATTATTATTTTTTATATTTTTAATCAAATAATAAAACAATCAATAACTTATATTTCCCCTAATTTTTAAATTTCTTGATATATGAAAATAAATTTTATTTTGTGACTTAGATACATACATTGTATCACAAAAATATGTAAACCTCAGTTGTTGTTGGTTGTACAGATGCTAAAGTCACTTGGTCTCTTCACATGAAATTATGAAGAAAAACCATGGAAAGTGGACCACAGAGGCGATCATCAAATAATTGTGTACAAATTTTAAGGCCTATATTTGTGCAAAAAGAATCACAGGATTTTATATTTTGGACCGTTGCTAATTAAATTTTATTATGCCACGTAAATATATTCAGGTAGATCCAATCATGTCCAAATCCAATGATTTCCTGTCCTCGCACTCTTTTGTAATGAAATTGCATGGCTTCCAAACAAAGCTTTGAAATAACTCCTCATGTTCTCTCATCATTTCACATGATTTAAACATCTTGGAATGTGCCTCACAAATTGGGTATTGTGGTTACTGGTTAATTACTGTGTACATATATTATATAAGAAAGAAAGAAAGAAAGGTACAATGAGGCATTATATTTATATATTGAATACATGGTAGGGTTACGAAAAATGATTGCACGAGATTAGATTTAAATTCGAAAATCACTTGACGTACGTCTTAAAATAATAAAAAACATTATTTTATGTCTTAACGTTAAACAATTAGATTAACCACTAGATTAACATGTTTAGGTAAGATGATAAAAGCATCTTTTATCTTAATTAGTGGTTGAGAGTTTGATATCGTTTTAACACGAAGTTGTTTTACAATTTGTGACAATCGTCTATCCTTATATAAGCCAATAGAACGCGAAGAATTAGTACTCGAACCTGCTCTAATAGATACCCATCTTCCAAAACTCTGCAATCAAGTATTTAACATTGTTGGATTCCCTAAATTTTAAATTCGAGACATAACTAATTATTACAACCACCTACTATTCTTTTAAATGAAAGCAACTTCATTTCCAAAAAAAAAAAAAATACAACATACGATACAATTCACCAGGACATAACTAAACTAGAACGATCACATGCTAATTGATTCGAACACTCGATACGGTTAGATACCGATGTCATAAACATTTTTTTTGGTTAGCAATAAATTGTTATAATCTAAAACAATGCAATGAAGCAATGAATGCCAAAGAAGATGCCTAGCTATGAATGGGAAATACAACATGGTGAAGAATAGGGTATTCAGAGGTCATTAAATGAAGGCAACAACAACATGCATGTAAAGGCATCGGCCGGGCTGAATGATGGTATTCACCTTCAATGGCTGCTTCCTCTATTTGTAGAAAATAAGGATTCGTGCTTCCATCATTAGCTTTATAAAGTCTCATCCTCGTCTATATCTTGTCATCCATTCAAAGTTTGTGTAAAATAAGCTTTAATATTCTTAGATGCATGGGTGGAGCCAAATGCACAATTGAGATGTCTGTTTGACACCTAAATTTTTTAAAAAATTATATTTTTTATATAATTTATGTATAAAAAATTATATATATATATATATATATATAATTGATACCTTTTTATAAATAATTTAATATCTCTTAATAAATAATTAATTATTTTTAAATATTATTAAAAAATAATATCTTTAAATAAATTTTTGGCTCCACTCCTGCTTCAATGTAGCCGCACCATTAATAGGAATACGTGGTCCTCGATAGCACAATAGCACATGCAAAACTCTTGTGCTAGGCCAACCCTACTTAACTAAATATAAACAACGAAGTGACATTATGAATGGAGAAACTAGATTGGGAAGATCATTTTTATGTTAAAATTATGTAAAATTCGGTAAGATTAATTGGTTAATAAGTCTGATACAGTTAATTAAAATAATAAAAATAAAATGAGTAGGAATGAAATTAGGATTTGAGGTTAAAAAGTTAATATTTATTTTTATTTTCCTCTTTCATTATAAAAAAATTGGTAAATATATGTGCATATTTTGGTATACGATTGTGTAAAAAAATTACACAATCCTTCGTATTTAAATTATAAAATCTAAAACTTAAATCGTTAGCTTTAACACCCAAAAACTAAATTTTAAACTCTAAACTCTAAACATAAATATTAAAAGGCCTAAGTGAACTAAAATTTACACAAACTTGTACATCAAAATATTTTTCCAACATATATATCGTTATATGAATTTTGTTTAAGGTACACTTTGGTTGTTAAGCTTTTCGTTGGTATTTAAACTTGACTTGAAGGTTCAATTTGGTGTTTAAAGATTTTTGTGGTCTAATTAGGAACGTGAACTTAATTATTAAAATTTGTAACTAAACTTCATTTTTTGCCCTAAATTAATATCTATGATTAATGACTTATTTGGAACTAAAAGCCGAATTTATATTTCGAATTGAAAAAAAATAAGTATCAAATTACATTTTAAGGTTAAATTTAAATACTGAATTACAAAGATCAAATTTAAAAATATCAAAATATATCTAAAGAGTGTGAATATTAAGATTAATAATAGGTGTTTTGCTGGTCATTATAATAAGAAAAGATCATTAAAATATTCGATTTTAATGACGAATCCAAAAATATTATTAAAGATAAACATACATAAAATCATAACTGTTTAATCGATTATCAAATTCTATTTTAGTTAATGGTGGAAAAACAAGGTAGCTACCCACTAATGGGATCATTACCTTCAGATTCCCCACCCAATAATCCACTACTTTAGTTATGAAGTGGGTGTTGAAATAAGCATTACTTCACACCAACACCCCAGTCCACCCCCACCATTTTTGGGTGGGACTAAATTGTTACTGACCCTATAATATAGGGGCCTCCTGGGTATTTTTACCATTCTGTAACCTATTAACAACAAGCACCAAAATGGCTTTTGGTTTGCAGAGTACTAGAAGATGTTCCTTTCAGATGAATGAAAACAACCAAAGTTTGTTTTGTTTTGAACTTGGTGGTCTAAAATGCGGTGCTGTCAGTCTCAATGAGAACAGTGGTTCCAGGGTCATGTTTTAACAAGACAAGACCACTCTCAGTCGATTTATACTGTCCTACCAAGGGGACACTTTGGTCATTTCCTTCATTTTCTGGGAATGAAGAAATTTCAAGGTCCAGTTGGGAATTTGGGTCATGTAATCTACAGTGTTACCAATCTGTTGTTTAGTAATGAAAACTGAAAAGAAGTGGATTTTCTAGCTTTTGAAACCAATTAAGATTCAATTGTGACAGCCTCAAAGACAGGGTTTAATGTTGTAATGAACCATGTTTAAGCATGGGAGCCTATGGCAGGAGGTAAATATAACTATACTGATACTAACTTAATCTGCATAAACACTGTAGCTTCTAAGATAACAAAAAGAGAAGATGGTCAAAAAGTTTAAGATAAGAACACTCACATGAGATTACAAAAAGTCACAAAACAAACTTGATACCAACACAAAACCATAGCTCCTGTTCTCTACCCTCAAATTTGATCCTTCATTACCATCAGATTCTGAGTTGTTCTAAACTCTGTACTGTCTCCGGTTCTAGCAGGTGTTTTGATGTTGTGCTTGAAGCTTCCTCTGCTTGAGGAGGTGATTTGTTGGGCAGGGCAAAAGCAGTAACAGTCACAGTATCTTCGTTTCTAACAGGAATGGATTGTTTATCTTCTTTACGTACCGGTGGAGTGGCAAATACGGGAACTGCTTGCCTAATGGTGACAGTTGGAGCGAGTTGTATGGGAGTTCGCAGCACTTTGGTGGGGAGTGGAGATGGTGATTGGTGAGGAACTACAGACTGAGCTGGATGACTAGGAACTGCTGATGCTGGTGGTTGGGGGGATAGTACAGATGGTGCTGGGCGTGGTGGTGCAGAGAAAACAGGCACTGCTGTTCTTATTGTCACTGGTGGAGCGATGGCATGGCAAGGTGCCCTTAATTGTCGGATGGGAACATAAGGAGCTGCTCCAGCTGCAGGGAATTTCTGTGGACGAGCACCTCGGCTTTCGGCTACGGATGTTGGGGATGAAGTCAGTACGAGCTTGTCATTTGCTGCTACTGCCATCGACCTGTTTCGAGGGACCACCTTTGGGCAGATTAAAGGAAGGATTTTTGAGGTGGTAGCAGGAGGCTGTGGACTTGTTGGTCTAGGATTCTGGCTAGGAAACTTCTTTGTAAACAATATCGGTCCATTGGAGGAGTTTGTCATGGCCATCTTTTCCTTTATTCGGTAATTCAACAGTGCCCGAGCTATAGTTATCTGTTCAAGCTCATCATTGTTCTCAGGCTCCGAAGAACTTGCAGTTTCTTTCGCCACTGAAGATAACATATAGTATTCAATTTCAGCCGACGAAACATTAAACTATTTTACCATCCCAACACTAATCCATAGGAAAAATGAACCTCAACTCACATAGTTTTAGAGATGTCCAAGCTGCCATGGCTGCATTCTTTTCTGCTTGTTTCTTGTTCTTAGCAGGTTCCCCAGTGAATTTGATTCCAGCCAACTCTACAGTCCCTGTAAAAATAGGTAGGTGTCCAAGGCCTGATCTAAATGTCATATACCGAGGCAATGGAGCTCCGACTCGTTGTGAAATCTCCTGCAAGAGATTTTTATAAACCCCTGTCTCGTCCTAACGTAACAAAGCTACATCAGTATCAATCTCGGTGAAGCTTGAGACAACCAACGCATATACGAGAAAAATCAGATATAAACACAAGAAAATTCATCCAGAACTAGACAATTCCTTACAAAGGTGTTAACATTGATGAACTAGACGAGACGAACACAGTTCACCGAAGGACGATGAACACAGCAAAGATCAAAGAATCAACAATTGCAAACTAAAAGCGAAGCAACAATAATCGAATACGCAACCGGACATGATCCATGTCAACTGCTATCAAGAATATGTATGAAATTGTTAACCAAAATGTTTTCCATACATATAGACTTGTACATAATTGAAACGAACTCTGAGTTCCCATTTCAATCAACTTCATCATATTTACATGCTTTTCACTATGCCAAGCTAAGATTACAGTATGAGAATTCAAATACAAATGCTCATAGACATATTTGAATTGAACCTAATTAGTTTGAAAGAGATTCAGACACCAAAAACAAATTTTGATTCTCAGACATTCAAATGAGACGGCCTGAAAGGAAATATTTTTCTATGACTGAAATACCCCCAGATTAAGACACTAATCACATCTGCAAAACCAAAATTAGCGAACAACAGCTGTTTCTTGGAGAAAGGAAAAAATAATATATTTAATTAAGGCATTAAATGTCATAACATGGATTCTCCACTCCCCCGTTGTTATTTCCCTAAAGAAATAAATTTAATTTTCGCTTTCGCCACCGGCTAAAAAGTCAAGGAAATCCTACTGCCTTCAGCTAATTCATTAATTATCGAAGGGCGTTATAGTAATTTCACTTTCCGACAACCAGTTGAAATAAACGTCCGGCGACCAAGACGACGCCGATCACTCCCATAGCTGAACTTAGAAAAAATAAAAGGGGGATTTAAAAAAAAGGTAAGGCGTACATTAGCAGAAGCTTTGAATAATAACTTACTAGGATTCTAGCGGCGAGGGAGTGAGAAGGTCCACGATTCGAGAGGGATTGAAGTGCGACTTCGGCGGCGGAGTGTTCGGCTTGACGGAGAGTAGAACAGTAGTGAGGACTCTCGAAGGTTTCTCCGTTGAAGTTAACGGTGGCCTTGAACCTCGGCGCGTGGTCTGGACCTTCCCTAATGCACGTATAGGAAGGAAGATTAAAGCAGCTCCTCTGCGCCAGCTCTTGTAGCTGATTCTTATACATTTCTCCCTTCTCTTTCTCTCCCTCAAATGAAACCCAGAAAGAAAAAAACACTCCTTTTTCTCCTAATTTTTGCTTGATTACTTGATCTGTCTTCTCATTTCTTTTTCACATCTGTAGAGGGGGGAAATGGTTTCAGACCCAGATCGGGTCGGGTTGAGATGGGAAATGAGTCGAGGAGATCAAGGTTTAAGGGTTTCTCAGGGCACTGTAGAGAACGAAAAAAGAAGAAAGATGGAAGAAAGAAAAGTTGAATTCTTTCTGGTGAAATGGGAAAGAAAAGGGAAGAGCTTTGCTTTTCTAGGAGTGTGTATTTTAATGGAAATTTATTTATTAAATATATTTTTTTATATTGCTGGGAGTCAACTGAACGTTAGGCTGCATGGTTGTTGGTGTATTTTTCTCTTCTTTTAATTAAAAAAATTAATTTATTGAAAATCAGGAAGAAAACTATAGTATTGAGAATTTGATTAATCATTTTATAAAAAAAATTGAAAGGTTAATTCAATCGTTTAATAATTATAAAATAATATATATTTATAAAGATGATCATTTTTAAATTTTAAAAAAGTGAAGGGATGAAATTTAAAATTAAATATTTTTTTCAATCGTCTAAACCCGGCTAGCTTTCTCTCTTAAGCACAATTTTCTCTTTAATTATGATAATATTAATTTTAATATTGATTATCGATAATATATATTTTTTATTTTATTTTTTTTATATTTTACCTTCGCTTCTTTTTACTATATTATTTTTAAATAAGAGTAATATTATTTTTATGATACGTTTTTATCTATATTTATATATGTTTTTAATATTAGTTTACTGTTTAATTAGATTTTTTATTTTTGTTTTAGTTAGATTTGGGCTGTCTTAATTAATCAAGATGACATTTATTTATTATTGTACTGATTGTCACTGTTTCGGACTCTCATATTGAATTTAGGCATGTAATTTATATTCGTAAATATTTTTTTTCACAATATTTTTAACTATAATTTATGTTTTATCGATAATTTTTAAATAGTTTGATTTTTTTTTAATATTTTAACATATTTTGTTTTAAAAATAAATAATTATATTTTAACTCTTATAATTTTAAAAGTTATTAAAATAAAAAATAATATACTAATCTATACGTAACTAATAATACATATCAACACATAACGTTTACTCTATAATTTTTTTTAAACTTAAAATAATATTATTCCATATCGTAAAGTTTTAAAATGAATTTAATGACTAAATATAAATTTTCCAATAATATAAATTCTTTGAAAATAAAATAATCTAAACCCCAAGTGCCTGTGGGAGTTGAATGTGCGACAGTCACAGATGAATGTAACAAGTACATAGTAAAAGAGTTATATTATAGATAAGTTTCATAACATGTTTATAAGATCAATCATTAAAAATTATTTATTTTATTAATTTTTTTACGTTATATTTTTTAAGTAAGTTTTTATTTTAAAAAATTATTTTAAAATAAATTAACAGTAAATATGAGAAAAAATTCACTTTAAAAAATATAACATAAAAATAATAAAACAAATAATTTTTAGTGATTAATCTCATAGATGACGTAATAAAATTTACCCGTGATAATTTCTCGTGTTGTTCAGTCCAAACCCAATTACTCCGTGTGGGGACATCATTAATGTCAGCATAATCCAACACCGCATTGGGTCAATAAATATTTATTAGGAATTTTAAAAAAATACAAAGAAGATGGGGAAATTAAAGTTGGTTTCCCCACAAATAAAGAAAAAAGATTTCATTTAATGGTGTATTTATGAGATTTGTAAATTTGTGGGAAATTATTTTATTTTATTTTATGTGTGGGAATTGTGGCGTGAAAAAAGCAAGTGGGTGGTGGGTACTAATTATGTCATAATCCATTAATTGGTGACTTAAAGTGGACATTAATTGAGTTTAACGACTAGAATTAGTCACATTCAAGACTTCATTAAAATGAGAGACCTGTTTATTTAGTGTTGGTTCATTTGTATGAAATAATTAATATATGGTTTATAAGTAGTTAATTTTTCATTATCATTCGGTATACATTAAATGAAATTATTACTATATAATTTTTATTCCATGAAAAAAAATATGAGCGATCGATTTATTAATTTTTTTTTATTTTTTAAGTATGGCAATTGCATATAGGGTTTTATTAATTATTTTTATTATTGATGTTTCTGTATAATAAAGCTTTTCATATTTTAAGTTTGTGAAGTTATATTTATTAATAATTATATAAATAAAATTAAATAGACTTGTTTCAATAACAGTCGAGATTTATGTTTTAAAAAGAGTTGATATCGAAAATATTATAGATAATTTTACTTTAAAATAAATAAAAATAATAATATTTTTAAAATTAAAATATTAGACTTTTAAATATTTATAAATTATTTTTATATTGCGTGATCTAATATTATTTAAAGAAATTATTTTTGGAAAAGATATATTTTTTTAACCATAAAATAAGGACTTATTTTAATGAATGAAAGCTTTAACTGTTTATGAAAAATGATGAGAGATGACCATGAACCGGGTTGAGTGAGAATCTGTGTTATCGAGGATATACAATTACACATATGCCCCCTCATGTTCATTTGATTTTTAGATACTTTAGGGGTATTTATTATCGGGTATCTGGTTTCTTCGGGTAAAGATTTTTTGGTCCGTGTTCTAATCCACTTATATCAAATACCCGTAAAATTTGGGTACCCAGCTAATCGGGTAACGGGTATCCGGTTCTTATATATATTTTTTAAAAAATTATTTTAAATTAAAAGAATCATATATTAAATACAAAATTTAAAATTTTATAATATATGAACAAATATAAAAATTAGTGATTTAAAGTTAATTTTATAATATTTAAATATATATGTACACATATTTATTCAAGTTTATCATTAAAATGATATTAAAAATATTAATATCGTTTTTCTTTTCGATATTAACAAGTTAATAAAATATATTTAGAACTTTAAAAAATTAAAAGTATATAATACAAACATAGAATTAATTTAAAAATTTAAATTTAATTTTATGTACAAATATTAAGGAACCTACAATAAAAATATAATTTAAAACTAAAAATATATAATTTAAAATTAATCGGGTCAGGTAACTGATAATTAAAAAAAAATGGCCCAAACCCGATTCAATTATTCTCGGATTAGGTACCTGACACGGCCAATTTTTTTTCCAGGAATTACTCGTCAATTTTATTTCGAATAGTCGGATCGGGTCAAACGGGTCGGGTAATTTTTAACCCCCTAGATATCCGGAGGAGTTGGTTTATGAATTTATGATGGTGTTATGGTCATTTCCACCATCAAATATTATATATGTAGGTATATTTTATCATCATGGACAGCAAGGTGGTAAGTGGAAAAAAAAGTGTAATAATAACGATAGCAATAATAATCACCCAGATTTATGAAGTTTGACTCATTGGAAATGACGAAAGTGCCATCAAAAGATATTACATTTAATGAACAACTCACATCCACGTTAGTGTGATTTTAGAGTTAAGATTAAAATTAGGATAGATTATATTAAAAGTCATTAAATTTAAAATTTTATATTAAAAATATTATTAAGTTATGTAGTAAAATTAAAGTTTAAGATTTAATTATATATATATATATATATATATATATATGATTTAGTAGAAGTAAAGTTTAAATCATTATATAATAGAGTTGAAGTAGAGTACGAGTTATAGAAGATTTTATATCATTATTGATTTATACCTCAACAAATTAAATGAAATCAATTCTAATATTTTTTATATTATTTCTTTAAAACCCTACACCCTACTGTTAATATGGGAGTCAATTGACCTTTAAATATTTAGATAGATTTGTTCACGCGGTTTAGGGTTTAAAGTTTAATTATATAAATTATAAATGATATTTTATTATTGTAATATAAAATATTATTTATTTATAAAATTATATTATAAATATTTTTAAATTATATTATGAGATAAATGAAATGAAGTTCAATTGCATTTTTATTTTATATATTATTCGCGTTATAATTATACTATTTGGATTTTAAGTTGATCCAGTTGTTAGGTATAAATCTTTTATTTTAAAGGTTATTGATTTAAGCCTCCTTGAATGCAATATTTTCTTATTTTTTGTCTAACAAAATGATTCATTGATATAATAGTATCATTTTATATAATAGCATTTTACTTACAAAAATTTAAATTTAATTACATTTCGCGTAATTTACTCTTAAAATTATAAAAGAAACAGTTAAAATAAAAAATAATAAACATTAAAAAGTAACGAAATATAAAATTATTTTAGAATCTATTTATTAAAACTATGCTCGTAAATGAAAATGAAAAAGATATTTAAATTATGTTAAGATTGAACATTGACTAATAAATAATTAATATTAAAAATAACATAATAAGTAATTAAAAAATAAGAGAATGTGGAATTCAATAAAACGGCATTAATAAAAAAATGACATTTATTTTAAAAATTAAAATTATTTTATTTGTAAAATATGTGTATATTATCCAAAGATTAATAATATGTATAAAAAATTAAGATACTGCATAACAACGACAGACTAATCACTTCCATCCGAAAATAATTTCCAACGTTGAATTTTACTAAGCTTAGTAAAAATTAAAAAAAAAAACATAAAGTTTATTTGAATACAAATGAAAAGCCAATACCTTATTTTGGTACCTATTTACGTATAACAAAAAGAAAGTAAAGGAGTACATAATTTAGAAAATTAATTCACAGCTATCTTATGACTTATTATGGTACCACTGAGAAGATTAAGAACATGTAGAAGCTGAATCATACAAAGTGGGCAGCTAACTATGGGGGTGTGTTACCATGAAAAGGGGCTGGAGCCCTGCAAAAAGATCTCATTTTCGACATCTTTCACCCATTCACAGACACTGTTGCAGGTCTTGATGGCGTCGGCCTGCACAGGACAGAAAGGAATCTTCAAAACCAGCTTCGTACACAGAACATAAAAAAGTGTATTCACTATGTATTGAATCCATGTCATTGTTTTAACAGTAGTAAATAATGTTATGAATCTGGATTCTGGAACTAATATTATACGAGTAAAAGACCAAATTATGCCAAAATTAAAGTAGAGGGATTAAATACCAAGTTCCAACAACTAGACTGATTATACATATGCATGTATAGATGCAGAAGCAAAAGACAAACCTTGTCTGCAAGGGGATCAAAGGCTGCATAGAGTTCAAAATCTTGTGTGACCCAGCAGAGTAAAACTGACATCACAAAGTTGAATATTTACTTCATGGCCGTAAAAGTAAAATTTGTAAGCAACTATTTTCCATTAACCATACATATAATGTTAAGAAAGGGGAAGTGTAACAAAGTTGGTTTCTGCTAATGTCAGCAAAGTTAATGTCGAAGAAAGAGACTTACCATAGTTTTCATCTCTTCTAAACTGAGTTTTATGGGGTCCGATTCCTTTATCATGCATGGAAGCATACAGCCTCTGGTAAGCTCTATATAACCTGCACAATAAGAACCAGTTATCCTACCAACCCGATGAAACCAAATATAGGATTCAATTATCATGAAAGAAGTTCCAATTGAACCAGTACAAGATTCAAAACTCTTACCTTTTCTGCTGTTGGAGGCTGTTAATTGGTGGTGAAAACTCAGATGATACATATTGCTCCAGAAATATACTACGATACATGAAATGCCAGAGTCCAGCAGGACCACCAAGGCCGATAAATGGTTCTCTAGGCCTCTTAGGAGAATCTGTTGGAAGTCTATCAGGAGAATCAGTTGGAAGTCTTTGCTGGCCTAGATGAGGTGATGATCCCGATCGAGGCAATGGATCAAGCGGCAAATCCTCAACACGCATTCCACCATCTATCAGTGACCTCTGAACCTCACTAAGAACATTGGACTTCAAGAGGACCCTTTCTATGCGAATCCTACAAAATTTCAGTCAAATTTCTTAATTGTCTAGAAAGGAAGAAAATAAATGTTTTCCATTAGACAGAAGAACTAAGTGTGCTTTTACAAGTAAGCTATTGAGACAACTAAATCTGGTTACACTTCCATGTTGTCAGACGGCCAAAGGTGTGAGACTCGAGATATGCAGTCAACTGATGAAGAAATTGGTAAGGTTATAAACGAAGTTCACTAGCATCACGATCAATTAAGGAAAATACAATGTACCTGCAATCTTTAAGGTGATAGAAGGCATCTGAGCTGGTGGTAAGCAGTATCAAGTATGTATCAACCTGCCACAAGAGAGTAGATTTTTTATTATGAGCTGTTCACAATGATCAATGTAGGGGTGGAAATATGACAGAATTGCATCTAGTAGAAGTTGCATCGAATTAAACTATTATGAACCAAGTGCACTCACATCAAGAAAATGCACGTAGGCATACAAAAATGCCATAGGATTATATCTTGGTAAGCAAATGGGTGAGAATGATTCTGATGTCCTGCATAAAGCATAAAATCTCATATGAACAAACAGCCCATGAAATCGTCAGCGCAAAAATACACATAAAGTCTTCCCATCTCCATAAAAGAAGAAAAACAAAGAAAAGAAGGGAAAGAAAAGAAGAGAAGAGAAGACCACACAAAAACCAGGATTCGATTATTTAGGTTCTGGATTATCAAGAGATTGATTTCTTCTAATGAATTGTAACATTATGCTGATAATAAAAACCACACATAAACCGGCTGCAGAAACAAAAAAAGAGCAAGTAAATGTGCCAATTGCTAACAGTGTGCAACAAGTTTTTTAAATGGCAATTCGATTTTGAGTTCTGTATGTAAAGGAGACCCTTAAGATACAATAGGATTGAGGTTCTTCATTTACCAAAGCAATGTAAGTTAGAAATCGACACAAAACCAATCGACTATCCAAGCCAAAAGACACACCAGTAATCCCATGTATTCTGAAGGCATATGCATTCAAATGCTCCAAAGCTGAAAAACACGTGAGGATTAAAGGGCGATTAACATTGATTATACAAACCTAAATGACTCTGATGACATCACAAAGTTCGAAAGTAGCAGCATATCATCAGGATGAAGAGAGGCTTTTTGAGCACCGACAAGACTGATAACCTGTAACGAGCTTGAGGTAGTTAAAATACTTTAAACAGTAAACTTTGAGTTAAACTGGAAAGTAGAATGACAAAAACACTGATGCCCTTACTTTCAGGCCAAAAGAAGAAATAAAGAAAGCATGAGGGAGTTTTACCTTGTGTTTACACATTAGTATTGCAAATAGCACCCCAGAATCAGCAACATCTTGCAGTATAGTAGCAGCGGCTAATCTTGTTGCATAAGCAAGGGGAAGACAAGTGTACGCATGGATAAATGTTGCTGGGTTCCTGAAAACAAAGTTTAGAAAGTACCATTCAGGTAAAATATCAAAGAAAAAGAATATTGTAACTTGCATCTCATCGATAACATAAGTAACATAAATCTAAAATTATAAACATGTATTATCCTTTTCTGAATGCTGAAGCAATAATTTCAATCAGGGATTGAATGTGATTAATTGTTAAACAAACCAAAAATTCTTGCAATTGACTAAAAATAAGTCAAAACTGAAGTGGGAGTGAGGAGAGGAGAGATCCAACAGCATTATACATGCAAGAAAAACCTAGTGAAACACACCTGATACCACCTGGAGGCATGCACGAGGGAAGACAAAACAAGGGCAGGTTGAGGAGAGAAGAGATCTAACATTATTATTTATCAACGTACCAACTGAAGGAGTGGATGAGAGAAGAGAAAACAACGTCTGTTCCTCTAAGCAATGGTGTCATGTCAAACTTAGGATTCTTCTCGAAGCATCTATTTATGGACCTTGTTAATATAAGTATCATCTGCATCCATTTCATAACCAATCAAGAGCCAGTAGAAAAATACTTTCAGGTGACTTTACAAACAAATAGAAAGTTGACCAAATATTTTGATCAAGGGAAATTAGAAAGCATTGAATATGCAATGGCAGAAAAATTATCATCTGTCCAGAAGAAGAAATCTGCCAGGGAGATTATAAGGGATACCTGACCGTAAATAAGTTCCAATTGTGCTTTTAATGATTCAAAGGGCTCCTCTGTGCAGCTGATGCAAACTAAATAAATTGGCCCCTTCACAAGAAAGACCACCTGAACAAACAAATACGTTTTCCCGTACAAAAAATTGAGTGTTCTCGTCAAAAAGTAAGGCTTGACTCTGGAAGGTTAAAGTAGAATCTTTATGTTCAGACATTCTAAACCAAAAAAAAATACAAAAATTGAGTGTTTTAAGCAAGTTGTGCTCTACCGATGAGGCCAGCAGCAAAATTTTTCATGTAAACATGCCAGTTTCTAATAATATCAAACAATCTGCTATTGCATCATTCAAAATCAATTGACACGTCTTGCCAAATATAACAACTATTTTGAGGATTAGGTTCCACTGCGTTTAATGAAACTAAGCTAATTAGGCTAATGTGAAACAGAAACTAAATTGCAGTTCCCCAGGGTTTATTTCTAAAGCATGCAATTTCAATAAGTAAAAAGACACTTCAAAGAAATACTTAGAAGATTAATCATTAAATGAATGAGAATTGAGAGAGTATTTTCAAATGCAAGTAACCTAATAACAACTGATTGCAGTGCTGGAAAATTAGGAAGTGCATAAATTTCAAATCTAGAAATAGCAAGTGTAACAATACCTGGTGTTTCCCAGCCTTGACCAATTTGATACGATCTCCCCTGAAAAGCAATTAACCAAATGTTAAAACTCCTTCAAGAAATCGACATAAAAGAGATAAAATAGCCTAAATAATTGCGCTGATTAAGCACGAGAATTAATACTATAAACCAAGTAAGCTATCTCCAGCCAAGTACCCATTCTCCACGAAGGAAATGATGGCTTGTAATGTAGCAGAAAAACCAGCTAGCTTGTATTCATCTCCATATCTGGAAGTCGAATTAAAATATGATTCATCAGCAGCAAGCCATTCATTTTAATTTTGCAATTTTTGCACCTTCTAGTGTTGGCATTTGAAATTGAAAGAACTACTAACACACCTGGAATATATAGGTTTACCAGAATTACTCAGAATAAAGAAGTGCTTCTTCCTCTTTCTCCATGATATCGAATCATCATCCTGCACTTCATTTATAAAATAAACATGATACAATATAGCAAATATTGTTTAAAATTGCTTCTTTCTTTTTTGTTTCCAAATCAGTGCTAGCCATGCAAGGCCAATACCACTTACATTCAAACAATAAAATCGTTATCGATTAATCCAAATCCCAAAACCTAGTAAGCATTCCCAATTTTAAAATTTGCAAAATTCAGCGAAGAACAAGCTAAACCGATTTTTTTTCTTACTCCGTGTTAACGAGGAAAAGGAACTGAAATGACTAACCTCATCATCATGGCGTTTACCCGGAACCCAATGGGAGGCCTGAGTATCAGAGAATCCTTCGAGTAAACCATCGTTCCTTACTTCCTGAATCTCATTACCGTCAATTTCACTCGATTCATCGATCCTTGACCCGCTCGTGGCACTGCTACTCCCTCTCTCACACGCATACCCACTACTGCTAGGACTATAGGGCTTTTCGTCGCCAAATATCTCCCGATTCTCCACAATTAATCGGTCTTCTTCTTCATCACCGTCGTTCCTCTCCCGATTCAACGATTCACTGGCAATTTCATCGTCATTTCCACGAAAAGGCTCCAATTCGGCAGGTTCAGTCAGTGTGAACAAACCAAACCGTTCGTCAACCGGTTTGAGATCAGAATTACGGTTCAAATCGGAGGAATCATCAATAGAAGATGATGAAGATGAGATAGAATCCAACGACATTTACTTCCCCTATCGGAAAATCAAAGCCAGGATTTAGAATTTGGGGAAAAGAATTTGAGAAAAAAAGGAATTTTTTTATTATCGATACCAATAAGAAGACTACTGCTTTCATCTACCAGTCCAGTCGTCGTGTTGCTGTTAGTTGGCTTCGCTGAAGAGCAGGCAATTGAAGGCAAAATATTTTGTGGGGTAATTTCTATTTTAAGTCCCTTAGTTTTGCATTAATTTTCTTGTGTATCACAACTCTTTAAATTCATCGATTTACATCTCTAAACTTCTATTATTAATAAATTGACATCTCTATGCTTCTATTATTAATAAATTAGTTTACCGATCTTAAGTTAATTTCGTTTATAAAATAGGGAAAAAATAGTGAAATAATGTAGTTGAATTTTTTAATGAAACATGTTAGTTTGAAATTTATTAAGAAATTTATTGTTGATTCTAAGAGAAGTCGGTATTTGTTTCCAACGAAATTAGGGAAGTCGTCGTACATTTCAAACGACTTCCATAACTTTCATTTTTTTTTATAAAACTCGCACTAAAGTTATCAAGAAAGCATGACGACTTTGCTTTGGTTTTGTTGCAAAAATGAGAGGAAAGCAAACATGGGAAGCTGAAGTGAGAAACTAGAGAAGTTGAGGAGTTGATTTTTAATTTTGGGATGAAAATGAAATAAATAAAAACTTAGAAGGCTAGAGTGAGAAACTAAAGAAGTTATGAGACTAAATTTAAATAAAAGTTCACATGCACTTTTATTTAATTTCAGTCCATGATTTCTCCAGATTCTCACTCCAGCCTCTCACGGTTACCTTCCTTCTGTTTTAGTCCCAAAATCAAAGCAAAGTCGTCATGTTTTTTTAACAATTTTAGTGTCTTTCAGAAATTTAAAAAAAAAAATCGTCGGAAAAGATACCTTCATGGATCTCATTAAAAAAAATAAACTTAAAATGAAAAAAAAATATCTATTTCGGTATTACAATCAACCAAGATATAGAAACTTAAAATACACAACAAAATCAAACAGTATCCACATCGTTATGCAAAGCAACACATCAATAATAACCAAAGAATGCTCCATGAACCTATAGTAATCTAGAGGAAGGTCCTTCGCTAATTTCGTTAATTTATCGACCACTGTATTACTAAGACGACCTACCCACATAAATCGAACCTTCTAATCTTTACTCAGCATCAAAACTAAATAAATTTAATAATTTAACGGAGAATAAATGACATTTAATATCAAATTAAATAAGTTTAATATGTAAAAAAAAATAATATATTTTTTTATCTTTAAATTATACATGTTTCAATTTTCACTTTAAAAATTAAATTATCATTTGAATTATACATCTTTTTCCTTTTTTTTACAGAAGAAATAACGAGTATTCGGCTCTTGTATCCCTTAAAAAGAAAAATGCCTCTTTGCTCTTCACTATTTTTTCTCATCCACTCGTAAGCCCAACTTTCAAGCCCAATAACACAATGATACCTACTAAACTCTCACAAAGCCCAATACACTCTAATATCTTGTCCCATTAATTCTGGATATGCAACTCAACGTAATATTTTAAAATTCGAATCAATATTCAACATGTATAATTTATTTTTATATTTTATAATCAATATTCAACGTTGACTCGAAAAAATCAAATAGTTATAATATTTTTATATAAAAATAAAATTTTGATCAAGTTGATGTTATAAGTCCATTTGAGGCCAATTTAATTTTAAAATTATGAAAAATACTTTTGCTTTAAAGGATAATTAAGATTATAATGATTTTTTTTCATTTTTTATAATTTTTAAATAAATCAACTTTAAAATATTTATTGACTTTCAAACTTACAGAATAATAATTTAATTTTTTATCACTCTACCAGTCCAATAATTAACTTGTGTTTTTAACTATATACTTTGTAAATAAAATATTTTAGTTCACCATTTATAAATAATTATATTATCGTGGTCTAATAATAATAATAATAATAATTGTTTTTAGCAATAAAAACATATATTTATTAAAAATAATAAAAGTTCTCACAAATATAATATACTTAAAGAAAATAAGATTATGTCTAGGGGTGCTTAACGAGTTGAGTAGCTTGTGAGCTGTTTGAACTCGACTCGATCAAAACTCAATAAATACTCGATTTGGATTAACTCATTCGAACTCAAACTCGGCTCGATACCTTAATGAGTTAAATCGAGTAAAGTCTAATTCGACTCGATAAGTTCGCGAGCGGCTCGTTAATTTTTTAAAATTTTTTTAATAATTACTTTAAAATAATTTTCTTTAAAAAATAAATTTAAACAATAATTACTAATATGTGAATTGTTACTTTATTTTTAATATGCTAGTTTGATATATTTATGGATTGTTACTTTTGAATTTAGACTTTAAAAATGTTTTATACACTCTTTTGATATTTTTGGTTAAATTTGTTAATTTATGTTAATATTAAGCCTCATATGATATTATTAAATTTTACTTTTAACTAAAAACAAGGTAAGTGTTTTAATTAGCTTAACGAGCAACAAGTCAAGCTTAACGAGTAACGAGTCTAGTTGAGCAATAAAATATTTTAACGAGCACGAGTCGAGCACAATTTTAATGAGTTTAATGAGCAATGAGTCAAGCCGAGCAATAAATTTTTTAACGAGCATTAATCGAACAACACCCAACTCGCTATCGACTCGCTTGATTAAGACCCCTATTCATGTCCACAAAAAATTCATAAGAAAATAAAACATGAAAGAAACCAGGGAACGAAGGAGGAAGAAAAAACTACTAAAATTAATCATTTTATTATTTTTTAAATGTGATCTTATAACATTTATTTATAAAAATATTTTTTTATAAATAAAATTATTCGAACTTAAATATAATAACCAATAAAATTGATATGTTCTATAAGTCCAAAGAAAATCTATTTGAGTTTGATTCTAATAAGACAATTTCTTAAACTAGACTTTGGAGGAAACTAAGAGTCACCTTCCTTTTAGAGCATAGATTATCCAGTCTGAAGTTTGGTTGGGTTCTTAACCAAGCTTTTGCAGACACTTAATTACAAGGTTGTCATTTTAATAACATTATGATTCGTTTTTTAGAACAAATATTATTATAACTATCGTAATTAAATAAAAATATATAGATTAGGAACTAACAATCAACTGGTTTAGTGGATGATACATTAATACTTTTCTTATTACGTAGCCAAGAGGAACGGCAACGGAACGAAACAGACTTTGGGCCAGTTTGGTATTGTTTATAAAAAATGCAGTTAAAAAAATAGTGTTTATCATTGATGTAAAAAAGTGATTTTGAAAGATAAAATGTCTATTTTAGACATGATGATTAGTAAACTTAAATTATATTTAAAAATTTTAAATTTTTATTAATGTTATGATTATTATAAAATAAATTTAAATTATAATAAAAATATTTTTTAAAAAAATTTAATTTAAAAATATATACATATTTTAAATTATATACGAACATAATAATTATAAATTAATAATAAATTTAAAATAAATTAAAAATATAATAATTTTATTTTCAAAATAAAGTATTATAAAATATATATTATTTTATAATTATATATGTATAAATATTATTTTAATAAATATATTATAAGGGTAAATAAGTAATTTTATTTTTAAACTAGCTTATCCAACTCAAAAGCCAAAAATTTTAGCTTTTCGGTTTGGATAAAAAAGCTGGTTTGAAAAGCAATTAAAAGCAACAAAAAACAACCTATATCCGTCAGAAGTACTTTTTTAAGTGCTTTTGGTTGCTTAAAAGCAACCAAAAACAGGGTCTTTAAATATTTTAAATTTGATTAAAAAATTTAAATTTTAATTCGATATGAATTTAATATATCTTTATATTCGATTCAACCTCATATAATAAATTTATAATCTAACCCAAAATTTTTAATAAAAACCGATTAAATCCAAACTATTCAAAAACATACTAATAAAAATATAATATTTATTTATATTTTTCTAATTCTTTAATATTGATAATGACCGACTACTATTTTTCTTAGTATGCTAGGTGTTTTGCATTATGATTAAAAAATAAACCTAAGCTAAGCCAAGACACCATCCATAAACTTTACCTCCATTTCATCATTAGAATAAGAAAAGCCTGTCACATTATTGGTGACAATATCAGTGATAAAGCCAACAAAAGGAGAACAGTTTCATATTCCCATGTCGCCAGTAAAGATAGAAAAAAAATAAAGCACAACGAAAACGATAACCGGGGGCGTAACCAAAACGCCACTATAATTATTTACACTATAAAAACAGTCAAACTACCGTCACTATTTCCGTCCCCACTATGAAAGCTCAATCTAACGGCTCAGAATTTCCCAATCGGCAAAAATAACAAAAAACCGTCGTTTAAACTTGAACTTTTTTTCTCGACAAAGACCGGCATTACTCCTTTCTCTCTTTTTCTTTCTTTTCTAATTATCATAAAAGAATTATTGTTTTTTAGTGGCTCGTAATGTCCGGTAGGTCAAAGTTACAAGTTTCACGTGATGGCCCAAACTGTCGAAGCAAGTTTTCGTCGGTAGAGATTGGTGAATGTGGCATGTTTCTTATTTCCTCCTAAATTGACTGGGTTTTAGGCTTTTCCCATTAAAAAGAAAAGAAGAATAAAAAGTGGGTTTTGATGGAACCTACCCTACGAAGCAATAGGATTTGTCCACTCTCAAGTTGTCGGTATATGTTTCCGTCGCCTTTTACTACTTTGTTGAAGTCACGGTTTGAATCATTCAAAAAACACATAATTTGCTTTAAAAATACGGTCAAATAAATTATATTCGATCGAGTCGAATAAAAAAATCGATTATCAGTTTGCATTTGCAGTCTCTCTCTTTTTTTCTCCAACAACCCCACCAATTATTTAATTTTATTTTCCCTTTATTACCAAAAACGCCCTCAATGCCTTGAACCAGCAAACTAATCGCTGTTCATCTTTCAAAGGTTCTGTACTTTGTTCACTGTCGCTTTCTTTACTGAATTAATAATATATTTCTACTAAAACCAAATCAATTACGCAACAGTGACCAAAGTGTAAATGAATCAAAAATTATTGAATTCAATACGAAGTTCGGTGACCATAATTTGAATTTACCCAAATGAAAAGGGAGAAGAGAACGGCCTGAAAATATGAATTTGAAAATCTCTGGAAAATTACATAAAAATCTCAAAGTTAGAATTACATGATTGGAAATGATCCGGCCGATCATATATCACAGGGGCAAAAAGGGAAAAGGAAGGGGAAATTATAGGAAAATAAATTAAGAAGGGGAATATTTTTTCTAAGAAATAAAAATATGATGATTCCAAAATTTGTCACTCATCTGTTATATAATTTAATCTTGGAACCCGGTTTTCTCAAAAATTGCGTTTCTGACCCTCCTCAGATCTCTTCCTTTCAAGGTCCTCCCTATCCCTTCGTGAACCGAGAACGATGCGATCCTCGTCCTCGCCATTTGCTTCGCCAAAAACTCGTGAGGCGGAATCCGAACTCCTCCTTCAGACCAATCATCGCCTTCCACGTCATCATCGTCGCTCTCTGATCTCCTCCGATTATCACGGTACTCTTCCTTCAAAATCTTTGACCAGTCTGGTATGTTGACCGGCAGCGACGCTGGCGCTCCTCTGACTACGGGATCCACTCCACTGCGCTTAATCGAAGACTTCTTCGCCAATCGACTAGTGGACCGGAACTCAGGCGAGGGGGAGAGAGTGGAGACACCGTTGTTGTAAATGTCTGACTCATCTAACTCGAATGCCGCCGAGTCGTGACTCAGCGCTGCTTGCAGTTGTTGATCGCTCGACAGGAATCGGTAGTTCGTTCTCGAGTAATAGCTTTTGCTGTTCGCCATAAAAAAATTAGAAAAGAAAATCTTCGAATTCCCTCTTCTCTTTCCTTCAACTCTTTGGTTTTGAGTTTCCTCTTTGGTTTCCTGATCGCTTCGATCTGCTTTTATAAAGGTTGGCTACCGTAATGGATAAGGCTGGATTGCTAAATTTAAAATTAAAAGAAATTAATATACAGCTCATGAAATTACAGAAACACCCCGTATTTTTCAAGTAAATGCCACGTAAGATACATCGTTACTAATCTAATCTCAGAAATGAAATAATTTTAAGAACATATAAATAAAAAATAATTTTAAGAACATAATTTAAAAAAAATATTATTGTAAATATCTTAAATAAATATAATAAATTATATAATTAATTTTAAGTCGAGTTAAATATTTTTTATATTAAACTTAAATCTTACACAACTTAAAATTTTTTTAATAAATTTAATCTAACTTTTTTTATTAAAAATCCAACCCGAATAAACTGAATTGAGTTAAAATCTGACCGTAAAATGCCCAACCCTAAACCGATTCTCCGGATTTCGCGTTTAAGCATTAAGTTTTTGATGCATAAATTAATGTTAGTGATGTACTTTGATTCGTCAGTTCAGTTAATTAGTATTTTTTAATATACGAACGTAATAATTAGTCATAATTATAAAAAAGTATAATTATAATTTTAAAATCACATGTTGGAATTTCTTCTTATTGTTTCTTTAATTTCGTGTAATTATTGATCTTATCAATATTTTTTATCAAAATTTCTTGTTACAATTATGAATTCTGAACTTATAATGTATTTAATTTTTTTTATGAAAAATAATAGTCCAGGATCGTATAAAGATTTTAAATTTAGACATACATATATATATTTTGACAAATATTGATCCATAAAAATTAAAATACAGTAGGGAATGGGAAGGTTTTGATCGCGTGTTTCTACTTCCACGTATTCTCAAATATCATTCCCAATGGACCGTTGTAAGTAGATGTGAGAAAAAATGATTATCCAACCAAGGTTGGATGCAATAAGATTTAAAAGATTTTTATTTAGTATTGGTTTAGGTAAGATTAAAATGGATCAAAAATTAAATCTCAGTTATAATCGGAATCGAAATTGAATTTTATTTTATATTCGGTGAGTAAGTATCCAATAAAATCAGAACTAATACCAAATATCTAATATTGATTTTTTTGTTTATTTTTTTATCTAACTTTTTTTATGTATGAATATTATGAGTATGATTAATTTTAAATTTAATTTTCAAGCTTACACTATGTTAATTTTATTATTTAATATATTATTGGTGGTTGATAAAAAAATCTCCAATTATTTAAATTTTCTTTAAAATAAATTAATTGATTGAAGACCTAATATTAATACCGTTTTTTACCAATAACGAGCATAATTTTTAAAATTTAAGGTCTAATATAATTAAAACTGAAATTAATTTTAATTTTTAAAAATGGATAAATATTATTAAAACTAAGATTAGTTCAATTCAAATTAGCCGGTACCGGTCTTACCACCCGATAGGGGATAAACTCTGCATGATTCGTTGAAGTTTTTGGGTGTAAAACTAGATTATTTCCTTAACAAGCGTAGTTTTAATCCGATAAAGGCACGTGGATCCACAACGACCATAGATGACCGCCGCGTGGAATGGTAACTTGTCCACAGAAATGAACAAAAGGACAGTAAGGGGTAAAATCGGTAAATTCTCTCACTTTTTTGTCGTGACGTGAAAATTGTCTAAAGAGTGGGTTCACCTGACCTGGTTCTAGGAAACTAGGAAGGAGTACAAAAAAGAAGTGGTCCCTTTTTAGATGATCGAGGATTTCGACACGTGTAGATTAGCGGCCCACAATTTACACGTGCCGTCCAGCCGTTTAGCGTAAGGTACCGAGCGTGATCGCACGTGAAGTGGGTCCCTCACCCAAAATTTTTAATCTCTCTATGGCGCTTGAATCTAGCGGTCGCTGTGTTGCCAGCTGGCAGCATCTTTGGACATTACCCGGTAGACGAGAGACCTTTAGATGGGAGAATGGATTTTAACGATGGATGTTCAATTTTGAACTGCATTCAACTTCACGTTTTGCTTGTGAAAAAAACCCAATTTCTTATTTATTTTTATTATTAAATAATCCAAATTCCTTTTTATCAGATTATTAGCATTTTATTCACGTGTGATTAGGTAAATTTCATTACTTTTATAACTATGGAACGGCAATTGGTTGGCAATCACGTCGTCGTTTTCGTTGACAAAAACTTACACGGATCATATTTGATTAACGTTAGGTTAAAGTTTGATATGGGTTTTCTGTTTTAATGTTTGGAAAAATTAATTTTATAATAGAATAAAAAAATATTTCAAACATATTTGATCTTATTCGGTTCATTCACATGTTTTTTTTACAATAAATTAAAAAAAACTTATTATCATTTAAACTCATTTTTAAAAAATCAATATAAATACACCTAATAATATGCTAAAAACAAAATACTGTATAGTTGCGTAAAGACTAAATACACTCAGATCAATCTATTTTGTATAAATTTAAAATTCGGTATAAAATATAATATATTTATTTAATTAAATAATAATATCCCAAAGCAAAGTAAACTACTTTCATAACGTCACTTTCAAGGGAATAAATAGTGTTATTTAAAAAAGGGTAATTACGGTAGTTCAAAAAAAGTTGGGTAATTAGGGATTATAATATAACATGAATTTATCTTGTCTCAATCCGATTTGATTCATTATCGACGTTTTTTTATTATTAAAAAAATAAATTTAAGTTAAAGATATTAAAAATAAAATCGGGTTGAAGTTGAGTCTAAGATAAAAATTCTCCAACATAATATATATTTAATATTTTTATTAATTTTCTAGATCAAAATAAATTTATTTAATTTTTTTATTGAAATATCATGATTTAATTAAAATTGGGTTACAATTTTTATTAATTTTTATTATATTGAATCAACTGATTCATGAATAATATATGAAAAATCAGGTTAAAAACAAAACAAATATTTTGATTTTTGAATCGAAACCAAAACAATCAAAAATCGATCCTTTGACCAATCAGGTAATTCTAATAGAAGAAACTATATCATGAGTCTCTTATCACATTAGTCATGGTCCTATTCAATTATAACTACACACTTTATTATTATTTTTCATGTTAATTTTTTTTAAAATCAACGAATCATTACTATTTTTTTCATGTCATTTAAAAAATATATTTTTTAAAAATTAAATTAATGACATTAATAATTAATATTTTTTTGGAGCTGGATTTATGATATAATCACTTTACTAATGGGTAGTAGCGTTGGGTTTTTTGTTAAATGGTACAATTGCACTATTAGTCCTCCGGTAACTTTTTCAGCCTTTTTAGTTTCTGTATAATGGGAAATTTGTATTTCTGATTCCTATAATAAATTTATAATCAAACTTAAACACTTTTACAAAAAAAAAATAATATTAATCTCTTAAAATTTTGTAATTTTATCTCAATTTCAACATAAATTACTGATTTCGTCCCTCATCAGTAGTCACCTTCATTGAAACAGCAAATTGCTCGCCAGAAATTATGAAGTCCGATGTTGGTGAATAAAAAGAATATAAAAAATAAAGAATTTATTTATTTATTTATTTTGTAAAGTGTGGTCGATTATTATAGAATATTCTTAGAAATGAGTTCCTGATTCTAAACTTCGGATGAAAATGGAATTTTGTCAGGCTGGATAAGCATAAAAGAATAAAAATATGTCTTTAAAACTGTACGGAAAATTATTACAAATTAGAAAGAACATCTAATTATTACATCTAATATCAGTTAATATAAAAAATAAATCTTAAAAAATAAAGTTTTAAACATAAATTTACATCCAAAATTCTACACATTTTAAATATATATTTAAATAAAATACAGCTTTTAAAGTGAGTGATGATGGGATTAGAATAAGTATTTTTTATAATAATAAAATAAAGTGTCTGGTCCCTGTTCTGTCAATTCCATGATTTTAGATGAATTTCATTTTCATGCTGGTCAGTCCATTTCAAAAGTATGGCCTAGAAAACGATGGCTCAATTAATCAGAGTGGAAAAGGAATATAAAAATGGATAATTCCATCCACTAAACAAAATATACTTTAGATATATATTTAAGGACATGGTTTATATAATTTGCCTTTCAAGTTTGTATATTTATTTTGTTAATAAACAAAATAATTAGAAATTTACTGATTAATCTTTTGATTAAAAATATTTATATTATTTTATCATGTATATGTATGAATATTGGTTTAAAAATATAATATACTTTCATTTAATATAATAAATAAAATATTTATTTTAAGATAAAATTTATTATTTTTTTCTTTGAATATGGTATAAATCATTTTAATTTTTAAAATATTATAGTTTAAAGAGTAACATTAAAGTTGGATTTATTATAATTTAATTTTAAATAATGGTTTTTAAATTAAAAATTTAAATATAAGAGACTATATTTTAAATAAAAATATTAAAATTGAACTCATTAAAATATAAATAAAAACTCTAAAAAATACTAGAATCGGTTTTATACTATATTTTCATTTTACTACTTAAAATGTAATATTTCAGATTTTAATTTTAATAAAAATTAAAAGCCATATTTAAATAAATTTTCCTTTTAACTATATAAAGGAAATTTATTTGTTATTAGTTAGATTTGAATAATTAATGTTTTAATTTTATACTCAGTCTTATCAAGTCCACATCAATGACACCATTATGGTCCTAGTGCCCATTAAGTTCTTTTAATTTTATATTTATGATTCTTTAATAATATTTAGGTTTAATATTAAAATAAATATTTAAATTATTATAATTTTAAGTGTTTATATTATTTTAATCTTTTTTAAACTATTTAACTATTTTATTTTTTAGATAATTAAATTAATATTTGATTAAAATAAATGTTTAAATTATTATTTTTACTAAAATAAATATGTAAATTTTCATCTTAAAAATTAAAAAAATAATTTAATTACCTAAAACTATAATAATTTGAGTATTTCTTTAATTAATTAAAGACTCAACGTTAATCACGTGATGCTGTATAGGATGGATACTGTGTCATGGCTAGTAGCTGATCCCCAAAAGCCATGAATGTCGACATTAGAGAGTAATCATACCTATGCACCTTTAAATGTCCTTAAAAAATATATATATTTTGTTTTTAACCTATAAAGTATTTTTAAAGATAAGTATTTAAATTATTATTTTAAGTTATTTTATTTTTTAAATCATTTATTGACAAAATAAGAATATAAATTATATTATTTTTTAGGCTATAAATTATATCTTATTAAAAAATCTTTATTGATATTTTATTTAAATAAGTATTAAATTTAAAATGATTAAAAATAATAATTTAAATTAAAATTATAACAAACAAGTGTGGTTATTTTTTAATGTCAGTATAAATTGTTTTATAAAAAGCATCCCCTTTTTTATTTAGTGGACCGTAAGTTAAATGTGAAAAAGAAAAAGAAAAAAAAAGAAGCAAAGAATCATAGCACAAAAGTCAAATAAAATAAAGTCACATATACTAACAACATACGTAATGATTTCTAATTGGCGGGTTTGGTTTTGCTTCACAAAAGGAGTACAAGAGGCAAGGTTTTTTAGAAACTAATTTTGGTAAAGTGGATTCCTTTAGATAACCCAACAATTACTTTTATTTTTTCATACTTAAAATATATTTTTTATTTTTATATATTAATATAATTATGAGTGGGTCTATCTCGTGTGTCAAGTATCGTCGGATACTTTTAATAATGAATATCATCAAATATTATTAAATTAATTAATAAAAATTAAAAATTTTAAAGATTTAACCTATAATTAATAGTTATATGTCGAATTTATCACTTTTTATTAATTATATATTGAATTCTTAAAATTATTAATATTTAATAATTAATTTAATAATATCTAACGATGTTTAACCTTAATTATGTTTTGAAATAAAATTATCTGCAACATTCTTAATATCGACCTTTTCCTAAAGAATATAATCCTTTGTTGGTAGATTGGACCAACGGGCCGAATATTTGCAATGTAAATACGGCTACGACGAGCCCATTTTTAAGAGCAGTGCAAAGATCAAAATCTCATTTTAATTACGGAAACACCCCTATGGTTAAATCGGGTATTAAACCGGAAAACCCTGGCAGTTCTTTCTCTTCATTTTACTCTCTTGCATTTTGAAAACCCTAACCCCTTTATTTCCTCCGTCATAATGCCGCCCAAGTTTGATCCGACCCAAGTTGTCGATGTCTTCGTCCGCGTCACCGGCGGCGAAGTCGGAGCAGCTAGTTCCCTTGCTCCTAAGATCGGTCCACTTGGTCTCTCTCCCAAGAAGATCGGAGAAGATATCGCCAAAGAAACGGCCAAAGACTGGAAGGGTCTCCGCGTTACCGTCAAGCTTACCGTCCAGAACCGCCAGGCGAAAGTCACCGTGGTCCCGTCGGCGGCCGCGCTGGTAATCAAGGCCTTGAAGGAACCGGAGAGGGATAGGAAGAAGACCAAGAACATTAAGCACAACGGTAACATCGGACTCGATGATGTCATCGAGATTGCTAAGGTAATGAGGCCTAGATCAATGGCTAAGGATTTGAGAGGAACGGTGAAGGAGATTCTGGGCACCTGTGTTTCCGTTGGGTGTACAGTTGATGGGAAAGATCCTAAAGATTTGCAGCAGGAGATCGACGATGGTGATGTCGATATTCCTTTGGAGTGAGAAAACTTTCTTTATTACTTTTAAAGATCATATCATGATTGCCTTTTTCTAAATTTTGTTTACTTGCCAGATTTTGGATTATTTTTTAGGTTAATTTAGATAATTTCTGCATTTATGAATCCTTTAATGGTTATGTATGTGATGATATTTATTCCCTGCTTGTCCAAAGTGGAAAATGTTTGTCTTGATCATGCTTCTGCTTGGCAAGTATGAAATGAATGGAAAATGTTACATTTTAGTTGTTTTCAGTATGTAATGTTCATAGTCAGTCTGGAAATTTGTGATAAATGTTGAACCTGTCAACCTGAATTCATATCCAAACTTGAAATTACCCAAGTTTAAAGTGATCAGAACCTGAAATGATCTGAAGTTTTATTGACCTGACTTGAAAAACCTGAAGCTCAGTCTAAAGTTATTTGTTCTTCAATCTTCACAGATTTCCATTGTTTTCGGAAAATCACTGCTTCAGACTCTGTTTTATACTGCTAGCTAGCTATTTGAGTTCGAGGGTTGTATGCCTTAGTGTTATTTATTTATAGGTATGGGCATTTTACTCTGCCCGGGGTTGATTTTTTATGAAAAAATGGATTTGATTTTAGGGCGTAAAATATCCGTCTCAACCTGACCCGGGGATTAAATATATAATTTTTTTTGACCCGGGGATTAAATATATAATTTTTTTATAAATTTCTAGTGATATTTATAATAATAATCCTCTTTCTATATTTTTTACAATCAATTCCTTAAAATATAATCTTTATAATCAATTCCTTTACGATCTCCGATGTTCACTGGTTTCGCCCTCTTATGGGCTCATCAGGGAAGCGGAGATAGCTCCCGACCAGTGTGGTGCGCGATCAGCACGCCCATCCTAAGATAGGACGATTGCTCGGTACATACTATACTATACTATACTATACCGTGTCGAAAAGAACGGGTAGTGACACTTTGGTGTTGCTATCTATCCAAAATACCAAATTTGAATATGAGCAGTCGCTCGAAACATAACGTTCATAACCAATCCGTATCCGAATTAACCAACTCAAGCCAGTGGAAGACATACCAGACCACCAAGAACCAGAACCAAGTATTCCGAAACTCAGCTAGCTTATGAGCGTTGATGACCAATGAACCTCTTCAAGGGTAAAGCTCATTTGTGGTCGAAAATCTTGTTGGTCTCCTGTATGAGCTGACTCGTTTGAGAAATGGACGAATTTGCTCCAACTCGGAAATCAACAGATTCTTCAGACCAACCAAGTCTTTCCTCAAATAAGAGCTAATTCCAAAACTGAATATTGAAATTTAATTACCGACGAATCGTTGACGCGTGCGGAATGGGCTACGCGAAGGGTACCATCATCCTTGTCATCTACCACCAACTTATGGTGGAATGGGCAGTATTTCTTGAATTTAGGGTTATGAAGTATGATTTGGATTTGCCCGTGGATTTAGAAACACTACTTTTCTTCTGCGGCGGCAAATTTCACTCACTCTGATTCGCTATTACGACCGACAACATTAAATTCTCGGGGTGTCGATTGGGCTCCGACGAGGGATTCTGGATTCGAAGTGGCAGCTAAACATGAAAGAGAGAAACACTACAAACCGATGGATAGGCATTCATCGAGTAAATCAAATAAAAAACTATCGATTATTTTATTGTAAAAAAAGTATTTATATTTTTATTAATTTTTTAATTAAATTTATAAAATTATGAGTTAAGTCGAAATAAATCCTTAAAACCGATATTAGGGTTAAGAAATTAAAAAACTGAACAAAGTTTTAGAATTCAAAATCTTTAATTATTTTTATATTGCAATCTTATTGATATATACGTATAATCAACTTATAATTTAATTATAACATCTCTCCAATCTCTTTGGAATTTAGACAAATTTCATTATAAATATTTTATATATTTTTAATTTATTTTTATGAAACGATATTTATATATTTTTTCTGGAATTTCCTATCCACCGCCCATCCGTTTTAACCCATAAACCCAGAGAATTAACAAAAGAAAGTCGAATTTGATTTCGTAATGTGCTTGAGATTGTGACACGTGGTGTGTTTCCAACCATAAATTTAAATTCAAAGAAAGCAACATCAAAGTTTGGCCCCGAGAAAGACCAAAACCAATTTGATTCATTTTGAATTATTATAATTAAATATATTATTCTACGATGATGAAGTGATGAGGCTAACGTTTCGGAATATAATGTTTTTTGACTGTATGTAGAACTAAGGTGGCATGGTCGGTCCATCTCAGCAGTTTGAAAAACAAGTACACAGTAATACCATTCGTCAGTAGCATGGTTAGTCTAATGGTCGGTCTTGTGATTTTTTTTAAAATTTTGTACAATATCAGTTTAATATTTAAATTCGAATATATAAAAATGAGATAATAAAAATATTTTTATTACCGATGATTAATATATTTTAAATAATTATTTTTTACGATATTCCAATTGTTTCCAAAATAGTATCCCATTATTCATATATTTTTTTCATGTGCTTTTCTTCAATATGGCATTGTTTGGTAATTGTTCTAACAAGTTTAAGTATATCACATTTTTTTCATGTACTTTTCTTCGATACAGTCTCATTTTTTCAAAATTTTGAAATATAAAAATATATGATACAAATATAAATTTAATTTAAATGTTTAAATTTAATTTTAAGTATAAATATTTAAAAAAAATTAAAATAAAATATAATTCTTAGGTTGGGTATTCCACCCGATTGATTAATTTTTTTAAAGATATTTTAGTAAGATGAATTATACTTTAAAATTTATAGATACACCCATTTATGATGATGAAAAATTAATTATTAAACTTTTAGTTATATTATTTTTAGTACGATTTTTATTACATTTTTAAGAAATGATGTAATAAATCAATGGAAAATGAAAATAAAAAAGGGGCAGATGACAATGTATGCATGTATGTATGTGCCATAACATCACCACCATGCACATCTCAATGATTAAAGAATCATCATAAAACATCCACCACATATATATTTGAAAAATAAATAAATGTGTTTTTATGTACATATTCAAAGTCTTATGTTTATCTGAAAAGTCGTCACCAACCCACCCTATAATACCAGTTTGGCCTCATTTTATAATAATTCAATTAATAATTAAAGAATATGACATTTTTATATAATATTATATGAAATAAATGTACTTTTATATTTTTTAATTTATTTTGCTCAAACGTTAAACACTTCATAATTAGGGTTAACATAATATATTATTATTTTTTATATATTTTTAAGTTTGGATTTGAAGTTATCTTCTCGATTGGTGTTCATTTTTTTTTATAATTACCGAAGATAATTTGCGGTTGATTTATAATAAAATAATTTTATAAAAGATGATTATTTGATATATTAATGATAATTTTTTTAATTTTTATAACGTTTTAGTTTTAGGTTTTAAGAGTTTAGATTTTAAGGTTTAAAATTTAGGGATTATTGTTAAAATTTAGGGTTTATAGGTTAAAATTTAAACCTTAATATATTAGTCTAAACCCTAAACCTTAACATCTAAACCCCAAATCTTTACTATAACTTTAAATTTTAAATTCTTACACTTAAATTAACTACTATTTTATTTTGTTTTCTCTTTATTCAACAAAATTAACTACTATTATATAAACATACAATATTACAATATGTTATAAAAGCAAAATTATATAAATTAATTTTTTGTTGTTCTTCTGGTTTCATCAGGGTGGATGCGTATTTAATAAAGGGTGACACATAGATGCCTAAATTTTTTAAAGTTTACATATTCATCTTTAATTTTTTAAAATTTTATGAGTTAATTCTTATTTTTTTAATATTTATAATTTGTATTCACCATAAAATTTAATAATTTTATGTGTGTTCAGCTCAAATATTTTGCATCCACCTTTTATATCTTAATTTTTATAAATAAATCTTTTAATTTTTTTATATATAAAATTTCGATTTATTTAAAATTTTATAATATATCATTAACTTACATATGAAGTTATACATCATCAAACCTCAAGTTAATATAAATTTGACATAAAATGGTTTATAATTATTATAATAAATCATTACCTAAGTGTGGGACCCTGAAAACGTAGAAAATCGAAATCAGAGTTGGATTCGACGGCTAAGAATAAATGTTAAAATAATCACATTAACACATAATCAACCTCCTTAATCATTATCATCATCATCACCTCTCTTCCTCTCTATTTCCCACTTTATATACACTGCTCCTCCCACTCACCTCTCTTCATCCACACCTTAAATCTCTAATTTTCTTACCAAAATCTTAGTTTTAGCAAAGAAAAAAGAGAGGAAACAAATGGCTAAGGACATCGAGACAACGGCGGAGCAAGGCGGAGGAGAGTTCTCAGCCAAGGACTACCACGATCCACCTCCGGCACCACTGATTGACTTCGATGAACTCACCAAATGGTCGTTTTACAGGGCGTGTATCGCCGAGTTCATTGCTACCCTTCTTTTCTTGTATGTCACGGTGTTGACCGTGATCGGACATAGTGTCCAAACCGATCCGAACAAGAACACCCGTGACCCGGAATGTGGCAGCGTCGGCCTTCTCGGTATCGCTTGGGCCTTCGGTGGCATGATCTTTATCCTTGTTTACTGCACCGCTGGTATCTCAGGTGAGTACATGCAAAAATGTATAAAGCGGGTCGGGTTTTGTCACCGTAACTAAACCAACTGTGAAACCTATAGGTGGACATATCAATCCGGCGGTGACGCTGGGACTTTTCTTGGGACGCAAGGTTTCGCTGATCCGAGCCCTCATGTACATGGTGGCTCAGTGCTTAGGTGCAATCTGCGGCTGTGGGTTGGTCAAGGCTTTCCAGAAGACTTACTACAACACCTACGGCGGTGGAGCCAACGAGCTCCAACCCGGCTTCAACAAGGGCACTGGCTTGGGCGCTGAAATCATCGGCACCTTCGTTCTCGTCTACACCGTCTTCTCCGCCACCGATCCCAAGAGAAGCGCTAGGGATTCCCATGTTCCTGTATGTGATTCATTATTGCAGTAGCTCAGTAGATTATTAATTTACCATATCAGTCCCTCTTAATTTCCTTTCTAAACTTTTCAACTAATAAGAACTAAAAAAAATTCAAGGTGTTGGCACCACTCCCCATAGGGTTCGCCGTGTTCATGGTTCACCTGGCCACAATCCCGATCACCGGCACAGGTATCAACCCGGCAAGGAGCTTTGGAGCTGCTGTGATTTACAACAAAGAAAAGGCCTGGGATGATCAAGTAAATCACTCACCGACTCTCCCTCTACAAATTTTCCATTTCAAATTTCAAATTATAATTTTCTTTTTCAGTGGATGTTCTGGGTTGGACCCTTCATCGGAGCTGCCGTTGCTGCCTTTTACCACCAATACATACTCCGAGCAGCAGCCATTAAAGCCCTAGGATCTTTCAGGAGCAATGCTTAAACTTCACCTCTTCCACACATAATTACAACAAGAAGTACAACAAATGGTCACCAATTATGGGAATGTAATAACAGAAGAAAAACGAGTGCACGTTTGTGTCTGGGGAGGGTTCCCTTCTGCAGTCTCTGTCTCTGGTTCGAGGAGGAGGGGCCATTGAACTGTAAATAATAAGAAAATTATATGTCTCATGGATAAGGCTGTGTTTTGAATCCCTGTTTTGTTGCTTTTTAATGTGTTCTGTAATGAACTTGTGTTGTCTTCTTTGTTTTATCCTTATCATCTCCTGTTTCATTTTTATTTTCAATTGTCGTGTCTCATGCTTTATTTTTATGTTTAGTCTAAGTCTCAACCACTATATTTTTAATTAATTATCCCTTTTGTCACCCACCTATTTGTATTGACTTGCAACTTTGGATAATCATGATATAAAATATAAGCTTAGCTAAATGATTTTCAAATGGAAATGACTTAAACATCCCTACAAAATAATCTTTTATTTTCTATACTCATTTTAGGATTAATGCTTGTGATTAGGAATTATCTTCTATAATAATATATAGGCGAATATTTGATATATTATTAATATAAAAAATTATATTAAATCATAAATTTTAAATCATATCATCTAACCCCTAAAAAACTATAAATCAGTAAATAACGTTATTTGTGAAAATTTAATTTTTTATCGTCGTTAAATAATAATTTATAATCTATCCCTCATGTTTTGAATTTTATTTATTTTTTATCAAAAATATAATATATTACGTCAAAAACTTAATCTCAACCTAATTTGTTGATTCTAATTCATATTAAAGCATGTCATCCATTTATGGTTAAATTCCTGTTTTAATCCCTCTGTTGTATTTAAATTTAATATTTAGTCCTTATATTTTACTTGGACATAATTTGATTATCTATGTTAGTAATGTTAGCTATTTCGATCAATTTTTTAAAAGTAATCCCACTAACTTATGATGTTGAGCTTTACTCCCATAATTTAACATCCATTTATTCCTTAACTAAAAAGTTGATTGTGAAGCCTTAATCATCCACCAGGTGCTCAACACTTCATTTTCAACCCAAACTTTCAAAATTTCCTGTGTTATTTTGGGTATCTACTTTAAATGATACTTCTATTAAGAATATGCCCTTTCACAGTCAACACTTAATCATTGAGATAAAATATTAATATTTCTTGTTAATAATAATTTTAAAGTAAATATTTTTATATAATTTATTAATGATATTAATTCAAGTGATAAGTAGTTTTTTATCGTTTAAATAAGTTTTGAATTTAAAATTTTATGTATGTATCATTAGGAGACTCATTAAAATTAAGTATATGACGTATATTGGTTCGAATTAATTAAAACAAAACCCTGAAAAATCGTGAGGGTAAAAAAAATAGAACATAGTCCTTGACAATGGCATCTTTAAAGATTAGATGAGTTGGCTTTTGTGGGAGTGGTTTTTGTAGATGCAATGATGATTTGATTCTTTAACTATTAAATTGGCATTTAATTACTAGTGTTAGGTCATATGAGATCAGAGTTTGTGATTTAATTAACATTATCTCGTCCTTAATGTCACATATTCTATTCACCGGCGGATTTACATTCACAAGAGGTGAGTCCGTGATCACCCTAAACTTTTTAAAGTCTACATATTTATTCTTAGTTTTTTAAATTTTTATAAATTAATCTTTAAGTTTTTATAATATTTAAGTTTTGTATTCACCCTGAGATTTTAAAATTTTATATGTGTCCACCCTCAAATAAATTTCTAGATCCGCCACTGTATCAATAGGAGTGTTTAGCTGTTTGATGATGAACAATTTGGGTATAAATTACAAATAATTAGATGAGATTTTGCTGTTGAAAGGGAAACACTATGGGTGGACTTATCATTTGGTTTTCAAGGTAAAGACGGTAATCAGGTCGGGTTTGGATCACGTTATTTTAAGTTAAGTTAAATTTTAATTTAAATTAATCTAAATTTAGATTGAGTTTATATGCATACAGTAGAATATATATAGAATTATTGATATATTCTTTTAAAATTATATTTTTTTTATTTATTAATTTTATTTAGGCTTCGTTTAATGTTTTAAATTTCAGCACCATTAAGAAATTATAATTTGACACAAATTAAATCTATAAAGTTCGCTAAAGTTTATAACTTGAATTTCGTATCATCTTTTTGGGTTTCAATCGATTATTCTATTTTTTAAAATAAAATTTTATATAATTTTTAAGACGGTAAAATTTTATCTTACAGAACTGGAATTAAACTACATAAAAATTATTTAATAAATAAATAATTTTATCATATTTATTAATTTATAGATAGAAATCAATCTAGATATATTTTAATTGTTTGACATTCAATTGAATATTTTATTTTTTAATTTAAATATTTAAATAATACCATAAATTAAATAAAAGATCAAATTAAATAAACAATTAAAAAGTAATATATATATAAATATAAAAGTTTGCGCGAAAGAGGTTTAATAATTTTTAGGCATAAAGATAATTTTAACCCTTAACGTTTATAACTTTTATCATTTTGACTCTTATTCTATTTTGGGATAATTTAGTCTTTAACCTATATCTTTTTGACAAATAACTTATTTTTTAACTATCATGATAATTGGACCGTTAAAAATTTAACAATGATGACATATTATATACATATGATAATATATTTTAAATGACATGACATCTAACCTATCAAATATATATATAATATAATTTTATTCCAATATAAAATATAAAACAATTAAAATTCAAATAAAATATTAAAAATTAATTAATTCTGAAATAAAAAGTTACTAAACATTCTCAACCATAACTACGATAGAATCAAACTCATATCTTAAAAAAAGTATGAACACAGTTCAAAATTAATTAATTTATTTTAAGATAGGAGTTTAATTTTATCGTAGTTAAGTTTGAGAATGTTTAATAGCATTTTATTTTAGAATTAATTAATTTTTTAATTTTTTATTTGAATTTTAATTGTTTTATATTTTATATTAGAATAAAATTATACTCCATTTAATATATATATATATATATATTTGATAGGTTAGATGCCATGTTATTTAAAATATATTATCATATGCATATGAAATATCATCGTCGTTAAATTTTTAATGGTCTAGTTATCATGATAGTTAAAAAATAAGCTATTTGTCAAAAAGATATAGGTTAAGGGCTAAATTTATCCAAAAAAAATAAAGGTCAAAACAATAAAAATTATAAACGTTAAGGCTTAAAATTATCTTTATGCCTAATTTTTATTTTGTAATCATTCCTACCAAATAATTTTTAAATAAAATTATCTAATCATATATTAAGACAATGTTTTAAAAATATATATCTTAAATCATTAAACTTTTGCTAAAGTTGGTTGTTGATAAATAATATACCACAAATTGAGAACACAATATTTATGTTTAATCTTTCGATAAATAATAAAAAATAAATGATTCATCTATTTTGAATCATGTTAATTTTTAGGCCGTTTTCGATTAAGATTTAAATTCGGGTTACTTTCGATTCATGTTAATTTTTAATTAAATTAAAATTTTAATCGATTTTGATTTAATTTGTTTTTTTCTTCAAGTTTATATCGAATTTAGACCATCATTTTAAATAAATATTCATTTTGAAATAAATATATTTCCATTATATCATATGTTAGGTAAAAGACACCTCTTGATAAGATGTAATCAGAAATTAACAGGCCAGCTACCAAAGCTGTGAAACATTTTATTCCATTTTCTATAACTAAAATTTTATTTTAGTCCCTCTACTATAAAAATAAATATTTAGGTACTTGTACATTTAAAAGTTAAAATTATTTTTGGTCTTTGTATGTTTTAAAACGCTAAAATTACTATTAGTTGACTTAAATATTTTTTTTAGACACTATTTAGGTCCTCTTAATTTTAATAAAGTTAAAATTTTATTAAAATATTCAAAAGAAAATAAAGATTATAATTTTTTATTAAAATAATATTTTTTTGGTTCATTTAATTGGGGGTTTTAGATAAATATAACTTTTTAATTAAATTTTTAAAAATATAAAATATTTTATTTTATAATTAAATATTTACAATAAAAATTATAATAACTTAAAGGCATAGTTGGAATATTTTGCCTCCGATTAAACCAACCCAATTCCCATAGACCGTGAGGTACATATGGACCAATCTTTCGAAAGGCCCAGAAACTGAAATCCTATAGCATCTAAAAGAGGACGAAAATGATCTATCTCTTTTTATGCTTTTATTTTAAATTAAAATATTTGTATTTTATGATTTAAAATTAGGGGTTATGGCTAGAGTTTAAAAAATAGGATAAGATTTAGGGTTTATGACATTAAAATAAGGGTTAAGGTTAAAAATTGAAATTTTTTAAAAAAATTCAAAGGAGACATGAAAAGATGACTCATTTGATTTTTTTTTAAAATTCAATTTTCAACCCTAACCTTTATTTTTTATATTCTAAACCCTATACCCTAAAAAAGATACTCTATCCCTAATTTCTTAAACCTTAATCATAACCCTAATTTTAGACCCTAAACTCCAAATCTCTAATATAAAACAGAAACATGGAGTCATGTAAAAAAAAATGATTCCACCCTTCTAAAACATGATTCTTGTGGAATTGTTAAATGAGTCACTTTGACAGCAACCAACCAACCTTATCAAGGATACAGAGAATGACAAGTTTACATGGTTTAAATGTTTTCACGTCAGGAAAATGACTGCATTGATGGCACAAAATTGAGATTAAAGGTTACAAAACCCTAAGAATATATCATACACGCAATAAAAGAAATTATATTATGGATCGATGTTATTATGTTATTTATGGTTCAATCACTAAAAACTACACATCTCATCAATTTTTAATTTTTTAAAGTAAAGATTCACTTGAAAAAAATATGACATAAAAAAATTGACGAGGTGGGTAGTTTTTAGTGGTTGACCCCATAGATACATAGTGAGACTGACCCATAATATAATTTTTCACGCAATAGATATCGTATTGGTGGCAACGACTGAATTTTCGTAATGTCATGTTTATAAACCCTTTGTTAGTTCTTCGATCTAAGTAAAACCCTCAAAAAATACTATTTTTTTATAATAAATATATGAATAGATAAGCATTCAGAACATTATTTCCTATATAAAACAAAGAGAATTTATGGCAAGCAACAACCACTTTAAAATGCCTTATAAAAGCCATTGTAAAGGTCCCCAAAGGTTTATGACAGGCAAAGAGTGAAAACCAAACAAACATGTCTCCGTTTGCTTCTTTCTTGCTTATCTTATCTTCACTAGCTTTAGTTTCCATTGCCAGGGCTCAAGAGAGAGCTCCACATGGCATTGCATACCAGAATCCCACGGCCTTCTTGCCCTCCGCATATGAGTTTTTCCATGCCAAACTCCATGACCCGAACAGCGAAAACCCTTGCTCCGCTTCCGACTGCTCACCGTCGTTGCCCGTTGCCGCTCAAGTTGACGATTCTAAAGCACTTGGAGTCAAGGTGTCATTGAAACCGGATCAATCAGGCCATGGAGTGGGAGCTGGTGGAGTTGCTGGTATTGTTTTAGGTTCAGCATTTGTAGTCGTTTTGGCAATGGGTGCTTATTATGTGCTGAATAACCGCCGAGCTACTGCCAATGGAGCGAACAATGTTTAATCTGATGGCAGAACTATTTGCTCTTCAAGCATATCCAATTCTCAATGTACTATATACGCCAAGGCTAGCTAATGATGGAGTACCTGTTGGAATGAAGCTTTTCTTGTACCTTTTTATCTTTGTTTTTTTCTTCCTTTAGTTCCGATCAGCATAATTTCAAGATAGTTTATCGTAATTTATCTCGTATATGTCAAACTATCTCATATAAAACCCCAGATTAACTAGGATTAATCGCACTATAACTAAACACATGAGATAAACCATTGATACTATCTAAACGTAATTACTTTTTATTTGTCGAAAATTTCGACTAAACTATCAAAAAATCTCTCAACAAAATTTATGATCTTAATATTTGTTTTATAGACGATAGAAGTATATATCATTATCCTGTTAAAAGTAGAACGTATGGGTGTGTGACAAAACTATTGAATTCATAGTTAAAGCCTCTACCCCATAGTAGTTGTAGCCAACTACTTCTTCATTCCTTTGAAAATGAATCGTCCTTGAAGGGTCATTCTCAAGTTTATAATTATGATTAAAGACGTTGAGATTGAACTTTAATCACTATCGGTGTACTATATTGTATACAAGTCCAACTGCATTGACATACATTATATTATACTGATACGGTGTATGTAAGTCCAGTGGTATTTTAAGGATTCAACTTTAATCACTAACAATGTAATATAGTGTAGGTAAAGCAGCAACGGCGAAGTCAGACGTAAGAAACCAAAAATAACAACGCCAAACAGACGAGAAAAAGAATGATTTTACCTAGGGCCGGTAATTTGTCTATGGATGGTGAATTTTTTTAACTCATTTGATTTAACTAAATGAACGGAAATTCGATAAATTATGGATTCAATTTGTTTAAAAGTGGGTGAAGGATGGAACGAAAATCGAGAGAAATGAGAACTTTGTTGTACTTAAGAATAATTAAATTTAACATATTATTTATTAAATATTTTTAATAAGAGGTATGTTGGGCTTTTATAGTGACCCAATCTCAACTGCTTAGCAATATTAGCCCAATATATTGGATCCACATCCAATTATAACTACATCTGGACTTACAAATCAAATATATTTTTATTCGTGTTTATTTATTAAATAAATATAAAAATTTTATTTATATTTATCTCAACGAACTTTATATGAATAATTTGTCAATCGTTTTATTCATTTACGCTCATTATTTTTATTTTTAACATGATCAAAATTATATATGCAAAATAAAAAGTAAATCATATTTCATAATAATTACGCCATTTGTTAATAAGTTTTTTAAAAAAAATCTAGAATTATAATAAAAAGGAAAGCGAAATATAAAATAGAACATAAAAAGATTGTTGTTGCCTTGACCTGCTTTTTTTAAATCATGGCTTGTAGCATAATCAATCCCTTTCGTCTTCTTTAATCGCTCATTAAAGTCCCATAAGAACCCTGTACTTAACCATCAACTCCCTTAAATACCTCACCAGACCCGCTCCTTTAGTCTGTAATTCATTGTTCCGTTCCGTTGTCATCTTCCTTCCGACGTGTATTCGAAACTTCCCCTTATCTTCAATTTCCCCTCATTTCACCTGCATTTTTTTTTGAATATTCAGGTTGGTGAAATGGCGAAGGTCGGGTTTTTACTTACTGTTGTTTTGTTCTTTGTTATTGAACTCACGTTCGCTGCCTATTCGCCTGCGCCTGCGCCTGCGCCGTTTCTCGGTGCAGACTCATCGCCGCAACTCGCTCTTACTACGGTATCAGGATCACCTTACTCCTCACCATCAATCTCACCGGTGTTAGCTTCTTCGCCGCCGGCGCCAATGGCGCCATCTCCATCAGATCTGTCGCCAGGAAATTCACCCGCGAGTTCTCCTGCTCCTTCGCCGTACGATGCAAGCGACATCATGCACGGAAACATCAACGCAGAAGGAAGCGAAGAGAATGCCGGTGGTGAAGGAGGAATGAACAGCGGAAAAAAGGCGGGAGTCGTGATTTCTGTTGTGGTTGCTGCTTGTTTGGTTGGCTTCGGTGGATTAATTTACAAGAAGAGACAAGAAAACATCAGGAGAGCTCAGTACGCATACGCCGCCAGAAGGGAAATTCTGTGAAGAAGAAGAAGAATACAGATTTACAAACAGAGATTACAAAGAGGTTTATAATCGAATCTATTACTTGCATTTGATTATCATTATTATTATTTTATTCTTCATAAAGAAAATTCAACTATTTTTGCATCAAATTAAAAGATACCCGTAGTTTAAATTCTGATCAGCTCTGTACTACCGTGCTATGCATTCCTGTTTATTATTGCCTGTTTGCGTTATTACGATCCATCCGAGGTGAACTACGATGTTGCTCCTCCGACCGAGCCTGCTGCCGTCTTCTTCCGCCAAAACAAATTGAATTGATGCATAAAGCCATACGAATCTTCGTGTCAATGAATACAAAAAGGTCGAGCAATTTTTAAGTCAGAAAAATCTAAGATAACAGTTTACTGGGATTTCTTATCAACCTTTGAATTTCCTATAGAACTCGGAGTTGTAATTTTCATCGATATACCGGTGTTTACCGGCCAAGTCTACTACGGTTTTCTGTTGCCGATACGGAGATGAAATATGAAACGAGTCTTACAAACAATAACATAGGCCGACCGGGGTGACCACATTCTGTTTTCAGGTGGATGGGCACAATGTATCCCTACCGGCTACCACGTCCAGAAATGTGTGTCTGTGTTTCATATTTAAATTTTAATTATGTTTAATTAATTATAAAAATATTAAAAACATATATATAATCGGGTAATTGGATACCCAATTGGAACTAATTTACCCGCCTAAGTTTGAACGAGTACCTGAAAAAATTAAGGCTTACGGTTTTAATAAGCCCTTAAATTTTAGTAAAAAAGTGAATTAAGCCCTTAAACTTTTTTTGCATCCAATAAAACCCTCAAACTCACTAAAAAAATTAATTTAGCTCTTAAACTGTTGAAAAAAATCAATTAAGCCCTTAAATTTTTATTGCATTCAATTAAACTCTCAAACTCAAGAAAAACAATCAATTTGGCCCTTTGATCAACTATGACCGTTAACTTTAACGTTTTTTCTTTCTTTTTTTAAATTTTTTGACATTTGTCGCGACAAAATAATGCCACTTATCGTTTTTAAGAAATTTTAAATTTTAAAAATATATAAAAAAATTTAAAAACTTTATAAAAAATCTTGAAAATTTAAAATTATTTTAAAATATAAAAAATATTTTTTATAATTATAAAATAATATTTAATATTTTTATTTTTTATTTTTAATCTTTTAAAAAAATATTATTTATCATTTTAAATTAAATTTCGAAAGCATTTTTTTATATTTTAAAAATATTTTTCATGATTTTTATATAATTTTAAAAAATAAATTTTAAAAATTCCTAGAAACAAAAAAGTTGTGTTATTTTGTTGCAACACGTGTTAAAAATTTTTAAAAAAAATTAAAGTTAACAATTAAAATTGGTAAAAGGGTCAAATTGATTTTTTTCTTAAGTTTGAGGGTTTAATTGGGTGTTAAAAAAGTTGAAGGGCCGAATTAATTTTTTTTTTAAGTTTGAGGGCTTATTTGAGTGCAAAAAACTTTAAGGGCTTAATTGATTTTTTTGCAAAAGTTTAAGAACTTATTAGACCCTTAAGCCAAAAATTAACAGGCCAAATACTCAACTTAAAAAACAAAAATATTTAAAAATATCGATTATTTTAAATCAGATTATCAAATAATTTAACCAAATCAAATGAATCAAAAAGTTCAAACATTAATCAAATAATTTTTTAAAATTTTTAATTTAAAAACTTAATAAATTTTTATATTCAATTTTTAGGGTATAAAGTTTTCTGATATACAAAATATGCAGCGTTCAATGAATATGGGCCGTGACCAAATGTATCCGCGGGGTGGTGCATTCAATTGTGCACAGAGTGGTCAGATGCCAATGATGTCCAGCTCCAATGAAACAATGATATTATAGATTTAAATTGAAAAAAAACAATTATATTTAAAATATTAAACTAAATTATCAAAATTAAAAATAAATTAACGTTATTAGAACTAAATTAATAAAAATATAATTCTATTTAAAATATTAAATTAAATTATAAAAGTAGAAAGTAACATGGGTCAATTATGAGTTAAATAAAGATTTTAAATTTCATCTGAAAATATTACGTATTATAATAATTTTAAATTTAATATTAAAAATTCAACTTGTTAAAAAAAATATATCTCAAGAACAATTTAATAAAACATATATTTTCTTATCTTATATTTCTTTTACCAAACAATAATATAACCTTACATTCCTATCAAATAAACCTAACAAGATAATATAACATTTTTAATAATGTGTTAAGTAATATAATATTCTGATAATTGTATTTCTCAAAAATAATCTTACATTCTCTGAACCAGACGACCCTAGATTCGATTAACTTTCAAAGTGATAGTAATATGACAAACATTTTATGGTAACAAAATGTTAAAGTAGAGCATCCATAACCAAAGCTTAACCCAAACGATTCATGCAGCCATTTTTAAAATATTATGTATTGAAATTCGAATCTCAACGTCTATAACCTGATCTTTTATTTTTCGGGCTGAGACTTTGCACCAAAAAGAGTACAACAAAACTAAGGGCATGTTGCAGTGTCAAACCAGATCTATAGAACAGAGGCACCTTCTTTTCACAAGCAGACGTGAAAGTTACTTTGGTTTCTTTACAGATTGAAGCTTGGGACAAGGACCTGTTACCTTTTGAGAGGCTTGAACAGTACAACAGTTACGTATTTGGACTCGAACCTGTGGGTCAAACCCAGGGCAACAATGGACTGTGATGCACAGCTTTTCTCGATGAAAAGGTGGTTAAGTACAACATGTTGAGGCTTTGAGGATGATGCTCTGTCTTGGTTATCGGGACCGAGGACTGTTAGATGTAGTTGGGATGGAACTTCAGCAGGCTCCTTTTCAAAATCTTCCTCCATTGAAAATGCTTGACCATAACTGGAATTGGGAGATCCTGGAGCTTCAAACTCAGTTACACTATCCAGATTCTCGGGCACAGAGTCCTGCAAGAAATAGTGAGAAGTAATTATGCAAACGAAGATGGTAAAAATAGTCACAAGTATCACTGAGATCTTAACTATGGCCAAGGAGAAAATTGGTAAATTCATAAAACCGATTAGCGAGAAGTTTTAGATGTGAGCAGACAATGCGACGCATATCTTTCGTGTTTATCATTTTGTGCTTGATAAAACCCTGGTTTTAAAGAGAATACACGACATCATATGTTAAAATTTTAAATTTCCAGTTTTGCATGTTAACCATTCATACTACACCAGCTCACGAAATCATATCATTACACGAGGTAAAAAAACGAAAAGTTAAAATTCAAAAGTGGATCAGGGGGACATTTAAGAAGAAACATACATGAACATCAAGAAGATTACAAACGTGGCCCATTTCATTAGCCGAAAAGGGCAGATCAGGTGCATATCTCCATTCATCATCAACAATAAACTTGTAATGATATATGCCAGATGGAAGGACTAAAAGAATTGAGTGGTCTTTACCAGATCTTTGCAGTGTCTTCCTGGAAGAGGGCAATAATAGACTCAATATGCCATCCTTGCTTGAATTTTAGACAGAAAGAGGAACAGCAGGATTTTGTATGCATGAAAATGTGAGTGTCTGCAATACTAGGGAACTGAAGACCTACCTTGATTTCCAATTGTCCCAAGAACCTTCGACGGACACATTATTACCACCATAATTCCATGTGATAATGACAGGGATTCCTTTCTCAGATGGACTATCAGTAACACCAGGAGAATCATGCCGCCAAATTTGGCTGGAAAAGAAATGACCATCCATACTTGGTAAGGGAGCTATAGGAACCTGAAAATGCAACAAAAAGCAACCAAACTATTCGTAGAAATGCCACTGCCAATATATACAAAACTATTCACTTCATATGTAAATCATATCAACACGGGTCTCCTATCTCTCCTTGTTTCTTGGCAATCCCAATAAAAGACCATAAACCAAATAGATGTCAAAACAATCTCATTAATGGCACAGAGACAATTTTGCTTTTTAAAACAGAGGTAAATTACTATAGGAGCAAAATTGCTTGTTGATATCCAAAGCCAAAGAGATTGGGGATTCGAACAGTAAAGAGATACTGATCCATATTTTCAAGATTTGAACAACTTTGGGTATTGACCTTTGTTAGTCTTATCAAACACTGTTCTCCCCCACCCCCCACACATGTTCAGAGTTTAGTTCTCATCAATCATCAGCTTAAAAGATGATATCAAAGATTAAATATCCAAGCATCCCCTCTTAACAAGTGGAAATACATTAACTTTCTCGAACAATATTTTAAAAGCAACGAACTGAACCAATCAACGCATGTTATATTACTCTATTTAAGGATCAAACAAAAAGCATTGATTTTTTAATTAATTCTTTTTCACTTCCTAGTCACATTTCTTCCCAAACTTCTATCAAATATCTCAAAAAGAAAAACCCATACCCTGCTATTACGCAGGAAAAACTTAGTATCAACTTCCCCATAATAAATACGCACAAAACCATCATCTTCCACGTCTCATTGCATGAAGAGTTCAAAAATTCTTAAATAAAGATTTTTCAGTTAGTTATTAAAATTTTCAATGAAAGCTCAGAATTTCTTTCCTGGTCATATGCAATATGAAGCAAAATCTAAGTTTCTATTGTTTGAGTAACTTAGATTATAACTAAAAGCATAACAAATTCAAGGTCCTGCAAAATTATTGAAATGCTCACCTGAGGAGCGAACAAAAGAGGTGATCGGGACCGTCGCGGGCTCTGCGGCGGAGTATTCTCCATTGAATCAGATGACGGCACGCGAACTGCTGCTGATGCAGCGGCGGCTCGAGGAATGATCGTCCCTCCGCCGATGAATCTTCCGGAGAGATCCCCGTTGACTCCGTCTTCTCTTCCGTTTGCATTTCCCATATCTTCAGTGCTTTCTTCTTCTTTTAGAGAGATCCACGTAGAAAAACGAAACGCATGAAAAAATTGTTTTAGTAATTGAAATGAACAAAGCAGTGTTATTTAAAGGACACTGATTTTAGGTTAATTTACCTACACTGACACTGAAAACGAAATCAACTGCAAGTGCCGGAAAACGGTTGTTTCGGCTCAAAGCTTCTGCTTTCATTTTGCTCTTCTTGAAGGATAAATAATTGAAGGGGAAACGTTAAATGTAAAACCGTTCCTAGTTTAATTTCATGAGACCTTTTCCCCCCTAAGGTGTGGTGATGACTAGGATGATGATTCGACGTGCTAGTATGCGCCACGTGGATGATTAAATGGGCCACGGAGTCATGTTTTTAAGTAATTATATCATGGGTTGATTTATCACATTAGTCATAATCTCATTTAATCATAACCATCAAATTTATTATTATTTTATAAGTATTTTTTAACTGATAAGTATTCATTTATTTTTATATTATTTAAAAAATATATTTTCTAAAAATTAGATTAATGATATAGATAAATAATAATAAAATAAATAATTTTTATTGATTAAAAAATCACAGATTACGTGACGAACAGATTCGTGATATAATCTCTTATTGTTTTTTTTACTTCAAACTCAATATTGCATTGTTTAGTGTTTAATCCTTTTAAATTTTAATTAATATCATAATATTATAAATATTTATAATTAAATTTAAATTATAAAATAACATTTAAAAAATTATTTAATTTAACTTAAGTTGATCGAATGCTCTAAAATATAGATAATTATTTTATTTACTAAAATTTGGGCCGTTTCTAAATACAGAAGGTCTTATTACAACAAATGTATCCGGCCCGACATTCATTATAATCTTTTTAGTCTAGGGTTTTTGATGTGACCCATCCTACAAAATCTACCGTTCCAAACCACTCTTTTTTCCTACTTCCACTCCAATTCTATTTCGTCTCCGAAACTACTACTTCACTGTCTCAAGTGTGTAAACAGTAAAAACCTACCCTGGCAATAGTCCTTTCTCTCTTGATCATATAGAGAAAGCAAAAGCAAAGCAGACATACATGCCTTTGCTGGCTTTTTAAGTTTTTAACCCTCACTGCTCACTTTTGCAAACTTCCTTGGTCCATTTCTGCAACTGACAATCCTTCTAAAACTTCCCAAAAAACTCACTTTTAATCCATTTTCTTTCACTGTTAAACCCCACCCAGAATCTTGATCATAAATAAAACACTTCCATTTAGTGAATAAAGGTTATTATTTTTTTGGTTATTATGAATTGAATTGATTTTACTGACTTTGGGTTCTTTTTCTCCTTGTGATCGTTTTGATTTGTTGGAGTTGTCTGGTTGCTGCTGCTGCTGGTGGTTGTAGAGATTATTATGGTAATGGCTGATAATGAGGCAGGAGATGGTCATAACGAGGTCAAGTCACCGTGGAAGACTCCCGTAATTGATGGGGAGAAAGTGGCTGATGTTCCTGTTATGGGCACCCAATCTTGGCCTGACCTTAGTGGGACACAGCAAACACCTGAAAATCCTCAGGCTACTGATGATGAGTGTGCTCCAGCAGCTCCACACCCTCCAGTAGAACAGGTTTGTCATTGCTCTTTTGGTTATGGGTTTTTCTTTAATTGGTTATTCATGATTGGTCACTTTTATGAGTGTTGAATTTGGAAACATTTGATAATCTATAGGTGTAATTTGAGTTTGTTTTGTTAAACTTAGTGTGGCATGTGGAATTAGTAGTTGTAAATGTGGTTCAGCTAAAAAACAATTTCAAGTGAACAATTTGAGAGATCAGGTTTCAGCCTCTTTTATTAATTTGATTTGAATATCAGTTTACCTCCGAACCTTTTTGAGAGTAAAAATTGGGTAAATTTGATAATCTTGAGGTGTAATTTGAGTTTGTTTTGGTGAAGTGGTGTGGCATGTTGAGGGAACCAATGGTTTATTGCCTATCCAGTTTCTTACATTTCTTTGATAATTTTATGCCAATTAAATGTTTACAAAGTTATATTGACTAATGAGTATTGAGTAATGACCACCCCTTTCATGATCATCATCTTCCTAGAAATGTTATAAGGATCATTGTTGGTGTTGTTTTTTCATATTAGGAAGAATTGAAATATAATTTCAGATCAGTGTTTTTCATGAACCTTTTTGGAATATAACTTCTCTGTAAAGAAATCTCCACTTCATTTAGCCATCTCCTACTCTTAGTCAGTCTGGTTCTCTGTGCGCTTCTTCTTTACATTCGCTCTTACCTTTATGTATGATACTTTTGCAGCTCATTGTATTAAGTGAGGCATGGTTTATCATGTTGCCGCCAGTATGCTATTTTTAGTATCAAGAAGAAAAGTTGTATTCTTGTCTGTGTGTATCTTAATTTTTAGTTTTTTTTTTCTCTGTATTTTGTGAGTCTTTTAGAGAGCAGTTGGGCAGTCGAAGTCAAATGGATCCGGAAATACCAATTCTTCGTATAAACATTCACCAGCACGTCTTCAGAAGTCAGACTCTAAACGCAACCCTAATGCTGGACCTCGTTTTCCCGTACCTTTACCTTATTATCAACAACCAGTGCCAGTTGTTTTCCATCCTATGGTACCTCCACCACACATTGCAGTTCCTGGACCTGGGTATGCTTACCACCCTGGACCTGGACCTTTTCCTGGTATTGAGCCTCAGTTGGTAAAATCCGGATCTGAGACAACAATGCAAGCCTTTGGTCCACCAGTTCAAGGTCTTGATGCCAGCAGAAATACACAGCCTCCTCCCCATGGAGATCCCAATGCTCATCCTACCAACTTCTCTAATAGAAGACCCCACATGCAAGAACCTGGTGGTCATTTTAATCCTGGCTGGAACCATCAACGAGCGTTTATTCCTAGAGAACCCCTTCCCCTGCAGCCGGGTGGTGGACCAAGATCTTTTGCTAGATCTCCATTCTTTGGTCCAGTTCCAGGGCTCATGATTGGTCCCAGTTACCCCGGTAATAACTCAATCTCCATCTACATAATGTTTTATTACTTCATATTTGTTAAGCTTTGTTACTAATTATATCTGCCAGCAAGGTAAGGCCTGCATTTCAATCTCTCAGATGCTGCTGCCTTTTGTTCTTGTTTGAGCTCTTGCTTTATACTGTGCCTTTCATAGTGTAAAACCTTTTTTTTTTAATTTCAACTTGCAGGAGCAGTATGCTATGTGCCCATTGCTCCTCCAGGCTCTATAAGGGGACCCCATCCTCCACGCTTTGTTTCATACCCTATAAATCCAGAGACTAATGTGCTCCCTCCAGAGTTGGTAACTTTGAGAGCTAATATAGTGAAACAAATTGAGTATTATTTCAGGTGAGGAATGCCTCTTTATATCTTATTTATGCATTTAATATTGTTTTTTTATCTGAATGGTTCATTTTTGTGCCCTTTGCACACCTTTAAGTCTGGTTGTGTAAACATGCTACTTATGTGGCCATTTGAAGGGCTAAAGTTTTTGTAAAATTCTGATGGTGTGGTATCTGCGTTAGAAAATTCAACCTATGACCTCATATCAATTATCTTTTATATGCCATTGGAGTTTTTGGCATAGCAATCATATTCTTAGACATTTGTCGATAGTTCCATACACTGCAATTGGTCAAAATTGAGATTTGAGAGGCCAAAATTATGAACTTCGATCATTTTCATTCATGACTTCCATAAACTTTAGTGTTTTTCAATTTTCAGTGATATATAAAGTGCATTTGTTTGTATTACTTGTTTACTCCTTTATTTTATTTTATTATTTGTTTCCTTTTTGCAGTGATGAAAATCTACTACATGACAATTACCTAATTTCCTTGATGGATGATGATGGTTGGGTTCCAATCTCCACAATTGCAGACTTCAAAAGGGTATGTTAACTCACTACTACTTGGTTTTTATTGCATAGATTATATGCTACTGCAGTTTTTATGTTGTTGGAATTTTCTGTCTTATTCATGTCTGTTGCATTATTAACTGATTGAATGAGATTTTCTAATAGATTTTTTTTTCTTTTCTTCCTAGACTAAGAACTGCTACTTTAATGCTTTTGTGTGGTTTTCACTTTCTGAGTCACAGGTTAAGAGAATGAGTACAGACATACAATTTATCCTTGATGTGCTTCAGAGTTCTAGTACTGTGGAAGTGCAGGTTAGACTTTTATTTCCTTCTGGGTTCACTGTTTTGAAATTTTGATTTTTTACTAATGCTTGCTTGTTGGGATTGGGCCAAATGTTTAATTTTGAGCTCTGGATCAATATGTTCTATCTTCTCCTCGCGATTAGCTTTAATTTACCTTAAGGTTTGGGGGGGGGGGGGGGGCTATGATTATGAACTGATGGTGGTGGTAGTGCCGGTATTCATACCTTAAGATATAAAGTGTGTGTCATTCCATGTTTTAAGTAAATTTTTGAGGGAGCAGACTTGTGTTGACAACTTGTGATTGTTGGTGGGTACATTAGCAATTGGTTCTGCTTTTTGATGCTATTCTTTGACTCAATGGCCTTGTCTACTTGGTAACTAATATTATAGGGTGACAAGATACGAAGACGTGATGAATGGTCCAAGTGGATCCGGGCTAGTTCAACAACTGTGTCATCAGAACCTCAATACCAACCAAAAGAGAATACTGATTCTTGTGGAAATGGTAATGTGAAGGAAGATGATTCAAGGGAAACCTGTGAAGAAAATGTTAGATCTCCTTTGAATAGTGAGAGTTTCGATCATGCATCACCTGAGGAAAATCCTACAGCAGTAATGTACAAAAGTAACAGAAAACATGCAGCTGTGCAAGTGCAATTAGACGGTGAGAGACGAGCATTTTCTTGTGGAAATGATAACTTGAACAAGAAATTAACTGTTGATTCCCACATTAAATTCTCAGATGATGATCAGTTGCGAGGAATTGGTCCCGTAAGGTTTAATGACCACAGGACTAAGAGTGTGGAATTTTCCTCAGATGTAACAATAGAGAATGTTTCTGATCTGTCAAATGATTTCGCACAAACATTTATGCTGGATGAAGAAATAGAGCTTGAGCAAAAAACAACAAAGACTCTTTCAGCATTTAACAGGTTGAGCTAGGGAAATTTCTATTTCTGTATGAAGGCATATTTCAATGCTTCTAGATGCTAATAATGATCCCTCGAATATCTCAATGGCACTTTTGTTTAGAATGGATGATGAAGAAGATGAGATGGTCAACCGATCAGGATGTTCAGAGACTAGTGATTGTTACCCAGGTATTTTGGTACAGCTTTGTATGAGTTCTTAGTCAACCTTATTATTGTATTAAATGTTTAAAGATAGATTCATTGGAACACCCGAGTTCATTTTTTACTTAGAAATTTATACTAGTTGGTCTTGTTATCACGACCATTCAATAGTATCATATTAATTGTTTGTCATGAGAAAAGATAAGAATGCTAGTTTGACTTAACTTTGCTATCAATGGACTTGAAATAAAAAGGAATATGTATAGAAAAATACCCCTTCTAAACCAGTTATTTCACAGGCATTGAATTTTCGAAGCATATGCATGAATAATATAATGCTTCCACGTTTTGAAGTTTAATCTTGATTCGAGATGGTCATTTTTCTTTACCAGGTGAAATTTATGGATAGCCTTTTTTTCAAATAGCAACGTTTTAGAATTTAGAGAAGTGGATTGGATTCCACTGCACTTGGCTTTTTCTCCTCTTGCATCTCTTTCCTCCTAATTTCTGCCACATATTTTATTTCTTAATTGGTATTGGTATGTCTCTCTGATTGAGGTTCTGCCTGTAAGCATGCATTTTCTGTGATAATATTTTACTCATATTGAACTGTAGAATGGTTCTATTTCCATCCTGATGGAACTTATTATTTCTGATGTGCAGAATACTGTGCCAGCTAAAGTATCGAAAGCTGGTGCAAAGGATTCAAAGTCCATATCCAGTGAGCTTGCTGCTGTGATAAATGATGGCCTTTACTTCTATGAACAGGTTGAGGCACCAACTTCTATAATTTATGTCAAATTTTGTATGGTACATATTAATAAAATTTTCCTTTGGTATTTGGTTGCAAGCAGGAGTTGAAAACTAAACGATCTAGTCGTAGAAAGAATAGCTCTACTTATGAGAATAAAGACGGAAATCCAAGGTCTCCAAGGGGTGCATTGGGAGTGCCAAATTTGAAGATGGGTGAAAATGCTGCTGGGAGCAGTACTCTTGAAGAATCTGGAGGATCAATTTCGCGAAGGAAGCAAAATAAAGGCTTCTCCAAGCAACAATCATTCCATAAGCAGAGATTTTTCTCCGGCAATATAAAGAATCATGGAACTAGCCGTAGTTCTATTGCAATAATATCAGAAAGTCCACCAAGTAATTCAGTTGGATATTTCTTTGGTTCTACTCCTCCGGATACTCATGGGTTAGTTCTAAATGACCATTTTGTCATTTTAAATTTCACATTTCACAACTACCTTATGTTCTTTTCTCTGGGTTTCAATAGTAACTTTTATTGCTTGAGTTTTAGAATACAGGCTAGTTACTACAGTTTTCTTGAGCTAATGGATGTCTCTAAGTTTCAATTTTTAATGACAGCCCTAGACAACCTTCGAAGTTGAGCTGCTCGCCACATGGGACACTTTCCAGCAGTCCACCTGTTGGTTCCTTGCCCAAGTCATTCCCACCTTTTCAGCATCCAAGTCATCAGCTATTAGAAGAAAATGGTTTTAAACAACAGAAGTAAGGAATGATGGATTATCCCCCGTAATGTATGTTTTTGCGTTTATTTTTGCTGTTTTGCACAGTTCCACGTAATGCCATCATACTTTGAGACCTTTGTTGCAAGAAAAAAAATACTGTGGTTTGTGCTTGAGCTCCTCTGGGTGCACTTGTGCTTCCTCAGAGGGCAATGATGGGATGGAGCGAAAGAGCACTTGTGAAGAAGTTGGCTAACTCGGTTGTTTTTACATTCAGGTACCTAAAGTTTCATAAGCGCTGCCTGAGTGACAGGAAGAAGTTAGGAATCGGTTGCAGTGAGGTCAAATTCATATCTGAACTTCCTTGGCTATTAAATAACTGTTCTACCTTAAATGAAAGAACAACTGTTGCCATCTTCCATCTTTTAATTGATTAACATGTCTAAGTAACTCGAAATATTTACTCACATTCCTCTTGTTGAAATCCCGGTTACAAAGAAAATTGAATCATTGTAATTTGTACCTGAACGGGGAATGAAGCCCTGAATACGTTACTGTTAATGTTGTTTTTATCATCTTAGGTACATATATGTATAGTCTAATAAACTGAAAGGTATTTGTAATTCTTCATATCTATTTGCACCTGTTTCTTTATAATTTCTCTAATGCTTACCATTATAATGGCAGGCAATCTACTCCAGCTGCGCATTTGCTTGCATTTCTCCTGATTAGAAATATAACTTTTCCAATGGTTTTGCATGCAGGAAATGAATTCACTATACAGGTTTTGGTCATATTTCCTTAGGGATATGTTTGTCCCTTCTATGTATAATGAGTTCCGGAAACTTGCTCTTGAAGACGCGGCTGCTAATTACAATTATGGGATCGAGTGTCTTTTCAGATTTTATAGGTAATGCTGCTAATTGCGTTTCTCGGTTTTGGGTTGTTTTCTTTACTTTGCTTCTTTCTTTTCTATGTGAATACCGATGAAGTTATCCTTTTTTAGTTATGGTTTGGAGAAGAAATATCAAGACGATCTTTATAAGGATTTTGAGCAACTTACCCTTGATTTCTATCATAAGGGCAATCTTTATGGCCTCGAAAAATACTGGTAATTTCCTTTTTCCCTGAACACTCGATTGACTATTTCGAAAATATGCCTTATATGCACATCTTTGTTACCCTTTTTAATTATTTTCTGTGTAGAATTAACTTAGAAATGTGGAGATAAAAGAATACTAGAATTCTTGCTTACAAATCTAAGGCTGCTTTTTGAACTATCAATATATGGCAGGGCATTCCATCACTTCAGAGACCAGAAAGATGCTATAAAGAAACATCCTGAACTGGATAGGCTGCTGAGGGAAGAATACCGGCGATTGGAGGATTTCCGTGCCAAAGAGAAGCATACTAGCACGAGAGAGGATTCCCATTAACTATGAGTGATGTCCTTGACTCCTTGCTCCCTAGTGTCATCGAACCCCGATTTCGACGTATCACCTGATCTGACTGTGACTGTAGGATGCATTCATGTTCTATCAAACATCATTTGGTTTTTGAATGCTGAGGAAAGATGGATTTTGTTTGCTGTACAATTGGAGGGGGTTGTACACTCATCGTTTGTCCGTCTGCCGATACTTGAGGCTATCCATTTTGTGATATTTGTGTAGGCTTTCTGGCTCAAGGGTATATCTTTTTTTTTTCCGAGTGATATGCAGAGATGTTATGTCATGCCTGTGCTTTTCTTTGATCATTAACCCCCTTGACATTGTGTTGTACATAAGGGAAGCTGAACAACTTTCAAGTTTTAAGGAAAGAAAAAAACAATAAGTTGTAGAAACTAAGTGAAAAATGAACAATAAGAGATTTAGTTCTGTCAACATCTTTACTGTATTAATTTCGTTTTAATCTGTTTTTCCTTTTGAACTGGATTAATAATCAACTGACATGAATTTGTTTAACAGTAACACTGATGTTTACACTGTAATTAAAAATTTAATTATTACAGACATAACATTATCATCCTTAATTATTACAGGGTAATTGTGGGCGACAGTATTTGAATCCATAGTCATGATGTTTTCCAAGCTTCCATTCACCATTTCCGTTTGATGATTACTTACATTTATCTGCAAAATCATTAAATTTTTCCACAGAAAAAAAGGTATATGATTTTGTCTACATTCCATACCATTTGAGTTTTTTTATATCTAAAACATTGACTTCATTTATAAATTCTAGGATAAAATATTAAAATGATAATCGAATTTTGTTTAAAAATTAAAAACGATAATTAACCGTTTAAAATATAATTAAAACTAATTGTTATTGTAATTTTATCAATTTTTATAGTTAAGCTCAAATAAAAATTTAAACAATACCACTCAAACTTTATATATTAAATAAGATAAATAACAAAAAAAAAAACGAATTGGTTGAATGCTCAACCTATTTATGAGTTATGACCCGCCCATTCATGATGTTTCATGAACAAAAAATGGACCGACTGTTTCATGGCTTGTCTGAATATTAAATAAAATTACATTTTGTACGTATATTTAGGTTAAAATATTAAATAATTTTTTTAAATATTTGATTGAATTTTTAAAATAATATTAAATAATAGAAAACATAAATAAATTTTAACAAAACGAAATTACTAATAAATAAATTAAAATGGTAGTGTTTAAGCTAACAATTAAATGAATCCCAGTCAACCCAAAGACCAAACCCAAAGTGTGTTCCTTCTTTTTGTCATAAATTCGCATGAAATGAAAATTGCATTTTCTTTTTTTCTGCAACATAAAAACCAGCAAAAGCAAAAGAGGTCCATGTTTCTCGTTGCCATTTCCAAAGCCGATTCTACTTTAGAAATTTGATCAAAAAAGATAGAATCTTTAAGGGAAAAAGGAAGAAGCTAACTTTACTCTCTTCTTTTCCATAGCATAAAGACCTAATTCCCAACACAGCAGTTGCGACAAACAACATCCATGGCGGCACCGATCTGGGTATGGGCTTTTTGTTTAGCCATAACTTCTCTTCCTTCTGTTTTGGGGAACTCTGAAGGCGATGCTCTTTATACTTTGAGAAGAAGCCTAACGGATCCAGGCAACGTGCTCCAGAGTTGGGATCCCACCCTTGTTAACCCTTGTACTTGGTTCCACATCACTTGCAATCAAGATAATCGAGTCACTAGAGTGTATGTCAATCCCCTCTTTCTTTCTCTCTCTCTTTGGGGGAGAGATCTGGTTGTTTTTATTTTATTTTGGGTTCATTTATTTATATAGGTTTTTAGAAATTTTTTTTTAACTTTTTAAGAGAGCTTAGTTTTAATTGTGTTATAATATTACAAGATGTTGATTTAAGTTTTGTGGTTCTGTTTTGGAGGGAAGAAATGGTGGTTACATTTTTACTGCTAAACTGTTTAATTACCTGAGATTGTAATTCTTCTTTTGTGGGGTGTGATACTTCCTTGGTTTGAGAGCTGGTTTGGGTTCATTTTGATTTTCTTTTTTATTGCTTATTTTGCATAGTTATGGGCTTTTATGACAATGTTTTGGTGGGAAACAAAGAAAAGTGGATGAATTCACTGTAAAAATGTTGGATAATATATGAGCTTTGTGTTTTGCTTATAAACAGTTACGGAAGGAGGACAAATATGTCGGTAAAAAGCTGGATTATCATGTTTTTTCCTAATGCTTTAGGTTCTAAATAGTATTTTAATGCTTATGTCTTTGGGGTTCAATTCTCGGATACACGAATTATCATGTTTAGGCTGTTATAAGTTTATTTGAATTGAAAAAAGTTGCAGAATTGACTCCATTATTTGTTTTATCTCCGTTTGGAGCATATTTGAGTCTGTTCCTTTGTTGAAGTTTCAGGTTTCTGTAGATGTGCTTATGGTCTGAATCTTCCCTTTTGAAGAACATGTTTAACAATTTTGACATAAAAACTGTACACTTGAGTTCTTGATGGCTTTGAGTGTACAATTTTAGTTGTACTTTCCAAATTGTAAAATGCTATTACGATGATTTTCCGATGTTAATCTGTTGTGTGTTTTTCCCCTTTTTTACAGAGATTTAGGTAATTCAAACCTATCTGGACACTTGGTACCTGAGCTTGGGAGGCTTCAGCATTTGCAATATCTGTATATTCGACTTTTTTCTCACTCGCCTCAATACATACATTCCAGTGTTCTATGGAATTTGTAATTTTGTATTAATGTTTACTTGTTGGATACTGCTGTTGATGTTCAACAATTATTTATTTCGGTCTCTTTTCTTTACTGCAGGGAGCTTTACAAAAATAACATCCAAGGAAGCATCCCTACTGAACTTGGGAACTTGAAGAGCCTTATCAGTTTGGACCTATACAACAACAACATCTCCGGCACCATTCCTCCTTCACTCGGAAAACTGAAGTCTCTAGTATTCTTGTGAGTGTTCAAGTCCATTGTTGGTTCTTCATGCAAGATTAGACTATTGTGAAGTTTTTACTTCCCTTATGAGCTTGATTTGAAAAAAGGTAGATAATAGATTATTTCGGGACTTTACTAATCTATGAGTATTAGATAATGGTTTTATCTATTTGTGTTCTTAGTTTCTTTTGTGCCGCCATGATTACTCCATTCCTTGTTATCGCATGCCACATACCGGAATACTAGTCAATTTCCACTTCTTATTCTCTACATATTAGTTCATGTATGATGTATCATTGTAAGTTGTAACATCTAACCTCTGGTCTTTGAACCTGGGGTTCAGCCCAAATGGTTCACCATCTTCCCTTGGGAGATTCCTGCAAGGCTAGAGTTTATCCTCGGCACTTATAAATTCTGCTTCCCCAGTTTCCCCTAGGCTTTGGCCTCATTATTGTTTCATTTTACAGGCGACTGAACGACAACAGATTAACTGGACCTATCCCCAGGGAACTTGTTGGGGTTTCAAGTCTCAAAGTTGTGTAAGTCTTGCAACTTTTTGAATGGTTTATTTTATAGAATACAGTTCTCCGGTACTGTTTCGCGAAGCCTTAAACTTGTGATTCTCGAAACATTTACCGTCTTTTTTTCTAGTGATGTCTCAAACAATGATTTGTGCGGAACAATTCCTACCAGTGGACCATTTGAGCACATTCCCCTGAACAAGTAAGTTCACCTGTCTTTTTCTTTCCTTCGCTTTAGAATTCTCGATCAACTTGCAGACCATGATGTTTTTTTTATTGAAGTTAGAGGTATCTGCATGTCTTGCTGCAATTATGTACCTTTATGGCACCTCTGCTTTCTTCTAATCTTGATAGGTTCTATTCTTGTTTTTTCTGCTTTGACTTAATCTTGTTCCCCCTTTTAAGTTTCATTTCTTCTGTTTTCCCTGTTGCCAAGTCACTGATCTTAATGTTCCGAATCGTATAGTTTCGAGAAAAACCCTCGACTCGAAGGTCCAGAGTTATTGGGGCTTGCTAGCTATGACACAAACTGCTGGTGAAGAACCAGGTGATGGTAAAAACTACAAAGCTTGGACTTGGTTGTGTAGCACTAGATTTGAAGTGTCTTATCACAGTGTATACTGTTGTTTGTGAAATGCAATCCTTGGTATACGTATTTGTACATCAGACTTTATTAGCCTTTGTATCCGACACGATCATGCTCTTCCTAAGATGTTGTAGACAAACTAGTATTGGATGTCATAGTGGCGACAAGTTTACTTAGGTTTATTTTCTTGGGTGAATTTAGTTACGTTTATTTATTTATTTTTATGTTGGTTGCTTTCATGTAATAGAATATACTTTTATATATAAAAAAATATGTTTTAAGCCATAAATGAGTCATGATTAATAGGGTGAGCTTGATTCGATTCGAAAAAATCGAATAATTTGATTCGACTTGAGGTAAAAAAAAAAAACTCGACTTGTTTTGATTCGATTCAAAAATTCATAGACTCAACTCGAAAAAAGTTCAAATAAAATTTGAGTTGTAAAATGAAAATTCAAATAACTCGAATAACTCGAAATTTTTAATAATTAAAGGATTAATTTTTAAATTTGAGATGTGTATCATCTTTTTTATGATATATATACATGGATATATAAAAATATAAATGAATATTGCTACATATGAAAAAAAATATATACATATTTTATATGATTAGAGAAAATCGTTTAAATTGGAATCGTATTATATTATAACATGACAAATAGTTATAATTAAATATTTATAAAAACTCGAAAACTCGATTTGACTCGACTCGAATTTTTTAAACTCGATTCAAACAAAAAAAATTGAAATAAAGTTTGAGTCGTAAAATATGACTCGTCAACTCAAACTTTTTTGACTCAACTCGATCAAATATTCATCCCTGAAGATTAATTATATAAATATTAGACTAAATTTGATAGGTTTATAAAATACGATATTTTTATCATCCAATTAAAATATTATATTTTTGGTTAATAGTCGATATTTATTTATGATCAAATATCGTTATTCAAATAACATTAGACATGATTTTAATTTATTTTGTTTGTTTTCTGAAATTGGATATTTTTTTTACTATTTATGGATATTATCATAATTAATTTTTTTCAACCACTAAATTTTAAGAAAAAAATTAATGAAATCTATAATAATATTCTTCTGTTATTAATAAAAAATACTTTAAATATTTTTATGATGGTTAAATCTTAAAGGCATAAAGATAATTTTAACTCTTAACGTTTATAGTTTTTGTCGTTTTAGCCCTTATTCTTTTTTAGGATAAATTTAGCCCTTAACCTATATCTTTTTGACAAATAGCTTATTTTTTAACTAGCTTGATGACTGGACCGTTAAAAATTTAACGATGATATATATATAGAATATAATTTTAAATGACATGAAATATAACCTATCAAATACATATATATATATATAGAATATAATTTTATTCTAATATAAAATAATTAAAATTCAAATAAAATATTAAAAATTAATTAATTCTAAAATAAAAGATTATTAAACATTCTTAACCCTATGATAAAATTAAAATCTTATTCGAATTGTGTTTATATTTTTATTTTAGAAATAAAAAGTATAATAAAAAATATAAACACAATTCGAATAAGATTTTAATTTTATCGTAGTTAGGGTTAAAAATGTTTAATAGTATTTTATTTTAAAACTAATTAATTTTTAATATTTTATTTAAATTTTAATTGTTTTATATTTTATATTAGAATAAAATTATATTCCATATATATATATATGTATTTGATAGGTTATATTCCATGTTATTTAAAATTATATTCCATATATATATCATTGTTAAATTTTTAACGGTCCAGTCATCAAGCTAGTTAAAAAATAAAATATTTGTCAAAAAGATATAAGTTAAGGGCTAAATTTATCCCAAAAAAGAATAAAAGCCATAACAACAAAAACTATAAACGTCAGGAGTTAAAATTATCTTTATGCCAATCTTTTATTTATTTCAAATACCAAACAAGGAAATGCGTAGCCGATGAGGAAGGTTACACCCATGTCTTTGGTAAGGCTGGGCATTTGACTGGCTTTCGGGGAATGTGTGTTAGATAATTGCGTTCATTGTCGAATATCGGATTATATTTGATTTTTTTAATATTTAAATTTTTGGATCAATGATATAATAATTTATATTCGATTCAGAAATAGAAGCAAATATTCGCATATTCGAATCAGATAGTCGAATATTCGATTATCAAAAATATAATTTGATTAAATTAATTTTTCGAATTTAAAGGTTGTATTTATAAAATATTTGGAATTTTAAATATAATAAACAACAAATTATTAAATACAACAAGATTCACATTTGTAAAAATTTTGATCTTTAAAAATTTTGAATATAAAAGTATTAAATTGTTGAATGAAAAAAGATTAATATCAATAAAAATTTTAATTTTTAATTTTTGAGTTTTTGAATAATCTAAAACTTAAAATATTATGATATATATCTTATCCAGAAAATTTAAAATCAAATTAAATATTTAACCCAAAATAAAAACCATATCAAATATTTTAATTTTCAAATCGAATTGATTAGATCAATATTTTTGAACACCCGGTCATGTCTCCTTATCATTTCAAATTTTGTTTCATACAAATGTGTAGCCTGCCGCACCATGACGGTCCAAATGTAAATCCCGTCGTTAATTTCGCATAAATTATTGAATCTACAATGTGTTTCCTTGTCAATATTTGGGCGTGGCCGTGGCGGAGACTAGATTGTACGAAAAATTATTATATAAATTCTTTTTATTATTTAAGATATAATCTCTGTCAATTAAATTAAGACATATAATATATTTTTTTATATTAAATTAAAAAAAATATTATCAAAGATCTCTTGTGTCATCTTTCTCTTTGTTTTTAAAAATTTTTCTAATTAATTTTTTATATAGATTTGGGATTTAGGGTTAGGATTAGTTGTTTACGGTTTATGTGGTTTAAGTTTAAGGTTTAGTGTTAGAGTTAGCGTTTAGGGTTATGTATTATTGTTTAAGATTAGGGCTTAGGCTTAGGATTAGGGTTATGTGTTATTGTTTAGGATTAGGGTTTATGGTTTAGGGTTAGGGTTTAGGGTTAGGGTTTAATGTTTAGGGTTAGATTTAGGGTTAAGGATTAAAAAAAATTAATTAAAGAAATTGAACAATTAAGAGAAAGACAACATAAAATATCTTTAATAATATTTTTCTATTTTTAAATCAAATGTATTAAAGTGAATGATTTAGATGATGTTTATGTGTAAATATGATATGGAAAAAATATATTATGTGTTTTATTTTAATTAATTGAGACCATATCTTAAATGATAAAAAGAATTTACGTAATAATTTCCCAGATTGTACAGACTCATCCTTTAGACACGGCCAAAACACGCTTACTATAAAATGTTAAGACTAATTTAGTTCAAAAGAATTTTTTTATTAATTTAATTTAAATTTTAAAAACTTTGCATAAATATTGTATTCAGATTTTTTAAAATATTATCTCTTGAATTATTTTCTAAAAGTAATGCACTTTTAATAGTACATTTAAAGTAAAATTAAAAGATTAATTTTGGACAATATTTGTATTTAAAAAAAAACAATTGATGTCGGATTAAAAAAGTTTTAACTTTAAATAATATTTTATATTGAAATTAGGTTGTAAGTTTATTGTATTTAACATTTTTTTAATTAAAAAATATAATATATGGTGAACTTAAATTGTATTCTTACCGACTTTAATTTTATTCTAACAAATATAATACGTATTTATTTTTATCAAATAATATATTAAATTTAAAATATTTTATCCAAAAATCTCATAAATAATTTATAATTTTTTATGAAGTCTTGATAGATTATAAGTTTATAAGTTGTAAAAATAAATAAATCATAGAATAATAAATAGATATTAAAACTATAATTTATCCCACAACACTTATCAAATGCATAAATATGAAATTTTACGTCTTCTTTTAAAAAATTAATTTTTAAACGTAATTCTTTTAATATTATTTTAAAAATTATGAATGGGTGCTAAGAGAAAGGGGTCTGTCTAAGAAAAAATTATTAAATGAATGATGTTTTTTATGTTATCTATGGTTTCAATCAATCAGATTCGTTTATTTTTTAAAATTAATTATTATTTCTTTTACATGTAATTAATATTGAATAGTTTTTTTAGAAATGAATAAACTTGATTATTTGAACTACGAATAATATAATAAACATGACTTATTTAATAATTTTTCTTATCTAAAACTCATTAAATTCTAAAATTTTAATTACTAAATTTAAATTGATGAAAATGGTAAGATTAAATTCTAAAGTTTTAATTATACTAAAAATAAATAATAAAATAAAGTTTGTATTAAAAATAATTGAAGACAACGACAAGGGAAGGGTGCTGTGCCAACTGTTTCCACTCGAATCTCACGCGGAAAAATCCCGAAAACCAGATAAAAAGCAAGCAGCCCAAGACAAGGCAACACGCTCTGCGCCTTTTGGGATTTGGGTGACATTCCTTCCTATATAAATCTGAGTCGTCACCTACTACAGTTTATAAACAAATATTGTTTTGGTTTCTCTTTGATTCTTCAACAGCGTTCCTCTCCTTTGTTGCGGTTACTGAGTCGAAAGCACGATGGCCGAACAAGTCTACCCGCGGGAGTCACCACCACCCTCTGGCGAACATTCGATTCCAAAATCGACAACTCCTACGGAGAAGCGTACTCCACAACCTGGAACTTACGTTATCCAAATCCCCAAGGATCAAGTCTACCGCGTCCCTCCGCCCGAGAACGCCCGCCGTTACGCTCAACTCTCGGAACGGAAGTCCAGTCGCAGCACTTGTTGCCGCTGCTGTTGCTACTTCTTGACTACAATCCTCTTTCTCATCCTTGCTGCTGCCATCGCCGCTGCCGTGATCTACTTCGTTTTCAAGCCCGAAGCTCCGAACTACTCCGTGGATAATGTGGCCGTCAAGGAATTCAACCTGACATCATCATCTCCGCTCTCACCAGAATTCGACGTAACCATCCGAGCACGCAATCCAAACCACAAAATCGGCATTTACTACGAGAAAGACAGCTCCGTCAGCATCTACTACGAAGACGTTAACCTCAGTAACGGCGTCTTCCCAGCTTTTTACCAGCCTACCAATAACGAAACATTGTTCAAAACTGCATTAAAAGGCTCCGATATCGAACAAACCACCGACGCGCTTAGGTCCCTTTCCACTGATCAGAAGAAAGGAACGGTGCCACTTACTTTGAAGGTGAGAGCGCCGGTCAAGTTTGAAATCGGATCCATCAAGACATGGAAAATCACCGTTAAAGTGACATGTAAGATAACGGTCGACAAGTTAACGCCCGCGTCCAAGATTGTATCGAATGATTGTGATTATGGAGTCAATCTTTGGTAGTGTTTTGGAAGTACAGTTTGATACGGATGGGGTGTTTGGTTTCTGAATTCATTTTTCTGGGAGTGTTCGGTTAATTCAACTGTTTTTTTAATACTTGATTGATTGAATCAAACAAAAAAAAGGGACATTGCCTTTACTTATGAACACCAGTTCAGTTTCTACCAAAATATTTTGAGTACTCATTGCTAAGTTCCTTCATCTACATAAAATTATTTCACCTCAGATGTGCAGAGCTCCTGGTTACTCTTTTAGTATCACCGACGATATTTGCATCGTCGTTTTGGCTTAATCTTTGTCTCTTTCTCTTTAGAGATGATTGACTCTGGGTGAACCTGGAAGTTGTCTGGCTTTGCATGGGATCAGTTTCTTCATCCTCAAGTTCTACGGGTTCTGCCTTGGGTGGTTGGTACTGCCATCGAGTATCACAACTTGGGCAAACTATGGCACCCTGCAAGTTATCAAGCCAAACTTGTAAACAGCATCGAATGTATCGATGATAGGAAATGAGGACGACAATGTGGTAAAGAACTCATACTTTCTTAGAAAATATCTTTTTTAGGCAGTACTGATGGATTCGAACCGTACAACCTTCATTTGGGCACAATTTGGCCTGTCAAAGATAAATGAAGTATTAATATGTATATAAAAGGCATCAGTATACCTTCAAATCTTCAATATATCAACCCTCTACTAAATAATTCCTATTGTTTTATTTTTGTAAGAATATTAAAAGAAGCAATGGAATAATAGAAGTAACCAAACTAGGAAACTGAAAAATAACTGAGTTATGAATCAGGCCAAAAAGAATAAATAAAGACAACATCCACAAGAAAGAGAAGGCAAACACTGAAAAGAACCTTCAATCCAGCTTCATTGCAGACTTCGCATGAAGGAACTCCGGCATTATTGAACCAACCACGCAGATCGAGAACAGACCTAACACCGACACCAATATTATCATCTTCAGTGTAACAAAGCCACTTGTCTTTCACGAGTTGATCAAGAGTTTTTTCCTTCTGAGACATTGTGAAGTTCCTGAACGCAGCAGGGATGCCATGTGAACCATCCTGTGATTGCGACCCTGAACTGTTTGGAACCTAGAAAGCAAGCAAGAAGGTTTTTAATGTTTTGATGTGGAAAATTATTAACATAAACCATCATTCTACCTTGGCAAACAGTTCACCGGTCAAGCATAGTTTCAGACAACAAAAGAGTAGCAAACTGAGAGATATCATACTTGTTCGAATCAATAATCGATTAAACATTCAGAATACATATTTACTGTCAAAATCTCAACATAGTCAGGGGAGAAGACAATTAGACAAGGGATCCAAACACACTAGGTTTTCAGTAATCAGTAGATACTCGTACTCGAGAAAAAAATAAAAATCTTGACCCCTCCCCAGGCACCAAGAAAACTCATAATTTGTCACTCTTTTATTCTAGAACTCCCAACACAAATTCCTGACTTTCCATCTAAATATATTCAAACAGTAAAACTCTGATCAGACATCAACAAATATGAAAAAATCAAACAGTAAACAAACTCTGATCGATTACGAATAGATATGAATACACTCACTCACTAAAAAATAAAAAATGTATACTAATAAGTTAGATAAAAATGGTAACACCTGGTTCTCCAGTTTAATATTGAGAACATCCATGTTGCAGATGCTGCCCTCGGCTGTAACATCTTGTGCTATGGCTTCGACCTAGATTGACAACCAAAACCGAAGATTTTCAAGACAATGTATAATAACAAAGATCAAACTCATGAAAATGCATAAAAAAGTAATAATTTTCAAAGCATAAAGAAAATTCCCATGTTCAATATCAATCGAAAACGGTGAGGCTTGACTTACAATAGCCTTAAAGAAAGCAACTTGTGGGACAGAATATTTGGTTCCAAGCTTTGATTGTTCATCGGAAACATTATTAACAACTCCATAGTAAACTCGACCATCATATGGATCTCTACAGGCCCTTAAATCCAATTGAACATACGAAAGTTCCCTGTTTATCTTGAGAAGATGGTCATTGAATTTTCCTTGATTCGTACCTAAAAGAGGATAATTTTTTCCTCGGAAATAAGTATCGAGATTTTTTTTTTGGAAACAAAGAGGAAGAAGAAAGAGAACCTGGGTTTAGGTCGGTGATGGCAGTGAAAATTGAGTGGAACTCCTTCTCCGTTAGAGGGCCGCGTTCTAGAAGCGATTGAATGAGCGTGTGGTGCTTCCAGCTTAGCACCGCCATGATCAGTTGGTTTCCCAATGAATGAAACTGAGCGCTTGGATGCTGGGAAATTTGGAGATTAGCCGGGAAAATCACTGGAGTTACGGTTTAGATGGCGGGAAACAATACGAAGGTTTCAATTTGGGTCGGTAGACTCGGCCCATTGGATAAGTTCCTTTTAAATAATCAAACGGGTCAAATATAAAGTTAATGCGGGTCTTAAGTTCAAGCTTAAAAATTTCTCCACACTAATAAATGGATAATGTGGGTCTTTAAATTTGTTGGTACAAAAATTCAATTTAATGTTTAATTTAATTTTAAGACATAAAGATAATTTTAACACTTAACGTTTATGATTTTTATTATTTTAGTTTTTTTTTAGGATAAATTTAGCCCTTAACATATATATTTTTGACAAATATCTCATTTTTTAACTAGTATTGATTAGATAGTTAAAAAATTAACGATAATGATATATCATTTATATATGTAAAATGATATTTAAGATTTGAGAATGTTTAGTAACCTTTTATTTTATATTTAATTAATTCTTAATAATTTATTTAAATTTTAATTGTTTTATATTTTATGTCATGTATATATTTATCATCATTGTAAAAAATTAACGATAATGACATGTTATATATATATATATATGAAGAATGAGGATAGATGTCATGTTATTTAAAATATATTATCTCATATATATGACATGTTAATATCGTTGAATTTTTAATGGTCTAATCATTATGTTAATTAAAAAATAAGTTGTTTGTCAGAAAAACACATGTTAAGAGTTAAATTTATCACCAAAAAGAATAAGGACCAAAATGATAAAAATTATAAATGTTAAGGATTAAAATGATTTTTATGGCTAATTTTAATTAACATTACATTTTAAATTTAATGATAGACATGTTTTCTTTATTTATATATATATATATATATAAATTTAGAACAGATAATATATATCGTTAAGTATAACTAACACAATAGTAAAATACATTATTGAACATCGTTCATTTTTAAATAATTATTGAATAATTTTAAGGTTTAAAATACAATTAGTCGTATTTAAAAATAAAAGTAGAAAAAAATTATGAACTTCACAATCTAATCAATGGTTTTATCCAATTAAATAAAATCACATGATCTTTATTTTAACAACATTATTCAAACCTATTAAAATTAGGTAAGATCATAAATAAGATTGTGAGAATGATTTATAGAATAATTTTTTTTAATTTTATTTTAAAATATGATTAATTATGTGTTGACCCCTGAAACTTTTAATAATTATTTGAAAACCATTCAAAAATTATGTTATTCAATTTATATTATATTAGTGGTGTTAACAGTGTGTGTCATCTATTCTAAACTCATTTTATAAAAAAAAATTAAATGAATGTTTAGATAAATTATTTAGTTATTTTATTCAATCAATTGATTTAACAATATATATGTAAAACATTATAAAAATATTAAAAATAGATTTTTATTTATATTCAATAAATATTTCATAAAAAAATAATGATGCTCATTCTAGAAATAAGTGTCTCATTAAAAAAACAAATGGTGCTCGTCCCAGAGATACAATATCAAATTCATTTATCTATATAATATATATTATAAAATATCTTTAAACTATTATAATTCAATCATTTTTTTATTTTATAGTATAATGAATAATGACAATAAAAAGAAAATTTATTATATTCAAAATTTAACAATAAATAATCAAATATATAAATGAGTAATAGATCAAGTATTTAGGATAAATTCCAAATTACTTTTAAAAAGTGCGACGAAAAAATATTTTTGAACGAAATCTTAATATCCCAGTGACAAAACAAATTAAACTCCAAACATGTCAATATCTTAGTCCAATTTTAAATTTGTATAAAATAAATTTTCCATTTTTAACCAAGTAATTTGTCCACTTCAAGCCAGTTCTTTGATTCCTCGCCAACTTCATATCTCTAAAGCTGCATTAATCAAGAATCTACTTAAATGTGTCCAGAAACCCTTATGAATGATGGTATCTACTGTGCTAAGAAACAAATTTCCTTTACCAACACAACTGATCATATTCATGTCCAGATAGATCCGACAATCGAAACAAAAAACGATAGGAAAATTGATCTGAGAAAGAAACATCCGAATCGGCCATGAAAAAGGGTTCTCAAATTCAGAATAAGTTGACATACACCAAAAAGATATAAACTAAATCGGACAATCATCCTCAGTGGCTTAATGATCTCAGGGCATACTCTTAATAATATCAGAATCACCTGAAAATACACACAAAATATTACAACAATCAGAAGTACATAACTAGAGTGTATGTAAACTCAATATGTTATCAACTCCTTTATACATACCTGGGTCAACAATGCTGAGACAGCACACTCTGAAATATTTGCCACAGGCAGTGCCCAAGTCTACATTGTCTGTAAAAACAGAACCACCACATTTTATGAGACTTAAAACAAAACAACCCATTACTCGAGTGAACCGATATTATCAGTTTTTGAGACTTAAAACAAAACAACCCATTACTCGAGTGAACCGATATTATCAAAGAGTACACATGAAAAACTAGAGTTGAGGTACTAGAGTGAACCGATATATCACAAATTATACCAAAGACCTTAACAATCAGATTGAAGTACTAAAAATGCAATTATATGCAGGGGGTGTCACAATATCTTCAACTACAAGATCTTTGTGCCGAACACGATATGGATTTGATTCGGATAAAAATAATCCAATATGCAAAGTAATGATGCAGGTCAAGTTACATACTTCCATTGTAGTGGTGAACTCCAACCTTGCACAACATGGCATAGTATTCAATCTCTGACTTCCTAAGAGGGGGGCAGTTGTTGGCAATGATTATCAACTTACCTGCAAAAAACCAATTAATAATGGAAAATTCCAAAGAAAACCCTAATTCCCTTTTTCAATTCGAACACTATTTTAACCAAAAGGAAGTTCATTCAACATAATCCACCATCTAAAGCATTATCAGATCAAAGTACTAAAATAGCCAGGAATACACAAATCAACAATCAGGTAGTTCAGCAATGTTGAGGCAAATAAGCAGACCTAAAAGAACAATACCTTTGGAATTTCTGAGAGATTTAAGAACAGTTTTGTAACCCAAAGTGTATTTCCCACTCTTCATAACGAGAGCCAATCTGTTGTTAATGCTCTCATGGGTCTTCTTCTGCATTTCATAAAATACCCAACCAAAAATTATACTCGTTAATTAGCATATTTTGCAGAAAATTAAGAATATGCTTAAACATTAAACAAAAATTATGAAAAGGGAGATGGAAACTTACGGTCTTCTTGGCGGCAACCATTGTCGTCGGTGGCGTAGGAGAGACAAAATCAGCTACAAACGGTTCACCAAAAATCAAAGAAACCCTAAAACCTAACGAATATATTGATTCCGAGATTAGGGTTCTTAGCAGCCTCCTTATTGGGTTTGAGTTTAGCGGACCATTAGCAACACTAAATCAGGCCCATTAGAAGCTTCCTATAATTTTTTTTTATAATACATATTCATTTTATGATTTATATATGACTCTTTCTTTTGATAATATTATCTTCGAGTTAAATTTTATGTTACATTGACGTATGATATGAGTAAATTTAAAATATTTAATTATTTTATTTATATAGAAATTTCAATGTTAAATATGTATTAATAAAAATATCGCTTTGGCTCGACACGATAGAAATATAGGGATGAATTCAGAATTAAATCTTGACATAGGTTAAAATATTGAATTTAAAAAAAATGTAAGGATTTATTAAGTATTTAAACCCGAAATTATGAGACAAGGCCTATTTTGTCTCATCTTTTATCTTTTAAGGACTTAAATTGTTATTAAATCAAAAAATTTAAAAATACATGTCCATTCTTTTTTAGTTTGATTCCTAAATGGTTATGTATTTACTAAATTTTTATATTTTAAAATTAAATATTTACTTTTATGCTGTCAAATTATTGTTTAAATCAAATTTTAAAGTAAAGATCGAAACTTCCTTAAATTTTAAGAAAACTTTATTCCTGATAAATATATTTCGGATTTAAGTTATTTCATACAAATTTCTGGAGTTTAAGTGGTGTGTTTCCTGTATCTGTTCAGTCTTCCTTTTCGTGTGGTTTTATATTCAAGTTGGCTCCACATCATTTGCCAAAGGGTTTTAAGTTGGAGGCTTAACATGGTGAATTGTAACTGAATCTTGCTCGGTCAGGATGAAGGCAAATACATTGGGAGGATAAATTATATCATCAACATTTAAAGTTAAACGCGTCATCCGTTGTCTCAACCAATTAGATTTATACATTTTATTTTTTAAGGTGAATTATCACCTCTTTCTATATTTAATTAGTGATTAGGGAGAGATTATATCATGAACATTTTTTATCACGTCGTCCGTGATCATGTAATCATGTTCGTTCATCTTTAAGTAACTACTTAATAACTACTCATTCACTTATTAAAAGTAGAAAAGAAGTGATGATTCACCTTAAAAATATGGCATGGATAAATCTGGTTGGTTAAGATCATGGATAACGTGGTAGTGTTAGTAGTTGTCAGGTTATAAGGAGTTTAAGTATCAGATGACAGGAAGCTTAAGAGAGGTGGAAGTGTGTTAGTAGTTGTTAAAGATTAGCTTGTAGATAATCAAGATTCTAAAGACTGTTATGTTTCTGTTATTGTGTTAGTTACTCAGATACATTTTGTGTATATATTGAGGTTAATCCTCTTGAACAATTCAGATTGGAATATACAGTACTACTTCTTCATTCTCTCTTCTTTGTATATTCAAACAGGTAGAAAGGATTTATGATATAATTTCTCGTGAATAGATAGTTATTAAATAATTATTTAAAAGTAAACGATCTACTTATTTAGATTATAAATGACATAGTAAACAAGATTGAGACTTCCTATAAATTCTGCTTTGGGAAGATTGAGAGGAAGCCAATGTGGTAAGCTTTCCCTTTCTCTTATATCCGTTCCCGCTCTCTGTGAATAATTTTTGAATCTTTGCTCATATTTCCAAGTTTTTTAGATAGGAAGTTGAAATACATTTCAACCAATGCAATTGCAGCTAGAAAGATAGAGTCCATGTTATAGCGAACAATCATTGGTTATTCAAGGCGAGGGAGCTGGGTGTGATTGCTGAATATCCTTGAATCGAGTGTTATAAAAATATATATTTTTAAATATTTATTTTTAAATATACTTATTACACAGGATTGAGGTAGGTTGCTTGACGAGTTAAGCAACTCGTGAGTTACTCGAGTTTAACTAAGTCAAATTCGATAAATATTCGGTTCGGAATGATTTGATTTAAACTCGAACTCAACTCAAGTTCTTAACGAGTTGAATTGAGTAAAATTTAACTCGACTCGAAAAATTGATTGTTATATTTTTATAATTTTCAGTCCAAATAAACGAATACTTCCTCATCGTCGGCATAACAAAACAAAATCACATTTAAATTATAAAATGGTTGTTGCAGCTTTTAGTTCTTCCCCACTAAGCTCAATAATGGTCGAATATTTCTGAAGGTGATGTCACCAAAATAATGTCAATCTTCATTGATATTTGTTACAAACATGATCTTTTGCCAGGGCAGAAAAATCAAATACAAGAGATAAAGATGCATGCGATACATGCAAAAGAAATCAAACAAATAACATATAAACATATATCAGAAACAGGAGAAAATTCAAGAAGCTTGCAAGGCACTGACCTCATGAAAGCTAATATCAATGGTGGTCGAAAGCCGATTCGAAGCATAGTCTATCAGCCACCACTAGGTAATTACGCCAAACATGACTTGAAGAGGCACATTTTGAGGATAGAACTATATGTTATTATTAAGCATAGTTTGGATTTAGGGATAAGGCTTCCTGGTAAATCATGTCCTTCATCTGCTCTTCTCCCAATGGTTGCTGCTCAAATTCGAAAGAGAATGGCTCAGGGCATACCGGTTCATCAGCTATGTCGTGTAATCGTTCAAGATATGGATGAGCCAACGCTTCTTCAACTGTGCATAAACAAAGTTTAACATTCAGGCAAGCAAAATATAATAGTTGTGTAATTCATATCAACGAAATGACCAGACACTGATGGTTTCATTTTCATATCGATTATCAAACAGAGTTCAGTTTCTTCTTCTCTTTATATATATATTCGAAGTTAAAGGTTAACTTCATGAATCCATAATGTAGCACTTACCGGTAATTCTTCTGGTCGGATCAAATGTCAACATTTTCTCAATGAGATCAATGGCCAATGGGTGAACATGTGGGAAAAGATTTGCTAGTGATTGACGCGGATGTGCAGGTAGCTGCCTGATATATCTCCTTGCATCCTCATTCCGGAGAAACCCGAGATCAGATTCAGTTGGTGTGCCAAGCAGCTATAAACCAGAAAAAGAATTGGTAAGTCTTTATCCAAACAAAGAACCAATGAACAGAATTACAACACTATTATTAAATCCTCAAACTTAAATCCCATACCACATTAAATTACCAAAATTCTAAGTCTATATAAGTTACTGATGTATCTTAAGCTACAAGTATTCGATGAAACCGTAAATTACCTCGGTCAATAAACGCACTTGATGTACATGATCTTTGCCAGGAAACAGAGGCTTCCTATTCATAAGCTCCATGAAAATGCAACCAACAGACCACACATCAATGGCGGCTGTGTAGTCTGAAGAGTTAAGCAATATCTCTGGCGCCCTATACCATCTGGTGACAACATATTCAGTCATAAACTCATTCTCAGCAGTAGGTCGAGCGAGACCAAAGTCGCAAATCTTAAGATCACAGTTAGCATTCAACAAGAGGTTGCTGGGTTTCAAATCTCTATGAATGACATTGGCAGAATGTATGTACTTTAGTCCTCGAAGAATCTGATATAAGAAATACTGCATTCGACACAATAAAATGAAAATAAATCAGCATACACATACATCTATACACGATTTTCGATCATTATATCTTCTGAGACAATTAAAACATAGATCAGATTCTTCATAGATCAGATTCTTCAAGTTCTCTCCGGTTCTCCAATGTTCATCGGAAAACTTGAGAAAAGGGTATAAAAAAGCTTTGTACCTGGCAATGCTCCTCCGATAAACCCTGATTAGAGCGAATGATTTGGTGAAGATCGGTATCCATGAGCTCGGTGGCAATGTAAACATCACTAAATTCTCTACGTAAAGGCGGAGGAATCACATCTCTGATTCCAATAACCTGTTTATTAAGCATAAAATCTTAAGAATCAACTTAAACTTTAAACAAAACAGAAGTTCAAATTGCTGAGGAAAATGACTTGATTGACTTTTGGTCAACATTTTTAAATCTTTGAATTAGGTTTTCATTTCCTTGAACGGTTCGCTCTTTGACTATATGCTATTATCTCCTAATAATCAGGCAATAAGAACTTCAAAATTTCAGGAAAAAAAACAGAAGAAGAAAGGAGCTTACGTTTTCGTGATCCAAATGTCGAAGGAGCTTAATCTCACGAAGCGTACGCTTAGCGTCCATATGATTATCAAAAGCGTTGGCGATTTTCTTTACCGCAACCATCTCATTCGTCTCCGAATTTAACACCGAGCTTCAAAATCCCAAAAAAAGTCAAACATCAAACCAGAAAACAAAATTATCAAAGAGAAAAGGAAAATTTTATTCCAGTAAAACCACCTACCAAACGATTCCGTAAGCTCCACGACCGATCGGCATGATCGGAGGCCGATACTTAGACGTCACCTCGAACAAATTTCCAAAAATATTATACTGAATAAATTGACCTCCGTGTGTACGAATCGCCGGAAAATCACCAAATTGACCACCGGCGTCAGCCATTTCGCTACCTTTCTTCCTGCTTTGTTTTGACTCCTTATTTCCTTTCTCTTTGAGGAAATACAAACAAGTCCAACGCTTTATTATATACACATAAATGTATTTTTGTTAAATTAGTGAGCGTTTGAGAGTCAAAGAGAGCTTAGCTAGCAGCTTCGACTTCATTACGAGGAAAGAGGAAGGAAAACGCGCGAGGAAACGAGCGACGCGTTTAATGGGTGGCTGCGATTATAGCCGCCTCTTATCTACAGTGAGATTTGATAGCGTCTCGTCAACGGTCTAATTTACTTCTTTATTAACACTTAAAATCAGGAGTATAAAATGAGCCACGTACATTACTAAATATTTATAACGTATTATATTATTAATAATTTAATTTATCATAGCATTATTAATTTTTAAATAATTATTATAAATAAAATGAGAACGAAAATTTTAGAATTTGTAAAAAGACTGTAGAGTAATTTTAAAATAAGACTTAACTGATAAAATAAATAAATTTTATAGACAAAAATATTATTATTTCAGGTTATATTATCATCTCTATTAAAACTTAATAACAAACGATTAAAATAAAAATATATAATATTAATGAAGGGTTTATAAAAAAAATCTAATCCAGTTACAAAAATAATAATAATAACGACAACGACTATGATAAATAAATATTATTATAATTTATTTTAAAAATTATTTAATTTTTTTATAATTAATAATATCATTTTCATGCATAACACGTATGTTTTAAGATATTCAAAGTTGGGTCCTGCTTTATAAATTGATTCTTTTAATAGTTTGAAAATGTCAATGCTTCTTTCTTTAAATTTAGTGAAAGAAAAAAGAACGTATATTATTGTAATTAATAATATGAATACGAATTAAAATATGATATTTTAAATATTTATTTATTTATCTTTTAGTTATGAGGATACATATTTAATTTCTATAAATAAAATACAATATTTTTTATGATTAAATATTTACAATTATTACTACCAACAATAAATAATTATGTCTTCCAATGCCACTGTCCAATTTTGACTTGTTCCCGGGTTGTTTTAGTTGTAAAATAGAATAATTTTGCAAATTTTCTTGCAACGAATAAAGGCTAATCGAAATGTTCGGTTACAAAAATAAAATTATTTTAAAATCAATCGAAAAAGTTATTTTAAAGCTTTTAAAAAAATTAATATCTAAAATATACCATTTAAAACAATACATTTAATTTAAATTAAGAGTTCGTTGTATTTGATTATGCTTTTATTTTTCTATTTAAAATAATATTCAAAATTTTTATTTTAAATATAGAGAAATAAATTTAATTAAGAGTTTCGTTATGAACGAGCTTAATTAAGCTCAAGTAACTAGAATAGATACAAAATTTGGTATTTGAGTTTCATAGTTCATGTAAATTGTTGGATTAAATTAAAAATATATTGATTTCAACGATGTACATAAACCTCGTCATCTATAGGTGACGAGATCTAAAAAATATTATTTTTTTTAGTTTATTCTCCCAAATATTTTCTAAATATATTTATTATTCAGATGTTTTTTTTTTCAAATGGATTTTTTCCAAACAATAACAACAAAAGAGAATATTATACGCAATTCCGGTAAAAATATTTTTTTTTATAAACATCTCCATTCTAAGGTTTAGAGATTTTTTTATAGTTCTAAAATTTTCAAGGTTTAGGATTTATAAATTTAAGTGTATGGTTTAAAATTTAAGACTTATAACTAAAATTTATTGTTTAAGATTACAAATAATATTCATAGCTTAGGGTTTAAGATAATACAATTAAATATTTAAGTTTTAACCAATAAAAACTAAATTTTAACCTTAAATTCTATCTGCCACTAAAATTAAAAAAACCTACGTTTTAAACCCTAAACAAAATACTAAACCCTAAAATTAAAGTGCTTATAAAATCTTTTTATTTTTGTTGTTTGTGCATGGAATAATTATACATAATAACTGCTTAATTAATCCTAAACCTCACAATAATAAGCTGAAATAAGATATTATATCATAGATAAGTTTCGCTACGTCTTCCATAGAATCAATCACTAAAAACCATCAATTTCATTTTTTTCATGTCGTATTTTTTAAGTGGATCTTCATTTATATCTATCGTTAATCCATTTTAAAAATACTTTTTTTAGTAAAAATTCATTTGAGAAAAACATAGTATTAAAAAAATAACGATATAAATAGTTTTTAGTGATAGATTTCATGAATGACGTGACGAAACATTATATAGTTTCTCACTGAAAAAAGATAATGTTTCATCACGTCACGTCACATCATCCATGAGAAAACAGGGCATTAAAAGTGATTGCAACTGAAAACGATTATTGTTTTCTATTCCGGACACCAACCGGCCATTTAGATTCTCACTGATTGTAACTGGATCCATTTCAAATAAATCCGTACAGTAGCACCTTCAAAGTTGAAGAAAAAGATGCAAAGGTTAGAATTTTATCACTTGTTTTGGTTGACTCCCATGTTTCCCTAGTGCCTTGTCCAATGCTGTGTGAAAATTGTCAAATGGAACCAACTCCATCCTATGAAAAAAGTATAGCGCAAAAAACAGTTTTACATAATGGATAATCGAATAACATAATCGACAGCAATATCGAGTATGAAAACGGAAAAGATTCATACGTACTCGTATTTCAGCTTCCCCTCTTGTGCCAGGCGTAGAAGGTAATCAACCATATCTCGGCACTCTTTCGCTTTATCAGCACCTAACCAGTTCTGTAGCCAGAATCCTCTCAAGGAAAGGTCCTGCAGATGGATGAAGAACATGCGTTATTTCATTTGAAAATGAACACTACTTGGATTGATGATAACAGTGGCACATCGCGGAGCGACGGTATGGAGAAAAGGGCTAATCCTTCGTTACCTTGAAAATGAATGGGGAAGTTGGTACGGTGATAGGCTTTTTGGACATTCCACCATATGTTACCATAGTTCCTGACTGACTGAAAATTTTCATTCCAAGGGAAGTTAGATTCTTATGACAAGAAAAATGTCCACGGTCCTCGATACATTATAAGGGAAGCTATCTGACCTTAAGAACTTGAGAACCAAAGTAGCGGCATTTCCACCGACACAGTTCAATCCCAGAGCAGGTTCAGGTACATTTGACTACCGTGATAATAACAAATCAAATGGAAAAGATGGTTGAACAGACAAAAAATCAATATCTAGCAACTTCAATAACATGAAATCCATATGATGAAGATCAAAGATCTCCCCACAATAAACTATATTATGTTCCATTAATGATATACCAGAAGGCTCTTAACATTCTTCACTTCTAGTTGGCTCTCAGTAAATACTTCATCGGCACCAAGAGCTTTTAATTTTTCTTTTACTTCATCTGATCCGGCCCTAAAGCAAGCAGAGGATGGTAAACAAATATGTACTGGAAAAATTACACAAATCAAATTAAAAAAACCTAGCTGATAAAAAATGTAAAATGAATTAAATAGATTAACTAAAAAAATGTTTGCAGTCGATAACAGCAACTTCCGAATTAAGAAATATCCAAGTGCAATGACAAAAGGGAAGCTAAGTACAGCACCTGTCCCGGATAATGTTAATGCTATGGATGCCACGATATCTTGCAAGCTGGATTACACATTGCCCCACAATGCTGGTGGCACCATTTTGAACGATGGAATCCCCTGTCCGTACAAGAATAATCAAGAAGAGCATGTGATAGAGGCTTGAACATTGTTAAATACCACATCAACATTCAACAGTTGTACCTGCGCTTAAAGTTGTGAAATCTTCAAGCATCCTTAAAGCAGTCAAAGGATTAACAGTAATGGTTGCAGCATATTCAATTGGTGAATCTTTACTGATTTTGTGCCACATATCATGGTCTTTGACGACATAAGTTTGCCATGTTCCTGACAATAATTTCCAATTGACCTTAGCATTCAAGAAGAATGTAAATCAGCCTAAAATCTCATCCTTCCATTATTTGGCATACAAATGAGAAAAATAAAAAAGAACAACAAATTTTGTAACATTGAAGATGGGTTGGGATGTTGAAAAAATGAAAGAATCTTCAACAACTATAAATGAGAAAACTGAAAATCCAACAGCTTGCAAGTTTCAACTATTACCAAGTAGAAAACCATCTTTCCTAATTCTAAACTTCCCCATCCGAACTTCATTTAACAGAAATTTGTATCACATTTAACAGAAATTTGTATCACATTTAATAGATTCAACCACATATCCAGTGTTATATCTCCAACACTAAATGCAATAGCACTAGCCATTCTAAACTTCCCCATCCAAACTTCATTTAACAGAAATTTGTATCACATTCCAACTTAAAAGTGTTTGAGCATGAACTTCAGCACTTAAAATCGAAGATACAAAACCAGAAAAACATGTTGGATTACCAATTACTAAACACAAGGCACTTGAAGTAAAAATAACAATAGCATAGCAGAAGGTTCAAAGAACAAACCAGAGGAGGGAGGAGACGGAATGACCAAATCACCCTGTGAGAAACCCTTAACTGCAGAACCAACCGAATATACTTCTCCGACACCTTCATAGCCTCCAACTGCGGGCACTTGTGGTCTCACAGGGTATACTCCTACACATCAAAAATTCACCTTTTTTAAGAAAATGTTCATAGTTAATAATAGGGATAAATCTCTAAAATATATATGAACTTCGATCTTGTGCAATTGCATAAATAAGATTTTGATTTGATTCAATTTTCACATACCACTACAAACATTTTTTAACCTTCACACATATATATCTATTTATTTTAGAAGATTATAATCGAAATAAAAGCAAAGTTTCATGGTACAACTAAACCAAAATCAAAACTTCATGCCTATAATAATCCCATATTAAAGTTTATGTACCACATTAACTCAAAGTTGTGTAAATCTGAGATTTATCCTCATTAATATAATCTAGAACTACCCAATTCAAGTAATCAAAAGAATAAAAAGACAAGTTGGAAAAGAAAGCACAAACCTTCTATACGGTTAATGTCAGAGGGATTAATGGGAGCAGCCACCATTTTAACGCAAACTTGATTCTCCTTCACTTCTACTGGGGATAGCTCTATCATCCTATATAAATGCAAGGATAAGCAATAGAAAAGGGGGAAGATAATACTAACTAAATTTGTAAATTGGGAACCTGGTGACGGAGTCAGGTGGGCCATGATGCTCGTAGACGACTGCTTTGGAAGGCGGAGAGATGATGGTCGACAACGCCCTCACGGTTTGGAGCTTGGGCAAACTCCGGGAGCGACTCTGGTTTAGACTCCATAGTCCGGTACTCACTGCCTTTAGCGTTATTGATCTTGCCACTGCCATTTCCATTTCCAAGCTAAACAAGAAAGGTAATTTTGGCTGGAAATGTGTATATTGTACATATACAGGGGTGTTAAAAAATATCTGGTTCAACCTGATCTAATTATCTATTGATCCTATCAAAAAATTAAGTTATTCGATTTGTTTTTTATTTTTAGACCAAAATATTTTTGAAGTTTTGTAAATCAGATAAGAATCGTAATATCCGAAGTTTCGGATTATCCGAAAACCAAAAATTCAAAAATTAAAATTTTTATAAATGTGAACCTAGTTGTATTTAATAATTTATTGTTTATTATATTTGACATTCTAAATTTTTTATAAATACAATCTTCAAAACCAAAAAATTAGTTTAATTATATTCTTGGATAATCGGATATCCAACTATCCGATATCCGAATATGTGGATATCCGTTTTTTAAATTAGATACGGATCATTATATCATTGGTCAAAAACTTTGAATATTCAAAAATTAGATCCGACTTGATCTAATATCCAACAATAAACACCCCTAATATTATATCATCCAGAAGAGTAAACTCCAAGGTTCCGGGCAGATGAAAAAAAGGCGACGCCGGCGAGGAATTTTAAAGCCTGTTGGCAATCCAACACGGACCCAATTCTTCACCCTGCTGACAAATGGGCTAAAGGGTAGTAACCCATCTCAAACTCTGAGATCATGCTCTTCAGCCTGCTCTCAACTGGGCTCAGCTTTAGTTTAAGGTTGGCAAAGATAGGTAGAATTAACGAAATTTTGAGTCACTTGAGTTGAATTTAAATTTTAATGATAAAATAATAAATAAAAATCTGAATTTAATTGAGTTTAATAAATTTATTAGAATTAAAAATTAATGCCGACGATCATCGGAATCAAAATAATAATAATTAAAGTATTGCTTCTTATATTATCTCATATTCATATCCGCTCATCTTATATAAGTTCGAAAAAAATGAAAGCATTGAATGCGGAGATGAATGATGGCAAAATCTTTGATATACATCATGTCATGTGGAAATGCTGCCATCATGGTATCTAATATACATCATCACCAATTACCTCAGCCCCACATAATCTCACTCTCGATGGAACTCAAGCCATTTAACAAACATTCAAGGCCTTATTATGATCACATCATCCCCCCTTTCTGCAGTATGCTTCAGTAAGTAAAACTAGATAAATGCTGGAAAAAAACATATTAACTTGTTGATTTGTCTGAACTGAAAATTACACATGTGGAGAGACAACATCAAGAGAAAACAGCATGAACATCCACTGCATGATGATATTCATTTCAATGATGTACTGAGTTGTGGGTGCAATATCTGTTTGCTTTCTCTCTGCTTGTTGGAGTAGGTTCAGATTTTTCCTGCTTACATCCAGACAGAGTGAGTGTGACTCATTTCATGTGTCCTTTGGGGCCATGGGGTTAAAAAAAAGCACTAAAAACAAATCATTCAAAAAAAAAAAAAGAGCTATAATGATGCCTATTTCAGTTGTAACTCACTGATTTCACCCTCTCTGCAATTCCCCACTGATATTATCATGGAGTTATTTCTTTCTGATGGAACAATTCTGCAGCAATCCCTCCTTGGTGACTGAAATAACAAAAAAAGAATATTAGGGTTCATGTTTGTAATGCCATTCATTCTTTTTCTTAGCTCTAATTCTTGTTTTAGCGAAAAAGAATAAATTATTGTACCTTTTTCCATCGTTGATCGTCCAGTTTCTTTATGACGATAACGGAATCAAGTTTCTCAGGGGAGGCCATTCGCCAACGGCAGGGACGGCTTCTAATTTTATGTCGGTAGTAGATGCTGATCGTTTGCCTCTTAGGACGATCAAACTTAACCTTTCTCATATAGAAAATGAAAGGCTTTTGGCAGGGGTGCCTTTCAACAGGCCTGGTGTTGAATGCGTAAGCAGTGTAATCGGCTCCCTTGTACCAATTGATAAAAGTTCTCGATGGCATCTCGAGCTCTCTCGGAGACATCACTCCCCTCAAGATTTGAACCACGTAACCCCAAGAGACTGAGATCGACCAATACCGATTCGAGTCGTAGCATATCGATTGTTGCATCAAACTGGCCGAATCCTTTTCGGCAGCTTCGAGAAGGTGCTCGATTGCTTTTGCTCGTTTCATTCTAGGAAAGATAGGTTCCACTACATCTAGGTGGTGAAGTGATACCAATGGAGTCACCGGGTGGGCTCCCAACAGCCCCAATAAATCTCCATACACATCGTACTGTAGAAAGAACAAGGTGATCAAAACAGTTTGAGCATAATAAAAGGAACAAGACCATGATTTGACCTAACTGTGATAGTGATTAGATGAAGGCATACAAAAAAAATTGTTACAAGGACTAAAACGTCAAGTTAAGTATAGTGTAGGGACCAAAGCCATAATTTTACGTTCATCAATTCAAGAAGTACATTTATTACCTGATGGAAACCAAGTTCCCTGGTGAGTGGCACTCCAAGCTCCGCCATGCAAGCCTGAATCCTATCGTCACTGCCGTACAATGCCGGATACCGTTGGATGCATTTATCTTGCATCTTCGACAACTCTTTAGCCAACGGATAGCTTATTGCGAACCCACCACCTCCAAATGCCATAGCATACGAAAAGAATATGTTCTGAATATGACATTCTGACGCACTCCCGACGTAATAAAACTGCGTGTGGTCGTATTTCGAAAGGACTCGCACCACGTTGTCGACGATAAACACCGTGTCGTCGTCCCCCATCACGAACCACCTCACATCCTTCATCCCCAGCTTAAGTGTCTCGGAAACCACACGAGTAATCCTCAATGCCGAACGGGACCCTTGGATGTTCGTGTACTTGAACCTTGACGTGTCTTGAGAGATCCTAATCTGGGGTAAATTTTCATTTTTATAGGTCTTCACTTTCTTATCCACCCACACTGCACCCCTAGTTTCATTCGTCCTCCACCATGCTTTGATATACTCTTTCCGAGTTTCCCACAAGTTGGACGATGCCGCTATCCCGAACACGATGTGTTCGAGCTCGGTGTCAAACCGGTGGTAGTGTCCGATTGGTTCGACAATCTCAACCGGCGTTGTCTTATTTTTTTCCAATACAATATTCGACAACGACGATGAAGAAGAAGAAGAATTGTTGATGGAGGAATGGTTTGAAGAAGAATCTATTTTGGTGGAGATACTTACATCCTCGTTGCTCCCGTCGGTGTTGCTCAACAATAGGTTTGAGTATAGGATGTAGAAACAAATCATGGTGAAGAAGAAGTAAATGAGTGAGCGTTTATAGTTGTGTTGCGGGGTACCACGTTGCTGGAGAGAACTCATTTGTTCTTACAATATGTTTATTGGTGTTTTGTTATTGTTTTGTTCTTTACATTTGTTGTTGCCGCTGCTTACGGTGGTGGTAGTGGTGGTGGTGGTCTGTTTGTTGGTGTTTATGTTCCCTTGTGTTTCGGTTGAAAGCTTAGTTATAGGAATTAGCTGGGACTGAGGATTGTTCGGATCTGCAGAAACGAATTGAACGTGTCAAATTTATAGCAAAAATATACTTAATAAGTCTTTATTAGGGATAAAAATCATCTGCCTCTTTCTCGTACCTCCTTTTATATTTCTTTTGAATTTTTTTAAAAAAATCAAACTTTCAATCATGATCCTTAATTCTATACCCTAAACCCTAAATTATATACCCTAAAAATTACACTCTACCTCTAATTCCTTAAACCCTAACCATAACTCTTAACCCTTAATCCTAAATCCTAAAAGTATATTAGTTATTTGGGTATACGTCCCTGGATTGTTATGCTCCATAATCATTTTTGTAGTGTCCATTTCTCGAATTGGTGGGCATGACCCCCCATGTCCCTTGTGCCACCATCTTTGACATACATCACGGTCCTACATGTCGTCCCTTCTAGTGAGGACATTGATATTAATTAAGAAAAAAATGATAAACAAACTCTAAATCAACTCATATATGTGTTAAAATTAATAGTATAATTATCAGAATTTATCCAAATAATAATTAATTTAACATCATTTAACTAAAATTTAAATTTTATATACATAAAAAGTATATTATAAATTAATTCATTAAAATTAAAAATACGACATAAATCAATTTAAAAATACGCTTCATTTCCCTAAATTTCACCATTTCAATGCATAGTTTTATGTGGGGACTCACCTTATACTATATGTACCAAGTGAAACAATGGCCGACAAGCTCATTCACTCTTTGTTATTTTTTTTATCTTTATCAAAAGTGTAAAGTGAATTTTGAAAATTGGGATTTTTTTGTTAAACATAATAAGAATACAAGATAAACTAAGAACAATAATATATGAAATAAAAATAAAAACTGAGGCAATACAATAAACATGTAATTATGTATAGATTAAGGAATTATTTAGTATAATCCCCTCATAAAATATTTATGTTTATTATAATAGCGTATTATTTTCTTGAATAATCTATAAGATTTTATTAATAATTCAAAGTATAAGTTCTCAAGGAGAAGGGGCATAGGGCATGTGCGACCGATTCTCAGCAACAGGACTAGCCAAAGGGAATCATACGTTGGTTCCACTGACCACATAAAGATGACATAAAGTTGTAAGGAAAAATGAGTTGAATGAAAAAGCCATAGGTCACGGTTACACTGCAACTAAGAAGGGATGAAAAAGTCATGTTTCGATCCGATTTAACTTGATCAGGGAGAGGTTTTTAATATTAAGATTGGGTTCTGAGATTAAGTTTAGGGTTTAAGATGTTTGATTCGGATCGATATATTTATTATGTATTAAATATTTTTATTATTTTTAGATTAAGTCGAGTTTAATTATTTTTTTTATTAAATAACAGAAACAAATTATATTTTTTTTATTATCTCAAATCAAGTCGGATCAAAGTATAATATTTTAAAAATTGAGATAAAACGAATTCAAGCATAATAATTTACTTTTAGGATCGAAACCGTGACGATCCAAAATTCGATCCGTCCTGTCTTATTATCATCCCTATAAACACATACTTTTCATTAACCTTGGACCATTATTGCATTAAAACCCATAATTCTGAACTCATATAATTGGTATAATGGCAGCCTAACAGCAGACAAGGTTCTCTTGAGGCCAAAAATACAGTGTGAATAACCGATAAAAAAATGTTAGATGAATCTGATTTATCGTATCATATATATTTTTTCGGACAAAAAAATCTAAATGATATAAATATTAAACAATGAAGATTAAAAACAAAACCTATAAACCAAATGAATAAGCAACAACGTTGAAATTAAACTGAGGCAAAAATATGAGATGAAGACAATGATGGAAGGCATCAATCAATGAGAGCAATGAAGTTTCATGACAGAACCCTGTTGTGTTTAACAGTTTTAAGGTTAACTTTTTGTTAAGGCAAGCAGCGGGTCCCATAATCAATCACGCAAGTCAAGTACTCACATGGCCACTCAGGATTCAAGACTAATCTCTCCCTCCAGCTCCCTGAAAACACAGAAAAACTGTTTTAAAAACATGATTAGCTGAAGCATTACCTCTTAATTACATTTACAATACAAACACCTCTTTTTGCCATTTGCTTTGCTTTTACACACATTGAAATCTGAGATCCAAAGCCTTGCCATTTCTTGGATTCTTTCTCTCTCTGCCTCACCATATTTTCCCAAGAAAATTCCGCTTCTCTCTACTTTCCCAGGAAAAAAGAGCTCACCTTTGCAAGAAAAATCCCCCCTTCATTCCCAGTGTTGCCTTCTTGGCAATAAATCAATCATCTTTTCTTGATTCTGAGAAAACCCTGTTTTTGTTCTTTGATACTCCTTCAAAAAGCTTCTTCTTCTTCTTCTTCGTTTAATGATCAATGGAATCAAGATAGTCTCCCTCCTCTCTTGAATCAAAGCTAAACCCATCTTGTTGAAATTATTTACTGAAAAAAGGGTTTATTTTTCTTCTTCTTTCAATGGCTTCAAGAGAAGTATCAGCAATGATAAAACAAGGGTTTATTTCAGACCCGACACTCTCTTTATCTTTCTCTCCATCAAGAACAACTCTCCCGAGGCTCTATTCCCCTTCCTCTTCTCCCCCGCCTCCTTCATCTGAGTCAACTCGACCGACTCAGAACAACCCCACCCTCTTCGAGATGATGTCTGAGGAAAACCTCCGTGGCTCCAAAACCATGGAGGAATCTCACAGAAGGACCCAACGCCGAGTTTCCAAATTCCTATCTGAACTCAACGCCTATAGCTTCAAGAACGGGGGGCTGGGACCGAGTGATGTAAGGCTCACTGTAGTCTCTAGAGATGGCCAGAGAGTGTCCATGGATGTGCACAGGAGAGTATTGTCTGAGAAAAGCAGGTTCTTTGCCGACAACTTGAGTCAAAGGAGAGAGAAAGGAGTCTCTCACACAGTGGAAATCAGTGAATGTGATGATGTCGAGGTTTATGTGGAAACTATTGTTTTGATGTATTGTGATGATTTGAAGAGGAGATTGATTGGTGAAAATGTTACCAAAGTCTTGGCTTTGCTTCAGGTATAATAATTCTAAAATCTAATGAAATTTTGCTTTCATTGTAAGTTTTTTACAGTTCATACAATGTTTAGCCATTTAAAAATTTTGGGTCTTTCTGTAAGTTTGATTTTATTATAGACTGGTTTGAAATGGATGTCTGTTTATTTTTGCCAATCTTTTCCTTCCATTTGAAGCAAAGCTTAGTAATTTATATATGCCATGTATCTGTTATGTGTCTGACCACAATTTAGCTATTCCTATGTATGTATGTATGTGTATGCATGTATGTATGTATTGTTTTCCATTTTTTTGCATCTATTCTTCTTCCTGCAGAAGTGAGGGCATTTCACATTTGTAATATTATCAATGTCTGTTGTTGCAGGTATCTGCTGCCATTATGTTTGATGCAGGGATTACTTCTTGTTTGGAATATTTGGAAGCTGTCCCGTGGTCCGAGGATGAAGAGGAAAAGGTTGTATCTCATCTCAGCCAACTCGAGCTTCATGGCTCAATGCCTGAAGTTCTTCAGAGAGTATCATCTGATTCGGAACCATCTACTTCGGCAAGATCAGATGGCATCCTTATGAACCTTCTGGGTGGTGTTCTTCAAGCCAAGGATGATAAAGCTCGTCGAGAAATGAAAATACTTATTTCACGGCTGCTTAGAGAAGATTCAGTGGATGACGACAATCGGTTCGATGTCTCGAAAGATACCCTTTATCATCTGTGTCACAGATGTCTTAGCTCTCTACTTCTCTGCTTATCTGAAGCTATAGGAACTGATGGTAGTAAGCGAGACCGAGGAGTTTTAATGTCTGAAATAGCTAGAGAAGCCGACAATTTGCAGTGGATCGTTGATATTCTAATCAAAAAGAGAATGGCGAATGACTTTGTGAAACTGTGGGCAGATCAGAGGGAACTTGCAGAGCTTCATTCAAAGATCCCTACCATGTACCGGCATGAAATCAGTAGAATCACTGCCCAACTCTGTATTGCAATAGGCAGGGGAAACATCTTGGTTCCAAAAGAGAGCCGGTTCTCGTTGCTGTCGACATGGCTGGACGCACTGTATGAAGATTTCGGGTGGATGAGAAGGGCCTATAAATCAGTAGACAAGAAACTAGTCGAAGATGGGCTAAGTCAGACGATTCTCACGCTGTCGTTGAGGCAACAACAGATTATTTTGCTGAATTGGTTCGACCGGTTTCTGAATAAAGGGGACGACTGTCCCAATATCCAGAGAGCATTCGAAGTTTGGTGGAGAAGAGCTTTCATTCGACAATACACGGATGTGGAAGATGGTTCACAGTTGCAAATAACTGTCTGCAGTTATCCAACCTGAAACATGTCAAACTAGTGTATACACATAAACTGATATTTTTTTTATAATTTGTCAGCCTATTATCTACATTCCTTCTGGTTTTCCTTCAGTTGTGATCAAATGAGGATGATTTTGTTCTTGAAAGTTGAAACAACGTTAGTCTTGTACTCATGGACATGGTTAGACTGACCGGACCTGCATATTTGGTCGATTAATCGAGCATTCGAATCTTCCTTTTGGTTTTGTAAAATTTATAGGATTGTGTTCGATTATGGATTCGGTTAAACTGAATTAACCGACCAAATCGAATTAATTCGGTTAGATGGTCGGTTACTGAACTTTGTTTGATCGATGAGTGGTTAAAGTTTTTTTAATAGTTCGATTAACAGTTAATTCGATTCGAAATTGACTAATTAACCGAATTAACTGAAAATTTTATATTTTTTATATTATATATTTGTTTTTAGTAACAAAACTTTTAAAAATTATAACATAGTAATTAAACTTTATAAATTAGTATAAAATGATAATTAAATTTATTAAATTGTTAAAAATAATCATTAAAATTTTTAATATTTATCAATGATCAATTTATAATAATTGATAATTTTAATAGTTGTTTTATAACTTTTGAAAGTCAAGTGACTAATAAGACCATTTAACATAATTGATTGATCATTTTTATAATTTATCCAAAATTTTATAATAAATTTCGGTTACCTAACCAAATTAATCAAAATTTATTCAGTCCAATTAATATATTTCAAAAATTATTTAATTAACTTATTTTTAATAATTTCATTTAAGTTCCGACCGAATTATCCGATTGAAAACCCTTATTTATACTACAAAATTTAGATGATATAGTTTTAAGGTTTTTTAGATTTAAATATTTTTTAAAACTATTTTTTGGGTTATAGATGGGATTAAAAATTAATTAAGCCCGCGAACCCGAAAGCCCTAGAGCATATTTAGTAAAGGAAGAAAGAAAACCCTAGAGCATAAAATAGATTGATAATTAAACCCAAAGGATTTGAGTTCTCCCAAAATCCCTAACCCTAATGAAGACGGTAACAGGCAAAATCCTTTCTTCAACTCCGATTTCCGTTTCCAAGGCAGCCAAAATCATCTCCAATTTCGTCGCTACAGACAACGGCGCATCGCAAGCGATCAGCGCATACCTTCGACGCGCCTCTTCCTCATTCGGTGAGCTCAAACAGTTGCATAGAGAGCTCCAAAAGTCATCGAGATCGAACCGTAAGCACAAGAAGTCCAAGTCCGATGCCACAGTGGACGGTGCTCGCGAGTCGAGCCTAGAACCGAGTGTATTCAACTCGATCCGTGAAAATGTGGAGCTGAGTCAAGAGGTGAGTCACGGGTACCTAGACGGTGAGAGAAAAAAACATAAGAAGAAAGAGAAGGGCGATGAAAATAAATTTCGGGACGGTGGGAGTAAAATTGGAATTGAAGACGGTGAGAGCAAGAGGAAGGAGGAGAAGAGTGAGAGTAAGTTTGGGGAAGATGAGAAAAGTGGAAAAAAGATTGAAAAATTAGTGGGAAACGGAGCGATCACTGAGAAGGGTGTAATGAGAGATGGAGGAGAAATTGAAGGGGATAAGAAGAAGAAGAGAAAGAGTAGAGATATTGAGGAGGGTATTGAAAATATTGCTTCTTCACAGCCACGGAAGAAAAAGATAAAAAAATGAAGTTGATAAGTGATTGATTCCAGGCATTTGAGCAAATTTTGTTGTTTTTGATGGCAGATTGAAGGGGGTTGGTTGGTTGGTTTAGAGGCCATGGCTAGCTCTGCAGTTAAAACGAGTAATCATTTTTGGGTATTATTTACATTGTAGTGTTTGAAGGAAGTATGTTGTTTCTAATTTGTAATGAATCAAATCTATCCGTGGCTAATTTTGGCATATCTGGTCCTAGTTTTATTGCATGATTCTTGACAAAGATGAAACTAGTTTTATTGCATGCCTTTAGAACGTATATTAATCTAATCTGATCTTAGTTGAACTTGAATATGCAATTTGATAAAGTTGCTTTGTTAGGAAGAAATGTTTCAATGCTTGCAACTTGCTACTACCGAGTAGCTTGTTTTGTTGTTTTGGCATCTCTGAACCCTATTGCTTCTCCTTGAATGTTAATGGAGTTCTAGATGTCGGTAGTTCTTGTAGGGTTGAAAACGTAATAAGAGAACCATAATGCTGCTTGACATAGGGTCTTCGTTTGATTATTAATTAGCAATTCCAGGTCTCACTGTACAAAATTTTGGTGAATGATTAGGAATCTCTTTTAGCTTACACTTTTATCTTGTTATCTATCAGTGTTGGTTGATATTCTAGACTCTCCTTTGCTCTTATCTTGTATTTTTTAGGCGTAACCAACATCGGCACCCTTTCCTATTTCATTTCAATGTCAAGTTTTAGCTATCCTGAAAGTCAGAGGCATATATTGAGATAATGAATTGTTAGGAAAAAGTGTCAGTCAATGCCATGATATATAGATTCATAGGTTTATTTGGGATTTGCAAAGGGGAAAAGATGAATAAGCATGTTGTTTCTTAGTGCATTTCATTTTCTTGAATCGTTGAGAACTTTAGGCAGCTTAAAACTTACCATTGATTGAAGTTGTATTCCTGTTTTTGTTGAGTTTAACAAAAACAAAAATGTATGCTGCCACTAGTGTAGAGTCATTAACACATGGTTAGATTTGCTTTAAGTTATCTGCAACCCTCGGAGCTTAAACTCATGCCGGTTGTCGGTGGATTTATGACTTGCAGGTTCTTGTGGAGAAAGTGCAGTGTATCTTAACTAGAAAAGTATGCAAGAATAGACTTTTAAGCTCTGTTTTGTTCTGTTTACAATGTCAAAATGCATGAAAAATAGTAGTTATATGAGTGGCAAGAATAATATATTGGTCAGGGGAACTGCTGAAACCCTTTGTGATCTATCAAATGTTGGTACCTGAAGCATGTTAGATTAAATATCTCAGTTATTTTTTGGATACTTATTAGAAGGATCGATTCTTTTTATATTAAAAGCATAAAGGAAATACATCAAGAACATCGAAACACAAGCCGGTCACAATCCAGCCGGAGAGAACAATTTACAAAAAATCAAAGCAGAAACACAATCCATTGTTAAGAGGGAGAATCATAAATTTGACTTACCACATCAGATATGGTCTTATTCAATTATAAATACACGGTCCCATCCAATTATAACTACTCATTTTATCATTATATTTTAAGTCATTTTTCTCGACCAATGAATCTGCACCCATTTTCTTCATGTCATTTTTAAAACATAATTTTTGAAAATTGTATTAATGACATAATTTTTGAAAATTGTATTAATGACATGAATAATTGATGGTAAAATAGATAATTTTTATTGATTAATGGACCATAACTGATATAACGAACCGAGCCTGTAACGTAATCTCTCGTTAAAATGAGAATATGTTATAATTATGCATATATGTATACTATTAAAGCCCAATTTATTGTTCAAACAATTGTAAGCCCAATTTGGTTTGAAAGTTAAGGCTAGAATGGGCCAAATCTCCAATCCATTGTCTCATAAATACATGCAAGTGGTCCCATTGGACCCATTCAGTTGTCTTTATTGAAGTGATAATAACTTGGGCTACCAAATGGAACTCATATTTCATTGTCTCATAAATTTTCGTAACTCCATGATTTACAGATTCAGTCCCCCACAATTCTACATGAATCAATTAAAAAATATTGGATCGATGTTGGTTTACATCAAGACCAAGACATGTTCAAAACCCTAGCCACTGTGCACCTCCAGGTGGCAATGCACGAACCATACATCTCAAATCATGTCCCCATCTTTTTCACCCCGTTCCTTTCAACAGGGTGAAAAGGTTGAAATGTTTAGGTTTAGGGTTCTTATTTGTATCATAATTCCCAGGAAAAAACTTGGCCAAAAACAAAGAAACTGAGTGAAGTTTGTGTGTGTTTTCTTGTCCTTGCAAAAGAACCATTATTGACTTAAAGTTGCAGACAGGGTTCCATTAGTTCCCTGGCAAGTTTAGTTCTTTTGGTCCCAAAACCAACAGTAAACAAAACCTGTTTTATCATCTTGTTGGGGGTTACATTCTCATGGAACTGTAGTTTAAGACATGTAAAACTGTTTTAAAACTGGTTCATGCAAAAAGATGAATGCATTTGAGGGATCTTAGTCTGGTCCTAGCCTAGCGACGAGCTCATCGTTGATAGCTGCAGTGATTAATTAAACGCAGGTATGTGTTGTCAGCCTTCACCTTCAATCCCAATAGTTGAGCAGCATTGAATTAAATACATGGCATGGTACATATAATCCATGGTGATGACATCACATTCTAATAATTTCAATACCATTATCAGACTGTATGTATATGTAATGGTCCTGGAAATGTCCATTTATGGTGGAGGGCCTGCCTGGAGTAATTGCCTCAGGGATAGATATGGAACTTGAACCACCGATCTCATACAATTCAATGCATCTTGCCTTGTGGTTTTTGCCAAAGGGTTCATCTAAAACAATATAATGTTGCTCTCAGACATGATAGATGAAAACTGTGCCACCTTTGCAGGTTCATCGGCCATGCCATATAAAACCAGAAGATGAAACTTAGATCATAGGAGGATTTAATTGAAATCACAGATATATAACTATATTTCAATGAAAATATATACTATTGTTCAGCACATGGTTCATCACTTTTATCAGAGCCTTGGCTGCTAGTGGCCTCCCTTTGCTGCTATTTGAATTTTGAGGTCCCGGAATATATATACTTATATATATATATATATTGATGTTAATGTGAGCTTGAATTTATGATGGTCGTCACCATGACGCCTGGTTTCAAAGTTTTAGTGCATGGTGATTCCAAGTACATGGCAGGTTGAGGATAGAGACAGAAGGATGATAAATGACGACAGAAATGCTCCTCAAAAGTTCTGTTGTAAAGACTCACCTATTTCTTCTGTTCCTTTTTCTTTTAACTTCTCAGACAAAACTGACTTCTCCCTAATGGCGAACCCTGCCATTTCCATATGAGTAGGTATTCATCAAAGTCTGTGGGGCAGCACATACATTGATGGGTTGATTTATAAAACTCTATAAGGGTTGTAGATCGAAAGAACTTTGACAATTTAAAATACTAAACTGATCTGACATAGGTCGACCTAACTCAAAACAAAATTTTGGGGTTAATGTAAGCAATGTTACTCCCAATGTTACTGTCTAAAATCTTCGTAGGAGACTCACCCATCAAAATTAGGTACAATATATGAGTAGATACAGATTTATCCAGACAAAACCGTAAAAACCAATAGAGCAACAGAAAAATAATAAATTTAGAGTTTGATGCATGTGTTTGTGGTTTGATTTCCATTTTCGTGATGAACCTGTCACGGATGAGCAGTGAGATTAACCTCAAATTGAGTCCATTTTTGGTGAGGCAAACAAACTAAAACAAGGAATATGAGTAGATGGTAGACAGATCACTCGTAGTTGTCTTCATTTGTCAATTTCGGACATAAAACCCTACAAACAAACAATGACAGAACCACGTAGGGTGGTTTATTTATAAATTTGTTCACCATTAAAATATTTATATTTTGCCTTCAACTTTAAACGTATGGAATCTGTTTTAAAAATATATCAAAATTATATCATTCTTAGTTTTCTGTATATCCTTTCTTTCAACTATGGCAAATATCATCTCTGTTATCAATGGAGTTAAAATATATGAAAATTATATTATTTCTTAGATTGAAGGTGAGCAAGTGGAGAAGAACTGGTAATGAATCAGAAAAAGTTGTTGGCCTTTTTTCCCCAGAAAATAATAAATCATTTAACGCATCAGCAAAGAGCAATGCTTGCTTTGTTGTGTGTTTTAACTTTTAATTCTTGTCCTGTTATTGCCATTTTAAAGCATATTCAGCATATGTTCCAACAACTAGAAACGGAGCATTAAATATACAGTGTAATGGGATTTCAGGAGAGAATGGGCAGTATCAGGAGTAATGGCGTTGATTAGGATGAAAATAGGTTTCACTTGTAAAAATTTATAGATAGCGTTAAATTCGATCTAGCCGAGTCAGGTTTAGTAAAAGAAAGAGTTAGTTGAATTGAATAGTTTAATTTTATTTAAAATTTTTTGAGTGGGATTGAGTTTATGAAATTCAAATCAAGTTTGAGTTTTTTTAAAATTTTATTATAAATATTTATAATACTATTATACTATTTAGTTTTAATTTTAATAGTTTTCTACAACTATATACGATATATATAGATATTTCTCTATATTTTTTATGTGTTATATATATTTATATTTATGTTAAAAAACATGTGTATTTACGTGCCAAATCTATACGAGTCAAATATTTTTTTATTGGATCAAATTTAGTAATAAAATTTTCTTTAATTAAATAGAATTTTGTTCATTCTTAATCTTAGATATTTATATTTAAGGACAAAATTGAGATAGGATTTTAATAGAAACAAATTGTATTATTTTCTATGTTTTTATTTGTGTCTCCGTTTTAAATTAGAGGTTTAGGGTTTAAAAATTCAAGGTTAGGGATTGTTGTTAGGTTTTAGTGAATGAGGGCTAGGGTGTATTTTTTAGGGTGTAGAATTTAAGGTTTAAGATATGAAAATTGGTAGGGTTTAAAATTTGATTTTTTTAAAAAAATTTCACAGGAGACATGAAAAATATATGATAAAGAGGCAAATAATTTTTAACTGTAATAAGTATTCACAATTGAACAAATACGAAGTTTTGTATTTTCGATAACTGATTTTATAGTTGTATAAATTTTACCCAAAGGAAAAAAAAATAAAAATTATTTTTAAATATAAAGGGTAAATTACACTAGTAGTCTCTAACTTTTAGGGTGATTTTAATATGATCATTGAGTTTTTAAAACTTTCATTACGATCATTAAATTTTTAATTCGCTTTCACTCTCACAAGCGGACCAAACACGACTTTCACTTCTCCGGTGCACGATTCAAACTTCATCATCTCCTCTTAGTTCTACCCCTTATCCTCCATCTAATTAATCATGTAATTTTGTTTAAAATGTTCTGTAAAAAATTTAAATATAATTTATAAACCTTAATCTCTTCTGGGTCTTTTTGGTTCCGTTCATTTGTTCAGATTTTTATCAGTTTTCATGACTGGGATCATGGACGAAACTACAAGGGGTGGGGAGGGGCAATAGTTTCCCTCGATTTTTTTTTTTTACTTTTATCCTCATATTTAAATTCTTTTTAATTTTTTTTTGAACTTGTCCCCAACTTCTAAAGGTTTATGTTTTACCCCTCAACCTCAAATTCTAGCTCCGTCCTTGACTGAAATGACATTCAGTGGGGAAAGGAGTGGCCTGAATCCGATACAAGGTTTTAAATCTTTCGAAAAGTTGAAGCTCAAGACTCTACCAACTTGCCATATACCGTACAAGTTCCTCCACCAGAGACTGTCATTGCAAGCTTGATACAGATAAGCCCTTGGCGGTCTCTCTCGGGGAAACTAGCAATGTTAGGACAAGACGACAACAATATGGACGTTCATGTTCACACCTACTGAATGAATTCGGGTGATGTTTTATTGATCTTCTAGTTTGCATTTCCTTTGAATCTTAGTTAAGGTATTCTGGCGACACGTCATAATTTTTAACGGCACGTAAGGATAGTGACCGTAATGAAAATTAATTAAAAGTTTAGATACTGTAATATAAGTTTTGAAAATTCAATGAACATATTAAAAGTGTCTTGAAAGTTTAGGGACTGCCAATGTAATTTACCATAAAATATTAATTCAACTGTGTTAAATTTAAAAAACAAAAAACAAAAATTGTATTCTTTTCTGAAAATTTATAAAATTATAAAACAAAATCATAATTTATTTTATGACTATTTATCGAAACCTGTTATTTTTATGCCTTGATTTCATTTTTTAACAAATATCCTTATCTTTTAGATTAATCAACATAATATAAGATTAAATATTGAATTAGCCCCATAAATAACTTGAGAAACTAATAAAACAATTAATTCATAATTGTACTATTATAAGATTAATTATTGATAAATAATTAATTGATCTAACATGATAAAATATTAAATATGATTATTAAAAGTTCAGATTTTAATATTATAAATAAAAAATAAATCAAAATTTTATCTTATAATAAATTTGTATATAATTCGATTTAAATTAATTATCTAATAAATTAGAAACGATAGCTAAAGCCTAAAATCATTTAATTATATTTTAAAAAATTAAATATGTCATCACACATAAATATTAAAATTATATACAAAATACATATTTACCGTAATTTATAAAAGGAAATTGAATTCGCAAGGAAAAGGGAAGTCCTTAGAAAGTGGAAAATCAAATTATTAGGGAGACAGTAAGCCTACGTGGCTGAAACCTATTGGTTCGGTTCACGGTTGCTAAAGATCGAAGGAGTGGTAGTGATTAGTATAATCAGTGATTTGACTACTCATAGATCAGAATTCAATGCCTTTAGCCATAATTGATTTAGGTTTTGGTCGACATAGGGGAATATAAATATAAATATTTAATATTAAATAAAAATATTATTATATGTAGTGATAAAATAACAAATTTATATTAAAAAGAAACAAATTCAGTGTCATTTCAAAATGTAGTACAAATTGTACAAAATTTCTTACGTAATCCGTTTTTATATAACCATTATAATAATTCAAATATTTTTTAAAAATGTATATTGTTAGTTACAATAAAACGTTGAATATCAAATTCTTTTAAAAATAATAATTAAAAGAAATATTTAATTAAACACAAAAGAATCTTTTATAATATTTAACTAAATTAAAACAAAACATTATTCATGTCCGAGCATTTATTAAAAGTGTTTTTTTATATATCTGTTTGTCAAAGCTTCTTTTAACGGAATGGAAGGGCATCATTTCCAAGTAAAAATGACAGAAACTTGACAAAACAAGTGCTTCCTCAAAATAGACATGGCCATGGGCATGGGAAATTTGGAATCCCTTTTAAAAGTAGCAGAAGCATGCTGAAGAAGAACAGTACCCTAGACATGAACTGTAATTCAGCAAAATCAAGGAAACTAAAGCAAGACTGAAAAGTTATTATCTTCTTCTTCTTTTTCCCACAGGCTGAACTGATTGCTTAATAATACCAGTTCGTTAAGCAACCTATGGAGACTGTTCTGTTCTTTCTTCTGACTTTCAGTGGCTCACAAAACCCTAAAAACCATCTTTTTTTCTCTCTTTAATGGAGAGTTCGTTATTCTGGTAACTGTTTTCATGGAAGCCTTCTCTCTTTTCCTCTCTTCTTTATACGAAGTAAAAGCAGTAACCCATTGTTTGTTTCTCTGGGAATAATACTGTTGGTTGATTATGTTTTGTCCTGACAGTTTAATGGAAAGGAAAGATCATTGTTCTGTATTTTTTAGGGCATTTTGGATTATAAAAAAAGAAAGAGAAAATAGTGTGTCATTAATGAAGATAGCATGCTTGGCACTGGTGATCAATGAATGGGTTGTTTTCAATGCTTTTTATAGGGTTATTAGAATTAATATATACATGACAAATTCAGGATTAAACATAAGGAGATATTATATTATTAAATTTTAAAAATTAAAATTTATTAAATATTTAAATTCAAAATTTAAATAATAAAATTTAATTAATTTAGTATTTAAATTTATAAAGATATAAGTTATTATTATATTAAAAAAATTGAGATATATTTTCGAGCATAAATTTTTTGGTTCCTAACTGTATCTTTCTATGCCTCTTATTAAAAATCTTTAAAATGAATTTTAAAATCTAACCCTAATGTTTTACACCATAAACCCTAAATCTTACACATTAAAAATATATCCTTTTATAATTCCTAAACCCGAACCACAATCCTTAACATTAAACATTAAACCCTAAAATCACTAATTTAAACTAGACATCAATAGAAACACGATTAAGAGGTAAAAAATTTGCATCCCATATTTATCCTTCAACCCATTCTCTAATTCTTTACGGGAATATATATATTATCTGAATACTAATTATGTATATATTTTTATTTATTAAATAGAATTAAGTTTCGGATTCAAAACTCATCAAGAGTGTTTTTTTTCTAAAATCTTTTATTTTTCCTTAAAAAAATAATCTTTAATAAATTATTTTGTGCGATTTGGGAATTCCTAGTAGGATGATTTTCTAAACTTTCACATATAAGAATACTGTTTGAGGCTGTCACATGTTTTTCTGTTTTTCTTAGAAAATAAACAACAATTTATAAAAAAAAATCTTTATAAAAAAATATAAAATCAAATGGAATTACTAAATCATATTTTGTTAAAAAAAATGTTTAATGATAGATGTGGTCCATGTAAGAGAGCAAAAAAAGGTACATGTATTAATTGTACTTCATTTACCTCTCATTTTCTTGAATAAGATCCGTGTCCTTTCTCTATGTTTTTTATATGATATACAATTATTTTATGTGACGTATATTATCAATAAAAAATATTAATATATTTAATATAAAAGTATTAATATGACATATAAAAAGACAAATTTTATTCCACTATCATCAAGCTTTAACAAATCTTTATTTCCAGATAGTTAAGTTATTCGGAAATTATCTCTTCCTGAATCTATTACAAAATTTATATTTATCAAATAAATTAATAAAATTTTTCATGTTTTTTTCAAATATATTTTAAAAATGGTTAGAGAAACGAGGTTATCTATTAACGAATCAGCTTTGTTATGATTAATTTTTTTTGAGAAAGTTTAACTATGTCATCTGTAACTCTATTAGCCGTCTGAAAATTTTGACTAACCGATACGTTTTAATTTTTAACTAATAAATCTCAAATAACCCGTACTAACAACAAAGAACTCGTATCTTGACCTGAGTTGTGCTTCGTACGCATACGGATAACATTTAAACTACCCACCTCAAATATCATATATTACAAACCAGACTCTAAACCTAATCCAAACAAATAAATATTTATGTTATACACCAATCTAACACGTTAGATTCTCAAACACTAACAAATAATATATATACATATATAAAACATGTAATAAATGTTGTTGTTGCAAATAGAAGTTGATAACTGGTAAGCATTCATAGCTACCACTGGTAAGGCTGCTTTAAATTAAATATATATAGAGATTCTCGGCGATCCTTGTAAGGCCGATTTCAGTAGTCTCATTCACGATCTTGAATAGGGTCGGGTCGACCCATCACACTTTCGGAATACATTCGGAGTCAGAAACCACCGGAGTTGGACTAGGGACGGAGCTACAACATGAATGGCAGGGGATTAAAAAAATAAAAATAATTACGAATATCTCGATTTTAAAATTCTATGTTCTGCTCGTATCTCAAATTCCACTTCGTTCTTCCATCGGACAAAACATTCAAACAACCAGCTTCATGTTGTCCGACATCCATGACTGTTTTACACTTACCTCAGTTGTTATACATACTGCATGCCTGTTTCACGTTACGTACTACAAGGGCGATTCTTGTTTTTACAGTGACACGTTGTGTTTTTACGGTGAAAGAAAAGGTGTACAAATTACTTGAGAATAATAATGAAGAACTGGAGAAACTGTACAGACCGAGGGGACACAAGGAGATGTGTAATAAATAAATATATATTATGTACACAAGTGGTATTAATGCATGACGAAAGCAATCTAAATTGCCATGTATGAGTACTGTTAATAAAAAATAAACAACTTTAATGCCGGTTCAGGACTCAGCTCTGAGTTGACGTATTTGTCCTAGTTTTTTTCGACAAAATTTACTTCTCGTCTGTAATTTGGTAAGGGTACTGATATGTAATGTGACTACACAGTTGAGCTTAGCAAAGCAAAGCTAAAAGCTTGCGGAATCCTGTCTTGTCTGTATTTTGTATTTTGATTTTTGTGTTCATATAAAAAAATTATTTTAAAAAGGGTACGTGAGAGTTTACTCGCTTACCAACTTTCTCAACTCCATAGACCCACTTGTCTTTTCAGAAATATATATGTAGAGATTAAAAATCCGACCAGAAAATATGTTTTTCCAACATTTAGGGATATTTTTTTTTGGTTGGGATGTCTATTTTAGTTTTGTAATACGTTTGCAGGGTGGTTAAATAGCAATAGTAGATTGGCTGGGTTTCTATCTGGTTTGTGTTGTATTTTTTTTAGGGTTGAAGAAGTTTTTAACGAGACATAAATGAATTTAAGATGAATATATCTAAATTTTTTAAAAAACTCTTATTTATCAAGAGAAAACAATAAATAACTATAACATAGTACTAGTAAGGTGATACAATAAAGATAATTTATCGAGAGTAAAAATGATTATTCAAAATAATATCTTTAAATATCTTAAAAAAGAGACAACTTACAAAATAAAATTAACTTTAAATTCTCTTTGTCACACTAGGCAGTCTTCTTATTCGATATGTCATGTAAAATCTGATCTGATATATATTAATTTGTGATATAGTTATTCGATATGTCATGTAAAATCTGATCTGATATATATTAATTTGTGATATAGTTATTCGATACCTACTTTATTTCTTTTCGAGAGTTCAAGATAAAGACATCTGATCAAACCCTAATATGATATTATCTAAACTTAACTGATCGAGAATCAATGATGAAATTTAGTATAAGAGTTTAGGGTCGATTTAAAATTTTACTCGAAGTATATTTCCTACTAATTTTAATCGAAGTAAATAAAAGAAACTATACCCAGAGTAAGATTCTCATTGAACGGCTGAAAATCAATGATAAGGCCATGCCAAAGCAAAGAAACGCAGTGCCTTGGACTGCATGCATTTATGGTATTGTCCTCGGCTTACGTTTCCTATACAATAAAACTAAATATCAAAGAGAGGAACAAAAAAATCTTCCTTTTTCTTTATAAATTTTGAAATTTATTAAAAATATTTTAAAAAATATAATCAAAATATATAATATTTTAAATTTATTATCTTACAGTTGTTTAGTCATCCTAATCAATTGGAGAGACCAGTAAGTATATGCTGTTATTGTCAGTCACCTTTGTCTCTCTATCCAAACCTTGAACAGTTTTGAAAGTGCTCTGAAAATGGTAATGAAAAATGATTCCCTAAACAGTTTTATTAATCCTACAATTAGAGCAGTAAACTCAATCACAGTTGACAAGACATGGTTTGGGATACTGTTATAAAGGGTTAAAAAAATATAAGAAATATATATTCATTTTAAAATGTACTGATTATATGTTATTTATTAAAATATGTATTTTAAGGTGATGCTATCACTTTGATCGTGGAGACAAAAAAGGACTAGTAGGTCCTATTATTATTAAATTAGGACATAAAATTTTATATTTTTCAGTTTAATATTATTACAACGAACTCTTTACATAAGTATATCAAATTTTAAAATAATATGATTTTTAATCAAATTTATCATAGGAGTACGTCGAGTCTCTAAAATGTTTTTCCTTAAATTTTTATTTAAATCTTAAGTAATTTATAATTAAGTTAATATTAATTCGAACTTATTGTATACCTGTAACGAGTTTCAACTGAGTTAAAGGCAGTGGCCTCCATACCATGACACGATCCATTTATCTTTTAGTTAGTTCATTTTATTTTCATATCAGTGCTAACGCCCTGTTTTGTAATCTATTTAACCAACAAATACAAATTATAAAATTTTGATATAATTTTATTTATTTAATATAATAAAGGTGTATGATAGATAAGTCTTGATCAAAATCAGTGACACATACAATAAAACGCCAGGTCTACTCTTGAATTATCGTCGAACCACATGTCCCCATCATTACCATCATCGTCGTGATTATGCATGAATATAATACTCGTGCATGTAGGTAGGTGGATTTATCAGCTTTTAGGACTTCTTCGACAGATAAAAATAAGACAATTAGGTCTTACTAATACCAAATTATTTTAAAGAATGCTCTCAATTTCTCTCAAAAGAAGCAAAACGAATTCTAAATGTAATGATTAAAAATAAGAGAAAAACCTCTTATTAATTATAGGTTGAAAGCATGAACAAATCTGTCCGAGAATCAAATAAAATCTGATATAAAATTTAAATTTTAAATTTAATATTAGATAATATCAAATCAAATCTCGGATAATATCATATAATATCTATTTAAAATCTCGGATAATATCAGATAATATCTATCCAAAATTATATTTAAAAACAGATAATATTAAATCAAATCTCTGATATTTATTAAATCTAATCGGTTACACATTTAAAATTCAAAAGGAATTTTAACTTAACTGAACTGCTCTCATGTCTCCATAAATACGAAGTGTGGGATTCAAGCATTATACCCGCAATATATATTATAATTGTTTATAAAATTTAAAATTTAATTTTAACACTATCATTCAAAACTTAAACCCTAAACTATAAACTCTAAATTATAATCCTAAATCTTAAATTCTATATTATATAACATATACTCTTAAACCCTAACTTAAATTTTTAAACCTTAAAATTTAAAGGCTCTACGCACTTTATGTTAAAACCTAACCTAAATCCTTAAATCTTAAAATTGAAAGGATCTACATATACACACATATGATGACTAAACTATTATTTTAGGTAATATCATCGCTAATATTACGTTTTCTTGTTTTAGTCACTAATCTATTATTTTTCTCTTATTTTTTGTCACTTAAATTATTCTCGTTTTTATGTTTTTCTATGAGTTTTTAACAAGTAGTCAAAATTAGAAGAAAAAAATAATATTGATGATTATTTTACTAAAGTAATAATATGATAATTAAAATAAAAACGAAAATAATTTAGTGATAATTAGATAGTTATAAATCATTGTTATAATATTTGATATTTTTTAAATAAAATTAACGATCTTTATTAAAAAATAATTATTATTACTTTTATCGACAATTAGATATCGACCTAAAACAAATGAAAAGGAATTACTTGTATATATTTATGTTTATTTGTTTTATTTACTAGTTTTCCAAATATTTTGTCATGGTAGCCTAACAAGTGCCCTTCCATTTACTTCTTACTACCAGAATACCCCTCAATTGAGAGTTCCTTCTTTGATGTTATTTATTGTATATCATATGCTTTAGTATACAATATTCTGAAATATTTTTATATATACGGTGCTGGTGACGTCATTTTTAAATATGGGATACCCCACGATTGTAAGATACTGTCTTCAAAAACAAAGACGCTTATTATTATTTGTTCATAATAGAAGAATAAATAAACAAATAAATCACGAGGATATTAACTATGCTGTCACATATGACGTATTTTAGCTTCTATGGATAGGGATGTTTAAAAATATATAATTTAAATAAATTAATTTGTTAATTCAATCATAAAATTTTAAATATTCTTTTATAAAATTTATTGGGTTGAGTACCCAACTCATAATTTCTCGGGTTAGGTCTGGATAATAAAATTTTAAAAATTTTAGATAGTTGAATATTTGATTATCCGTATTTTTTTATTTTTAATTATTTATATATTAAAATAATTTAATTTAATTTAATTAATAATAATAATAATAATAATAACTTTTTCTTTTTCTTACTGTTATTGTGATAGTTTTTGTTGTTAGAGAATGTCTATCAAGTAATTGATTATACCTAGCTTGTTATGAACATTTTAAATTTATTCCGTTTGAAATTGGATTATGCAACTGGTTTTATTTATTTATTTATTTATTCCAAAGCTATTTTTAATATTGTTTTTATATTATTTGAAAAATAATGAATAATTAACTTTGAGTTTTAACTCCGTTGATATAATAATATTACATCAAGAATTATATAAATTTTTATTTATTTGAATAAAAAATTATTAGATAAATCTGACCCACTACGTCATTTATGGTCTGATTCAATAATAATAATTTATCTTATTTTTTAAAATAAAATTTTATTTCTTTCTTTTTTAAGACGAATCTTTCAAATCTTTATTACATGTCATCAAATAGATGAATTATAGTATTGAATCACAAGGCTACTTATTAAACTTTTCATTGTTTTATTTTTTATTAAATAAAAAAATTACTGCATATAATAATCTTGAAATAATTTTAAAATTTATTAAAAAGTTATAGGAAACCAAATTCAAAAAAGTACATGAATACTTTATTCATTGTCTCTTTAATTAAATCGTGTGCAAGTGGCCAGCCAATAGAATTTAATATTTTATGTATTTGATGAATTGTCGAATTCATACTTTAATACAAATAAAATAATATTATTATCATGCATTGGATCAAATTTTAATCGATAGTTATAAAAGTTATATCCCAAAAGTATATTGCAAGAGTATATCAAATGAAAGAAAAAAATTCACTAATATACCTCACAAATCTGATATTTCATACAGTGTAAAACTCAATTATTTTTATATATTTTAGATCGTTGAATAAAAATAAATAAATGATTAAAATTATTTTATTATTTTATATATATATATATATAGATTATAATCCACTTGCATACAGTAAAACTCACAGTTTTACATATTTTATGATAGATGAATGAAAAAGATAACTGAGATTAACTCCTTAATTTTTTTAAAGTTATAATCTCTCTCTTCCTAAATAACATGTCTAATAGGATGTACAACGCCATCATATATATATATATATATATATCCCAAGACCTTCATTTTTCTTTTTGATATAAGATTAATGTTTCTTGTTTCTTTTTGGGCGTTACATAAAAAAAGATTATCACTTAAAAAAATTGATAATCTTTTACGTATTACTATTAATCTAAACTATCCATTTCATTCATTTAACGATAAAAAAATATAAAATTTAAAAATCGATACTAAATCCGATAAAAAAAAGGGAGTATATAGGTATAAAGTTAAATTATTTGACGTGAAGAAGCCTCATTTTTCTGCAATCATGGTGGCTGAAGTAACTCATGCTCATCATGTATATCCTCCCAAAGGCAGCTGATCTCAGAGTCTCTGAATCTAAGCTCACTTAATGGTGTTATTGTCTCCGACCAACAGCATTAAAAACATTGGTTATGCTTAGGTGTGTGCCTACTTCATCCCCTGTTGTGCCAATAATATGCCGAAATAGACATAATAATCATTCAACCAAATTGGCTACTCCACTCTTATTTTTCATATCACTCTAAACCAACACTTGAATGCGCCCCAAACAGGGAGACATCAGCATGACAACCCTGCAATTCCTACCTTTTCAACACTACATTAACCCATACCTTTTGTCTCTATTACTTTACTGATCTTTATTACAACACTGTATTAGTGTAATGACTAATTAGTAATTACTCCCCCCCTTCACCTCTCCTTCTATTTATACACCCTTTTTCTCAAACCCCATGTCTCATCTCCATTCAAAACAAGACATTCTAGTCTTCTAACCAGGCTTGTCTGTTGTTTTTTTTGGTCTGTAAACCATGTCTCCTGCTGGGGCTACTAGGTGGTGTCCAACACCGGAACAGGTTATGATATTAGAAGAGATGTATAGGAGTGGGATTAAAACCCCGAATGCTTCTCAAATCCAGAAAATAACTTCCCATCTGTCTTTCTATGGCAAGATTGAAGGGAAGAATGTGTTTTACTGGTTCCAAAACCATAAGGCGAGGGAGAGACAGAAGCTTAGAAGGAAACTTAGCAAGCAACTTCAGTTACAGCAGCAACTTTATCATCACCATAATAACCAACATTTTCTTCAATACTTTGATTCTCTGGCATCTCCTGCTTTTCAACATCTTTCATATTATAACTCACCCGGTCCTTTCCCTCAGGTAATATATATATATATATATATATATACATAATGTGTTAAAAATTATTATTATTTATTGTTCCACTGGTTTTCGTTTTCATTTATTTCCCTTCCAAATTCCAATGTTAGTTAGAATCCTTTTCCTCGACTTCACCTTTCCTAGCATGTGAAACCCTTTCCAAACAGTTAAAACTACCAAAAGGAGAGTACATGCATGCATGTATGTATGTATAAAATGTGAAAGTTATGATTTATGTAGGGTTTTCTTATAAGGTTTATAAGATATATTGGACATGGCTACATGCATGTATATGTCATCCACATGACACGATTGTTTTTATACATTAATATATACATATATTCTGGTTTTCATTTATTCTTTTTTACCATGGGTTGCAGGTAGGGGTTCATGAGGATGCAGCAAAGCAGCAGCTGATGAACTACACGTGGAAGTTGGATGTACCTGACAGATCAGACATTGATAAGTCCATGACGAAGATGTACGGTGGTGATTGGTTGATGATGGTTGGTTTGAGTCCCTCTTTATCATCATCACCGCCGTGCTACTTCACCACCAGACCACCCCTTAAAACCCTTGAACTTTTCCCAGTCAGTGCCACCAGTCTCAAGGAAGAGTGCAACAACAACAGCTCTCACTGTAATATCACCACTAATAACTCTACTACAACACCTAAAATTGCCTTAACTCTCCCTTAAACCACCCAAGAGAAAAACCAAACCTCTTTTTCCTTCTGTCTGAAGCCTAGGTTGTAACTTGTAGCTTGTAACAGTAGGTTCCTAATTCCTATGTCTTCGTTTTTTTAATAAGATCTGGATGTAATCTCCCTTTATTTTTTTTCTGGTTTTCTTGGATTTCTGCAATGTATCTGTTGTACTAGTACTGTTATATTTCAACTATGAATTTGCACTGTGTATTTTTTTTTCTATGGCTTGAAAAATGTTTTTTTTACATTGTTAATTTCTTCAAATCTTACAAGCTTGTCTTTTGTGTATCTTTAAGCTGTCATATTTGCAAACACAATATCAGTCCTTGATGTTTTGTTCAAAAAAATATCAGTCCTTGATGGACATCTAGTCACATAGAAAACAGCCTTTTTTAAACATTTTTTTACTGAATTTGGATCTTTCAGACAAGTCAATCAATTCATAAAAAAAATCACATGAAGAGAACCCTTTTTCCTATGGAACACCCCCCTACAAACTAAAAACATACATTATTTTTTATTGCCCTCTCAGTTCCTAAGCTTAGTCAAGATTTACGTATATAATATCTCGAATTTAAAATATATTTAGGTGATAATAATTTATTTAATGGAACAAAAGGAAAGAGAAGTAAAAAACCTTTAAAGGCTATATATCTAAGCAGACCACTAGGCTTTATTATTGTCAGTTAAGAACTGGTAAAAAGTCTTTGACACACAAGCATGAATGTATAGTTATATAAAAAGTTTAAGATATTATTTAAAAAAAATTGAAGTTTGAATCTTGTTTCACAAAGAATCTGACATTAAAAATGTTTTAACTTAGACCCTTAATACATGAGCGATTATTCTATGGATCGATTCTATCACGTCATTCATAGTCTCTAATTATTAAAAATTTGTTAATTATTTTTTATTTATTATATCATTTTTTTCTTTCCTAATTAATCTCTATTTAACCACTCACTACCTATTTATATGTAAATAAAAAAATGAAGATTCACTCGTAAAAATGATATAAAAATATATAAATTAATTGATAAATTTTTAATGATTAAGACCATAAATAACGTGGTAAAATCGATCCATAAAATAATTTCTCCTTAATACATAGAGGTATAGGTTAGTTGTTCATAAATTGCTGAAATCTGTTTTTTTAATATAATTTGTAAATGAATAAATCACATGAGTTTTTAAACTTGCCCCATAGTATATTTTAAAATGTAAAAAAAGGTACATGTGACAAATTTTTAAAGATGTTATAGGGTTTAATTTTTTTAACTATTGATTTCTGATCTTTTGGTCGATTAATTCAAATTGAATACAAGTCTATTAACAGAGAGATTTTTTCAATTTAGTTTTCTTTACTCATAATGTTAGTATTCAAACCTCTGACTTAAGGATATAGGATTTAATCTTTGATTACACATAATTAAGAGTTCAGAAACCTTCCTAACGGATCACATAGTCATCGTGTCTTGTTGTGTTATATATTTTTTCTCTTCCGATTAGGTTTAGAATTTTTTTAATAAGGCACAAAAATAAAATTAGAAAAAATTAAATTATGACTAAACCGAAATACATTCAATCAATTTAATTCTTTTTTTTAACATATTTTATTCGTGTGTTTTGAAATCAGAACCAGACCCAAAGAAGCTAACAAAGATCACGACTTAAATAATTAAAATCGAGTTTAATCTCTTCAAAGTTTAAAGATTTTAAGCTTAGATAACGATAAAAATTACATTTTAACCTCCTAAACAATAAAAAAAAACAATTTAATCCATTTTAAATTTAAAAATAATGATACAATTTTATTTCAATTCTTTACAAATTTATAATTCGATCCATTTATCGAACAACACTTTTAACTCGAGTAGTGATTTTTTAGTTCATAATTAATATTTACTTCAATGTTAGTGCATACTATTTATATTACTAAGTAGTAATGCAGATTTTTTACTCAATAATTATAGTAACTAAGGATATAGGAACCCAACAGCTGGAAAAATTATATGGTGAACCCTGTTCACCACGTCATCCATGGTCTCAAGCAATCAGGATCGTTGATTTTAATATTTTTCCAAGTGAATCATCACCTCTTTACTACATGGACTTAGTGGATGAATAATTATTAGATGGTTATTTAAAAATCAACGATCCTGATTGCTTGGACCATAGATGATGTGGTGAACAGGGTTCACTATATAATCCCTCCAACAGCTGTGAATTATGTCTGATTGTGATAACGTGAAAAGCATGCACAGTATTTACTATGCTACACGTACAAGATTATTTGTGTCTAAACACATTTTTTAAGCCTATCGAATCCATCTCATATTACTAGGACGTGTACTGGTAAAAAACACAAGTGGAGACAAATGTAATAATAACAACATGCATAAAGTTAATGTAATATGTCAACTTTAGGGACAAAAGATGTAAGTCCGGTCGATATAATTGAATTACAATGTAAAAGAAAGCAAGCAACGTAATAAAAACACACAATAATAGTAATAATAATTATAACATTGCATTAAAATCTTGGCCAAAACTACGTTAGGAACACTGTAGGTTGATGATGCAGAGAGGGAGGTACATCGAAAAGAAGGGGTAATCGTTTTTTTTTCGAAGAATTTTTTTATTTTAAAAAAATATTTTTATATAAATTTAACGTCTACTTTTAAATATTTATGTTTTATCCTTTAACCTTAAATCCTGACTCTATTTTTATAGGTAAAGCTTTAATATCACTCTTTGCTGACACTTATAACCCCAAATAGAGGATTAAATTTTTTTTATCGATTCAATTTGATTAAACTCGATTATTTATTTTTAATATATAATTTAAATATGGATTAATTAAATTATTTAAATTTGTAATATTTTATTCGAATTTTATACCCTAATAAATTTACAAAGAAATAGTGTGTTATAAATGCGTTGGTAGGCCATGTTCATCCGTAAGGTGCACTGTAATATCACTCTCTGCTGACCTATGAACCATTTAACACTATCATTTGCTGTCGTCAGCCGATGTATGCATCTTTTCAGAGCCCTTGTCCCGCAAATCTTACAACCATGCTTTGTCCTTCGGAACATACAAATGGACCTTGGTGCAGTTAAATTATTAAGTGTCTCAGATTAGGGTATAAAGAGTTAAAGGATTGCCTGAATAATATTGGGATTCTTTTCTGATGGGGTGATTCCTATGATTAAAAATTACACTGTACCTGCATCTAGTTACAGGCCAAGAAGACTAGTTACTCACCTGCATCAAATTCCTTCAACTGTTTGGTAGGGGATCTGTAAATAAATTTATTTATTTTAATCTTTTACTTTTTACTAGATACTCGACTAGATTTGTTCGAGAGTTGGGAGACGAGGTTTTTTTATGTCACTCAAGTTTAATTTGGTCATTGTTTGTAGGGATATAAATGAGTTGGTATGAATGGGGAGTAACTCGAGTTTAATTTGATCAAAGTTTGATTAAAGCTTGAAATTGGTTTAGATTTTTAACGAACTGAGCTGAAGTACTCAATATTTGGCTTGAAAAGATTTCAAGCTACTCGAAAATATAATATTATTAAAAGTTTAAATAACAATAATTATATAATTATTGTTGTTGTTCAGTAAATACACTAAATTATTATTATGGTGATGATGATTGTAAATGACTGAAGAGACAAATTACGAGTTGTTTGAGTTTGACTGAGACAATATTAGACTTGATTGGGTTTATCTTAAGCTTGGATTCAAATTTTTTAACGAATTGAGTCGAACCAAATATTATTAGATTCATCTCAAACTAAAACTCGACTCAAATTATTAGCAAACCAAATTAATCTCAACACTAATTAGGTTTGATTCGGACATACAAGTCATGTTTAAGTTTGGACTTGGGAAAACAAAATTTTAAATCTAACTTGACCCATAAATATTTAAAGATTCCTCCTTTAACATGTAAATATCATTGTATGATCGAAATAATTCCGGACTTTAAACAGAGACGAAGTAGAAAATTATAATCTAATCAATTTAAAGAAAAACTATAATCAAACGGACTGTCGATTTGGCCAGTTAATCAATTTATTAAAAGAACGAGAATTATTGATGGGTTTTATTATTTTAGAATTTCATTATGTTTGTCAGATATTAATAGATTCGGGTTTAGAAAATATTATAATTTGGGTTTGGGTTTAAAATAATGGGTGTACTCTACTTGGGTCCGTAGAAAAATATAATGGATTTGGGTTAAAGAATATAATCGATGGGTTTTATTTTTTTATAATTTCATTATGTTCATCATACTTTTTTATATTTTTTAAAGGTTTAAGGACCGAAGAAGCTTTTGAACTTTTAAAAAAATTCATTTAAGTCATTAAATTTTTTCACTCAATTAAGCTCTTAAATCAAGAAATTGAATTAATTAAGTTCTTGAATTAAGAAATTGAATCAATTAAACCCTTTGATCAATTTTGATCATTAAATTTAAATAATTTTTTATCTACTTTTATAGTGCAACATGCCACAGTGTTGTCACTTTAATATTTTTCAAAATTTTTATTGTATTTTAAAAATTCTTTAAATATTTTAAAATAACTTATAAAATTTATAAAAAATGTTTTTTAATTTTTTTTTTTTGTAAATGTAACATGATAGAATAGTACTGTATCATGTGTCAATAATACTTGAAGAAAAAAATTATCAAGATTTAATAGTCAAAATTGATCAAAGGGCTTAATTGATTTAATTTCTTGTTTCAATGGCTTAATTGGTTAATTTTTTTGGTTCAAAGACTTAATTGAGTGAAAAAAATTCAAAGACTTAATTGATTTATTGTCAAAAGTTTAAGTGCTTCTTAGACCCTTAAACCTTTTTTCAATAATATAATTTAAAAACATTCATCTACATAAAATTATATATAATTATTTACCCATTTATCCATGATGACTCTTGAAAATTAATAATATAAAAGTATCAATATTTTTCTTAAAATTAATATATTATATTATTATTATTATAAAATATACTAATTGTAATAATATATTTATGAAAGTGTATTAGTTATAACATAAGTTAATTACATTAATATTACCTTACAATTTTTTGACAATTTATATTAATCATGATATAGTTTTAATATTATTTTTGTCAATAATATTAAAACTCTTTAACTTGATTTAGTGGTTAGGTGTTTGACTACACCTAAGGTACCCAAGACCTAACTCTCTCATTGTCTTTGTATCTTATACTTTCCTCACTTTTCCACGAATAAAATGATGACACGTGTTGTTATTTTATTAGATAATATTAATGTATTAAATAAAAATAAATAAACGAACCAAGTTAATCATCAAACTATATGTTTTAAAACAAAACATATAACTAACAATGGAGTATGTTTAAAATCTATGAGATGAGAATATAAACGGAAGGAAATAGTTTTCACCAAATATGAACTAAATAGAGGTTAAATAAATAAATAAATACCTCTGTTTTAGTATCATAGTGCATGTTGAATTCTTTCAGCAAGCAATGAATGGAAGATGAGAGGCAGGAGACGTTTCGGCCACACGTATTCCGGTTCCGTATCTGCACACTGTACACACTTTTCATCTGTTTTGGACTACACCATTCACTTTTTAGTTGATAGCAGTGAGTAGAAGTCTGGAATCTCTCAGTGGTTGGGATTGAGATTGGGGAGATGTTGATGCTGCTCCGCATTCATCCAATGCATGTTTTATATATACATTGGGAAATTTAGCTGTTTTTGTTTCCCAAAGCAGTTTCAATAATTCCTCGAATGGAGGAGTTTTGAGTTCCTCGATCGACGACATGCTCGGTAGGTTAAATGCCCTCTTCCTCGGTGTTGAACACGATGGCTTGTCCAACTGCGATTATGAGTTACCAACCAAAATGAAGAAAAAAAGGGTCTAATGAAATTTAAAAGCTCTATACTTTTGCCGGTTTCTAAAGTCTTACCATGTATTCCTCCTCCAGACATTTCCCTGCATTCTATGATTTCTACTGTCTTGTGGTAGTGACCACCCTTCAGTTCCATCAATTCCTCACAACAAGGAGTGATCATGGAATTCATGTTCCCACATGCTTCATGGTCGAGTTGTAATGAATCTACCAGCATTTTTGTTCATCGTTTTTTTTATTCGAATAAGAATTAACAAATCTAGTTGGATATCTTGTATTCATTTAGTTTTGAGAATTTAGATACTTACGATCAATGGATGTTAGGCAACTGTTGTTTGCAGTGTCTACATCTGCAAGAGCATTGGACACAGCACCGGAAAATTGATCTCGGAGAATCTTGTTGGCTTCCATTCCTCCCCTAAATTGAATTAAGCTAACAGAAATCAGTGATCTATGTCTGAAATTTTCTAAAACGCTTTTGAGGAAATAAAACTTACATAACAATCGAATCCACGGAATCTACATTTCTCTTTTCTAAACTGAGAAGGGATTCCTGAGCATTCCTCCATTGCTGACCACTCATCTTTGCTTTCTTCATACTGAAACAAGAATTTTGTAGGATGTTCATTGTCCAGGGCATACTATAAGCATAACATTCGAAGCAGAAAATAGATGCCAGGAAAGAAAAAACAAAAGACAACGTATACTACAACTCCTTCTTGAATGCTTATTGTGTGGGGATAATACCAAAACAAGGAATCGTTTATTTGTGAATGCCAATTTTCAAAGCACCAGTGGAGGCTTATTACTGGAGCTACTAAAACCCAAGCATACTCCAGATTCAGCTATAAGGAGCTCAACGGTAGAGAAATAAACCATATGTTTTTTCGTCTTGCCTAGAACTTGTATAGTTACATGATTCGGCAGGAATACAATCAAATACTTCAGGAAAGAATGGCTTGATTTGCGGTGGAGCTTTTTTGGTCGACCACTTAATGCATTTTTCATTGTTGATTGGGCAATGTAGTATGACTAAGTACCCTATGAGAGTGGATTGGGTTTGTAGCCACTGTCGAGCTTTGCCTGCTTTAGATATATAAGATTTTACTTATCCAAAAGAAAACAGAAGAAAAGAAAAAACAACCCATACCAGTTTTGAAGAAACTCTTGCATATCTTTCTTTCTGTTTTCTACAGAAGAAGCATCTTCAATGTAGTGGGATTCTGTGCTTTCCATGTGAACATTCCATTCCGTTTTAACAACAGTAGTGGACTCTTGCATGGTAGACATTTCTTTCTGCAGCTCACTTGTTTTGCAGGACGCATTATCCCGGAGATCATGGACTGCCATTTGGACCTGAAAAGAAAAAAAAAGAATTTATTCCCAAAATAGTTATCAGGCACATCAAGAAGCACAGCTCATGAGAACGTTGAAATTAGAAGTCATATATATAGTTACCAGTTTTTTCTTCCTAGCACTTGGACCTGCAAGCAGTTCTGCCACTTTTTGTAGTAATTGCTCCTCTTCATTAGCGGCACATTCCTACATGTATTATAGATTTGAATTGAACTTAATGGTCACCAGCTTTAAGAAAAGCACATTTGTCTGAATTAGAACTATTAAGTACCTCAAACTTCTTTTCAAATTCAAACAAGTTGTCGTCATTCATCATTTGTGCTTCTTTGACAATTTTGGTCAGCTTGGATGCATGCATGTCTAAAGTATCAAAGAAATTCACTGTTATTTTAGAGATTGACCTTGCATTGTCTACAGCCCTGGAGTGAGCCTGTAGATGAAATAGAAAGAAGTGAGTCCACTACCAACAACTCTCAATTACTGATTAGCTGAGTCACAAAGCAAAAATGTTATGAACCTCATGCTGTTGTCGTGCAAATGCAGTTAGCTTCTTCTCTTGATTGTATTGACTACTTTGAAGGCCATTGAGTAATGCTTCAGCTTCGGAGGTAATTCCTTTGAACAACTGAACCATATAAATAACATTATAAGCAGAAGTAGAAAAGAAAGGTTCACTATAAAACTTAACTATCCGAATACAGCTTACATCTTCCAGGTCATGCGAGTGCTTAAAAACTTCAGAATTTAGATCACCTGAAGTTGATAAGAAATTTCCATTAAGTTTTGAGGCTATATTGTCCAAAGCTTTGATGCTCAAACCATACATGTTCTTCAATTTCCCTAACCTTCCTCGAAGTTCTTCTGTAGCCTGTAGTTATACAAAGGATAAGCTATTAGAGGCTGTCAACGAGTCGGTCAATATGTTCAAACATGCTATTGAAACCATACCTCTGACTTTGTCGATACAAAGGAATGTATATCTTCCTCCATGTGTTTGAGTTGCTGCTCTTGTTGAGTCACAGAAGCTGCCACAGTCTTGTGCAAGATATCAAACTGCATGGTCAACTGGGACTGGAACTTTCGGATAAGTTCTTTGTTTCCATCCTCAATTTTATCCTTCCTTTCTGAAAACCGAACAGCATTCGAAAAACAAAACCATTAGGGAGCAAGTCAATCTATAACAATGTTTTCTGAAGGATACTAACCGATCTTGGCAAACAAATCTGAGACATCTGATGCTGCATTTTCGAGCTCTGCCCGGAGTTCAAAAGCACGATCAACAAGTGTTTTCTCTGAAAGTTATGCAATGGCCATATTTAGTTTCAGAAACATATTAAATAAACAGGCATGAATTCAAACTAAAAAGATAAAAAGCGTCAGAACAACCATCAAAATGAAAGGTACTGAAAACGGAATAAATGCTCATACCAGAGAAGTTGCCCAAGCAACCTCCAACTCACCAGATTTAAGGAGATTGGATATAAAAAATTCCTTCTCTTTAATAGTTGCATTTGCCTGTCTATATTTTTCTTCAAGATCAAACAGTGCACATTCAGTTTCCTCAAGCTTTCTCTGGAAAAAAAGAAAGAAATGAGAGAGGGTTCACTTCGGTCACAGTATAAGACAAGATAAGTGGTAATATGGCATTTGTATGTTGACTACCCAAAACCATAATACCTCCTTTTTTCAAGTTTCTCACTTAAATCTGCAGTCAGCAGCTGCTGAGAATTGTAGAGTTCCTGAAGGCTGAAGCTCAGTCATTTGCTGCAGAAAAGTAAACAAAGAATACTTACCTTTGACCTCTTATTCCTATATCAGAAAAGAACTAAATGGTAATTTTGAAGAAACATGTCTTCTCCTTGAATTCTGATTCAACTTCCATGCGTTCTATTTTTTCAACCATAGCCTGAGGTAAAAGTTAATGTTTCTTAGTAATACTAATAAATTAGATCCTCCATGAAACTTGGGACAAACAATTCTACCGTCAACCATATGGTTTGAATCCAACCTTCTTCTCTGCTTCATCTTGGAGAAAGCGATCTCGAGGAATGTAAATTCCATTTTTTTCTCTTGCAGAGTACACCTCTAATTAAACATAAAAAGGAAGCAAAAAGTATCACTTATAAGAACCTATTGATGATGTCATTAAGTTTCTTGGGGAAAAAAAATTAAGGAATAGTCAACTACCTTGCTTCAAACGATCAATTTCAGAATATAAATCTTTTATTAAGGCAGACTTCATCATCTTCTGGTTAATCTGTAATAGTAGAAATTTTCAATTATTTCAGCTTGTTGTGAAGAGAACAAATATTTTAATTTTGTATGAAAGAGAAATGAGACATAATTCAGCTTTACAATGTGAGTATCAGCAATCAAAAGCTCAAAAGGTGATTCGTAAGACTAATCCACTGACCTCTGGTTTGTTCTTGATAATCTTGGCACGATGTGCATAATCTAAAGTGCTGAGTGTTTCTTCCAGACAATGGATGGATGGATATGGTGGCAATAATACATGTTTTTGTTTTCCCTCCCAAGGAATCCCTCAATAGCCTTGTTATATATATATATATATTATTAATCCAAACAAAATCAAAAGGCAACGGAAACTTCATATATGGATAATCCTTACCTATAAGGTACATGACCGGAGTGCTCGACCAGTGCATTGATTACACGACCAAGAGTGAGCAAGCTTTTATTAATCTCTCCAGCTTCCCTTGCTCTGCCCTGCAAGAGTAGATTAACTTAGGATCAATACTAAAAATAAAAAGGTTCAATCCTAACATAGACAACACCAAATCACTCTTAATAGAGAGTGCAACATAGAGAATTTTCATTTGACTGTATAAGACTCATAGCACAAACATTCACTCTTCAGTCATCCCAAGAAGTTTTTTCATTTGACTGCATAAGACTCGTAGCACAGACATTCACTCTTCAGTCATCCTAAACATTAGGCAAAGTAGATATCACACTCATGATGGTGGTAATACAATACCTCTCTTGCACCGGAACGTGAAATATTCTCACATTTAATCATCTCTCTTGCACCGGAACGTGAAATATTCTCGGAACCAGCAAGATCAACAAGATTTAACTTCCCACATTTAATCATCTCTTCCCCCTCTGGAGTGCATTCCTTAATATGGATTGTAATTGAAAATATAGAATGTGAGCGACTACTTTGTTTATTAAGTAGAGTTTCAGCTGTACGCCTTCTAGCGGAGCCTTTTTCCAAAATTTTGTAAATTTGATTAGCAGTTGTTACCATCTCTTCTTCCAGGCCTCTGACAATAACTCCCCCTTTTCCATCTTCCATAAGAGCAATGGGTTTCTTAGTTTTATCATCAATGAATTTTGCAGTTTCCTCTGGTGCCAGAAGATCAGTTATTTCCTCATTGTAAAGCTCTAGAAACGTAACCTTCATACTATATTCAGCATTCTGGGCTTCTAATATATCAAAAATTTGTTTAACAGCTCTTGGAATAACACCAGCGTCACTAGGGAATTCCCCATTCTGCATAAAACCACAAGTTCATTGAGAACTGAAGCAAGCAAAGGATCATGAAATTCATTTATATGTTTGAAAACATGAAGTTAAAAATTTGTTTTCAAATTTCATCTTATATACAAATTGGGAGAATGAAAAGCATATATTCTATAAATTATTTAAAATTCAATATATGATTATATATGTGAAAGACAACAACATGAATTTCTTCAAACTCACAACTAAAAAGGCATAAAAATCAATAATTTGAAACATAATAATGAATATTGCATTTATATATGTTTTACCACACAATTTATACTACTTTTTAAATGCAAATTACCGAATGCAACCTTAACAAACTAGAAATAACGTACCTTTTTCCTTGCTCCTCCCTCCATTGTGTACGTCTTTCCAGTTCCCGTCTGGCCATATGCAAAGATAGTGCAATTATAACCCTCAAGAACTTCATTCACAATTGGTGACACTGCTAGATCAAATAACTCCCTTTGCTGAGACGAAGGACCAAAGACCTAACAAAAAAAAACAATCTCCAACATTATAAATTGACGCATAAATTTTAAAATCCTTCTTTACCTTTTCCAAACCCCGAAATAAAAATTTTCAACTTTGAAATCCCTCTACATTTTCTCAAGAACCATACACTTAATTTTAACAAAACACAATTTAACCTCCACTCATAAAAAATGAATTTATAACAAAAATGCAACTTGTCAAAAAGAAAAGTCCTGTCAATTTGTTTATTAGCAATACTTTGTACGGCACAAACTTCTCTTCTACTTTCATTACACGATATCACCACCGAAGTATGTATTCTCGCTTCGTCTTCACTCAGTGGCCTACAAGGGAGTAAATTGTCATTATTGATTTTACACATGTTAACTGAACATTAACCGGAAAAAAAAAAGAGAGAGAGAGAGAACTGACCTACAACGTAAAATAACCTGAACGTTAACGCCTTTACCTTTATCATGTTTGGAATCCGCCGGTCGCAGATCTCGCATCGATTTATCGTTTGAACGTGGCGTTTGCGAGGGAGATAGCGATACCAATCCTCCTCTTCTTTGCTGCTGTGTAGAGTCCATTACAGAATACAGATAGCTCTAACGACTCTCCGATTCAATTTCAAATCACGGTGCAACTACAGTGAGCAAAGTCGGATTCGGTGAAAATGACGTGGTATTTACTTCAAGATTTAAATGCATATACGTTTCTTAAATGAATCTAAAACTTTTAAGTACATTCGCTGACTGAAGAAAGAGCTGAAACTCAGTGAGATGAGACAACACTAATGTATCATTAATTCAACCAAATAAGATCAGAATTTTGAATATATAGAAACAGAAAAGAGAGTAAACTATATACAGATTTGGGAGAAAATGATATTTTACCTTTCAGAGTCAACAACAATGTGATTGAGAATTTGGATGGGAATAAACCGATTTAGAGTTTCTAAAGATAAACGAAATAGAATCGGCGATGAATATCAATTAAAAGGAAACTTACAGTGTAAATAAATGCCGGCGAGTTAAAAGGAAATTCAAATGGCAACTACAAGCTGAGAGGTTGAACTTTGAATGTGTAGAGAGAGAAAGAGAGAGAGAAGTGACGGAGCCCTGAGATTTTGGTTCGATTTTGACGGCGTTAAGGTGGATAACAGTGAAGGGACGCTAACGAAGTTTGGGGAGGGTAGGTTAACGGCGTTAAGAGAGTCTCGAACATCATTATTTTGATAATTAGTTTAATATTTTATAAATAAACTATAAAAATATGATTAAATTTTATTAAAGATATTATTTTTTATTATTTTGTTAAAAAATTTAAACGAACTGAATTATGAGTATGATATAAAACTTGAATTTTAAAAAATATATAAAAAATTGAAAAAATTGTATCATTTATTTATATTCGAATATAAAAAGACTTGCTAGTAATTTATATTACTGTTATTTTGTGATAGATCTGAAGGGACAAAATACTAATCTATTTATTGTTATTAAATATCTCAGACTCATCATTACGGCAACGGGGGTGGTTTCACAAAACTTGGTCGTCTGTTACGAATGGATGCATATATAAGAAGCTCATTAGAGCAGTAACTCTTCAACTCAGCCTACACAACAGAAGTCTTCTACTTTTGTTCTAAACCAATGGAGTTTTCTAAGCTTTTCATTGCCATTGCCATTGCCATTTCTCAAATTGTCTTCCCTTGCAACAGGTTAATCCAAGCAGCTCCTGAAAACTCCAATCTATTCAGAGAATACATAGGAGCGGAATTCAATAACGTTAGATTCACTGATGTTCCAATTAATTCCAATGTGGAATTTCATTTCATTCTCTCATTTGCCATAGATTATGACTCCTCGAGCTCTCCTTCTCCTACAAATGGGAAGTTTAATGTCTTTTGGGACTCTGATAACCTCAGTCCTTCACAGGTTTCTTCCATCAAGAGCAGCCATTCAAATGTTAAGGTAGCTTTAAGCTTAGGTGGAGACAGTGTGGGGGATGGTTCGGCTTATTTCAACCCTTCCTCTGTCGATTCATGGGTTTCCAATGCAGTTTCTTCACTCACAGATATCATCCAACAATACAACTTGGACGGGATCGATATTGACTACGAGCACTTCAAAGCAGACCCGGAAACTTTTGCAGAGTGCATTGGACAACTTATCAAAACCCTCAAGAAGAATGGAGTGATCTCTTTTGCTTCCATAGCTCCATTTGATGATGATGATGTTCAAAGCCATTACATGACCTTGTGGAAAAGCTATGGTGACCTCATAGACTATGTCAATTTCCAGTTTTATGCCTACGATCAAGGAACAACCGTCTCTCAGTTTATCAATTACTTCAACACCCAAAGCTCTAACTATAATGGCGGTAACGTTTTAGCCAGCTTTATAAGTGACGGTAGCGGAGGCTTGACACCGGAAAACGGCTTCTTCACTGCCTGCAGTAGACTGAAGAGTCAGAACCAACTCCATGGTATCTTTATTTGGTCTGCAGATGACTCTAAGAGAAATGGTTTCCGTTATGAGAAGCAATCCCAAGCTCTACTTGCCATTTCCCATTAGTATTTTCATGTTATCTACTAGTATAAAAGCATCATAGATGAGTTGAACATTCACATTATGTGGACTTACTGTGTGTACTGCCATTTGTTGTATAAATATACTGTATAACTGTTGTGTATACCTATGATTCATTTCAGTTTTTTCCCGTCTGCTCCCTTTCATCCTTGAGTCTTGACAGTTATAACCGAGAAAGAACCTCTCTGCTTTCTTTCTCTTTATATGATGCTCGTGAAACCATTCTCGTTTGTCCTTTAAAGAAGCTTAAACCCCTTCACAAAATCCAAAGTGGTAAGAACTAAGAACCCAGAATCAAGAAACCTCTGAATTCTCATCTTTTTAATATAACTTTGGGTGTTTCTTGGACTCGGCAGAAACAATCAAAGAAGAACATTTCCTCCAATGGCGAACCCTCCAAACCCAAACCCAATGCCAATCCGCCGTGTATATCATCTGAATTTTGAAACTCGTTACTTCGTGTGTCGTATTTGCAGAACTCCCGTCCTCCTCCCCATCGACAGCCTTGGCCCTGTATTCTTCTTTTACTACTGGAACTTTGATTCTTGGTTGTGTTGTTCGTGGGATTAAAGTTAACTTCTTTGAATCGAATTTTCAGATAGAAGGGGAGTTGCATGGACCTCTCTGCGACAATGCGTAAGAACTCAATCACCCAAATTTCATTTCATTGCGTAATAAAGAAGAGTAATTATAATATAATCTTTGTGCTTCGTTGATATATAGTTTCAATGTGAAGATCTGTGATACGACGATTCATAGGTTTATCCATAATTTGCCGGTCTACAATGTCCATTGCAAGGATTGCAACAGACACATTGGAGAGAAATTTGTAAATTGTTTACATTCTTTTCATGCCTCTGTTTGGTGTTTCCTTTGGTCGATCAACACCATCTGAGTTCCTTTCTGCACTTACTGAGTTCAGATTGCGGCCGGTGAGAATGATCCGCCTCGGCCTTATCCATTAGAAGGAAAGGTTTTCTTTTATTCGTAAGTGTTCTTCTTTTTGACTTCCAAGTAGTGAAATCATATTCAGATATCCGGAAGTTGGTTTCTGAATGGAAATGGCGGTTGCAGGAATAAGTTGCTGTTTTGGGATGGAATCGTGTTTCTTGCAGCTGACACAGGCGAGACGGTCAGGCGGCTGATATATTTTGATGGAACCCAGTTACGTTATACTGGCACTGCCCCTCGCACTGTCCCATACCCTGATGAGGAAACCAACGAGGGAACCGCCGATCAGGAAACCAAAACTGACGATGAGGAAACTGAAATCGAAACCGTAACCGAAACCAAGGTGGAAGATTCCTAGTAGACGAAACGTTGAGAAAAATTGTGAAAGGTCACAGTTTTGCTGGATTTGTTTGTTCATGTTTAGTTTTAGTATGTAGCCAAAGACAACATTTTGTGTAGGCGAACAAATTCAAGTAAGCATTTTTTATGCGCTATAAAACATAGTTCTGCGTTTACTGTATAACAATTCCTCCTTTTTCACTGGTTTATCCTGTCCTTTCTTATAATAATTGCTCTTCCGAGTATACATAGGAGCTGATTTCTATAATGTTAAATGCAGTGATTTTCCAATTACTTCAAACGTTGAATCCCAGTATATGTGACTCAGTGCCCCATACAAACATAGCTCACTTAAGTTTTGGTAGACGAATATCGTGATGGATTTTTTTACATATATAATTTAATCTTTGTGTTTCGTTGATATCTAGTATTAATGTTTTGACTGATTATATCTCGTCTTGTCGTTTTTTCTTTTATTAAAATTATTTTTTGAGTTCGAATTGATTTAATTAATTAATACTTTGATAACGGTAAAACCGACTGAATTCTATACACTCCGATTTATATTTATCTTAATCTTATTGATTATAAAAAAATAACAAATTAAATTGTGATGATTTAGTGAGTAAGATTAGTGGTAGAATCTGGAGCTGACCCTCTAAATGCTTAACCTTTGCTGATAGGTTATAAAAAAATAAGCTTGTTGTTTTAGACAGGTTACCGACAAAGAGTCGAATGGTAAGCTGGGGTATCCAGATTGACCCTGGTTGTTTGCTTTGTGATGGGTTCAAACTTGAAACTCGAGATCACCTATTTGGAGATTGCACTTTCTCGACTCAAGTATGACATTTATTTGTTCTTACCTGCAAGTCAGAAGGGAGTCAACGAGATATATATACTAGCTTTAACTAGGTTTTGTAGTTTGGAAAGGGAAAATCTATGTGAGTTGCGATTGTGCGTTTAGCTTGACGTGGATTAAACTATCATGTCCGGAAAAAGAGGAACAATCGTTTATATGAGAAGCAATCATGTTCAACCGATTCTGTTATTGAGCAAATTAAACATGATATTAGTTAATTTATATATATTTTTTAAATTAAAGTGAAAGCTAATAGATTAGATTATACAACAGTAGTCTTGCCGTAGGGGGCCCTTCAAAAACCAACAGAGATCCATTGTGCACTCAAAATCGTTGCTTGGCATGCTTATTTTGCAGAAACCACGTCGTCTCTGCTCACAACAATCTTGGCCGTGTACGGTGTATCAACTCTCTCTCTCTTTCTATATCGTTCTTTCACTACTGGAACTTCAGTTCTTGATTGTGTTCTTTGCATGGGATTACTTGTTGTAAGTTTAGGAGGAATCTTAGAAAGAAAACAGAAAAGAACATCCGTTTCATATATATGATCGATAGCATATAGTAGACAACTTAGATTCTTGGGAAATGAATATACTGAAAAGCTTAATTTCTTGTAGGTTAGAATATAGAAAAACTCAGAAACTTGCTTACTTTGCATCAAATTTTCAGTTTGCAGAAGGAATGGTGGATGGAATGCTTTGCCGTGCTGCGTAAGATACCTCCAAACTGCATTTCGTCAATTCATTGTGTTTTATTTAATCTTTGTGCTTCATTGATATATAGTGACAATGTCCGGACCGATGATACAATGTCTCCTCGGTTCGAATATTGTAATCCGGTGGTGAGTGTCCATTGCAATGGATGCAACCAACACATCGGCGAGAGATTCGTAAGTTGGTTCTTTACTTTGTTTACAGACACTATCTGAGTTTCTTTATACCTGTAATAAGATTAACACATGGAGTACTTACTGTTTTTAGGTTATACCTAATCCGCCTAACCAGGGTTTATTGGAAGGATGGTATATGTTTCATTTGTAAGCTGGTTTCCCCCCTTCAATACTAAATAATGTTTCGAATTATAAGATCGGTTTTCGAATAAAAATGACGGCTGCAGGGATCGGGTATCGTTTGCCGATCGAACCGATTTGCATTATGGGGACACACATGCACCAGGTAGCTGCAGTCGATGATGAATGAGTTCCTCAAGTCGAAGTTCAGTAGGAATGGCAATTTCTACCAGGAAAACCAAGTGTTGCTGCTTTTGTTGTTCATTTTAGCTTTCATTTTTAGGCATGGGTTGTTAGTGTAGAACAGATTAATCAATGAGTGTAGTTAGGAATGGTTGTACTACACCATTGTTCTCAGTCAGTTCAAGCTGGTAAATAACAGTTAGAATGTATCTGTTAGATACTGTTATGATAACTGACTCTAAAATGACTCTAAAATCATGTATAAATAGGTTGGTCTTCTATTGAAGATATTACAGCAAAATCAATAAAATTGAGAGTACCGTCTCTCTTCATTAAGCTACTGAGTTTATGAGTAAAAAATCTAACATGGTATCATGAGCCTTGATCTGCGTTGGAATTTGTCTTCTAAGGGTGATCCATAGTTGGTGTAATCGCAGCAATCTTTTTTCGCGCAATTCAGAATACTCGCTTCTTGGATCTGCTATGGTTGTAAGCATTTTGTCTTTCTTTAATTGTTACAAAAGATAGATAAGCAATCTGCTTTTCCTTGCTTGTCTATATTCTGCTTTTTGCGTTTGGTTTCTGCGTCACCTTCAGATCCTAATTTTTTTTTAAAGAACATATTAGATCGTAAGGAAGTTTGCATCGTGGTGACTCATAGTCTGAAGATTGAACTAATGATCGTTTTGTATGTTCTTTGGATCTGATTGTTGAGTCCTCTTGAATTTGTGTTTCAAAGATTCTTGAGGCGTTACACTATCTTGGATCTTTCTTCTCGTCTCAATTTGCACATCAAGTGTTTGTTTGAATGCCTCACTCCCCGTAGCTTTGAGCAGTTTGTTAGTCTTTGTTTTCTTCCATCATGAGTCAAGGTGTGCCTAATAATATGAATCCTCAGCAGCCTAATAACACTACTAGATCTCAGCCGTCATCTCCAGTTGTATCAACTAATCATAATCCTCAGTCAACTGGTTTTCGGGCTATTTCTGTGCATCACTTCCCTAAGCATGATACTGTTAAGCTCACTGAAACGACATATATACTTTGGAAGCATCAAATTTTGTTGATTATTGATGGTTATGGATTGATGTCTTATGTGTCTGACACTACTGTATTTCCAAGTCAATTTGTTATTGATGAAGATGGTAAAGATGTGGAGAATCCAGAATATATTACCTATTATCAACAGGATAAACTTCTTGCTTCTTGGTTGTTATCCACAATTCATCCGGAAGTTCTATGTGGAATGCGATATCTAGGTTGTTTGGCACTCGTTCTAGTGCTAAAATTTCCTCTCTTAGACATAAGTTGCATTCCCAGAAGAAAGGCAATCTTTCCATAAGTGAGTTTCTTGCTAAGGTCAAGCTTCTATGTGATACTCTTAGTGCATCTGGAATTGTTATTTCTGAATCCGAACAAGTTAGTGTTGTTTTGACTGGTTTATCTGCTGAATATGAATCTGTCATAGCCATTGCTTCTTGTGAGTCTATATCTTTGGATGCTTTAACTAACATGCTTCTGGATTGTGAGGCTCGTCAATTAAATTTTCTTACTGAAACTTTAACAGCTCAGACAAATTTAGTGACTCAACAGCCCCCTTCTTCTCATGAGAAGTCTTCTTCTTTATCAACAGTTACAGAATCAAATTTTATGCATACTCAGAATGATCAAAATTTTGTTAGAGGAGGACGTACAGGTAACAATTATCGTGGTAGAGGTCGAGGAAGGTTCAATAATCGACCGCAATGTCAACTTTGTGGAAGATTTGGTCATGTGATTCAAAAGTGCTATTATAGGTTTGATCTTAGTTATCAAGTACAAAATGCAGAAGCTGTTGTTATGAGTCAACAATTAGTATCTTCCAATTCTCAAAGTGACTCTTCTCATTATGATCAATCCAGAAATGTTACTCCTACTACTCTCTCACAATCTGCACCTGCTCAAGCTTATAATCATATATTTTCGCAACCTTCTTTGCAATTTGCAGCAGCACAGGGAGTTTCTGCTCCTCAATTTTTTGTGCACCTGGGTTTTCCTTGTCATGGTAATTTTGTTTCTTCAACTGGAAATTATTTTCCATATGTTGCACTAGGTGTTCTTCAACCAGCAGTGGTTCCACAATCTGCTGCATCTTCTGCTCAACCAGTTCTTGTCTCTGCTCAAGATGTTCCCCCATGTCAGCAAACCTTATGGCCAGTTCTTCTTCGAATCCAGCAACGTCTGTTGACATAGCTTGGTATCCAGACTCGGGAGCTACTCATCATATCACCAATAATGGTAATATTTTGAACTCAGGTACGGTTTATAATGGTAGTCAACATTTACTTATGGGAGATGGCAATAGTGTACCAATTTGTAAAATTGGTTATGGTTATTTGTTGGCTCAGTCTAGACCTCTCTATCTTCAAAATTTGTTACATATTCCAGCAGTAAAGAAGAATCTCTTATCTGTTTCTCAACTTGCTAGAGAAAATAATGTTTACTTTGAATTTCATTCTAATCGGTGTTGTGTGAAGGATGCTCAGACTCAAACTACACTCTTGGAGGGGATTCTCACACGTGAAGGTCTTTACCAGCTTTCATCCTTCAGTTTCTCTAAACCTACAGATAGTTATCATGCTTATAGTGTTACTAGAAATAATGATGTAACTAGCTTGTGGCATAAACGCCTTGGTCACCCTTCTCATCATACACTCAAGGTTGTTTTGAAAAAGTGTAATGTGCCTTTTGATTCTAATAAAATCTCTGAAGTGTGTGTTTCGTGTTTGAAAGGCAAAGCTCATAAACTACCATTTTCTAGTTCTCACACTACTTATGATGCACCTTTTCAATTAGTAGTCTCAGATGTTTGGGGTCCTGCTCATGTTGCCTCTGAAGGTTATAATTACTATGTTTCGTTTGTTGACATCTACTCTAGACACACTTGGTTGTATCTACTGAAAAAGAAATCTGAAGTTGCTGATTGTTTTACAAGGTTTTATAAATTGGTTGAAGTTCAGTTTGGGTGCCAGATAAAAGCTTTGCAAACTGATGGTGGGGGTGAATTTTTAGCTTTAAAGGATTGGTTAGCTTCACATGGCATTCAACATAGAATATCGTGTCCTAAAACTTCAGAACAAAATGGAATATCAGAGCGTAAACACAGGCATATAGTAGAAACCGGTTTGACTTTGCTTGCTCAATCATCCATGTCGTTAAAGTACTGGAGTCATGCATTTGTTGCTGCAGTTTTTTTGATAAATAGACTACCTACAGAGGTGTTACAAGGACAATCTCCTTATGAGGTATTGTATGGACAAATACCAGATTATTCAAGTCTCAGGATATTTGGTTGTGCATGCTTTCCTTTTCTTAGGCCGTTTAATTCTCACAAACTGAATTTTAAGACCAGGCAATGCATCTTTTTAGGCTTCAGCTCACAACACAAAGGGTACAAGTGTCTTGATGCAAATGGCAGGATTTTTATCTCTCGACACGTGACATTTGATGAAGATTGCTTTCCATTTTCTACAGTATCAAATAATTCTAAAATTTTCGGTGATGTACCTTTGTTTCATACTAATGTTTTACCTATTATGAGCACACATACAGGACACAAGGATGCTGCTTCTATTTTGCAAAATGTGCCTCCTACTGAATGTTCACCTTCATTATAGAGAACTACTCCAGTGCAATCTGCTTCTGCTCAAATTGTTCAACCTCAAGGTTATTCAAATATAGCTGCAGGTTCTTTTCCTTCTAATGGTCATAATCAACTTTCAACAAATGAAAATTCCAGCACCAGTAATGAGTTACTGGATTTGCACTATAGAGATGCTCCTATCATATTCGATCCTGTTGAAGATGCTTCAGGTACAGCTGTAATTTCTTCCTCTCCTGTTGGTTGTGATCATTCTCAGATAAATGAAGATTCCAACGATGAGTTACTGAATTTGCACTCTCAAGATGCTACCGATAGGGTTGGTGTTTCTAATGTCTCTCCTCATTTTTCTAATGTTAGAACTATAGAAAATGCTATGAGTACTCCTAACTCACGTGATCACACAAGGTCACTATCTAGTGGTAATACACACAATTCATTACAAAGTGAAGGTTTTGGACATGAACCTATCACAGAAGAGGTTTCTACAGCTATTGATCAGGTTCAAAATGTGACAACAAGATCATCCAACATTAGGCCTGAAGGAAATTTTCATCCTATGGTTACCAGGAGTAAAAATGGAATTAAGAAACCCAAAATTTATCATGTAGCATGCAGCTCTTTAGAAGTAAATGAACCTACCACAATTAGAGAAGCTCTAAAGGATGAAAATTGGAAGGCTGCTGCTCAAAAAGAGTATGATGCATTGATCAACAACAATACTTGGTCACTTGTGCCTTTGCCCTTAAACAAGAAAGCTGTGAGTTGTAAGTGGATTTTCAGACTTAAACGTAATGCTGATGGGTCCATTGAATGTTACAAGGTAAGGTTAGTAGCAAAAGGTTTTCTTCAAGAAGCAGAGATTGATTTTCATAAAGTATTTAGTCCAGTTGTAAAACCAGTAACGGTAAGGACTATTATTTCTCTTGCCGTGTCAAGAGGATGAAGCTTAAAACAAATAGATATCAACAATGCCTTTTTAAATGGAGATCTCACTGAAAAAGTTTACATGACTCAACCACCAGGTTACGAGATAGGAGGAAAAGAGCAACAATTGGTGTGTAAACTCAACAAGGCAATTTATGGATTGAAGCAGACTCCTCGAGCCTGGTTTGATAAACTAAAGGGTTATCTTTTATCAACAGGTTTTATGATAACCAAGTCTGATGCCTCATTGTTTGTTAAGAGAATTGAAAAACTGATTGTCTATGTGTTAGTTTATGTTGATGACATTATTCTAACATGCAATGATGCAGATTACGTGCAACAAGTTGTTGATAGATTAAATCAAGCATTCTCATTAAAGGATCTTGGTAGATTACATTACTTCTTAGGCATTGAAGTTCTCTACAAATCAGATGTGGTGTTTCTTTGTCAGAGAAAATATATTGTTGAACTTTTAAAGAAGAGTGGATTGGATCATGCCAAGGAACTTCCCACTCATATGGTGACTAATTGTCGGCTATCTAGTACTGAAGGGGATCCTATTGATAATGTTACAGAATATAGGAGCTTGGTAGGGGCCTTACAATATGTAGTTATTACTCGACCCGAAATCTCTTTTGCTGTAAACAAGGCATGTCAATACATGCAGAATCCCTTGGATACTCATTTTCAGCTAGTCAAGAGAATATTGAGATATCTTAGTGGAACATTAGATTTTGGAATCAAGTTTGTTCCTTCACCTTTCTTATCTATTGAAGGATATGCTGATGCAAATTGGGGAGCTGATAGTGATGATCGACGTTCTACGACAGGTTTTTGTATCTATTTAGGAAATAATCTTGTCTCTTGGGGTTCTAAGAAACAATCAATTGTCTCTCGATCTACTGCTAAGGCTGAATATAGAAGTGTAGCTTGTGCTACTACTGAAATTATTTGGCTTGAATCCTTGTTACAAGAAATAGGGATCAATGAAGATAAAAAGCCTGTTTTGTGGTGTGACAATTCAAGTGCAGTAGCTTTATCAACTAATCCAGTCCTACATTCCAAGTTCAAGCATGTAGAATTAGACTTGTATTTTGTTCGGGAGAAGGTGACAGCTGGTCAGCTAGAAATCAACGAAGTTCCTGCTTTCGAACAAGTTGCAGATGTTATGACAAAGCCCTTATCAGCTCCTGCATTCCATAGACATCGGGCAAAATTGTCTGTCGTATCCATGTCTTCTTTATGAGTTTAATTTTGGTTGCTGCTTTGGTTATTGTTTGGTTGTTAGTTTTTTTTTTTGTTGTTGTTGTTTCTTGGTTATTGTTCTGTCTTTGCAGGTTAGAAGGAACGAATTCAACAACTCGAGATTTGCTAGGGGAATGTTAGTGTATAACAGATTAATCAATGAGTGTAGTTAGGAATGGTTGTACTACACCATTGTTCTCAGTCAGTTAGAGCTGGTAAATAACAGTTAGAATGTATCTGTTAGATACTGTTATGATAACTGACTCTAAACTGACTCTAAAATCATGTATAAATAGGCTGGTCTTCTATTGAAGATATTACAGCAAAATCAATAAAATTGAGAGTACCGTCTCTCTTCATTAAGCTACTGAGTTTATGAGTAAAAAATCTAACATCGCTTTTGTACTTTGCATGAGATTCTGCAGATATAACAAGAAACCATAAAATGGTGGATTTTACAGCCACCAACATATTATCATTTGGCTCAATGGCGGATTCTTTTGGTTCTTTGGTCAGTGAATTGATGAAAACCATATGATTAGCTAATAGATACTTATAAATTATTCAAAATAATCTATTATTAATTAACTAATATTTTTTATTTATCGATAAACTATTCTAAACTTAAAATAAAATATTAAAATTAAATTAATTAAAAATTATTATCAAAATAATTATTCAGTTGAATTTTTTTTAGTATTGTGCCTATTTTATTTATACTAACCCGCAGATCTTCGTATTTAGCCGAATCATACCTCCAAAGCCCAATTCAAAAAATTTCATTTTCGACTTTCAACCGCCAAGACAAAGGCAAGGCGCTTGAAATGAACCCCTAATTTTTTCCACATCATCGATCCGCGTCGATTCTTATCATCTCAACTCTCCATTTCAACTTATCGACGGCTGTAATTCATTATCACACATCGCGTTTCTCCTATAAATACCCCACTATATTTGCTTTAGTTCATCAAATTATCAGTCTCCATAAAGTTCTCTCAATCTCCAGTTATCATTCAAAATGTCAGGAAGAGGAAAGGGCGGTAAGGGACTGGGAAAGGGAGGTGCGAAGCGCCACCGTAAGGTCCTCCGTGATAACATCCAGGGAATTACGAAGCCGGCAATTCGGCGTTTGGCTCGTAGGGGAGGAGTCAAGCGTATCAGCGGATTAATCTACGAAGAAACTCGTGGTGTTTTGAAGATCTTCTTGGAGAACGTGATTCGCGATGCCGTCACCTACACTGAGCACGCGAGGAGAAAGACTGTCACTGCTATGGATGTAGTTTATGCACTGAAGAGGCAGGGCAGGACTTTGTATGGATTTGGGGGTTAGATGGTTTAGGGTTTTGGTTGTGTTTGGGGGAATTTGAATCCTTGCTTCAGGAATGTTTGAACCTAGGGTTAGGGATGTAATTAGGGTGTTCATTGGGCATATCCAGAATTTATGTTCGGACTTGTTTATTTGCTTCCATGTTTTGTGTTTCGTGCTTTCAAATGCATATTCCAATGGAATTTGAACTTGATATTGTTAATTTTAGTGTTTTATTTATTTTTGTAGCTGGTTTTCTCTGGTTTATTGGTTTTGAAGATGAGATTGGAAGGGGAAAGTGCCCAAAATTTAGTTTTTGATCGGATATAAATCATAATATTTAGGTTTCTGATTATAATCCAAAACAAGAAGATGAACTAAATTAAACACTAAATTTCAACATAGAAGGTGAGCTAAAACCAAAATAAGGAACTGTTGTTGGGGCAACTTAAGAGAAATAAGAATAGCTGAAAGTGCTTATAAAAGTTCTAATCAGTTTTACGTTTTGAAGGTTTAGTTGCCGGAGAATGTCGTACCCCAGATGTACATCTTCCAATGAATTTGAGGATCTCGTCGATTAGAATGACCGGAAAAGCAACTGCCAATACCAGCAGCCATTCGTTGAGGCTGAGTGGAACGACCCCAAATATCTGTGCAAGGAATGGCACGTACAGAATCATGAAATGGAGACCGAATGAGATTGACATGGCCAAGAGTAGCCATGGGTTGACCCAAGGAGGCATTGTCCATAAGCTTCCATCTTCGGACAGGGCGTTGAGGGAATTGAACATTTCAATGGCAACCAAAACAGAGAGTGAAAGTGTTGAGGCTTTGATCTTCCCGGATTTGAAATAGTCGCACGGGTTCGTGTCGAAGTTGAATACTAGGGAACCTGCTGTGAACGGTGATGCTGTGAAATTTTCCCAGGAAGAACATTGATCCCAGTTGGCAAGTTGGGTGTATGTAACCTGACTATGGCCATCGCCACTCAGATCAATGCCTATGAAGCTATGGTGTGTGTACCATATGATGAATGCCCCAACCGTGGCTAAGCCGACATAGGACCCGATCACCTGCATCAACGAAGAAAGCGAGTTAGCTCGTATCTTTGGTCATTCATGGTTATTGACAATGGCAAAGTCGAATAAAAGAAGTTACGAGGTAGCGGAACAAGATCCAAGTAGTGATTAATGAGTCATTGCTTCTTCTGGGAGGCTTCTTCATTATATCTTTGTCTGGGGGATTGAATCCGAGAGCAGTTGCTGGAGGTCCATCGGTAACAAGATTAACCCAAAGAAGCTGAACTGGGATCATGCCTTCTGGAATACCTAAAGCAGCTGTTAAGAATATAGAAGCAACCTCACCAATATTGGAGGAGATCATGTACCTGCAATTGCGAGAAAATCGAATCTTTTGGAATCAAAGATCGAATAAATAAATTTTGAGTTGTACAAACCATGAAGATATACTAAATCATTAACAATAATAACCTTATAAAAGCCTTCATATTGTTGTAAATGGATCTTCCCTCACCAACTGCTGCAACTATAGTGCTGAAGTTATCATCTGCTAACACCATGTCGGAGGCCTCCTTTGCAACCTGGAAAGAATCAACCGAACATGGACGAGGAGAAAGAGAATGGAGTACGAATAGTGGAATATAACATATGGATACCAAATGTCATCCATCAAATTATACAGAAATGGATGGTGGATACCTCTGTCCCAGAGATTCCCATTGCTACTCCAATATCAGCCAACTTCAAGGCAGGAGCATCATTAACTCCATCGCCAGTCATTGCAACCACTTCGCCATCCTCCTTCAGCAACCTCACTATTTCCTGTTTGTGCCTTGGCTCGGCCCGAGAAAATAATAGACCACCACTCTGTCTCAGGTGATTTTTCTGATCAGGATGATCCATAAACTCCCTTCCAGTTATGCTTCTTGAACTGATATCTTCACGAGATCCAAATACACCGATCTCGCGACAAATAGCTTCCGCTGTGTTCTTATTGTCTCCTGTAATGACCATAACACGAATCCCGGCTGCTTTGCAGTCTTCAATCGCTTCACGAACCTCTTTCCGAGGAGGATCCTTCATAGTTTTTGTTCAAGTCAGTCACATTACAGGTTCGAAAACAGTAGGAAAACATTAAATACAAATAAAAACCGAAGCAACCTACCCTTAGCCCAACTAAACCAACAAAAATAAGGTTGCTCTCGATTGAAGAATAGTTGGAGGGATTAAGCAAAAGCTGATGAGCTGGATGATCTTCATCACCATTATATGTTGCAAACTCAAGAAGCTCCTCCTTATATGCGAAACCAAGGCAACGTAATGCATCAGTTGACATTTCACGAAGAATCTGTAAAATGAGGTCCCTCGAATATCGATCTAGTTCTACGATAGAGCCATCAAGTAGTTGTATAAAAGAGCTTCTCTCCAATATATTCTCTACGGCACCCTACAACATTAAGCATTTCATTTAGAATGACACATGGAAAGGATGTACAAATAAACCTTAACCAGAAGAAAGCATCATGATAAAATTTACCAGTAGCAAGAAGGAAAGAAATAAACATCATTGGAAGAGAACACATGAGCAACATAAACAAATCAAAAAGTGATCAGTCCATGTTAAGCAAAGAGAGATGAATAACCTTTACTAGCAATGACTTGCGTCCTGTGCTGGAATTCACAACAACTCCCATGGACTTTCGATCACGGTCAAACTCGAGTGTTGCAATCCTTTGCTCCATTTTGTTCCACAGTTGACAACAGCCTTGTTTTATATGGTAAAATAGAAGAGAAAGCTTAGTATGATATCATCACCTAATGAAGTAATCAAATTATAGGAAATAAATCAGCTTGCATACGTTGAATATCCCCATGACCTGAAGAGGAACCATACTTCTCAGGAACTCCCATTTTCTCGACTAGAACCTGAAATGAATTTGAACAGAATAGGAATGACTCGGTGAGAGGACTATGAAACACAAACTTTTCATATATACTTGTATGTTTACACTCTATAAAAGGCCTATCGCAAATTTCAACAAAATCTGCATTTAAAACAGCATAAAGCAGGAAGGTTCTGATGCAACAGAATTGTTGATGTCAATATGTAGGCATTCCTATTCTATTACTTAAAATAACATAATTTATATTCAAAATGTGCTACGATAAAAATGTTAAAAGTTAAGTTTTTGTTTTCTCTCCAGCTTCGTGTTAGCACAGGTTTATTCAAACAGATGCATTATAGACAAACTAAAAGGGTTCCATTTCAGAAATTTGGCTTATCACCTTTAGTGCTGCCTCTGTAGGCATTCCAATGGCAACATGATGATTCCCAGATTGCTCAACACCCGCATCGTTGCAAACAGAAGAAATCTTAGCTATCATTTCAAGATTGGCATCCATTCCATCAATAGGCCAGCTTTGTATTTTCCCATCAGAAGGATCATATGTGGTCCCTTCCACGTCAAAAGATCGCAGAGTGCCACACCTTGAACCTATAGCAACAAGCTTCGAAACAGACATTTGATTGGTAGTCAAAGTTCCCGTCTTATCAGAACAGATAACGGTTGTGCAACCAAGAGTCTCAACACTAGGCAGTTTGCGGACAAGTGCATTCTTTTGAGCCATCTTTCGGGTTCCCAGTGCCAAACATGTCGTAATAACTGCCGGTAAACCTTCTGGAATTGCAGCAACAGCCAATGCCACTGCAATTTTAAAGTAATATGTGCACTTCTCAAATGAGAACTTGAAGTTTGTTGGCTGACCATCAACATATTCCCAAGAAAGGAAATATTTCACATTAATAAGCCAAACCAACATACAAATCTGTCCAATTATCAAAGTTAAAACGTCTCCAAACTCGTTCAACTTCTTCTTTAATGGGGTATCTACCTCACTTTGTGATGCTTCATGAATCTGTGAATGCACCTTCCCAATTTCCGTATTCATGCCTATCTTGGTGACCAAGCAAATACAGTTTCCATTGACCACAGTTGTTCCAGAAAACACCATACATTTCTTCCCTTGAATATCTGAATCCTCAGGAACAACCTTCACTGTCTTGCTCACAGCTTCGCTTTCCCCGGTCAATGACCCTTGTTCAACTCTTACAGTTGAGCTTATCAAACTCAAAACCCGCATATCCGCAGGTACCTTATCACCAACTCTCAACTCCACAATATCTCCGGGGACCAGTTCCTTTGCAGGCAAATTAGAGACCTTTTTACCATCTCGAATTACATTTGCAAGCTCTGATTGAATTTCCTTCAAAGCCTCCAACGCTTTTTCCGCACTACTTTCTTGCCATATTCCAACAATGGCATTCACTATCAAGATCATGAAAATAACAAGTGGCTCCACAAAAGCTGTTATCTCCTTCTCCTCTCCTTCTTCACCATCATACCAAGCTAACACAAACGATATAATCGCAGCAGCCAATAGTATCCTAACTAATGTGTCATTAAATTGCTCCAAAAGTAGTTTAAATACCGATGTCGACTCATGCTTTTCTAACTCATTCCATCCATAAATCTGCCTCCTTTTCTCAACCTCGGCACTCGATAATCCTAATTCTCGATTCACTTGGTACTTCTCTTCACATTGTTTGACATCCCTTGCCCAATCTGGAAACAATTCTTGCTTGGACGAGGTGGCACTGACATTTTCTCTCGTGCCATGATCTTCCCCTCCTCTCCCCATTGAAACTCAATGCCAAAGAAAATTTTTCTGCATGTAATTGAAGAAAGATCAGAGAAGCTGAAGATAAAATCTGAAACTTTATTAATAGTTTTTCAATGCTAGAACCTGAAAGCAATGAAATTTATTGAAACAGAATGATCACTACAAAGTAAATGAAACAAAAACCAATTAATCATAATTTGATCACTGAGATAATAAGACAGCAATAAAAATGAAAACAAAGAATACCCTTTTTCTTACAATGCCCGTAGTTCTTAATCTAAGCTAAAAGCTTCCACTTTTTTTACACGTTAAAATTCAGAACCCTAATAAATCCATTACTTTCACTGAATTAATCAAAGGCAACGAGGAATTTGGGTTGCTTACCAGAATCCTCAGCTAACTCATTCATCTTCCTTTGTGGAGTCAAACTTAAATAAATAATCTTGTTTATGAAGAGCGATTCCATTGCTGAAAAACCGCATCTCACATTTTAACTACTAATATTTATTTAATTAAATGCTTAGATTTCCTTGCATTTAAAGAACTACTACTAAATTTGGGTATTAAAACTTGACTGTATTGACAAACCAAGTGTGACTTATTAAGGGTTCCATTGGTTCCTTACGGTTTCAATATATAGAAACGTGTACATCATGTTGGAACATTCAAGCCAATAAGCAGGGCAAAAAACGCCCCTCAGACCCTACCAAGATCATTGTTTAAGTTAATTTTTAAATAATAATGCCACAGGTTTATGTTGACAATTATGTCCAAAATCCAAATTACTTGGATTGTCAGAAAATTTTCTACCTTATATATCTCTTCTGTATCTTTCATTTGAAGCAGTCTTTCACTCTTTCTATAAACCGGAAACCTGCAAGTTATCCATGTATATTAACCACTTCAAAACCTGATTCCTACATACACCTAATGACATCAACCTGTATTTCAACCTGCATTGATAACAGTAAGGTCTGAGCAGGCCAACATAGGCAAACCTCTACAAGTGGCCAGAATCAGATGCCGGGTTTGTCAGGTCACAGAGATCCAACGGCAATAGCCGAGGCGGCCATACACATCCCACTGTTGTTGATAGCATTTCATGCAGGTAAATGTACCTGGGGAGATACACGTTTCATAGAAGCAATGATGATCAAACCGAGCCCGAAAAGGCAAAATGTTTTGGAAGATTTCATAAGGAAAAGGCCAAGAGTCCTGGAAGTAGAAACAAGTCTGAAACTATTGCTACGAAGTTTGTGGCACTCAAAAGGGACAAATTGGTCTCTTCTCCCACCCTATTGGCCGTGTTCCGTAGGCTTTTGCTCTGCACCACCAAGGTAGATGTGGCTGATCAATGAGGTTGAACATTACTTCTGTTATAATTTGCTCTAATGTTTAGGTTTGAGTAAGTGTTTAATTTTGCAAACATATATCCCCATTACCTGTTGCTGCTGCAGTAATCTGGTCTAGTAATATAGTTCGAGTGTTCTTCATGAGTATGATTTCCCTTCTTTTAATAAGAGAAAATTTCATCTCATTTTCACTAGTTGGTCTGCGTATTTGAGTTCTTTACAATAAAACCATGAAATTTATCAGCAAATTTCGAAGGCAAGGTTCTTATTACATAACTCAGCTGGTTTTTGGGTTTGTCCCATATACCAAAACCAGGAACCCCGGTAACAATCACACTGCAATCTACAGATTCAGATATTGAGTAGAAGAATCAAATTTCATAGGGGATACAAATTTTTCAAACAAAAATGCAAACTCTTTCTTCATGCAAGTCATCAAATATCACACACTCGAGTTATTTAGATGCATAACCGAGAAATAAAAAAGTCGAAATGCACCTTAGTGCAAATTAAATTATAAACAACGGAACAGATAAAGTAGAAGAAAATTTTAAAATTGAGACATTCAGTTTTCCTAAAGCTCAGAAGAAACTCCAGAACCTTGCTGTACACGAAAGAGCTCACAGCACATGCAGAAACATTTTAGAATACAAATGATTTTGAACATTATGGTAAAGGATAACGAGCTGACATGCTACCGTTACCAATGAAAAAAACAAAGGAAACTGTGTTGAATAAGATAAAAAAAAGGAAGCATTTAAGCATTGTAAAAGAGAAGCTGAGAAGCTTAATTCAATGGATTTTCAGTCTCATTCGAATCACCTTCCTTCAGACTTCACCAGCTGTGAGAACACTTTACTCATTGAAACACCTGAGAGGTCATCCACACTTGGTACCTCAAACTGTGGCGAACTGTTGGAATCAAGCTGACTGAAATTGTTGATTTGTGGAGAAAGCTCCCCAATCATGTTTGTGCTGTTTTCTTCGGGATCGCCTTGAGCGACGGCCTCCTGCAGTTGAAGAGCATACTCCAGGTTCCACAGAACATCTCCCATGGAGGGCCGGTCAACACCAAAATCAGCTAAACACTTCTCGGCAGTTTCTCCAAACTTCCTGAGAGAATCAGACCTGACGTTTCCTTTGAGTTTAGGATCAATTATTTGCTCCAACTGTCCTTTCTTCTGCCATTTCATCGCCCATTCAGCTAGATTTACCATTTCCCTTGGAAGAGTGGGATCGATCACCGGTCTTGCGCAAAGAACTTCAAACAAAACCACACCAAATGAATACACATCAGATTTCTCGGTCAGTTGTTGCCTTCTGAAATACTCGGGATCCAAGTATCCAAAACTTCCTTTAACTGCCGTACTGACATGAGTCTGATCAAGTTCAGGACCTGTTTTTGACAGCCCAAAATCAGCAACTTTGGCCATGAGACTCTCATCAAGTAAGATGTTTGCCGACTTCACATCACGATGAATTACCGCTTTTGCGTAGCCTGTGTGAAGGTAATGGAGTCCTCTAGCTGCTCCAATGCATATTTCAAGCCTTTGTTTCCAGCTTAAACTAGGATGATCTGAGCCGTAGAGATGACTCTTGAGTGTACCGTTCTCCATATATTCATAGATCAAAATCATCTCATTCTTTTCATCACAATAACCTATCAATGAAACCAGATGTCGGTGACGAAACTGGGATAACATCTCAATTTCTGTCTGGAACTCATTAAGTCCTTGTTGGGACTGTGGATTTCCCCTTTTAACAGCAACTCTTGTACCATCATTGAGTTCTCCCTTGTACACCTTACCAAATCCTCCAATCCCAATAACCCAACTCTCGTCGAAGTTGTTTGTGGCTTCTTGAACAGCCAAAAATGGAACATGGTAGCTCATATTAGAATTGAGACTCACGGTTGTCCCCTTTGAGTATTTGCTCCCCATGGTGTGGGAAGTTCCTCCATTAATAGAGAAAGGAACCCACGTCTTTGACAGTCTCTGGCGCACCAACTGTCTTCGTTTTCTACACAACATAAAGAGAACTCCAGCCAACAACACTCCAGAAGCCACACCGACACTCATACCTACAATAGCACCAACTTTCTTCTTTGAACTTGAACTAGAACGGTTTACAATTCCAGAGCCAGAAAGGTTGCCGTCAGAGATGTTCATTTTCATGATTTCCAGCCCATTAAGTATGGCATCCGGATTGGTACCATGTAAATTAGAAGGGCCAATGCTTACCCGAAGCTTATTGCTAGTAGCAGACTCTGTGACATAGTCCATATAATAAGCAGCAGCCAAAACATTAACCAAATATGCACTCAGATCAAGGTCCCGAACAACCATGGAGGAGTCAATGAAGACATTGAAATACAACTGGTTAAGAGCATCACTGACAATATCGCAAAAGTGAAACCTAACAAGATATTGAAATCCAGGATCCACATCGAATTCCCATGTCACATTGAAGTTGCTATTGGAATCATTCACAGAATTCATCCTGGTACAGGTACCATAGACAGAATTTGGAGCGATGTCTTCCGTTGAACCACCATCAACATATTTGACAGCTCTAATATTTGATACACTTAAGGCAAGGTTTTTTCCTACAAGGAAACGCTGATCAGGCACCCATGTTCGCCAAAGAGTATCGTTCTGGAAGGAGACGGTAGATCCCCCCATATTCACCCTAGCAACCGTCTCTAGTGCCTGCCGTGTTAGACCTTGGAATCCCACTGAAGATTGCACGGACCCGGCAGTATCTGGGATGAGCAGATCAGGGACTGAAACAACTTCCAGGGCATTTATAAATGCAAATGAACTCTCTGAAGGGCTGAATGTGATGGCAAGAGTATTGGTGGCTACATTAACAGAGAATTCTTTAACCAGAAGAGATTGAACACTGAAACTACCAAGAAGAACATGGTTTTCAGTTGAAACATCGAACTTTGCCATACTCATATTATAACTAGCATGAACAAATGGATAGAAATAAAGGCGAATCCAGACTCTTCCACGCCGGCTGATTGAGAATGTGTACTTAGAAACACCAGTAAAGATTATCGCCGTTTGATAGAGTGGCGAATCATCGGAAGAGGTGACAGATATTGAAGTGGTTGCAAGAACTTTCTCAGGTGCAGAAAGGAGCTTTGAGGCTAAGTTATCAGCCATGAAAACTCGATTCCCCACTGTAGTATTAGTAGACGATCCACAATCAATAAGGAAATTGTCTGCAGGTGTAAACCCTCTAGCAAACAATGCTAAACACAAGATCGAAGAAACCCAGAACAGAAACCCAAATACTTTACAACCCATCTTCCCAAAAATCCAGAAATTAACTGAACAATAAAGGCTGGATCTTCTTTTCTGCTTAAATAGGACTTGAAATCTAGGGTTCTTATAATAACAACTATAGATCAATAGCAAATCATAAGAGAAATCAAGAACCAATTAAGATAACTGATTCATAAAAGAAGCTAAACTGAACCAGAAGAAACATCAACAGAACTGAATCAAGAAAGAAAGATGGAACCTTTGAACTCAAAGAGAGAGAAACGAAGCTGAGATGAACCCCCGAGTGAAAAATAAAATATTTGAAGCATCTATGGGAATTTGACAGTTCTAAATGGAATTTCTGAATATAGAAAAAGACTTCACACACCTCACAAGGCGCAAGCTGGTTTCAACTGGGTGACAGCCTTAGACATTGATGGATTCCCGTGGGTTGTTTAGTAAACGATTTTTTTTTTAAGATTTTTAGTTTATTTAGACATAAATATTTTATTTATAACCAAATGTTTGATAAATATTTTTTAAAATAATTGATGGAACAAAATAAATTAAAATTAAAAATTTTAGATACTATAATGTATTAAAAGAACTGATCAATAAAATAAGATATTAAATAATATATTTAATTTTAGGATGAGTCTATCACGTGCGCCGAATATTGCTAAATATCACTGACGATGAACACAGTTGAATACTATTAAATTAATTAATAAAAATTAAAAATTTTAAAGACTAAACATATAATTTTAAATTATTTAAAATAAAATTTTAAATAATTATATATATTATATTTTAATTTTTTAAATAATTTATTTAAATTATTTTTAATTTAAAAATAAAAAATACTAAATCAAAAACTTAAAACCCTAAACTCAAGCTAAAAATACTAAACATTTAAATCCTAAAATCCAAAACACTAAACACTAAACTCTAAACCCTAAAACAATAAAACCATAAACTATAAAATCTAAAAATATACCCATAACCTAAATCTTAAAATAGAAAATTTGAAACTCTAAAAAATATAAACCCTAAACTTGAAACTCAAAATTACTTTAGGATTTTAGTGATTAGATTTAGTGTTTATGGTTTAGTCTTTTAAGGTTTTGATTTTAGTTTTTGAATTTTGGGTTTTGAGATTTTATATTTAGGGTTTAGAGTTTAATGTTTAGTGATTTTGGTTTTGAATTTTGGTTTTAGGGTTTAGAATTTTTTTTTATTTTTTTAAATTAATTTAAATTAGTATTTTATTAAATTATTTAAAAAATAAAATAATATATACAAAAAATAATTTAATAAATTTTATTTTAAATAATTTATAATTATATGTTAAGTCCTTAAATTTTTTTAATCTTTATTAATTAGTTTAATAATACTCAACGATGTTCATCATTAGCCGTGTTCAGTGGTGTTCGACGCTTGTTGTAGAATTTTCCTTAATTTTATTATTTTTATAATTACATTTTTTCATATAATATAATTTTAATTTATTTGTATTTATCGGGACATATATCTATTTTTTAAATATTTGTGTAATTATAATTTATTTTTAATGAATTTATGTAAAGTAATTTTTATGAAACGTCCAATGAATTGGTGAAGTTTTATTTTATTATTCTACTTTTTAATTATAGATTATAATTATATTTTAATTAAAAAAAATATAACAAAACCTGAAAGGAAAAAAATTGTAGTGTTAATATTTTATATAAGTCTAATTTTTATAAATGTTAAATATAGAAAGTATTCAAAATTTATTAAAATATTCACTAATTTTTTAAAAAATATTTTATTCGAATAATTTCAACTTTAATAAAAACTAAAATATTTTAAATTATATATTAATAATTAAATATATTATACCTTTATTTATTATTTTATCTATATTAACTATCAACTATCAGTTAAATTTTAATAAATATTTTTATATAAATAATTAATAAAATAATTAATCAAACTGATATTATAATCCATTTCCGACAATTAATCTTTTGCTAAATATCTCTTTATGGATTTTTTTATGTTTCTAAATGATAAATAAATGGGGAAACATAAATGAATAAATTAAACAGGAAATAAAGAGTATACATAGATCCTCAATTAAATATCTCTTTATGGATTTTTTTTATGTTTCCAAAATTTGTAGAATAATTTAATTAAATATTTCGTTTTAGTATACATAGATCCTCAAGTGATATTTGGGGATTTAGATTATTTTTTATAATATCACATAAAAAATATTATCTGCACATGTTTTTTTCATCCAACGCCACCTGCACATGACTTTTTTTTGTTAAATATTTTTGGTCATACAAGTTGCATAAAAAAATTATGTACAGGTTGTGTTTTTTGTGTGGTACTGTAAAAAATGGTTTAGATCTCTAAATATCACTTGAAGATCTTTATATACCAAATTAAAATATTTGATTAAATTATTCTGTAAATTTTGCCAAAATAGGGAGGACAAAAAAATAACCTCGTAAAATTTAATATTTTAATTAAACAGTGAAATTTAGGGTATTAAAATTAAAGATTTAAATTAAATTTTATAACCTAAATATTGAGATTTGTGTAAACTTTTTATATAACTTATATATTAAAATGTAATTTATTAATAATTATTCTATTTATTAATATATAATTTTTATGGGGGAAGGGTCTTTTGGAACTAATGATATAAAAGAATTGAAGCTTGGAATTTTAGGGAGAATGGTTGTTTTTTATGATGAAAAAATTATATTATGGGTTATTTTTGTTTTTACGAGATTAATTAATAAAATTATTTATTTAATTATTTTTTATTTTATTATTTTTACAATGTGAATCTTTATTTAATAAAAAATATTTTTAAATTTAATTTATAAAAAGTATTAATAAAAATTCATTTGATAAAATGATAAAGTAAAAAAATAATTAAATAAATATTTTTATTAATTGATCTTATGAATACGTGATAAGAAATTAAAAATGATCCGTAATATAATTTTCTCTCGGTGATGGTAGGTAAAATGAGGTTTTAAACTTTTAAATAACGGATAGGTTGGTTGGATTGGAACGAGTGATTGAGAAAGGGTATTTAGTTGGTTGATAAGCGATGTCATGTTCTAATCAAAATAATTTTAAAAGTTTTAATTAAAATAAAAAATAGCGTTTTAATTAATAAAGTTTATTCATTTTATTTTTAAGGAGTATTTTTACATATTTTTTCTCATAAATTAAAAGTGAACAATTATTTAAAAAATATTTTAAAATGAATAAATTGTATTAACAAAGACTACAAATAATTTATAAACCAGCTTTATCTAATATTTTTTTTATAAATGATAAAAACAAGAAACGATGATCATATTTGATAGATATTGATTTAAATTGTAGTTATTATTAGTTAAATGAAATTCTAATTAATTTTATAGGCACTAGATTATTTGATTATTTGAGTGACGTGTGACCTAACCTTGTATCTTAAGTGTTAGCTTTATCACTATAGTTATTCCTGCAATTAATTTGTAGGCTAACTTTCATTTTCAATCAGAAGGGGAGAAGACTAATAATTGAAAATGAAAAAAGCAGCACGTGGACGGTGTGCTAGTGTTTTGAAAGGAGAAGACGTAGGACATGGAAGTATTATGTTGAAGAAATAATAAATGATTTATTGGTATATTTAATAAGTGTTTAAATTATATATATATATATATATATTAATTTTTGATATGTATTTTAAGTATTATTTTTAATTAAATAAGTGTTTAACTATTTTAGGGTTTAGATTTAGTGTTTATGATTTAGTATTTTTAGGGTTTTTGATTTTAGGTTTTTGATTTTTGATTTTGAGATTTTATATTTTAAGGTTTATAGTTTAATGTTTAGTGATCTAGGTTTTGAATTATGGTTTTAAGGTTTAGAGTTTAAGATTTTTTTAAATTAATTTAAATTAGTATTTTATTTAATTATTTTAAAAATAAAATAATATATAAAAAATAATTTAATAAAAATTTTATTTTAAATAATTTATAATTATATGTTAAATTTTTAAAATTTTTAATTCTTTATTAATTAGTTTAATAATGTTCAACGGCGTTCATCATTAGTGATGTTCAGCGGTGTCCGACTCCCGTATAAAATTTTCCATAAATTTAATTATGATATATATATCATCTTTTACGTGTGTCTTATTCTATTAATCTTATTTTTATTTTTTAGCATGAAAATTCCAAACACAAAACTGATATTTGTGGTAGTTTACCTTTGTTTTTGTTTTTTTAATTTACTTTTTGCGTGTTTGCCTTTTAATTTAGAATTTCCTTTTGTGCAAAAGGTTATATATTCATTTTTCTCATGATTTGACTCTACGTGCGCACCATATAACAAAAACAATATAATAATACAAAAAATCATCAATCAGGGGTTAAATAAAACAAATTACAAAAATTTAATAATAATAACAAGATGTAAAATAATAAAAATAATATATATTTTAAAATCAATCGTTTATTTTTTAATAAAATTAATTTTTATTATCAACAATGACATAAATTCAAATTAAAATAATGATAATAATAATAAATAATAAATTGTTAAGAAGGTGGCGTTGACAGATAATTTAAACACGTAATTCTTAAAAGTCAATTATCTGGCCGCCTATTATATGTTTGTTAATTTCCGCCGTTGAGTCTGGAAGGCATATGCCCAGCAAACTGAATATGCCACGCGTCTACAGTTGAGAGAATACGTACCTAATTTACTTAACAAAATAAACATATAATTTGACTACTAGACAAAAGTCAACAACCATTACAAGTACATGTTCTCACATTCATCATTTGAAAATGATACAGGATTTAATATTTATATTTTTTTTATAAAATTATAATGTAATTAAATATTAGTTTTTGATAAAATAAAAATTTATTGGTGGCACAAACTTTAGTCAAGCACTTGTCATTTTTTCACATTTTTTGTTTTTATTATTTTTATATTTTTGTTTTTTTTATTTTTTATTTACATAATTGAATTTTTATGTTACTTTGATTAATAGTTTTTTTCGTTATTTTTAATGAAAGTGGTTAGTTTTTTTATGGATTGAATTTGATGTTATATAATTAGCGTTGATTTAATTATATTGTTGATATATTTTAGATTTAAATTATTATATTATTTTTTATATTTTTAATTATTGATAATTATCTAGATAAATTTCGCTTGAATTATAATAAATCAATTATTAACATATTATTATTATATTTATTTTTATTTTTGTATTGTTGGTGTCTTGATGATTATCCTTCATCATCATCATCATCAATAATAATATTCGTTTAGATCTTTAATTTTTTTTTAAAATAGTTTGATTAAGTTTTTTTTTCTCTGTCATATTTTTATTATTTGAAGATTAAGTTGTGCTTTCTTATATTTTTATGAGAAATAATCGGTGAATGTAATTAATATATTTTGATTCTTTTATACATTTTTATTTATTGTATTATATTCTTCTTGTATTTTTGTATTTATTTAATAGAATTAATTAATCTATTTTAATTAAAAAAATAGCTCATTACATCAAAGGGGTGAAAAAATGGGCCAGGAATATTAGCAAATGGCAAGCCCATGTTATACTCTCGTATGTATTTTGGTAAAAGAGACAGAAATTAGGTGAATTGTGATTTTCGTGTATTTATGATACTCAATTTTGTGATTTAATTTTTATGTTTTAATTTAATATAAATTTTTTTATATAATTATTAGTATACAATTTATTAATTAATTTAAATTAGATTTATAAAAATATTCTCTCAATAAATTTACTTTATTAGATTTATAATATTAAAATTTAAATTTTAATCGTTTAAATAATCTAATATTTTATTTTATTAGATCATATAATAATTAATTTAATTTTAAATAATTTGATTCTTGCTTCAATGTTTTATTCTAAATCATTAAAAATCAACCAGCCCATTATTATGATTTTTTATTAAAAAATACGAAAAAATTTAATCTGAAATATTATTTAAAATTATAACACTTTAGATTCTTAAATAAATTTTTAACTACTATTTTTAATCACATTATAGATTTTTTGCACCTTAAACTCATCCAATAATCAAAGTTGGGGCATATATTTTTTAAAAAAATATATATATTTTTTGGATCCATATAAGTTTCTAAAAATTGATATGTGATATTGGTTAAAAATTATTTTAAGTATCTATTTTTGACAAAAAAAACTTTAGATATCTATTTAGGGTAAAAAAAATATTTTTATTGTAACACCCCGTCCCGGGAGTCACATTGGGCCTCCGGCCCAAAACCCATATTTCAAAATTCCATCGAAAGTCCAATAATAAAGTCAATTCAAGTCCAAATATAATACGAATAAAATCCATTTAATTTAAAACAAAAGCCCAAAGTAGTTTAAAGTGATCGAAACTCCAAATTACTACAAACCCATTTAAAACATTTGACTCAATTAAAATGACAGAGTTACAAAAATACATATAGGTCTGACAAAGTACTAGCCCACTAAATCTATCACTGTACCCTGACACAGAGTCGATGCTGAAATCCAAACCTCAATGGTGCTCCGCAAAACCCGCTCCACCTAACCTACGCACGAAAACAGTTTTCGAACGCTGAGCCACACAAGCTCAGTGGATACGCCAAACTCGGCCCACATCATGCATATCAAAGCATTAAACATGGCATATAAATCTCGTGCATGATATGATGATCTAGCATGCTCGCCTATCATATGGCATAATGAAATGTATATTAACGCACACAGCATATACAAATCAACCAAAACACACGAGGTAGTGAGGCCTGCGTCCACACAGCATCGGGATCCTACACTACGAGTAGGGGCCGCGTCCACACAGCATCGGGATCCCATACTCAAGGATGAGGCCCGCGTCCACAAAGCATCGGGATCCTACATCCGGGATTGAGGCCCGCGTCCACACAACATCGGGATCCTCCAAATCCCATACCCGGAATGTCACATCGAGTATCTTTGAATAAGGCCCACGTCCATACAGTATCGGGATCCTACACTCGGGATAATCGTCAAATCATCATCCGGAATGTTACATCGGATGGACTTTGACGTGTTGCAACACTTATGGATATCCGGATTCCAACACACAAAGACTCGACCACACAATCGATCCACCTAGGATCTCATCACAACAAGATATATTAAAGTCTTATCTCAATTGGTTTTTTCGGAGTTATAACCTCAACTTAGTACGACATTTCATTTCATAGCTTTTAGATTTAAGTGTTTATTTATTAAGACCACCAAAGCCTTAATTTCTATCCAACTTAGCTAAAACACACAAGGGTATCGATACCCTTAAGTAGGGTATCGAAACACCCTTTATCGATACCCACCCAAAGAGGGAATCGAAACACAGGTATCGAAACCAGTATCGATACCACTAGACCAAAGTCAAAGTCAACAAAAAGGGGGAAAGACTGTTTCGATACACGTATCGATGCAAAAAGTTTCTGGAACCCTTGGTATCGAAACAAGGTTCGATACCCCTGAACAACGAGCCAAAATACACTCACTGGTATCGATACCGGTAGCCCGAGTATCGATACCCCCTACACTAAGGACGGTTCTGCACTTAAAAATTCTAGATTTTCAACTCCAAACTTAATCTAATCGATTCTAAAGTGTTCCTACTCAATATTAATGATGTTTAAAGTGTTTTAACACCAATTTCCAACCTTTGATCACATTAATACGGATTTCACCATTAACACATATCAAGCTCAAACCAAGCACACACATACACCAATCTATATGAATGCTTCCTACCATGATATGCATAAAAATTAGAAGAGTTGGGAGTACTAACCTTAGCAAGCAACAACAAAAACGAACTCTTTCTCTCCCAAGCTTTTTCCTTGCCCAAACTTGAAGATAGTGTTTCCAACTTGTTTCTCTACAAGAGGAAGACACTTAACCATTAGCCACCATTTGAGGAGATTCTTGGAACAAAAAGAATTCAAGAAACTGAGATTTAGACCCTTAAAACCTCATTCTCGTTCTTATCACAAACCCCAACTCAAAACCCTTTTTCTCACAAGACCAACACATTTTTACCTCTTTAGATAGATCTCTAACAACCCTACAACTTTCCTTTCAGCTCAAAACCGAGATTCTCCCTCAAAACTCTAAAGATTCAACTTTTATGCCTCACTTTCTCATAAGGTTGCAAGGAAGAAGATGAAAGAAAGTTCCCATCATAAAGATTTCATCCTCTGCAGCACACACACTCCAAAACCCTCCCTATTCAACCTATTTAGATAATTACCAAAATATCCTCCACATAAAACTCTCAAGGCCCAAGATCTCTCAAGCCCAACAACTAAACAAGCCCAACAAGACCCAACACAAAACCGAGACCCAAAACCACTAAACTTGAGACCAAAACCGAAACTCATAACTCTCAGGTTAACCCGACACTTGGATCCGATTCCGGTCGTTACAACTCTCCCCTCCTTTAAGAAAATTTCGTCCTCGAAATTTACCTAAGGGAAACAAGTGTAAAAAGAGCAACCTCAAACGGTCCTATAAACCTTGAACTTAACTTGTTTTTCCTTCCAAACAGATGATCTCTTTTCACGGTGACACTTTCAAGAACACTTTTCTTCCACCTCATACTCTATTTCTGTCAGTTTCAAACTGCATATGATTTCTGCCTATCCGAAGTTGTCCTTAACTGATCACCATCAACTTAAATTTCTCGGTAGTCTCCTTAAGCATAACTGACATCAATATCAATTCTAACATGCTTCAACCTAATAAAACTAAGTTATGTACTTTCTGCCATTCAAAGCCTCATACAGAACCACCTAAATACTCAACTGATAACTATTGTTATATGCAAACTCAACCAACGATAGATGCTTCTCTCAAGTATCCTGAAAATTAATGGCACATCGGAGCATATCCTCAAGAATCTGAACAACCCTCTCTGACTGCCCATCTGACTGAGGATGGTATGAAGTACTAAAATTCAAACGGCTACCCAAAGCACTGTGCAAACACTCCCCGAACCTGATTATGAATCTCAAATCTCTGTCGAACACAATCAATTTCGGCACACCATACAGTTTCACAATCCCACTGACGTACAATTTTACCAGCTTACATAACAAGTAAGTCGTATGAACAACAATAAAATGAGCACACTTCATGAGGCGATCAACTATAACCCAAACTGATGTTCTTCTTTCAACGACAAACCGGATACAAAATCTATGGCGGTATTTTCTCACTTTTCATTCGGAAATCTTCAACGACTATAACTAACCAGGCAAAAACTGATATTCTGCTTTAACCCTCTGACAAACCATATACTTACTCACATAGTCGGTAACATCTCTCTTCAGACCAAGCCAGAAATATTCATCCTACAAACCACGGTATATCTTCGTACTACCTGAACATGTAGCAAAAGGACTATTGTATGTTTTGGTCAAAATCATACATCTTCAACCACTGTCATTTAGCATAACCACTCTGTCTCTAAAATACAATACACCATTATCTCTAAACTGTACTCTGTAGATCATCCCTCAATTATATCTTGTACGTGAGGTACCAAAGATCCATCTGATAACCGGTTCTCTCTAACCAACTGACTCAAAGTAGTTCTAACTTGAAGCTCGGCTACCAAGCCACCATCATCTGATAAGTTCAATCTAGCAAACATAACCCTTAACTCAATGACTGCTTTCCTATTCAGAGCCTCTGTCAGTATGTTGACTTTACCCAAATGGTACTAAATCTTGATGTCATAGTCCTTCAATAACTTAAGCCCTCTATGCTGCCTCGGATTCAACTCTTTCTAAGTCATCGGATACTTCAAACTCTTGCGATCTGTGTACACTGCGCATCTCTCACCATAAAAGTAATGTCCCCAGACCTTCAAGGCCAACACAACTACCACTGGCTCTATATCAGGGATCAAAGAATTTTGCTCTTGGTTCTTCAACTATTTCAAAGCGTAATCTATAACTCTTTCGTCTTTCATAGCATACAACCTAACTCTACATAAGAAGCATCACTGTAGATCATATACTCTTTCCCTAACACTAGCTGTATCAAAATCGGCACATCTATCAATACTTCTTTCAGTTTTTCAAAGGCTTGTCGTCTTGCATCTGACCACTCAAACTGAACATTCTTCTGAAGTGATTTAGTCAAAAGAACCACTACTTTGAAAATCCATTCACAAACCTCTTATGGTAACCTGATAAACTTAGGAAATTATGAATCTTCATGACGGACTTCGGTTGCTTCCAACTCACAATTGCTTCGATCTTCTTGGGATCTACTTTAACCCCTTCGGTTGACACTACATGTCCTGAGAAAACTTCTCTAATCTAGAACTCTCACTTGCTCAACTTGGTATACAACCGATGATCCAACAAAGTCTGCAGTACTAACCTTAAGTTTCTGTCAGGGTCTTCCTCAGTACGTGGGTACACCAATATGTCATCAATAAACATAACTACAAACTGATACAAGTGCTCGCAGAAAATTCTGTTCACTATGTCCCTGAAAAACAGCTGGTGCACGAGCCAACCCGAAAGGCATAACTAGAAACTCATGGTGACCATACTTTGTACGAAAAACTGTATTCAGCATGTCGACTTCTCTTACCTTCAACTCATAATACTCTGATCTTAAGACTATCTTGAAAAACACGGTAACACCTCTAAGTTGATCAAACATATCATCAATTCTCGATAGTGGATATCGGTTCTTCACTATCAACTGATTCAACTGTTTGTAATCGATGCACATCCTCATACTACCTTCTTTATTCTTCACAAACAACACGGGTATGCCCTAAGGTGAAGAACTCGATCGGATAAAATCTCTATCTAATAGTTCTTGCAACTAAGTCTTCAACTCTTTCAGTTCTTTCGGTGTCATACGATACGAAACAATCGAAAAAGGAGTAGAATCTAAACACACTTTTATGGTAACTCAATCCCTTTGTCAGATGGTGAACCAGACAACTCTTTTGGAGACACAATCGAAAGAAAATCACACTGTTCTGATATCCTGCGGTTCGACTTCATTCATGTTCAGGTTCATCAAATATGCTAGGTATGCCTCACAGTCCAACTCAACAAACCTCTGAGCCTCTAGAGTCGAAACAACATTCAATAAGAATTTCACATTCTCACTCACAATCACAATCTCATAGTCTTCTGCTAGCCTCAAATAAATCCTCTTGGTCTGAAAGTCTATTCTAGCCCTATGCTCTGTCAGTCAATCCATATCAGAAATCACATCATGACCGTAAAATGACAATTCCATCATATCAACTGGGAACACAAACTTCTGAACTATCAATGGACATTGTCTATACCTCTTTCTGACCACTGCGGTATCTCTGAAGAATTAGCAACACTAACACCTATATCTAGTGTCTCACAAGGTATATCCAATATCCTAGCATGCTCACTCAGAGAACAGTATCGGTGGGTTAGCTGTCAAATAGGTCCGGGTCTCTTCCCTCAAATCTCTCAGAAACCTCTTACACTTTATCTTCTCGGTAGCTATCAACTCGGGTGTATATCTACTCAGCTGTAGGAACTTCTACTCATACTCAAAAACTGTACTATTACCTTGCACAAGAAGGGTAACAGATCTCTCAACCGACTGATGTGAATCTCGCCCACATACTTTTTCTCAAACTCATCCAAAAAGTCGTCCCATGTCGACTGATCGGAATACTACTCCATTTTAACTATTTTCCCAACACTCTCTCGCATTACCCTTCAAAGGCGACAATCCACATGACAGCTCATCCTCTGATCTCAACCTTATCTGTCTCATAATCCAATAAGCATCATGAAGCCACTGATCCACTCTCACAAGATTATCTTAGCTAGAACACAAGAAATCCGCAGCACCCTACTTGCGAACCCTCTCGATAGGTGCCCCACTTGGGATAGGTTCTTGCCTCGGAATAGCCTTCGCTATCCGATCCGAAGCACGGTGCAAATGAGCGAAATAATTCGCCCCTTCCCTAACCCCTCACTCAGACTCGTCCACAACATGCACACACACAACAACAATAAGCAGGATTACACCATCGAAATTTCAGCTTTAAGGAAGGTACGCTACTGACTCGTGGGCTATACTTGTCTAACACCTATACAACACACTAGACTCCCCCGGGGACTCCTAGAACCGACTCAACCTGGGTTCTGATACCACTAAATGTAACACCCCGACCCGGGTGTCACATTGGGCCTCCGGCCCAAAATCCATATTTCAAAATTCCATCGAAAGTCCAATAATAAAGTCAATTCAAGTCCAAATATAATACGAATAAAATCCATTTAATTTAAAACAAAAGCCCAAAGTAGTTTAAAGTGATCGAAACTCCAAATTACTACAAACCCATTTAAAACATTTGACTCAATTAAAATGACAGGGTTACAAAAATACATATAGGTCTGACAAAGTACTAGCCCACTAAATCTATCACTGTACCCTGACACAGAGTCGATGCTGAAATCCAAACCTCAATGGTGCTCCGCAAAACCCGCTCCACCTAACCTACGCACGAAAACAGATTTCGAACGCTGAGCCACACAAGCTCAGTGGATACGCCAAACTCGGCCCACATCATGCATATCAAAGCATTAAACATGGCATATAAATCTCGTGCATGATATGATGATCTAGCATGCTCGCCTATCATATGGCATAATGAAATGTATATTAACGCACACAGCATATACAAATCAACCAAAACACACGAGGTAGTGAGGCCCGCGTCCACACAGCATCGGGATCCTACACTACGAGTAGGGGCCGCGTCCACACAGCATCGGGATCCCATACTCAAGGATGAGGCCCGCGTCCACAAAGCATCGGGATCCTATATCCGGGATTGAGGCCCGCGTCCACACAACATCGGGATCCTCCAAATCCCATACTCAGAATGTCACATCGAGTATCTTTGAATAAGGCTCGCGTCCATACAGTATCGGGATCCTACACTCGGGATAGTCGTCAAATCATCATTCGGAATGTTACATCGGATGGCCTTCGACGTGTTGCAACACTTATGGATATCCGGATTCCAACACACAAAGACTCGACCACACAATCGATCCACCTAGGATCTCATCACAACAAGATATATTAAAGTCTTATCTCAATTGGTTTTTTCGGAGTTATAACCTCAACTTAGTACGACATTTCATTTCATAGCTTTTAGATTTAAGTGTTTATTTATTAAGACCATCAAAGCTTTAATTTCTATCCAACTTAGCTAAAACACACAAGGGTATCGATACCCTTAAGTAGGGTATCGAAACACCCTTTATCGATACCCACCCAAAGAGGGAATCGAAACACAGGTATCGAAACCAGTATCGATACCATTAGACCAAAGTCAAAGTCAACAAAAAGGGGGAAAGACTGTTTCGATACACGTATCGATGCAAAAAGTTTCTGGAACTCTTAGTATCGAAACAAGGTTCGATACCCCTGAACAACGAGCCAAAATACACTCACTGGTATCGATACCGGTAGCCCGAGTATCGATACCCCCTACACTAAGGACGGTTCTGCACTTAAAAATTCTAGATTTTCAATCCCAAACTTAATCTAATCGATTCTAAAGTGTTCCTACTCAATATTAATGATGTTTAAAGTGTTTTAACACCAATTTCCAACCCTTGATCACATTAATACGAATTTCACCATTAACACATATCAAGCTCAAACCAAGCACACACATACACCAAACTATATGAATGCTTCCTACCATGATATGCATAAAAATTAGAGGAGTTGGGAGTACCAACCTTAGCAAGCAACAGCAAAAATGAACTCTTTCTCTCCCAAGCTTTTTCCTTGCCCAAACTTGAAGATGGTGTTTCCAACTTGTTTCTCTACAAGAGGAAGACACTTAACCATTAGCCACCATTTGAGGAGATTCTTGGAACAAAAAGAACTCAAGAAACTGAGATTTAGACCCTTAAAACCTCATTCCCGTTCTTATCATAAACCCCAACTCAAAACCCCTTTTCTCACAAGACCAACACATTTTTACCTCTTTAGATAGATCTCTAACAACCTTACAACTTTCCTTTCAGCTCAAAACCGAGATTCTCCCTCAAAACTCCAAAGATTCAACTTTTATGCCTCACTTTCTCATAAGGTTGCAAGGAAGAAGATGAAAGAAAGTTCCCATCACAAAGATTTCATCCTCTGCAGCACACACACTCCAAAACCCTCCCTATTCAACCTATTTAGATAATTACCAAAATATCCTCCACATAGAACTCTCAAGGCCCAAGATCTCTCAAGCCCAACAACCAAACAAGCCCAACAAGACCCAACACAAAACCGAGACCCAAAACCACTAAACTCGAGACCAAAACCGAAACTCATAACTCTCGGGTTAACCCGACACTCGGATCCGATTCTGGGTCGTTACATTTATACTTATTTCAATAAAAAAATACTTTAAATATTTAAAAACAAAAAATATAATTTAGATACTTATTTCTAATATACGTCTTAAATTAAATACGATAGGCTTTGAAAGGAGGCCCAATGTATTTGTATTGGGCCGAAATTTGGCAAACGCAAAACGTTACTCGTCTTCAATTACACATCACCAAACGACAGCGTATTTATTTCTCCCTGCTCCGCCATCTCCTTTTGGCTCATTCGATTCAGGGCAAGCGCAGAAAAACTGGACCCAAGCAAAAACGGAAGAATTCGCTTTTTGACTCAGCTCACAGAAAAAAAAAATAAAGATCCATCTCGCTCATTGATCTACCTTTCAGGTTTTATCGCTCTTTTGTGAGTTTCGATCTTGAATTGTGTCTGAGTTCGTTCTCCAATCGCACTGATTTTTTCTTCTGAAATTCGATCTTATGATTTTTCCTGAATATATTGTTTTAAGGGTTTTAATAGGATAGTGGACTCTGTTTTTTATTTGCTGTTTAGTTATTGAGAAGCCCTGGAAAATGTGGAGACGGTCGATTAGTTCAACTGACCTGACCTGGATAGTAGTGTATTTTTTCCATTCATTTATTTTATAATTATTGAAATCTTAGTTCTTGGAAATGAGATTTATGGATCCCTAGAAAACCTAGATATCTAATTGTCTTTCCCCTTACCCCTCATTTCCACTTTAAGAAAATACGGAGGATTAAGCTTGTTTAAGATGATGATGAATCAATTACACTGATTATTTCTGTTTTTCTTTTGCTTTCGTCTTTTAGCCTAAAATGTTTTGCATTAGTATGGCTGGTGCAAATTTGGTTTTGTTTTACTGATGTTATTTGTATGGGTTTTTAAGGGATTGTAGTCTTTTCGTACTATACAAAATTTCTATAATTTGAATACTGTGAAAAGGTTTCAAGGCCCTAAGTTTTTGAATTAATGCCATACAGTTTCCCCCGCTTTTAAAAGTTAATAAAGAGTAAGACATGTTGCATTGTACTATTTTTCTTGAGTTTTATACTTCGGTTGTCATTTTATTTGAGAAAATATGGTGTGCAATCATTATTTAGAAGTGAAATGTGGAAAAAGACAGCGGTATGTAGCGAAATCCGATGTCGATAAGCTTAGCTGGACATAATTTTCTTGGTGTCATTTATTGAAAGTCACAGAAAATAGTTTTAGTTTATTGTTTTTTATACTTGGGTGAAGTATTTTGGGTTTGTTTTGCTTGTAAAATTGGGTTTGGTTCAGCATCTTCTGAATGGACACATGTAACCTAGTCTCTGGGGTTAGCTTCTCACAACTATTTTTCCTTTGCAGGTCATATATACTGTACCAGTTTCTCAAATCTGGTTTGCTTCTCAACAAGGAGTGGTTCTTTGCATGACCTATTGACACACTCGTGACATGTCGGGGTTGCTAAATGTATCATTACTTAAACTGAAAACATTTTGTTTGGAGTTGCAATCTTTTAGAACATCAATCTTGTTTTTGAACATCCCCTGTACATCTGTCTAAATGATGTGGCTTCTTTAGGTGAATTTAGTTGTTTTAACGGACTATAACCTGATCTATATTTTTGTGGTTTGTAGATGCAACAGATTGGATTCTGTTGCTTCTGTTTTTATGCGTATGTGTATATACTTTCCCATATCAATACGTTCCGGCATTCTGGCTTTAGGAACTTAGAGTACAAATGTATTGATTATATAGGTCAATGGTGTTCCATTAAATGTCAGATTGTCAGTGTGTTTGAAACATTAGTAATTGTAGATCATTAATGATGGAGTGTTTGGAAAAATTCTTCCTTTTGTAGTCTACCGTCTTTTTAATTGTAACTTAAAATCAAATTTGGATGTGTCATATGATTTGTGTTTGTTGTCGGTATTCTTTTCTCTGTTAGATTTTTATTTTTTATTTCTGTACCACATGTTTTTCCATTAACTGGAAATTACTATGTATCTGGTTGCAGTCTTCTATCAACGGATCAACATCAAATCTTCCCGACAATAGCGGGCGTTCTTTTGCATCATCTTTTTCTGGTCAGTCTGGTGCAGCCTCTCCTGTTTTCCATCATGCTGGTGGGTAGATTTTACTGGATTTCCACACAACTGTGTTCTTTGGAACTCATGCAATTGTATTATTTGTTTTGCAGGCAATATTCAGGGCTTGCATAATGTTCATGGTAGCTTTAATGTTCCCAATATGCCTGGTACACTCACATCAAGAAACTCAACATTAGGTAATGTTCCAACTGCTGGGGTTCAACAACCTACTGGAAGCCTATCTGGTGGAAGATTTGCATCAAATAATCTTCCTGTTGCTCTTTCTCAGGTGCTTATAAATCATACTGTGATTTGATTTTCTGTGATTGCTTCAATAGAAGTTATTTATGTTTCCTTCGCCCTTCATGCATGTCATTAGGGCAAACACAAAAATGAAAATTAATAGGAAGAAATAAAATCTTACATTCTTGTAATATGTACTGCATTTTCTTATGGATGCTATTTTGCAGTTATCTCATGGCAGCTCCCACGGACATTCAGGAGTAACAAATAGAGGAGGTATTAGTGTTGTAGGAAATCCTGGATTTAGTAGTAACACAAATGGAGTTGGTGGTTCTATACCTGGGATTTTCCCTTCCTCTGCTGCAATTGGTAACCGTAATGCTGCCCCAGGATTGGGAGTATCCCCAATTTTGGGAAATGCAGGTACAAGGTTAACAAGTTCAATAGGAAACATGGTTGGTGGGGGCAACATTGGGAGGAGCATAAGCTCTGGTGGTGCACTATCTGTACCTGGTCTTGCATCTCGTCTGAATTTAAATGCCAATAGTGGATCTGGAGGTTTAAGTGTGCAGGGACAGAATCGGTTGATGAGTGGTCTGCTTCCTCAGGGTATGCTACCTTGAACAATTACCCCTAGAGTTTTGTTGTTGGCTTGAAAAGAAGACTATGTTTACCTGTGTTGCTAGCTATTGTTGCCCTTGGGTGCAAATGAGCATGATGACCAGATATTTTGGTTAATTTACCACCTCTCATGCTCTATTTTTTTTTTTTTCTCGGCACTTCTTATTATTAGAATTTAGTATGATAGAATATGCATCTTGTAGATTTACTAATTATTCTGTAGTTATCCACATGAATGACGTTTTTTGTATTCAGGATCTCCGCAGATGATTTCAATGTTAGGCAATTCTTATCCTTCTGTTGGGGGTTCTCTTTCCCAGAGCCATGTTCAAGCTGTGAACAACCTTAGCTCCATGGGAATGTTGAATGACTTGAACCCAAATGACAATTATCCTTTTGACATCAATAATGATTTTCCTCAGCTAACAAGTCGTCCTAGTTCTGCTGGAGGGCCTCAAGGACAACTGGGTAACAGAAGATACTTTCTGATTCTTCAATAATCTTCATTCGTCTCCTGCTGCTGAATTCCTAATATGTTAAGTTAAACTTGCAGGTTCATTGAGAAAACAAGGTCTTGGTCCCATTGTTCAACAAAACCAAGAATTTAGCATTCAAAATGAGGATTTCCCTGCTTTACCAGGATTTAAAGGTCCACAAATATTCTTTGATCTGGTTTTGATTTAATGCATGTTACTTTCTGTTAACAGAAATAAATGTATTTCTTTCTCACTTTTTAAGTCCAGCCTTAAGTTATATCTGTATTTAATGTGATCAATCTAGTATATTTTTCTGTCTACTGAAATTTATTCACTGTTCTGTTCATTTAACATCTTCATTCTTATGATGCTGTTGCTTTAGTAAAATATTATTATGTTCTTGACCTTATTATTAGATATTGTATAGGTGGTAATGCTGATTATGCAATGGATATGCACCAGAAAGAACAACTTCATGACAATACCATGTCGATGATGCAATCTCAACACTTCTCAGTGAGTTACATTTACAAAATTTAAAAATTATGGTTTATTTTCTTTTTCATATATGGCTTTTAAAGTAATTGAATGTTGTCAGCTATTTATTTCCTTTTCATTTTCTAGAAAAGTATGTTTTGTTTTCTTCATGATATATATACGTTTTGAGAGTTTATGTAATACTTGTGGATCCTATTAATCACATCTCCCACAGCAGCAACAGCAGCATGCTCCATCAGCCAGTAGTAGTGCTGCCTCCTTTTCACCTGTAAACAACCAAGATCTTCTCCATTTACATGGCTCAGATATTTTCCCATCTTCACATTTGAGCTACCATTCACAGGTATGGTAATCCAGTGCTGTAAATGGTTGCTTGCAAATGTAACCAAGTGGTTAAATGAGGTACACGGATCTCTATAGATTGCATCTTTCTCTAATGGTGCCTGGGAGAAGAGATTCAGTACTAATTTGAAAATCCATATTTGAGACTTGAGAGTGTTTTAGCAGCTGGATGTTATGAGCCTTGCCTATGATCTAGTCACATGTCTAGGTGTGAAAGAATTCTTGCTCTGACCTATGGTTAATCAGAGAGGCAGATTTGTCTTTGACTAGACCCCTTCCAAGAATAAAATTTATGATATAATAATTGCTTATTTCTTTTATTCCATATTGGCAGCCTTTTATAGGCCTTTAGTGACAAGGGAAAGAGTCCTAATGGACATAAAATAATGATCCTTAACAAATATGATCATGACTTGCAAGGATAATGTTATAAAGGAAACAAAAATAAAAATATAATGTAATAGAGGAAACAAATAAAACTCTTATCCAAAAACAAAAACTCTACTTTGCTGCCTCTATATATTTGTTGTCTGTTGACTTTCCTTCTTTGACATTGCTTTCCAATAAAAGCATCCACATCAATGGATTGAATTAAGATTCATTCTTGATCGGACCGGAAGACTGTTAAATTTGCCCCCTTTTCTTATAACAGCATGCAAAGAGAATTATAAAGTGAAAGTTGAAATTGGTTTGACTTCCTTAGGATGGACATATTTCAGTCATTCATTTTATTTGTTGATCAATGTTCTCTTAAATGATACATAATAAAATGACTTTTCAGAAGACTTTTGCCCTCAGTTTCTAGTGTTTTTTGGGGATTCATCTTAAGTTCTTTTCAGGAAACCCCATGCTTATTCCTCTTCGTTCTCCACTTCAGGCATGCTTCCTCAAGTTCTTGGGATGAGGGATAATTCTTTGCCGTTTGAGTTAGAGTTCTATTGTCTTTCAGCTTTACTTTTATTTGTCTGTTTGGTTTCAGCTTTACATTTGCTTAGGTGGCTAGTCTTTATTTTGTCGCTTTTACTGATTTCACGTTACTTAATGCTTGTTTCAAGACTTCGGTTTCTTTCATTATTAATAAACAAATGACAGCTAAAAAGTGATTTTTATCGTTTTCTTTTATCTTTCGTTTAGACCAGTGGACCACCTGGGATTGGGCTAAGAACTCTGAATTCATCAAATACGGTTTCTGGTATGGGTTATGACCAGCTCATCCAAAAATATCAACAACACCAAAACCTGTCGCAGTTTCGTCTTCCACAGATGTCAGCTGTGAATCAGTCATTTAGGGAACCTGGCCTGAAATCAATGCAGGCTACGCAGTCTAATCCCGACCCATTTGGGTTACTTGGTTTGCTGAGTGTAATAAAGATGACTGATCCTGATCTGACTTCCCTTGCTCTTGGAATTGATCTGACAACACTTGGGTTGAATTTGAATTCATCGGAAAATCTTCACAAGACTTTCAGTTCTCCATGGTCTGATGAACAAGCTAAGGGTGACCCTGAGTTTACTGTGCCACAAAGTTATTATGCTAAGCAGCCACCTGCTTTACATGTGAGCTGTTTTTCACTTTTCGTATTTTGGTTACACAAGGCAATAGTCTCAATTAGTGATTTTCCTCTAGTTCCAAACTTTGATTTCCTTCTATGCATGCAGCAAGGTTATTTTTCAAAGTTCACTGTGGAGACATTGTTCTATATATTTTACAGGTTTGTTCAATTTAACATTTGTTGCCTCCCTATTGTTTAATTTAAGATCTTATTTTAGTTATCTGAGCTTCTATGTTTCTAACACAGCATGCCAAAAGACGAAGCTCAGTTATACGCTGCAAATGAACTGTAAGCTCTCGACTGAATGAATTGTGTTGACATCTGGATGCATTCTATTTTTCCCCAGTCCTCATCTTACACTTCTTATTGACAGTTATAATAGAGGCTGGTTTTACCACAAGGAGCACCGAACGTGGTTCATAAGGGTTCCCAATGTTGAGCCACTAGTGAAGACAAACACATATGAGAGAGGTTCTTATCACTGTTTTAATCCGAAATCCTTTGAAACAATACGCAAGGTCAGAACTACAATATTCCTAATTCATTCTTATGTTGCTTTCTATCTTTTATTGTTATTCGTGACTCTGGTTGCCAACTATATGTTTTAACTGCAGGATAATTTTGTTGTCCATTACGAGTATGTGGAAAAGAGACCAGCTTTGCCTCAACATTAGCAAGGTTGTTTTCCCCACCTGATAAGTAAGGATGTAAAGATAAAGTATGTACTTGTAACTCAATCATTAGGACATTAGTGTATGTAGTTTTGGAATATTTAGCAACTTTCAGCATGTCTCTATCTCATTTCAATGACCAGCTTTTGTAGCCTCAATTTCTCTTTTACATCCATTTTGGATTAATAATATTTCTATTGGTCTGTCTATATACTTAGTTTCCCTTTCACATTGGTCAAAATGCATAGGTTCAAGCGATGCTGATCAGTATATATTTTTTTGGTACAAGAGATTGATTAACATCTTATGGCTTACTGTCCCTTGGCCATTATTAGCATTCGCCAACATCAAGGGTATGAGACTCGGCGGAGGTTCCTCAAGATGAAATAAACTGAGGTTCTTCTGCCTAGTCCGTCGAATGGTCTGCACAACCCGACCCTCTCGAATCTAGTCCAAGCAACGATTCACTCCAGAGGACGATAACCATCATCATACGGGCGTTCCAGGAACAGTGCAACGCAAGGTATAAACTAGTTCGCTCCCCTCACAAATGATCCTTCACTGAACCCGTCTTACTTCTTAGCTGCACCCAAGCCATAACCATTGGCGATGGTTTAAACCAGCATACCCACCGAGTGGCGAGGGCAAAGCACCAGCTTTGGGGGTGATTAATTCACCGCTTTAGCAGTATTAGCATCAAAGTTGTTGCCATATACCAGAATTTGTCCAGGTCTTGAAACACATAGTTATTAGAGGCAAGACGATACCTGAAACCTTGCCAGACAATTTTTGAAGATCCCATTGATCGTCTTCCGCAATAAAAGCAGTTTAATATCGTTCAAGACCTTGAATTTAAAGCGTTGTATAGAAATTTACCCATCAAAATCAGTTATTCTATACAGGTTAATTTAAATTAATTAAGGTAAAATCATGAAGAATTGATAGAGCAATAAAAAATAATAATATATGGGTAATCATTATATTCACAAGCGTTTGTGGCGTCAATTTTAGGGTTTATAGGGATTAAATATAATAATTTTAATTTAGAAACTTTTATAAAATTTTGAATTTAAAGTTAAAATTTAAGATTTGTAGGTTAAAACTTAAAACTCTAATTACATTACTCAAAAACTTAACCCTCAACCTTAAATTCTGAACTCTCAAACTATAAATCTAAAACCTTAAATTCAAAAATTAAAGCAAAACTAAAAAATTTATTGGATATATATGAGATAATATTATAGTGGGTATGAGATAATAATCGATAATATATTAGTAATAATAATAGCGTTCTCAACGTCCAAAAGTCCAGGTAGAAACTTGAAGGAAAATAAATAATAAATAAGCAAATATTAACTTTAATTAAATGCTTGAAGGAAAAGAAATCTAAAAAACAAGAATCAAACTAAGATCAAATTATCGACATGCAAACTAATCTTAACTTCAAATAAAAATTCCATTAAATATTTAATCCTACTAATTAAGGGTTTTGTTTTCCTAATCCACGTCAATTAATGCCACCGCCTCTAGTTCCCTTCCTATATATACACATACTATTTGCCTAGTACGACAGTTTCTTCATGACCTCAAACAAAAACATGACCAAGACGATCACCAACAACATCGTAAGATCTCTTCCGGAAGATCTATTGTCGGAAATTCTCCGGCATGCGGCGGCGAATTCCATCACCGATTTTGTCAACACCGGATTAAGTTGCAAGGCTTTCCATGAAGCATCAAACTACAATAACATATTCGAGAATGTTTCAATGGATAAATTCAACTTCGTCCCATGGCGTAGAAGCGAGAGGGTTTTTCAGAAAAGATGCATAGCTGCCACGAACGCCGAAGCATTATATAGGAAAGGAATGGTCGATTGTTTCAGTCGCAGGAAGCCGGAATCCGGTCTCCGTTGTTTGAAAAAAGCCACCGAAAAAGGCCATGTCGAAGCCGTATACACCTACGGAATCATCTTGATTTGTTTGGGAGGTGATCTAAGGAGACAAGGGCTTCAAATCGTGTCATCTCACAACCTCGTTAATTCTAGTACAAGAAGTTCAAGAACCATTGCTACTTGCCGTTTGAAAACCGAGAGGTTTTTGAGTACCATGTGGGTGTATTTCTCCTTGACCGAGCCGAAACAAGTCGATTGTCATTGCGACCCTGGCATTAGGAAGAAATCAATGAGTTCGAGTTCTTCAGAAGGCAAAGCTTGGGAAACAAGCAATGACTTGGACCATCACCATTGTTGTGATTCTTGTTTCTGGGATCGTGAAGCAACGTTATTTTGTAGGGTGCTTAGGAAATATTTAATACATTACGTGTAAAAATCGTCTACTTCTTTATCATACCTTCATCCATGACTCGTGTATTGAAAAATTCTAAAAAATTAAATTTTAAACCATAACCTTTATTTTCTATATCTTAAACCCTACACCTTACACTCTAAATTCTCTAATTTGAAACGGAGGCATAAATAAAAATATAAAAAAAAAAGTAAACGATTTACACTGATTAATTAGTGTGTGTTTGATTCACGGAATATTTTAAATTTTATTTCCGAATTGTTAAGTTGGTAACCAGATTTCTCAAAAGTTTAAACAGGGAGTACAGGATCCGACCAGATATTTTATGTTTTAAGTTTTTACATGTCCTCTCACATGTAAACCAACAGACTTGTTATTTTTTTAGTCATGTTTTATTTTAAAATTTAAAAATAAAGAAAAAATGACGTGTTATTTTTTATTAGTCATAAATTATTTTAGGGTAATGGGGTTTGTTTCTTAAACGATGTTTGTTTTATGATGATATAGATATCGGTATAAAATTTAGGAGTACAATATATCAAAATATATATTTATGACAAATTAAAAAATATGTATAATTTAAAAGAAAAATTATATCATGTGCTAGTCCCACCACTTGTCTATGGGACTAACTAATAAAAACTGTCCACTTCATCATTTTTTTTATGTCATAATTTTTTTAAGTGAATTTTCACTTGAAAAATTAAAAAATAATAAGGTGGACTCTATTGATTAGTCCCATGGATGACGTGGTGGGACTGACCCATGATATAATTTTTCAATTTAAAGAGTGAAAATTACATTAAATAATATAAATATATAACGACAAAAATTATGGTAAAAAACAGTGAAAATTAGTGTAATTTACCTTCAAATACCAAAATCAATTAAATTCAATAAAAATAAATAAATAATAAATTTAGATACCAAAACCGTAATTTGTTATGTAGGAAAAAAAAGTATAGTACAAATTAATACTTTTAAGTTATAAATCCACAGAAGTTAGATGTCTACAATTTTTTAAGTCTGATCCAATTTTGTCCTTTATCGCGTGTTGTTGGAGGGAATTCTTAATTTTATCAATAAATTAAAAACTAAGAGCAAAAGGAAATGTATTGTTGCTGTGGTGTAGTGGTTATCACGTCAGTCTTACACACTGAAGGTCCCCAGTTCGATCCTGGGCAGCAACAACTTATTTTGCTTTTTGGAAAGTCTTCAGTTGCTTTTTCCGAAACAATCTTACTTCATGCATGCTCCATGCTTCATTTTTCCTTCGTTTCTTACCCAAAACACATGTACTGTAGTAGTTGGCTAGTAGCAGTACTGTGTCTGTGTTAAGCAGACATTTGCAATTAACGAGATTATTATGTAACAAATACGCCTTTGCAAGTCAAAGAGCAATGAGAAAGAAAGTTTCATATGTATGAAGAATTAGCTTATTTTTAATGATAACGCTAGTTTGAATATAAATTTACAAAAAAAAAATCAAAAAATTAATCTGAATCTCCACTGATGTCATAATGAAGAGAAAGAATGATGGGCTCGACCTAGATCACGCTCCTTTCTTCTTTTGGTCTTTTTCCTGTTCCTTTGTCATCATTCTCGGAGCAATCGCCATTGCCATAAGCTCTTGGAAGAGCAGTTTGCAGGCATAAGGGATGTAAACCTGTACAACATCAGTTTTATTCTTGCATCCTCTGCACTCGAATGAGCTCTTCTTTAGATTAGCGATAGCAATCAACCCACATCGCTCACAAACGTGAACTCTGTATGCATCACTTTGGTCAAACAGTCTCTCCTTGAGGAAATGAGCAGCACCATGTGCAATCATGCAATCTCTTTCCATCTCTCCGAAGCGAAGACCACCATCACGGGATCGACCCTCAGCAGGCTGCCTTGTTAGAATCTGAACAGGACCCCGACCTCGTGAATGGATCTTATCGTCAACCATGTGCTTCAGTCTTTGGTAATATGTTGGTCCCAGGAATATCATAGCAGTAAGCCGCCTACCTGTGTGCCCATTATACATCGTCTCAGCACCACGCATTTGATACCCACATTTATGTAGTGCTCTGCTGATATTATCCACCTAGGACATCAAACCAAAAGTTTTAAAGTGTATCATCCATTCATAGTCTCTAAATGTTAAACCTAGTGCAATCAGTGCTTGTCATTGCTAGTTCAGAAACAGGTCTACTTACAGGTGTTTCACATAATTCAAGAAAATACATAATTAATCAGAATAATTAAAAAAAGTTAAGAGATTGCAACTTACAGTGACATCTGTAAAGGGAGTAGCATCCCCTTCCTTGCCCATGTGAGCTGCAACTTTTCCCATGATACACTCAATAAGCTGACCAATAGTCATTCGCGAAGGAATAGCATGAGGGTTCACAATGATATCAGGTGTGATGCCTTCCACGGTCCAGGGCATGTCTTCCTGGGTGTAAGTCGTGCCGACAGTTCCCTTTTGACCATGACGACTGCTAAACTTATCTCCTATCTGGGGAATCCGAACAGATCGTACTCTTACTTTCACAAATCGCAACCCATCAGCATTGGTTGTCAATAGAACCTACACACGAATAGACATGGTCTGTACAATGAAAAAATCACCAAACACAGGCCCCTAATCCACTTACACTTATTAACATAATAACAAACGCGAGTAGAAGAACTCCACTTAAAACTATCAGTAACAACAATTTGAGAAGACTTTACTTGGTCTACGATGCCTGTTTCACTGTGACGTAAGCTTATGCTATGATCACGTTTCGTACAGCGTGCTGCAGGACCCTGAGCTTCCTCCTGTGAAATAGGTGTGGTCTTTCCAATGATTACATCCTCACCTGAAACTCGTGTTCCCTAATGGACAATAATAATATATTTTCAGGTAAGTATGGTTAAGTCAATTAATCTTGTATGACAATGAGATGAGTGTAGAAGCGGCATGCTAAATTTTGCTCTTACAGGAGGTGCAAGACCATCATCATCCAATTTATCATAAGAGCCATGCCTCATTCCCTGCAAAAAGCAAATTGTGTCATATGTCAAAACTCAAATAAGTGAACAAATTGAAATCTTTTTGTCCATGCCAATACCCTCTTCCAAGGTATTACTAAATCCTCGAGTTAATTTTACACATAAATAGAAGAATTCAAATTGAATTAGTTTCCCATTTGAAACTGTTTGATTATTTTATATTAAATTACTAAATTTGGCTTTATGTTATAGCAACATTTAAAGGGCCCAAAAATCAGCAAACAAGTGAAGCCATGCTCAGTTCTCACCATTGTAGTAGACCTATCTGGTCGACCAAAATCCTCTTTGACAAGGGTCCCCATTTTTTTCTCCTCATCCCTGCAAAGTGCAAAGAACGGAAATTTACAGTGAACATTAATCTGGAGTAAGGACAAAGCTCAAACATGCTATCCAAAAGGCTCGTATCTGAAAAGGGAGAAGTAATTAAAGGAGTTTTCAACAGAATCTTACCGATAAGAACGGAAGAAAAGTGATCGGAAGAATCCACGGTCTATTGATGATTGATTCATGATAACAGAATCTTCTTGGTTATATCCAGAATAGCAGGCAATGGCCACAATAGCATTCTAAGGAAGAAAAAAGATGCAAAGAAGCAATTGTAAGGGTATGAAAAAAAATGAAGTAACTACGAAAACAGATCATAAATATTTCAAATTTACAATGCCAGCAGGAAGCTGCCGAAAATGGAGGTGTTCCATAGCTCGTGTAGTAACAAGTGGCTTTTGGGGATAGTAGAGCACGTAGGCCAATGTATCCTATGTAACAAAAGGAGGGAGAAATGATGATATTTTCCAAGTGGGACAGAGTTATAATAATGTAAATAAAAAGCATACATACCATTCGAAATTGGTAGTTGGTGACATACATACCCATTGCTTGCTTACCCATAGCAGATTGATAGGTATTACGTGGAGACTGATACAATGAATAATACAGGAGTAAAATGCAACAAACATCTAAACAAATTCAATAAGGTGATGTTCATCACAAGCACAAGAATACCTGATTATGATCAGGGAATGGTATAATTGAAGCACAAACACCCAAAATCAATGAGGGGTGGATCTCACAATGGGTATAAGTTTCTGAATAAGCTTCTTCTGGATTGACTCTTGCTTGGATAAGATCCTGGAACGAAATGTTAAGCAATTAAACTTATGTTAGACTTATGTTCCCATGAAGCTGAGGTGCATTTACGATTTATTCTAGATTTTGACCAATAAGACTTGTTTCACACATTGATTGTCATGGAAATCATTGTTGTCTCTTCTTCTTCTGTGTCAATATATTCAATAAATCCCTTTGCTACAAGATCATGCCATCCACTGTCATCTTGGTTTTCCTGAAAGAAGACAATCGATGAATATACAGGAAGGAGATAAAGTTAGCCAAGTCCAAGAAGATGTAGAAGGTTACACATGGCTCACCCTTTGAAGCAGTGCAAGAATGTCTTTCTTTTTTATTAGAAGCCTTTGCTTCTCCACAATGAACAATGGGCGACTGCAACGACCATAATCGGTATATATTCTAAGTTCTTTTAAACGAATATCTCTAACAACACCAACTTCAGTGTTGACATCAACCTACACATGTAAAGATCCGTCAGCGACCAGACACATAAACAACATTCTGTTCAAATTATAATGTATTATGTCAAAAAGAAAATGCTTCTCAATCATGCTGGAAGCTGGAACTCCATGTTGCTACAGCCAATACTACATAAAACTAATAACAAAACTCCAGAACATGATTAACTTGCTAACCACATAACAGTTTCTCGAGATGAAATTCCACTTGAGCAGAAAGATTATTGCAGCAGTTTTCACTAAAGCTGTATGTGAAAGAAGCAAATACACAAAGAATACAATACCCGTCTTCTCAACCGTCTCAATGTTGTCACAAGCATATCAGGATTCCGATGCACACCGACCCAACAACCATTGAGAAAAATTTTTGTAGCTTGAGGAATAACTGCAGGTGAAATTTCCTGAAAATTGAATGTAAATGTCAAACTAGGTGAAAAAACAATATTAAGGGGGAAAAAAAGGAGATAAATTCATTAAAAAATATGATGAGTATGAACCTCAAAATTCTCTGTACCCCATTCTTCCAAAAATTCTTCAATAGGTTTTGCATCTGATCCAACCGTTATGTATACCATCAAGGAAAGATTCTTTACAAGTCCACAGGCCTAATGCAACCACAACCACAATTATGATTGAAACATGGTAGGAAGAGACTACTATCAAACAGATAAACCTGGAGGTTTCCTTAAAATGCAAGATAGTCACCTGTCCTTCTGGTGTTTCAGCTGGACACATCATTCCCCACTGAGAATTATGCAACTGACGTGGCTTAGCCAATTTCCCTGGTAAACAAAACCTTAATTAGCTAAGGACCGCAAGATAAAATCTGTCAAATGAGGCAAATCAACGCATGCTGGAGTAGGCGTGACAAAGGAATACTAATATACAGCAGCAATAGTCTTGCCTTCACGTCCTATAGGAGAATTGAGCCTTCGCAAATGTGACAAAGTGGAGGCATATGTCAAGCGGTTCAACACCTAGAAAGAACACGTGAAAATCATGAGGACTTCCAGGAACAGTATGTGGTCAAGGTACAGGTACTTTATGTTATGGAAAAAGTCAAAGGATGGTGAAAATCAATATAAACTCACACTAAATAAACTCTACAATCAACTCTAACCTGTGACACTCCAGCTCTTGTACCAGCTGCATTTGCTTGCCCCCAATTTCCGGTAGCAAGTGAGTATTTAAGACCGCTAGTTATAGTTTTTGCTTTAATAGCAAATTGCAGATTCACATCCTTTCCGTTATCCACACACTACCATCCAAAAATAAAATCCTTGAGCACAAACCCAAAAATAAAAAGGCAAATTGTAGTGAGATCTAGAAAACAATTATTATTTAAAGAACCTTCTGCACATAAGATCTCACATCCCTAGTTAACTTCCGAAAAAGCTGCAGCAGTAGAAATCACAACCAAAACCTAAGATCAGATGATGATGATGATGATGAGCTTTGAACTATAGATAACTATCAGACTAAAAACAGACCATCCTAAAGAGGCCCCCAAGTAAAGGACCAGCAAGGTCCAGCCTCTTGTTGCCATAATGATCTCTGTCATCTTCTGCTCTTCGACCAAGTGCACAAAGAAGCAGCCGGTGAATGATATACCTGGAAAAAGAGCAATACTTTAAAATGAATCATGATACAATAACACACTCCAACAATTTCCAATATACCTACCCAAAATAATAAGCTTTCTTTGTCTCACAATACTCTTCATCACCAATGTGAGGAAGCATTTCCTTTTGAAGGATCTCTCTAGCATACCTGTAAGGAAGATGCTCATAAGCTTCTTACTTAGCATTACAAACATTCACAGTTAATATTTCATCACTCATAAATTTGCTAACACAACACATACTTAATCCTCTTTTCTTTGGTAACACCAACAGTTGCTCCTCTTTTACCAATATAATCTAGTGCAACCTGAGTACAAGAATAACCACATTAGCAGGGTTCGATAAGGTAAGCCAAATGGAAAAACAAGCAAAAGAAATTATTCGCATCTCAATAGGATCATTCATGCCCTACTTTTAACCATCTCATAACCATACACTTAAAACTTCAGGTGGATAGACCAAAATGCAACTGCCATAAACATAAATTCATGAAGTGCTAGAATGTGAAAAACAAGCTCAGACAGGAGCAATGATAACACTCACTGTAATCAATCTTTCAGCCTGAGCAGTACCTCAAGTCAGAACTTTGAAAAGAAAAAAGAAGAATAGAACCTGCTGGTTTTGGATCACAAATGCTTCTTCTAAGGAAGGCCGAAGCAGCTCCATCATCTGCGTATCAGAGAAGTCATAGCATATATGCTCTAGTATGTCCTTATCAGCAACAAATCCCAAAGCCCGGAACACAATTATGATAGGAATTTCAGTTCGAATATATGGAAGAGTAGCACGAATGTACTGCCCTGAAGAGCCCTGCAGTTTATGCATGGAAACCAACAAAAATGCAAAATCATTTGTTTTTGTAACTAATTACTGCACTGAATGATTGGATGGTAGAGAAAAGCATCCAAATGCCATAAGTAATTAGCTTTACCCCCTTGGCACTGGTCCGCGCAAGCATCCGAACAAACATTGTACTTGGTGGCCTGTTCTGGGACTTTGACATGGACCGAACTTCTGCCACATAGGCATATTTGTTTGGTTGCCTCTTTTTGAATACATAGACATGGTTTGTACTCATCTTCTCTTGGGCAATTAGAACTTTTTCACTCCCGTTGATGATAAAATACCCACCTTGATCATATGGACACTCCCCAAGCTCAGTCAGATCCTTCTCTGAATTTTGATATAGTGTGCAATAACTTGAACGAAGCATTATGGGAACCTATAACAAGCAAAACAGAAAAAATGAGAGTCAATGTTGAAAGTTAAATTTGCACATTCCCCAACTAGAAAGTTCAGAAACAAACCTTCCCAATAAACACTTTGGAAAAATCTTGAGTCTCCGTGACTTCTTCACCGTCATGTCCCTTCTTTCTAACTACTTTGGCTACATCGACATACAATGGAGAGGAGTAAGTGAGATTCCTCAACCTTGCAGCTTTTGGAAATAAAGTAGCAGTTTCACCATCCGACTCTGTCATCATAGGTTTACTTAGGTAGATCTGACCAAACTTAATCTCATAGATAGTCTGCAGATAAGCACTGATATTTAGAAAACCAAACCAAACAAACAAACAACTTTAAGGAACAAAAACTTTAAAACCATTGAGCCCGATCAGACCGGTCCCCTATACTCTAGATTTTCATCCAAACAACCAATTAACCTACAATGCAATCCAATCAGAACAAACTTCAACCCTATAAGCCGCCGAGATTCTTACTCTCATTTAAATAAAAAAAAAGAAAGAAAGAACCTCCACGAAGTCAGACTGGTGACCAGGATTGTGCTGCGACTCGGGCCTGATCTCGATAGCGGCCGATTCAGATACAATCTCTTGCATCGTGTTCTGTATAAATTCATCGAAAGAGTCGAGCTGTTGACGCACCAAACCTTTTTCTTCGAAATAAGCGGAGATAACCGCCCACGCATCTTCCAGCGTGATCTCCTCATCTTCTTCTTCGTCCATTAGTTGATGATCGTAATCGCTGTCGTCCTCCATTGCTAGGGATTGTTCAAGTCTGTGTTTGGCGCAGGGATTTCCTGGCTTTTCTTCAAAGGGAAACTAGATGAGAGACCTGAGAGTGGAGAAATTTAGAGAAGGCGGGGAACGAGACGAATGACGATTACATAGGACTTACGTTTCTTCAAAATGTATATATACGTATTGAGTGACCCGGATGGAATGGATCGGGTCGGATCCTTACACCAATGTACGGTAAATCTTCATACAATCCGACTCCAGGATAATTTTAAAAAGGTAAATATAAACTTTAATTTTAGTATTTTATGCGCAATCTGATATTTAACTTTTATCTTTTTAATTAATCAAATAATAATGAAAATATAAAAATTATTAAATTTTTATATTTAATTTTTTATAATAAATATCAAAATTTAAACTCATATAATATAAATAGTATAAACATTTTTAATTATTTAATTGATTAATAAATTTCTTTATCAAACATTGTTATCTTTTTGTATATATTAATGATTAGATGTATTAATGACCCTATCAAGCTTATACACACTTTTTGCTTTCCTAAATGTAATTACCGGAATTAGTCCGGGGTCGCCACCAATAGATTTTTAACAGTATGATTGAAATACTAAAATTACGTCTGTGAACCAGAGTGAGTCAAGAAGTCTGTTACGCGTAGAAAAAGGTGACCACCCCTACAACGCCCGAAATCGGCACCTATCGGTTACAAAATATTTTATACGATCTAAAACGTAAACTCGGTGGTCAAATCTGTAAAAAAAGGGTTAGTATATATTTAATAACAATAATAAAACAAAAATAATAATTTTGAAAACCATCAGAGGCTAATCTGCAAAATAATAAACATTGGATGGTTAAAATAATATATAATAAGAAACAAATGAAATTTCAAAAAAAAATATAAAGAGGGATATTTATATCAAGATCAAAACGGTGTCGTTTTGGTGCCGGTTCATCGGTCCAAAACGGCATTGTTTTACACCTGGGTACTCGGCTTCAAACCTGCTAATCCGACCTGAACCAGCGCATAACCCGAGAAAATAGAAAAATCACGTTGGAAGTCCTCCATCTCTCGGTGCGTTTCTGTTTTTGCCCACCAGTTTGCATCCGGTTTAATTTTGGCCACTGATTTTACCTATTTAAGCCTTATATTTTTATTTTCATTCAATTTCACCCTTATTATATATTATTTTAACCATCTAATGTTTATTATTTTGCAGATTAGCCCTTGATGGTTTCCAAAATTATTATTTTCGTTTTATTATTGTTATTAAATATATACTAACCCTTTTTTACAGATTTGACCACCGAGTTTACGTTTTCGATCGTATGAAATATTTTGTAACCGATATGTGTCAATTTCGGGCGTTGTAGGGGTGCTCACCCTTCCCTATGCATAACAGACTTCCGGACTCACTATGGTTCATAGACGTAATTTTAGTGTTCTAATCACACCGTTAAAAATCGATTGGTGACGACTCTCTGGACGAATTCCAGTGATTACACTAAATTCAGCTCAATTTGAAATATGAACTTCAGGTTTTTACTAAAACTTCCTACTTTAAGCTCAATCTTATTTTTAATTTTTCTAAAAATGTTTAAACTTTTTTTAACTGCAGAACTTTAGTTTTTTTTAATATAAGTTTAGTAATTTGAATTATGGAGTTCAGGATTTACTAAAATTAGAGGATAAAAATATTAAACGATGGGGTACTCGATATTTAGACGATAAACAATGAACTATTAACGTCAGAGAATGTTGAAAAATAATAGAGAGATAATTTAATATTTAATTAAAAATTTTAAATTTTATGATTTTTAAAGAAACTAAAAAAATAGTTAATAAATCAAACAATTATATATTTCAATTTTAAAAGTAATAAAAAAATTAACCAATCTTGTATCACGTGTCCATACACGCTTATTTGTCTTATTATCCACAAAATGCCACGAGCGTAAATTCATACATGGCCGGCGATTTTTTCCATCTCCCCAAACAAGATCTGTTCAACGACTCCTGCCACCTCGGCTTGAATTTGACGAAACGCTCCCTGAGCTTCTGCTTCCATAGAACAAATCCGACCAGTAATTTCCTAAATCATCAGGGGTATATCTGACAGGTGATTCAACCCACGGTCCCTTCTTCGGCTGCACTCCACCGTATTTCTCGTAAAACTCCTTGTAGACCGGTGCGATCCGTCTCGCCAACGAGATCTTGATATAATCTCGGAGTCTCGCGTCGGGTACGACCCAAGAACATTGTTTCATGTAAGCTTTTTCGAAGGCGGAATTAAATCTTCTGAAATGATCGCTCACCTGATCCATTGAAATTTCAGCCGTTTGATTCTCCGGCAGTGACGCAAGCACTTTGCACCATCCGATCCTCTCGTAGTTCGCAGCGTACTGTTTCACTTTCTGCTCGTGCTTGATTACCCAATCGTCGCCAAGGAGGAAATTCAGGTTCGATTGACGGACTTTACCGATGACGTATTGGAGATTATTTGCCAAGAACAAATAAGAAAGCTCCACGTCTTTATATATCGCGGCTTTTGCGTCGAGTTTACATAGCATGACGAGGACAAGCCAGGCTAATCGGACGGAAATCGGCGATGAGATGGTTTCCTCGTTGTCGGGGCTGCCGAAGTAGGATTCCGGTAAAGCTGATGGAATCGTTAACGGCCAATCTGCGAAAATATCGGAGAGGATCCCGCTGTAATCGGCGAGGAAAGATATGTAATTCATTACATAGCGAGTGAGGGGGTGGACGCCACCTCCTGGAACCGTCGTTTTGGATGAATCCTTTTGAATCGCCGTTTCGAAGTCCGTTAACATCGTTCTAACGGCGTCGCCGAGCTTGATCAAGGAGTTAACCGCCGTTGATCGAACGGCCGAGGTTGATTCGAAGCTGAAGATTGATTCAATCTCAGGCCAAAGATCGGAAACCGCCTCGTATAAATCCAAGACACGGAACATTTTCTCGGGAGTTTTCTTGCACTTGGCTACATTTTCTGGGAAACCAAACAGTGCCAAAGCTCCTTCTTTCGAAATTTCCGTGAAGCAAGATTCCCTGATGGGAGCGGAGTTGGAGAACACTTGATCGCAGAGTATTCTCTCTCCATAAAACAGCGTTTTAACCGCCATTTTAACAGCGCTTAACCAAGCTTTGATTTTAACCTCCAGAACCTCCCATTCCATCTTCTGAATCTGCTGAAAAGTTATCCCCCGTTCAACTCCGAGATGGTAAAGAGCTTCATCGACGATCGATTTTCGAATAATTTGATAAATTTTGATACACTCCTTGGCATACCCAGCTGATATCATGGCTTCCGCAATGGCCCTCAAATCCGCCACAGCAGCCAACGATACTCTCTCGACTTCTGGTATTGAATCATTCTCGTCCCTCGACTCGTTTTCAAAATCCTCTTCTTCGAAATCCGAGAAGCTAGACCTCGAAGCGGATGGTCTCGAAGACGAGTGAGCTGAAACAGACACAGATTCCGGGTCAAGATAAGCCCGGTTGGACTTCAAAATCTGGTAAAACTCCTTCTCGAGCCTTTTCATGGCAGATTGCATCAGTATCTGAGCTCGGACGAGTTTCTCCGAACTCGAGTGGTGCAAAACCAAGTATTGCATAGCCTTTTGCAGTTTCTTAATCGAACCCAGATATTGTCTGGCTTCCTCCCTATCGGAGAAAAGAGAAGCAACATCGGTACCGTCCCATTTGTTGATAATAAACTCGGCCACTTCAATGTTTTCCTCCATTAATGAATCTGAAAAGGTATGGTGGATAGGTGAAGGCGGAGGAGTCATCCTCGTAGGAGATGGGGATTTGAAGAAGATGGTCCTCATTCCTTTTCTTGGCATTTGCAGAGCAGCAGAGAGTTAAATGGAGTTTGAAAGTAGCCTGAAACAAAGAAATAAGTGTAATTTGGCTGTTGTTTTAGCAGAGCAGTGCTGAATGCTGATGAGTATGGAACTGGTGTTGTTCGGGACTCTATATAGAGGGAAGGTAAAGAGTCCACGCGGTGGGATATATTTGGAAAAATCAAATAGTAATGCCTGTTGAAATTACGCGCGGGGTTGACAATGACCCGTTCGATTTGTTAAATTATTGATTGTAGAATTAGAGCATCGTTGAAATCAGCCAACAGTCTCAATACTCCGGCTCTACGATGGCCTGCTTTTTTTATTTTCTTCTTTAGTTGGTATAAGCATCAATATTTAATTTATTATTTTATTAAATTATTTTGTATAAAAAATTATAATAAAAATATATATTTTATTTTTATATAAAAATTTAAATTGATATAAAATAAAATATATATTTTTAATTTCAGGCCAAAACATTTCTTGTTTTTTAAGAACTACTTTTGATTTATTCTTAATTAAATATACTCGGCGTTGCCTTCCATTTACGCACCCCTTCTGATGTTTTCTAGGGAAGGTAGTAATAATGAAGGAAATTAGATGGAAATTTAATTGTTTATAACCATGTAGTTACTTTTAAAATAAAATATTTCTATTTTTAAGCTACAAGCATGATATAATCTTAAAGGCATGTGTATTATAAAAATTAAAATTTATCTTATCTTATAAAATAAAATTATAAATTAAAAAATATTTGAATAACTCGTCAAAATAAATCTAGACCAAATTAATATAATAAATTCAAGGTATTATAGAGTTTGAATGTTTATACTTACAGCTATCTCTGTTAATGTATTAAAATCAAGGTAGAGATTTGGATTTAATGTTGAAAGATTGATCTTCCGCCATTTTGATGTCTTTTAAAGGATCTTTTGAATTAATTACGATATAAATTTAAATCTTTCTCGCTGTAGACACCCTAACATTTTCGTGTTTTTATTGTTTGTCTCATTCTAAAATTTCATGTCGTGTTTGTTGTTTGAAAGCATTTAGCCTAGTAGTACCTGAAACATCAACTTCAAACAATAAGAAATAAAACCATCATTGTTAAGATGGTAATAGAGCTAAAGGCCATCTATTTATTCGGTGAAAATTTTATTTGAGGTAGATACATATGAAATTTTAAAATTTTAAAGCGGACACAAAGCTTAAATATTATAAAAATTTAAGGATTAATTCATAAAATTAAAAAAATTAAAGGTAAATATGTAAACTTTAAAAAGTTCAGGACAAGTATAAGCTCACCATATTCAAAATATGAATCAGCCACTGGATTTATCCACATCTATCCCATGTTGGTATATATAGGGATGATTATAGGTCAACTTGAATCAGATTTTTATCGATCTGATTTAAAAACTTAATACCTTCACATAAATCCACTGGCGGATGCACCCTTCAAATAGGGTGGGCCCGTGTCCACTCTGAACTTTTTAAAATTTATATATTTACTCTTAATTTTTTTTAATTTTTATGAATTGGTCCTTAAGTTTTTATAATATTTAGGTTTTGTGCCCACCCTAAGATTTCAAAATTTCATATGTGCTCACCCTCAAATAAATTTTTGGATCCGCCATTGCATAAATCTAATGTAATATTTTATAATGCTTTATCAATCTAAATTTATTCAAAATTTAGAGTGAAATTTTAAATTTGACTTGACCTAAATCGACATAAATAAAAAAATATTTTTGTTTGATAAAATAGAGAATTAAAAAAAATACAAATAGAGAAAGATCATTATGATAATTATTTTATTTTATTAGATAAAAAGAAAAAATATATGAATAGATGTGTATTATACAATTATACTTAAATATTTAAAATAAAATAAATTATTATTTTAGGTTATATCGAAACTTATCAACACTACCAGTTTAGGTCAAATAATTATTCCATTGTATAGATGATAAAAACATATTTATTTATGCGGATATTTATTATATTCACATCATTTTACAGTGTTTCACTCAACTAATTTTAATAGTGATTTTAGAAAAATAATATTTTTTACTCAAATATTATCATCCAGTCATTCTAATTTACCGTTGCATTTTCTTCTCCATCGAGATGCATTTAATACCATAACCTATATTCGGGATTAAAAAAACGTTATTGTTATAATGATCATTATTAAACGGTAACAACGCTATTTGAAATCGTTATTCATAAAAATAACGGTGAGATTTAAATTCACACTAATAAAGGTTGTTATTTAACGGATAACGGTTGATAACGGTAATAACGATCAATTATTACTGTTATTTGACCGTTATTTCAAAAACTATTGAGCGAATTAAAAAAATTCACGATCGAAACTCATAAATGAGCGCGATAACAATCGTTATATCCGCAATTACAATAAAAATAACGAGACCGAAAACACTTTTTAAATCCCTGTCAAAATCCGTTCCGGGTCACGGCTTTTCCAATGGTTTTCCGCCTCGGGTTTAGCTTTTGCAGCCATGTACGCAACGCTGACAAACAAATCCATATATACAACGGTTTCAACTATCAACCTTTGGCGTTTCTTCCAGCTCATAAGAATTTCAAATTTCGGACAAGGAAAGCAGACCCCAATGTCAATGATCATCCAGCTCATGCAATTTAGGACAGGAAAATGAACTGCTTCTAAGGTGGTCGGAATTCCATGAGAGGCAACAGACAACAGGATATAATATTTGACCGTTTTTTTACTTTTTCGGGTAATATCTGCCCACAAGAATGTAAATTGACCCATTAAATTCAAACTCTTAGTCTCCTATTACCCACAGACAGACATGATTCCAGATGTAACAACTTCCATTAAGCAGATTGTCTAGACTGGTCAATTTTATTAGAATATAAAAATATGAGTTAATTATTTCACTTTAAATTAAATTTATTTTTTTTTGAACATAAAAAAATAATAATCCCATATTTTTTTTATCAACAAAATACATTAGCATTGATAACTCTTGCGCGTCCAGCAAAGACGCCTGCGTTATCCTAATCAGAGTAATTATATTCTTGTCTTTACCACGCTTCTAGATTTAAAATCATTAACTAATGAGGTAAATAATTACAATAAGATAATGCATTAATGACGTAATAATTTTTTAAAGAGATTTAAATATAATTATTAAAAAATTAAAAGGATAATTTTATATGGCTTAAGGGTTTAATAAACTCTTAAACTTTTATAAAAAAGTTAATTAAGTTCATAATTTTTTTTGCACCCAATAGAGCCCTCAAACTCACTTAAAAAATTAATTTAGTCTTTAAATTGTTGTAAAAAATCAATTAAGCCCTTAAACTTATTTTTTATTCAATTAAACCCTCAAACTCAATAAAAAAAAATCAATTTGACCCTTTGATCAACTATGACCGTTAATTTTAACGTTTTTTTTAAAAATTACACTTGTCGCGATAAGATAATACCATTTATCGCTTTTTAAAAAAATTAAAATTTTAAAAATATATTAAAAATCTAAAAACTTTATAAAAAATCTTAAAATTTTTTAAGTTATTTTAAAATATGAAAATATTTTTTATAATTGTAAAGTAATATTTAATATTTTATTTTTTAATCTTTTTAAAAAATATTATTTATAATTTTAAATTAAATTTCGAAATTATTTTTATATATTTTAAAAATGTTTTTCATGATTAAAAATTCTTAAAAACGAAAAAATAGTGTTATTTTATTGCAACACGTGTTAAGTTTTTTTTAAAAAAATTAAAGTTAATGATTAAAGTTGGTAAAAAGGTCAAATTGATTTTTTTTTCTTGAGTTTGAGGATTTAATTGGGTGTTAAAAAAGTTTAAAGACTTAATTGATTTTTTTTTGAGTTTGAGGGCTTAATTGAGTGTAAAAGAATCTAAAAACTTAATTGATTTTTGTAAAAGTTTAAGGGCTTATTAGACCCTTAAGCCATTTTATATCAACCTATTGGGTCATGTAGGTCGGCATGACATGGCAGTTGAGTTGGACATGAGTCGAGAAAGAAATAAAATATTTTAAAAGCTTTTTGGGTATTACATAGTTATTAATTTATACACAATATAGAGCTAAATAACTTTAATTTATTCAAAATTTTACGTGTGTAATATACATGAATCAATTATAAAATTTTAAATGGTTGAAATTATAATACATTGTACTCATAATAAATTAATTTAAATTTAAACTTTAAAAATAATATTTTTAAGAGATGTAGTCATAAATCTTAATCGTAGGTATTAAAACGGTCACATATGATACCAAAAATAAAATGATTAAATCATTCAAATTAAAACAAGAAAAAATAGAGAGATTAAATTCCTAATTTTAACATAGGATAGGGATTTAAATCGTAATTAAACATCTTTTCAATTCACTCGTTTTTTCCTAGTTGCTATAAACTCCAACTCTTCCAATAACGATTTTTTTATTAATTCCAATAACGAATTTTAACGCTAATATTATTGATTTCACGCTAAAATATAATATATTTTTAATATATAATTTTAAATGATAAATATAATACAATTAATGTATCTTTTATTGATAAACAATTTTTAAGACTATAAATATAAGACAATTAGTATATCTTTATGTAATATATAATTTTTAAAAATACTATAATTAATATTTTATCTTTTAACATGATAAAAAATAAATTCATTTAAATATATTTTAGTCTATTGTACTATCATAATATAATTGCTCTAAAATCACATTGGGATATTATTTTTTTCAATAAAATCAAAAATAAAATATCATATATAAACCATGAACAATATGAATCATAAGATAAACTTATGATGGCGTTCTTTATCTTAAAAAGACAATACCTTATATGAATCGTAATTAGATGATCATTATATCATGTATGAAGTTAAATTCATAAATAAATTATTTAAAAAAATAAATTAAAAGACGAACATAAAAAAAAAAAAAATCTTTATCCCACATCACTTAATTTTGTCCGTGACAACGTTTATAATTATTTTGAATTTAAAAAATCTAACACGATCAAAATTAAAGAAAGTATATTTTCCCCTTAAACCGCTCATTAAATTTAAGCTTTGACTATTTCTAAAAGTAAATTAAGTTAATTAATCCCAAAACATCCTCTGTACATGGACTGTGTCTAGAAAATGTCCTCTCCACAACCCATTCCTTGTAGACAGTTAGAACCGGCTGTCTGAGTAATATACGATATTCTATTCTAATCCATGGTTACAACTTACATGGAATTCAAAGTATATAATGTGAAATTCTCTGTCCTGTTCCATCAGTATTTCTATATTACAAAAAATATAAAACGTGTCATAAATGCTGAACCATAAGACGAATAATAAAACATCACCCACTCCGACGATAGTGATGAAAAAAATAAAATAAAAATAAAATTTAAAAAATATTATATGTTTTTTTTTATGCTTTATTGACCTAATCAACCTCTCTACACATCGTCTCTTTTCGTGACGTAGTCTGTGTGAATCGAAAAATTATATTATAGGTCCAGTTCATCATATCATTCGTGGTCTTTAACTAATAAAAATTATTTATTTTATCGTTAATTATTCATATCATTAATTTAATTTTTAAAAAATATTTTTTTTAAATGACATAAAAAAAAATAAATAAATATTAATTTGTTAAAAAATTGACATGAAAAAAATAATAAAGTAGATAATTATAATTGGATGTGACCATAACTAATGTGATAAATCAGGTTCATGATATAATTTTTTACCTGAATCGGTGTTTGTCTTCTTCCTTCATCCACTGTTTTCGGATGTTTCTAATTGTAATTTATATGAACTGAAAAGATGGGGATGACCAGGTAAAATAGAGGGACTGGTTACAACAAGGGGGGATTTATAGCTTAATTAGTTTTAAGTATTTTTTTTAGTTTTAAAAAAGAGCATACAATTTCGACCTAAATGTTATATTTAAATCTCAAACCGAACTTAATTTCATTTTTATTTTATATTTTCAAACCCAAATAAATTTCGTTCATCAAATTCATCACATCCATAAATATTTAAAAACAAACAAATAAGTTAAATAGTCTTTTGGAGCTCCAATTAAAAATAAATAATTATAACATTTAACTTGTTGAAATTTTTGTTTTGATATGATAAGTTAAATTGTAGTTAATGCATGATGTCTTTAAGAAAATATGAAAAGGGATGGGTTAAAATATAATTAATGGAAGAAATATGGAGAAAGTGAAAAATCTAAACAATACATCATAGAGTAAGCATTTAGAATCCTTCAGAATGTAAACTTAGAGCTTATACCTTAAGGGCATACTTCCTCAGTGGAAAGTACATCTCCCTCTTCTTCTCCCTCTCTGTTTTCAAAGATTGCTGCATAAAACATAAATGTCAAATGAACCATCCCGGAGTACACATTCGTGTTGCCGACGTGATATTGCATAGCAACATGGAGCACGGAAAATTCAAAACAGAGACAAGTGCGTACGAAACACAAACAAGACCGAGCATTAGACGTAAAAGATTCATAGAACAGCTTTCCACTTCAACAAGTAGTACTATTTGAACATTGCATTACCTATGTGGATTTTCTGCTTAGGCTAATTTCATATGTTGCATCAACCTTTTGCTATCTAGATCAGTAGGTAAGTCAACCCAAGGAGCCTTTGTAGGTTTAATGATTCCAATGGCTAGATCAAGGTCGTAAAGGAGGTTAACTAGCTAAACCAGATTTTATTACATCAAGGAGCAGAAATTAGCAATGTTCTGCAGACAGAGGCATGTTTGTATCCGTGCTTTATTGTTCTACATGCCACAAACATAAACATAATTATGAACAGAAGTCTTCATCGAACATGTCCGAAGGTGCATATTTCTTACAGACAAACAGAAAAAAGTTGGAAGCTGCATGCTAATTAAGTTCTACATGCTGTGGTGATTTGAAAAATGAAACTACTTGTAGTAATTTACAAGCATAGGGAACATCTCTGAATAAGAAAGCTTTTATCCTTCATACATACTCATCCACAAAGGATTACTAAAACGAAAGAATCTGTAAATGCCAATAAATTTAACATAAAGGAGCTTGTGAAATGACAACAAAAGTTGAATCAAGTAAAGAAATTGGCCCATAGCAAACCTGGTGTTTGGTAAGTCGGCGGCGGATGGCTCTGGTCTTCTTGGGACGTAGATCAAGAGGCAAAAACTTCTTCTTCTTATAGGCTTCCCTCAATGCAGCCTTCTGCTTCTGGGATATCACCGTCAACACTTGTGCAATCGATAGCCTCACCACCTTACTAAAACCAAGCACCAAAAAGATCAAAAACCCATACTAGAAAAGAAGAAATTAAAAAAAAAATGAAAAATCAACAAGTAAAAGAAGGAAGAGGGAGTTGAGTTACATTTTGGAGAGCTTGTTGGGGGCACCACCAGTGACCTTGGCTACACGAAGTAGAGAAAGTTCAGCTTTTAAGTCCTTCAGCTGGCTCAACAGCTCTGTCTTTGATTTGTTCCTTAATTCGTGTACCTTAATCCTTGCTAAAACAAGTTAAACAACAACCATACAAGAAAGTTAAACAGAGACTATGACTACTATGATCAAGTAATTGATATAACTAAATCAGAAACTGAAAAAAAAATGGGTTTTCATTAGTATAATTATTATCAATACCCATGGGTGTCTGCCTCTCTTTCTCTGCTTGCGGTGAAGAAGGTCCAACGACATCAATGGCTTCGCGGTTTTAATAGTACCAGTTTGCAAACAAAACCCTAATTCGGTAACGCGGATGAAAGGATAATTTCATTTTTGGGCCGATACTAGATGGACTTTGAGCTCTGAGATATGTTTTGCGCTTATGGAAGTCCAATATTATTTTGTGCAATTCTTTGATGGGCTCTGAGATATATATTGGGTCGGGTTGGATTGAAGATTTTCACTCCTAAATCTGACTCTGTTAGATCCTAATTATTTTTTATTTCAATCAGATTTAACCTAAATTTTAAAATATATTAAAAAATTTAATACAATCAGATTAGGTCAAATCAAAATTAATCGATTTTTTTATCCCTATTCAAATTAGGGAAGCCTTTCAAGTTAGGGTGCAAATCATCTACCTCTTTCTCATGCCTCCGTTTTAAATTAGAGGGTTTAGGTCATAGGGTTTAGGGTTGGAGTTTAAAAAATCAGTGATAAGGTATATTTTTTAGGATGTAAAGTTAAGGGTTTAGAATTTTAAAAAATAAAGATTAAAGTTAAAAATTTATTTTTTTTAAAATTTTTAATAGAAGACATGAATAAAAGCACGATAAGACAGAGGATCTCTACTCTTCCGGTTAACCCAAAGCAAAGTTCCAAGCCGCTTAACAACTCCATTTGCCTAAAGTTCCTACAAATGTACATAAAGTTCTGAACCACTCCAAACGCCATTCCCCCCCTACTCCACCATTGTTTTAACTCATTCATCGAGCATCATGCAACAACTATATGTATATATAAGCCTACAAATCAATGTTTCCTTAAGGAAAAAAAACCCTTCGATTCTTGTCATTTCACGAAGCTATAATGGTCAAAGAGCTACGAATTAAGGGCACATTGTACATCTTGCTGTTAGCCATCACCATGAAATATTATTCCGATGGAGCAAGAGCTGTCACTGATGATGACACACTCCCACCTCTTCCATCGTCCGGAACGATAGCAATAAACCAGGTCCCGACACCCGTAGCTAACACAGCACCGGTAGTAGGTCCTGCTACCGCTAACACAAGTGATCAACTCACACTGTCATTCTTTATGCATGACATATTTGGTGGCTCATCTCCATCAGTAAGGGTCGTGAGAGGGATCATTCCTGATACCCCCAAAGTCGAACGGATCCCTTTCTCCAAGAAACGCAGTGGCATCATAAGGGGAAAAGCACACCCGGTTGTCGCACAAGGAGCTACCTCACAGAAGCTCTTATTCGGATCCATAACCGTGATCGATGACGAACTGACCGAAGGGCATGAATTAGGGTCTTCCATAATCGGTAAAGCACAGGGATTTTATCTGGCAAGTTCAATGGATGGTAGCAGTCATACAATGGCATTCACTGCTATGTTCCATGACGAAAATGAGCACAATAAGGACGATGCCATCAGTTTTTTTGGGGTGCACCGTACAGCTGCGGTCGAGTCTCCTATAGCTATAGCCGGTGGAACCGGAAAATATACAAACGCACAAGGGTTTGCCACTGTTGAAACCCTCCACCACACGAATCAATACACCACTGATGGTATCGACACGCTTTTGCAGTTTAGCGTATTCATAACTCAATAGTAATTACTCCCTAACTATACTTGCTGTTGTTGAAATAAGATGCTCTCAAACGGTGTCCGACACGTATCAATGGTACTTGGAATTGTGCTTTGGTTAGAAGGTAATCTACACGTGGAAACCAAATCCACTACCTAAGTAAACGCACCAACAATTTCAAAATAAATGTAAACCATATGAACAAAGAGAATGGAATCATTTGGTGTAACATAGACTCTCCAATGTGCTGCCTAGTGATCAGTTTAATCATTGTAATTAGAAAATTTAGTTGTGACCCTTTGGATTCTAGTTGATGACACGACATATAATGCTTTTAGTCTTTACCAACAGTTCCATTAAAACAAGACAGAAGGAAAATATTATGAAACTTAAAAACCTTCTAATTCATTCATAATATGTCTCAAACATAAACAGAGAGAAAAGGCTTTTATTCGCTAAGCATCATTTTACTATTCCCTAAAACCCATTTATTTGTGGGGAAAACTAAGACTAGCAGAGAGCTTAAGAGATCAGTTCCTTCATTTTGGTGGTGGTGGGAAGAAGATGGCATCATTGGTTCTCTTGGACCTGAATAGCTTCTCTGTCTCAGCCGGAACCTTGAAAGCTGCTTGTAGAACTTCAGGGGATATTGCCTTCCATGCACCAATGCTTCCAGCCAAGTGAGTGAAGACAGGGCTGAAAAACAAATCAAAACAAATTGTTAGCAACGCAAATTTTGATTCACAAATTATAGCTTTAAACTTCAAAATGGCTTACTTGGGAGTGGTGATGATCGAGAACCATGACAAACCTTCCGGATCGGCAATCTTAGAAACAACAAAGAACCTTGGCACAATCAACAGGTTACCTGCCTTCACAATGGTTTCCAGGACCCTTTTGCCATCAACACCAACAACTTGGAGACGACCGCTGCCCTTGACAATGTATGTAACCTGCAAGGCGGAATCACAGGAAAAACCCGGGGAACACATTGCATTCCCTTCCAACCTAACCAGATCAGCACCAAGACCGACCTGACCAACCAAAGGAAGGTTTTTAGTAGTCAACAGCACAACATTGCCAGCGTTCTTGATATCCGTATCCAACGGAGCTTCCTCACAGTTCAAGGCCATTCCTTTTCGGTGATCAGGCTTAGGTTCAGGCATCTTAACATTGGCATCGAGCTTAACAATGCCTTTGCCTTGTTGGTTGCCAATGAGAGCCTTAGCAGTGTCATCATCCACATCCCATGCTCTCTTCACAAAGTCGGTCGTGAAACCAGTGAAGATGCCATTGGCTCCGGTCAAAAAGAAATCGGTAAACTGACCGGCTTTGTGCCCTTTAGAGGTATCTCCCATAAAGAGGATCTCCAATTCAGTGTCTTCCTTGTTGTACCACCAGGTGATAACACCAAAAGGAAGAGCAATGCCATCACCCTTCTTGATTGCAATCACTTTCTCCTCTGATTCAGGCAGAATAATCCCAGCAACACCAGCTCCTATACATACAGAAAAAAAATATATTACAGAACCAAACCCCAAAACAAGACTTTGATTGAAAAAAAATCACAAGATTAAAGAACCCCAAAACAAGATTTCGATAGAAAAAAAAAATCAACCCTTTCTCTCTCACAAACACATAAAAATGAAATTTTGCAGCAAAGCCCCAACATCATAAAAGAAAAACAGTAAATTAATCAATACATGATTCAGATCATATTACAGTAAACAACATAACCCCATAAAGGTTAAGAGAGGAGAAACCGGAAAGATAATACCTTGAAGAACATAAGCAACCTTGGAGGAATCAGAGTAACGCGGTAGTGCAAAGCCGTTCTTTTGCAGGAGCAACTTGGCAGCACCAATGTTTCCTTCACGAAGCATGGGGAGTTCATTGGGGCACCAAGCAGAGTAGCTTCCACCATCATCACCGTACACTTTCTTAGCCAACTTAGGAGAAAGATCTAATTCCATCTTCTTGATTCACAAAAAAGAAATAAACCCAAAATCCCTTACAGAAAATAGAAGAAATTAAAGCAGAGAAAGAATCACTGAAGTGATGAATTTCGGAAGTGTGATGGAAGGCTATTTATAGCCGTGAAGAACACTGTGATGTAGATATCAGTAGTTATCATGAGAATCAAATTCTAGAGTTCAATATTATTTAAACTTTTAAAACAAATCATTCTGTTGTTATTCTCAACAAACTAACAAATTACCACAAGATTTTGATTATATCATTTTTTTCTATTTTAATTAAAAGCAAATCACAATCATTTAAAAATTAATTACCTTAATTGATTTAAGATTTTGATTAGTATAGGATAACGATGAGATTGTATACCAATTACGTATCTTACCTAATTTAATGTTTTAATATATTAAGGAAAATTTTAATATTTTAATAAATATATAATAATGGTTTAGCATGTTAAAAATTATGAGGCTATAAGCAAAATGTTAAATAGGTTGAAAATAGATTCTCGTTATTAAATCATAAGTTATTAATAAAGATATATGTTTTTTTCCGTTAAATTATGCGGATAATATTAAATTCAATCTAAAAATTTTATTGTAATATATTAATATTTTATTAATTTGATATTAATTCGATCTAAAATTAATTGAATCAAATAGATTTAAATTAAAAACTAATTGATTCAACTGACTAATTCAGTGTCTATTATAATCACAATAAACATGAACTAAAATTGAATTAAACTTGAACATAAATTGAATATAATCAGACCTGAAATGATTTAAACTGAATAACTCGTTTTATTTATTCTTCGACATGATTTTAATATATCATAATAATTATTTAGTACTTATACAGAAATTCTCAAGACGTTAATTTTCTTATTTGATTCTAGTAATGTTCATAAAAAAATATCACCAGGTAATAGAGTGATCATTAAATGATAATATTACTATTTCATTGCCTTCTTATTTGGAATAAAATATTCTTAAACAAATTTTGGATAATATTACTATTTCATTGCTTTCTTTAACTCAAAAGAAAAATAATAATAGAATGGTCATTAAATATATATTTTGTAAATTTTAACTAATTTATAAATTTAACAAAATTGAGTTCAATTTTTTAAGAAATAAAAAAAGTCATGGCTTTTTTAATTAGGACAGAATGAGTTTAAAATTTAAAAGAAAATTTTATGATTTTACCTCAAATTTAATATATTTGATTAATTTAAAAAAATAATTTTATTTGAAATCAAACATAATTTAATTAAATTTAAAATTTAAACTTTTAATTTGTTTTCGATCTAGTTAAATTATAATTATTTTGTAATAAATCAGAACAATAAAAAATAATTAAAAACATACAGAATAATAAATAACTTTTAGTAGGATGGTAATTTGACCCATCCTGTTGGTTTCGTTTTGATCCAATTGGGGGAGAGTTTTTAATTTTAAAAATCAGGTTAGAGTCAGGTGATAAAAAAATAAAATCGGGTTGGGTCATGATCAAGGGTAAAAATTTTTCGACCCAAACCATTGTATTTAATCATATTTTTTATATTTAATATTTCTATTAATTTTTTTGAGTCAGTCAGGTTTTCTTGGTTTTTTTTTTAATATTGGAATCGGATCAGAAGAGTTATAATTTTTATAATACTAGGTCGGGAATAAAAAATAGGGTAAACTATACCAGTGACCATCCAACTATTTGGGGATATCTATTTTGACCACCTAATTAAAGAACTCGTCAATCAGGTACCCAAACTTTAAAACCCTACCTATTTTGGCCACTGCTGTTAAAATTCTGATGGAAAAGTTAACAGCAGTGACGTGGCTGTTAATTAAAATCGGTAAAATTACACATTTAATCCCTCTAATTTATTTATTTTTTTAATTTAATCCTAATTTTATTTATTAATTTATTTTGATTTATTATTTTATATATATTCCTCACCAAGTGGTGACACGTGTCACCACCGGATTGGTGAATGATTAGTAGAAGAAATAAAATGTAAATTTTTTTGCATGTAGAGGAATTTGAACCTACAACCTTAAGCATAGCAAACACCAATCAACAAGTGAACCACTGAGCCAAGATAGTTCTTGTATTATACTATATTGACATGTATTATTAAGTGATCAAGTTTTAGTAAAAGCCTAGAATAATAAATTTCAAGTCGATTAATATTTAAATTAAAACATTAAATATTTGAATTAAAATAATAAAACATTTAATAAATAAATCAAAATAATTAAATATTTGAAATACATATATTAAATATTCAAATAATATTAAATATATAAATAAAAATATTAGTTGAAAATTAATAAATATTCGAATAAAAATATTTATATTTTAAATATTCAAATAAAAATTATGAATATTCGAATATTTGAATTAAAAATATTAGAATAAAAATATTTAGATTTTAATTATTCGAACAAAAAATATAAAAATATTTAAACAACAAAATTCAAATATTCGAATAATTAAAATATAAATATTTTTATTCGAATATTTAGATTTTAATTTATTCGAATGATTAAAATCTAAATATTTAATATTTTTATTTAAATATTAATCGATTTAAACGGTTGGTCTTTATCAGGGTAATTCAAATACTAAGATATAACCATTTAATACTGTATTTTCGGGTTTCATATCATAGATATTACATTGGCTCAGTGATTCGTTCCTTTGCTTTACAAGCAAGAGGGTATGGGTCCAAATCCTTTCAATGGCTTAAAACTATATTTTCATTCTTCCTTTCTTTCTCACCAACCAGGTGGTGACACGTGTCATCACCTGATTTATATTAATTAATTTATTAAAATAAATTAATAAATAAAATTAATCATAAATTAGAGGGATTAAATGTGTAATTTTACAATTTTTAATTAACGGCCACATCATCACCATTAACTGACACGTCATCACTGTTAACTTTTCCGTCAGAATTTTAACGGAAGTGGCCAAAATAGGTAGGGTTTCAAAGTTTGGGTACCTGATTGACGAATTCTTTAGTTGGGTGGTCAAAATAGGTATCCCAAATAGTTGGGTGGTCACTGATGTAGTTTACCCTAAAAAATATTGAGATCAAAGACAAAGAAGAAAGATCACCATCTAATTCCTGTTGTAAACGAAAACAATGAAGAAAGAACGATAATTTTCGGGCTTCACTTAGCTTGTCCCTGTACGAAAACATAAGGTTTCCATATTTATTTGGACCATAAAAAACTGAAACTAGAAGAAAGCATATGACAGTTGTTGCTTCATTGTGGTGGTGGGAAGAAGATGGCATCATTGGTTCTCTTGGACCGGAAAAACTTCTCGGTCTCGGCCGGCACCTTGAAAGCTGCCTGTAGAACTTCAGGGGATATTGCCTTCCATGCACCAATGCTTCCAGCCAAGTGAGTGAAGCCAGGGCTGAAATTTACAATTGGCAATACTAATTATAACATCTTAAAAAAATGCAAGGGATTTGCGCTTTGGGTTCGAGAACGAGTAGGCTTACTTGGGTGTGGTGATGATCGAGAACCATGACAAACCTTCCGGATCAGCAATCTTTGAAACAACAAAGAACCTTGGCACAATCAACAGGTTACCTGCCTTCACAATGGTTTCCAAGAGCCTTTTGCCATCAACACCAACAACTTGGAGACGACCACTGCCCTTGACAATGTATGTAACCTGCAAGGCTGAATCACAAGAAAAACCTGGGGAACACATTGCATTCCCTTCTAACCTAACCAGATCAGCACCAAGACCGACCTGAGCGACCAAAGGAAGGTTTTTAGTAGTCAACAGCACAACATTGCCAGCGTTCTTGATATCCGTATCCAACGGAGCTTCCTCACAGTTCAAGGCCATTCCTTTTCGGTGATCAGGCTTAGGTTCAGGCATCTTAACATTGGCATCGAGCTTAACAATGCCTTTGCCTTGTTGGTTGCCAATGAGAGCCTTAGCAGTGTCATCATCCACATCCCATGCTCTCTTCACAAAGTCGGTCGTGAAACCAGTGAAGATGCCATTGGCTCCGGTCAAAAAGAAATCGGTAAACTGACCGGCTTTGTGCCCTTTAGAGGTATCTCCCATAAAGAGGATCTCCAATTCAGTGTCGTCCTTGTTGTACCACCAGGTGATAACACCAAAAGGAAGAGCAATGCCATCACCCTTCTTGATTGCAATCACTTTCTCCTCTGATTCAGGCAGAATAATCCCAGCAACACCAGCTCCTATATCAAAAGATCATACATAGAGAAAAAAATATTACAATTTTGACTTATTGCAAATCGATATGTTAATCAAAATAATCAAACTAAGATATATCAGGAATTAATCTACAACAATTCATCATTGGGAATTCAAAAGCAACGATCGATTTGATGAAGATTAAAGAAAACCATACGCCATTTGAATAAATCCAGATCATATTACAGTGAACAACATAAACCCAGAAAGTGGACAAGATAAGAAACTGTAAAGATAATACCTTGAAGAATATAAGCAACCATGGATGAATCAGAGTAACGGGGAAGGGCAAAGCCATTCTTTTGAAGGGCCAACTTGGCTGCTCCAATGTTTCCCTCCCGGAGCATGGGGAGTTCGGTAGGACACCAAGCGGAGTAGCTTCCACCATCGCCGCCGTACACTTTCTTAGCCAACTTAGGAGAAAGATCTAATTCCATCTTCTTGATTCACAAAACAAATAAAACAAAAAGTAGAGAAATAATGACTCAAGCAGGCGAATTTTGGAGGTGTGATTGAAGGATATTTATAGCCGTGAGTCTTGAAAGGCTGATATCTCTATTTAGGCTCAATTCACTTTTAACCCCTGAACTATACCTTTTTTTCAATTTGATGCTTAAAATTGTTTTCAGGACAAAATACCCCCTAAAATTTCCGACGCTTCTTATATTGTCCAAAAAATTAACACGGTTAAAAAATTATCTTAACCAATTAAAACGCGCCACATAACCTAATTATTTTCTTTTCTTATTTTTGGTTTAATATATAAAAGAATTAAAAAATAATATAAATATATTTTGGGAAATATAATTAAATTAATAAATATTTTAATATATTCATTTTATCTTATTGGTCAGAGCATATTTTAACGGAGTTATTTTTAAGGTGAAATGGTAACGTTGAAAACTTTAGGGTATATTTCATCCCGAAAAACAAAATTGAGTATCAAACTGAAAGAAGAGATATAATTTAGGGGCGGGGAATAATTAAATCTTCTATTTATCTTTATTGTCTAAATCTAGAGTTCAATATTTTTCAAACTTTTAGATTAAATAATTAGAGTTGTATATATTTTATAATTTTAAAACAAATCATTCACTTGTTACGTGGCTAACAAACCTATAGAATCCAGTATTTTAAAATAAATCATATATTCGTTTTTGTTATTCTAAACGAACACGAGGGTTCAAAATTTTAATATAAATAAATATTTAATAAATATTAATTATTATTTTTTAAATAAACGTCGTATACGTACTAATTAATTAAAAATAATAATACATTTTTTCTTCTAATGAATATCTATTTGTTCAACTTGCTTTCTATTTTTTCTGTTGTGTACCTAAATTTTATAAATTTGAATTAAAATTATCCCTATTTCAAGGATAATTTAGGAAATTGATATAATTTAAAGAGTAATTTGATAACAACTTAATTTTACGGGACAAAATAGATTATACTTGGATCACTCAATTGTTGAAAGATATAGTTAGATCACTCAATTATGTATAATGTTATATTTTGATCACCAAATTATTAAAGATTATAGATAAATTTGTATTTTGGTGACCTTTCGTATTTTAAAAATACATTAATTTAGTTAGTTCTCTCAAATAATATATATAATCTACTTTAAATATTCAATTTAATAATTAAGTAACCAAAGTCTAATCTTTAATAATTGAACGACTAACCTTTTAGTAATTAAGTGACCTAAATATTATCTTACCCATAATTAAGTGATCTTTGTTATAATTTACCACAAAATTATTAGATAGAATTACAACTAACAATCAATTGGTCAGGTAAAAACGACATTAAAATCAAATTATTTAAGCAAGGTATTTTGAATAAAAAATCTACAATCATATGCTTCAAACAGTTTGCTTATACCTTTAATTCCAGTTGTAAACAATAACAATGAAGAAATGAATGAGAATATCTGGGTTTTAGTTAGCTTGTAGTCCACAGTGCATATCACTCTATGAAAATGGCGTGTTACTATTTTCATTGTCCCCCAAAATTTTAGTTCAGTCATCCATGAAGTTTCGGATCAGATATCATAAAAACCGTTTGAACAGACTCTTCCCCGACCACCTTCGGAATGCAGCTTCAACATAGGCAAGCTCATACCAGACTAGAATTAGTTGCAACTGTTACTGGTGCAAAATTTGACCAGAGGACGTTAAGGGATCGCTTTCTCGAGACTTGAAGCTCCATTTTCTGTTTGTTGTGGAGGGCGTGCTGGTGATGCTTTTTTCCAGAAGTTTTTCGAATACAAGGAGCCAAATACGATGACCTGATCAAGGCATCGAATATATCATCAAGCTTTCGAAATCAACTAGGATGTAGAATTAATGGGGTTAAGAACTTACCGCCCCAATCCACTGTTCCCAGCTAAGGGGATGGCCGAACCACATGCATGACAGCATGATGCTAACCAGCTGAACAACAAAAATGAGTTTGAAGAATCTCCATTCGAATCAGAAATATAGAATTAGGAGGACATGAAAAAAGTAAACTTTCTAGGATGAAGTTGACTCTACCTGTCTTGTGGTCATAATGGCAGCAAATGTGAGAGCACCAAAAGTACGAATCGTGTAAGAAATGAAGAATTGACTGGCTGTTGCCACCTATAACAGATAATCCCTAAACTTTAGAGCCCCGCGGTATTTCTTGATTAGCCGGGAATGATTAAAGAAGAGCACAACCGATGACCATCATCAGTAAAACCTATTAAAACTAGGGACAGTTTTGGCAAAGATCACTTACCGTTGAGAGTAAGACAATATCAAGAAAACAATCATTGTGGCGATAAACAAAATCTACAGCTGGAAGTAAATGTCCCTGTAATATCAGACCTAAAACATATCGAGAAAAGTTAATCACGAGGAGTGATTAATCTGTAAAATGCAACGCAAACAAACCAAACATATAGGTAAAACAGAGGATCATTCCTATGTACAAGTAGAAGGAATTTTACCTGTGAAGCTGAGAACGCAAGAACATAATGTCGTGTAGAATATCTGGTTGTGTATTTCCATATCATAGCCTTTGAATAATTTATCTTGGAATGTGCTTGTAAAGCCATCAAATCTGTGAAACATAGAATGAGCATCTAAATATATTGAAAACTATTTCTCCGAAAAGCACTCAGAAAAGCAATGCTGATAGGATTGGTGACATCAGCAAACAATGTAATAAATGCCACTGAGAAATCAGGATTGAGATTTTAGTCTCTGATCAAGATATAGATATCTCTTTATATTTTGATGATCCAGTTACAAAAAGGCATCAGTAAGTATCTTTTATGGTGAGAGGAGTAAGTTTCAGATTGATACCCAAGATAACCAACCATCAGAGACATTCCCCAAACGGTATTTTCTCTTCCTTTCCCGTAAGGACTTAAGTCGGTTCCTGCCTACAGTGAAAGCAGAATTAGTTCACAGACAACCAAAGTTATGGCACACTAGAGAAGCAACTTATATGAAATTTAAAAATAAAGAAAGGGTCATTCACCTATAGCAGCGGATCATGTATGGAAGCAACCATCACATAGAGAAAGCTAATCAATGTCTATTTGCAATACTGTGGTTCAATGCCTCACAATTTTAAATATATATCCTAAAGTAGCCACTTTCATACACCAATCAAAGTCTTATATTAAACTCAGTATCTCATATTCGTGGAAATGGATACTCATTCAGAATCATCGGTGGAAATCAAAGACAAGGAACACAGTGTGTACTCTTGACAAAGACCAGAGTTTTACCGGAAATAGTATAAATATTGAACAACCAAGGGTCACCAGAAAAGCAACCAAATAGTCAAAACCCTTGTATGTCTTCTGCATGATGAAAGTTTCCCAAATCTGTATTGAAATAAATGAGAGATGAAAATTGATCAGAAGATTTTGCCACTTAAAATTGTTAAGAAGAAATAAGGGAGACTAGCAATAAATAATTAGCATGCATTGGATGAAATTTTAAAGCGTCCAAAATCTTGCACAACCACTAAGATAAATATATGCATAACTCTTCATTATCAGTCATGCAAAGCTTACCATAACAGGTATCATTTTAGCACACTTAGCAAGGGTCTGAACTGGGAAGCTTACATACTTGAGGGCCTGGAAACAGAAATGGTGTCATTAAAATTATCATATCATATCTGCATCTAAAGGTGCTTATTCAGAAAAATTATGTTCAAATACGAATATTGTGCAGATTTCTGTTTCCGGGAGGAGCAACGTAAGTGTATTTATAATCTGATTACGGATAGAGCTTTACCTCATACTGACATGTTGTGGTTAGGATGTTTGTTACCGATACGAGGCAGTACTTATAGACAGGAGCAACAGGATCCAGTGCCTTCTTACTTGCCTAGGAAAAGACAAGAAAAAATGAATATTCGGAAGTATGCAAATATATCTGCCAATCTTGCCATCCTTCTGTGAGATGGTTCATCCCTTGGGTGAATTCCATAAGGTCATAAGGCCTGCAAGCAACTCCCAACATTTAGCTGAAAAAGTTACATACCACTAACGAACCAGCAGAGACTGCAGACGTTGTGATGCGGTTGCAGAAAACAAGAAACAATGAGTACATAAAGTATTCTTTGTTTACCCCATAAGGTACTCTCATGATTTTTTCCTGCATGAGAATAGAACTTCCATCAACACGTTGCAAGAAAAGAACACAAGCAGACCATTTTGTCGACAATAACTACATTCACTAAACATGAAGGAAGATCCACATGCAGCTGCTAACAGATAATAATACATTAACAGAGCTAAACTGTCATTGTCTACAATTCTTGGTATTTATTTAGATACTTTTGAAACTGGAAAAAATCAAAGTACTTGCAGCTGGAATTAATAGTCCAATCTTCAATTCTAAAACAGACAAACTCTTCAAAAATAAGAAAATGAACTTGCACTTAAGACATTACACAAGAATCATGCTAATATTTATAAGAAAAATAACTTGCATTTTTTTGAGGAAATACATGAGAATAATTTGATGTATCTGTCACCAAAGTTTACATCCCACTTTTCTTTTCTTTTATACTCAAATTTCCAACAATAGGGCGTCATCAAGATCCTCCATTTGCAAGAACAGTAATTAACAAAGAAAGAACACTCCTGGCTTGCAGCATGTCTTACTGACATCAATAGTTATGAAGCTCTTGACAAAGATATTAAATCTAGTCTTTCTTTCTATAAACATTTCACACTGATATGTTAAAAAAATTGAAGATTTTTACAATGAGAACAAACATTTTATATAATGTAAAAAAACCAAATCTTCAACCTTATTTAGGTACAAACAAACGATGCAATTAAAAATCAATAACATAAATCCTACTAGCATACAGCCAAAAACATCAAATAAGAAAAGAACCTGTAAAACTCCATAGATAACAAGAGTAATCATGATTCCACTGACAGCAAAAATCCCTTTCCATATTTTGTTGTCCTTCACCTCATCAGCCGTCGGCAAAGGTTCGGCCATGGCTCATTCAGCACTAGATCGAAACAGTTTTTAGCTTATTTTTTTTATTAATACAAGAAGAATAATACTTTAGAATACGCAAAGGAAATCACCTGAAAATGAACGGAGGGGATCAAGCAAAAAAAACTTTTTATCGCGGGGACACGTGGAAGAAGGAAAGGAACGAGGTTTTTAAAAGAGAAGGAAGAAGCGGAAACTCAGGGATGATGAAACAGAGAGATGTCGTTTCAAGCTTTGGGGAGATCGGAATTAGTGTCGTTTTAAGCCTCCGCCGGCTCTCCAATCCCTCTCAGTTGAAAAACAAAAGGCTTTTGGCTTTTTCGATGGATCCTACGGACTACGGTAGTGGAGAGACTCAGACCAGAAACGATCCAAACTATGCGTAAAATGTATCGCTAACTATGATTAATTTTAAATATTTATCAATAAAGTGGGGTATAATATTTTAAGTAATCATCGACGAAAATATAAATTAAAATTTAATATCAGTTAAATTTTTATACGATCAATAATCAATTATTAAGATATGTTGAAATATATCACATGAATTAAATTATAAAATAAAAATAAAAATATATCATAAAAAAAACGCGTTATAAGGATAAAATTAACGTATTATAAAAACAAAAAAATTTATTACAATTAAAACAAAAATAATAAATTTATAGATCTAATGATCGACAATTAATATTAAGATTTATTGTCGATTACTAATTAAAGAAATAAAATAAAAATGATTAAGAGCCAGAGAATTTTATAAAAAAAGAGACTAGTTAGGGAGAGAGCGGTTAAGGAAAAAAATAAATGAATATGAATAATTTTGTTTAACTTTCCCCTGTTTATTTCAGGAGTTCCACTATGTATCTTCATCAATTTTTTCATGTCATATTATTTTTAAGTGAATTTTCACTTTAAAAATTAAAAAAAAATGAGGTGAATGATTATCATTGGTCAGCCCATGATATAATTTCTCCGCTACGTGACAGTTTAAATACAGGATTAGCAAAGGAGATTAAGTCATTTATTACACTGTTTTCGTCTTTTACTCTGTTTGGACTGGGGTAAGAAAATGAAAGCTTTGCTTTTAAACGGAATGTTCGATAAATTATTCGTATAATATTTATATATTTATTAAATAAATATAAATGATTTTTTATTTAATAATAAGTGTATTTAGTTTATTTATACTTATGAATAAATTCTTTTATCGATTTGTTTATTCGGTTATATTTTTTTAATTTTAAATAACGGTGAATGCAGGGATGAAATTGAACACAGAGTAAACTTTTAAGTTTAAATTCTGCAGCATGAAGAGATTAAAGACTAGTGGTTTAATTTCATCATATTTATTTTGTTTGCAGATAAAGGGTAAGAATCGTTTTCACAAACAATAAATAAATATATTTATAAACATTAAACAAACGTATTCGTGAACAAAGAATTAAGTAAAGTCATAAAAATCTTAATCATTGTCATAAAATACGATACCGTTTTAGATTTGTTGGCCCGTTAAGCAAGCCCATTGGGTTTTAGGTGATTAAGAAGCTCTTTTATTAAACCCTAGTTTCCACTTCACTGTCTCCAGCAAACCCTAGTGCCGCTCGATTCTCATCCACAGGTTCGCCTTTCCTCTCTTTTATTAAAAAAAAGATTTCAAGCTTATTTGTTTTGTAATACTTCTGCTGATTTAGGGTTTAGAAGGGGTTGACGCTGCTATAACCAATGGCTCCCAAAGGTATTTGGATTTGAACATTACTTTGCTTCCAATCTATTTTACTTTTATATTGGTAATGCTTGTTCCTGCTTTAATTTTTGTTACTTGATCTCTGTTCGTTTGGTGATTGATGTAATGACAACATCTGTTTCTTTTTTACTCGCTTTACAAAAAGATCGAAATGAGCTTCAATCCCACTTTATTTTGTGCTGTTGAGAGGTGATTGTATTTAGTTTTACGAACTTTCTGCTTTTGCTAAGTATGCGTTTGCCAAATAACTTGTTTTTCTCTAACGTTAGTTCTTCATTTCGTTGTTTTAGAGAAATTGGAATTGGGAACTCTCTGCTATTGAAGTCTGATTTTGATTTTGATTTTTTCTTTACTGTATTCTGGTGTTGGATTCATAAGGGAAAGTAAATTTTACTAAAATTTTGTATTTAACATGATTTTTTATTTCATGGCTTTTGAATTTTTGGAATCTGGAGTAGGATTTTCCCCATATTTGGTTAATCACATTATTGTAGTGATTTGAATTTGCTAATGAACCTGTGAATTGATCAACAAAGATGGATTTTTAGAATTTAATTTTTTAAGTTATATTTGTAGGATATCAGTTTTTTGTAATGATATTTGAGATGCAGTGCTTAGTTTTCTTCTAAAATAAAACCTATTCTAATAATGATATTTATAGCTTCTTTCCTTTACTTATCTGAATTGTTGTATATTATGCAGTTGAGAAGAAGGCAGATCCAAAGGCACAGGCCTTGAAGGCTGCGAAAGCGGTGAAAACTGGGCCCACTTTTAAGAAGAAGGCCAAGAAGATCCGAACCAAGGTTACTTTTCACAGGCCAAGGACCTTGAAGAAAGATAGGAACCCCAAGTATCCACGCATTAGTGCTCCGCTGAGGAACAAGCTTGATCATTATCAGATTCTTAAGTTTCCCCTCACAACTGAATCTGCGATGAAGAAGATTGAGGACAACAACACTTTGGTGTTCATTGTTGACATCCGTGCAGACAAGAAGAAGATCAAAGATGCTGTGAAGAAGATGTACGATATTCAGGCCAAGAAAGTTAACACCTTGATCAGGTAAAAAGAAGTTTATTTGTGCTTGTGAACCATTTTTATGTCCATGATCTAGTTTATATCTCCTGTAGCTTTTATTTTATAGGAAAGTATAATTTCTTCTGCACAACCAGTAGATAACTCGATACTCCTTGGGCAAAACTTATTTTGTGTAGAACTGTATACACATTCATTTAGCTTTTATTTGCTACCCTTCTTTTATACTCGCCATATTATGGACATTGTTTTGATGAAAACATGTTTCTCATGATTCAGGCCTGATGGCACAAAGAAGGCATATGTTAGGTTGACTCCTGATTACGACGCCTTGGACGTGGCAAACAAAATTGGAATCATCTAAGCAGTTCTTGACTGCCTTATTTGAAGGCTTTGTTTTTCGTTTTGCAAAATGTGACTGATACTTTTGAGACTAAGCAGGAATTTTTAATTTTAGCTTACAAAATTGTAATCTTTTGTGATTTTTGATTTACCTGCCATATTATGGACATGTCTTTTTTTGGGTTCTTGGATTAATGCTTGCTTGTCTTTCTACTTCAATTCTCAACACCACTTCTACTGATTACAGCAGTGGCATTGATTTATTACTCAAGGCTGGTTATGGTGTCCTACAATAAAGAAGATGACTCTGTTTTTTGTGCTGGTTTAGATTTAATTATCAAACTCTATATGTTCAAGTGGGATTGAGTTGGATCCATTCAGGTTGATTGAACTGAGTTTTTGAGCTTTGTAAAGCAGTAAAAAGTGGGGGAAATACATTTTAAAAGAAAAAACAGAGGAAATAAAAAACATGTAAAACAACTATGATATATCCATCTATCATTCAATGCCCCCCCCCCCCCCTTCTAAAACAAGGTATCAAATTTACATCATCACACCCTCAACTCTTAAAAAAATGAAGCCAAAACTTCTTTAAGAACTGGTTAAATCCTTTGACGCTTTGTCAGTGTGATTTGAGTATTACCACTAGCACCTGAACTCACCATCGGTGAGTGAATCAGCCCTGAAGCAGAACCAGAGCTTCCAAAACTCAACATGGCCGATGAACACAGTTGATGAGTCCCACGAGTCATTTCATGATACACTCGTTTTTGAACATCACTGTGATTCGGATTAGCCACTGGTTTTTTATGCTCGGTTTTAGAATCACAGCCTTTAATGGAAACAGGGGGGATTTTGAAAGTGTCTGAAGGAGGAGGGTTTCTCCATTGAGGAAGAGGACCGGCAACAAGCAGAGTCGAAAGGAGAGGCCCAGCTTCCATTACAGCTTGTAAAAGCTTCCCTTTTTCAGGTAAAGTTTTCCCCTTTGCTAGGTCATTAACCACGGCTGTTTCAGCATCAACCTTGGTCATCACCATTGAAGGAGCTAACCCGGTTGATAAACAACCAAAGGGTTGGTTCAGATCCCCCATTCCACTCGAATCAGCCATTTTAATGGTGGGAAAATCCGGCGAAGTGACGGCATCGAACAAGGAATCAACAGGGGAAGAACCATGGGATTGTTGATTATTATATGTGTCTGATAAACTGTTTGATTCTGTTATGCTGGAGATTGTTTTGGGAGCAATCATAAGGGGAGATTCCCAAGGCATTAACTTGTTGAGTAGCTTCTGCAACTGGTGCTTTGCTTCATCTCTTTCTTGGTAAGCAAGGTTGAGGAGATTGAGCACGAGCTTTAACTCTTCCCTGTATTTACTTATTTGCTCATTCGCTTCCATTTTTACCGACTCAAGCTGGATTACAGTGCAGTGAAGCTTCAGTTTCAGTTCATCAAAAACCTGTCAAAACATGAAAATTGAAAACCATTAGCACTGAGATAAGAGAGAAGTCCATTGAGACAAAACAGAAATGAGTAAGAAAAAAGACTCACCTCTTGATAATTCCAGAAACAACCCAATTCTTCCATTTTTAAGGCTAAATGGGAAGAATGAAAAGCACTGAATGCAAAGGGAAAAAATGAGAAAAATTCTGTGTGAGAAAGAGAGGGAGGGAGTTAAGGAAAGGTCTTCAGTGAGTGATTTATAGAGCAATGAAAGGCAAATGAAGACAAAGTTTAGAGATGGCTCTTCTTCTTCATCTTGTCTCTCTCTTTTTTTACTCAGAGGAACAAGACAACAAGTCCACATCAAAGGAAAAAGTTAGGGAAAGATCTAAACTTTCCAATTAAAATATTTTAAGTAAATAAATAATGGGAGATTCCTGTTTTATATATATATACTTTCCCCGTCTCAAAAATAACGTTTCTTATTAACTTTTTTGAAAGTTAAATTTTTTAAACTTTGATTATAATTATATTAAATATTTTAAATAATTAAATTTTATAAATTATATATCTGAAATCTACTCGATTAAAAGATTTTAAAATATATTTTTTTATATTTTTATCAATAATAAATTTTAAATAATCAAGAGTCAAAGATGAAAAAGTTTGACAAAAAAAAGTCAATAAGAGACAATATTCATGGAACAGAGGGAGTATTATGTTAAATTCTTTCAATTCTTTCATTACTCTTGCCCGATTTCATAAACAAAAATTATATCGTGCGTATTTTTTAATGTCAATCATAAAATCAATCAATTAAAATTATTTTTTAATTATATTTTTTTTATTTATTTTTATTAAATAAATCTTTAATAATATTTATTATAAATTAAGTTTAATAATAGTTTTATCAAATGAATCTTCACTAAAAATTAAAATAAAAAATAATTAATAAATATTTTTAATTAATTAATTTTATAAATAAAATAACATAATATCCCATTATATAATTTCTCATTTTATAAATCAAAATTCCTTCCCTTTATTTACATTTACTTTCCTTTCTATGGTGAAAGTTGAGATGAAGTTTTCATGCTCCTTGGTCACATATGCCAAAAAGAATTGATTCATGTAACACATGAGTTTGTTCTTCACCAATTTTTTTTTTATTTTATTTTAAAAGTTGTTATTTATGTTATAAGAAAAAAAAGGGTTTGGACTGTTGTTTTACGATGAAGATGGAGAACATGGTTCACAAATTATTTATATTATCAGCCAGGGGTTGTCCTAGATTGCATGATGAACTGCCCTATCATGTAATTGTTTCATTTTTCTATTAATCCGATCAACTTTGCTGAATTTTTTTAACCTTAAGTATACATTTAATATCTGAACTTTTTCTGTAATATTTTTTAAAAAATAGCATGTCAAGCTCTCTCTAGCGAAAAATTATTTTAGGTGCAAGTTTTATCACGTCATTTATGGAATTAACCACTAAAAATTATTTATCTTATCATTTTTATGTCATATTTTTATAAGTAAATCTTCACTCATATTTACTGTTAATTCATTTTAAAAACAGTTTTTTCAAGTGAAGAATTACTTGAGAAAAATATGACATGAAAAATTGATGAGATAGGTAATTTTTAGTGGTTAGTCTCATGAACATATGATAAGACTTACCTATAATATAATTTTTTCTCTCTAGCGGTCTAGCCCTCAATTTATATCCTATTTCTACATGTATTCAAGCATTTTATTTTTGGTATAGGAAATTATTATATGATCCCAGGCTCGGTTCAACTAATTATTTATGCTCTAGTCTAAAAAGATTCATTCATTTAATGATATGTAAAAAAAAAATTAAGATTCACCTTATTAAAATGAAAAAAGTTCCTTAAAAAATAAAATAATAAATATATTATCGATATAACCAAAGATCACATAATGAGTCAAATCTAACTAATATTTTTTCCTACATAAAAAATTACTACATATGTATTTTAGACCCCCCTAATTTTAGGACAATACAACTAGTTGCCTATTATATTTTAGATCATCAATATGTAATAATACTTTTTTATAATAAAATAATATTTATTTTCTCAATACATTCAAACATCGCATAATAAAAATATACAAATATTATTCATCGGTATTCGATTTATTAAAGAATCTTTGTAATAATAAATTTTTTTGGATACAATGAGAAACATATAGAGTTCATGCAAAACAAAATCCTTAAATTTTGTTGACATGCAGACATAAAATTTCTTCTGGTCTATCAATTATTAATTGATAGCCAACCATGGATTTTCAACTCAGTAAAGAGACTTTGGATAATTAATATTGATATCTGTGCATGTTGATTAAAATAAAAATATATTTTGTATAAAATTAAATAATAAGTTATTAAAATATTGTATGATAAATAGTCGGTAATAGTGACCTAGTAAATAAATTATGAGGCTAATTATTTCGGTAATTAATTATATAATTTAAAAATACATTTGAGATTAAGAAACGGTCCAATAAAGAGGAGACCAACTCCCAGTTTTATTAGTAGAGCATATAATTTCCAGACCAATAACGACTTTACCTGTCGAACACCGAAACCATTCACGTGAACCTTTGGAAGTGTCATTTATCTCCCAACAAAAACAAAAAGAAATACGTCTGGTTTATTTATCCTACTGTGCCACGACCTGTCTAGGTAGAAATAAATTCAGATACAATGCAAGGATGATTGAAGTATCATTAAAAACATCGATGTTATAAAAACGAACTATAAAAATCTAATAAGATATAAAATTTAAAATTTAATAAAATGATAATATAATTATACCGAATTATAATTAAAATATTATAAAATGTATATTTTATTTTGCGTCAAAGAAAGTTGAATTACTGTTGTATACTTGTATTCCCTGGTGTTGTGATTTTATGGACCTCCGCACATGGCGGTTAGGTATGGGTCATGTGGCAGCATTTGGTCACTAGTTGTAAACAATGCGACAAAGCGGAGTCGCCATACGGAGCCGAAACCATTGCCCATGTTTTCACGACACTTGGCGTGTAGACCGTGCGTTGTGGCACATGGCACGGCTTCTCTCATCTTCCAAATTCTAATCCTGAATCGGTAGGTCGCTCGTGCCACACCGTGCTAACTACAAACTTGACTTGGACTAACAACACTACCATCTTTTATGGTAATAGATTTTTAATGATTAATTGACTAATATAACCTAATTTAATTTCGAATGATTAATTCTGTTAAATCTAATATTGAGGATTCTCTGAATGTAGTCTGAAAGCATTGCAGTTTGCATATGTACTGTTTAAGGGTCAAGTCGACGATTTTGATGAGACATGATTGGGTTATAAGCATGGCTTTTTCCTTTCCCGTACAAGAAGGATTGCTTCGTTTCCTATACTTCTATTTGGCATTTGCCCACTTCCAAAGAGGAAAGGGAAGTTTCATATACGACATGGAAAGTGTGGATTTTTAATAGTCTATAAACAATGCATGAAAAATGTCAAAAATTAGATATTTGTTTAGTTGTTTCCATCCGTGTCTATAATGGCATATACTGGAGGACTTAACATTCCACACTGTGTTTGAAAGAACACGTAGGAACATCCTCGAAATGGTTGTCATTGCAGTGGTTCCCTGTTACCCCAAGTGTACAAACACTTACCCATTTCAACACAGATTTGACCCAACAAAACAACTGGGGGATCTCCAATGACAACATTCCCTGTCGGATCTGTCACTCGGCAGTCATTAATACAACACAAACAGGTCTAAACTTTGAACACAGTTAATGAAGAATGTAGGAAAATTAATTAACTCGGCATCTACAATAAATTCGAACTGCCGGTTCCATCCATAAAGTGGTCGCATGGCGGCATTCAGATCAATTATCAAATGTTTGCAAATAGTTTTTGACCATAATAATTGCAAACTTCAGCAAACATTAATTAGTATGGCTGAGGATGAGAGGACTAAGGCTTTGTTTAGCCATGTTTTTCAAACATGGTTTAAAACGCATAAACAATACTAAACAATTAATTTTTTTTAAAAAAAAACTGCGTTTAAAAAGTGATTTTTAGTCCAAACACAAAAGCTAAAATTTTTAACTTAAAGTATTTTTAAGAGTAAGATTATAATTTTAACCTTCATTTACTATGTGTTATTATAATTTAATTTCTACAAATACATAATTATATTTAATATAAATTATTTTTTTAATTTAAAAATTATATATTTATATAAAAATTATATATTTTTTCAAATGCACTTTTCAAAAATAATTTATGTATTTATTTATTAATATTTTTATATTTTATCATAATTTAAATTAATATTATAATATGAAATAATTTTATTATTATTTAAATATATATTTTTTAACTTATAAAGTCATGTTTAAAATAGTCATTTATTTTCTCAAAAGCACTTTTTGACAGCAATACTAAACACATATATTTCAAACTAAAAATTCCAAAAGAACTTTTCTACTACACTTTTTCACCACACTTTTTCACCGAACTTTTTAAAAGCAATGCTAAACTGGCCCTAAGAAATTTGATGGGAAGTAGAAAATATTAAATACTTAAATAAATAAAATAAAATAAATATTTTGGATGCCGAAAAAAATTGCGTAGAATAGAAAAAATTATATCATGGATTTGTCTCGTCACGTCATCTTTAATCCTAACCAATGAAAATCACTCTTTTCACCAATCATCCATGTCATTAATCTAACTTTTAAAAAATATACTTTTAATGATAAAGAATAAGTGAAAATTTATTAGATAAAAATATAATTTAAAAAATAATGATAAAATATATGATTATAATTGGATAAGACATAACGAACGTGATAAACCAGACTCGTGATATAATTTCTAGTAGAAAACGATAACAAATACATAATACAAGACTTTTATACATATTTCCGGTGGTATGGACATTTTCGGGCTTTCACACATTTCTTTAATATATATTAAAGAGTTACATTATTTGAATTATACACTTTCTCATAAAAGGATTTTAATGTCCATATACTAATTGTTTTTACGTTAGAATAAAAGAAATTAATTATATTAAAATTTTAATTTTTTATTTTTTAAATAATTTGTTAGAATTTTATATTTTTAACAATTATTAAAATAATTTAAGTTTTTTAAAGTTTATTTATTTTAATTTTTATGGTTTTAAGAAAAAAGTTAACCAATTAAATAATGTAGAGTAATGAACAATAATCTTGCGTATTGAATTTTAAACTCTAAAATTTTAGGTGAAGTTTTAAATCGATATCTACATATAAATAGTACTTAAACTCTAAAATAAATAAGATTATATAATTTTATATAATTTACATATCTGTAATTTTATACAATATAAAATATAAAAAAATCAAACACGAACACATAAAAAATGTTTAATTTATTAGAATTTAAAATTTAAATAGATACAACTATAATTTTTTATACACCAATTTTATATCAAATAATAACTCTCTATACACAAATGATTCGTCTTGGGTTTGGACTTACTACATGCCGCCTACTTGGAGTCTTATCACAGGATTGGGTTGAGAAGGGGATTTACCTATTTAAAATTTGGGCTTCGACTATCTTTTTAGGTCTCATGTTAGTTTCATAACCGTTATTAGGGGTGTAAACGAGCTGAGTTCGACTCGATTCGAAAGTTAAACTCAATTCGGTTCGAAAATTCATGAGCTTAAAGTTATTGAGTTCAAGTTCGAACTCGAAATCAAATTCGAAACTCGAACTCGAGAAGCTCAAAAAACTCGAACTCGAAAATCTTAAAAAACTCAAATATACGATGTTAAACTCAAATATCATTAAAATTGATTTGAGTTTTAAATTATTAAACTCAACTAAAGCTCAAACTTAATTGGAGCTCAAACTCTAATATCAATAAAAGCTAATATAAGAATATATGTAAATTTATTTTCAACCAAAAGGAAAAAAAAATCTTGTAAGTCTTATTCTATTTATAGACTTATTCTTTCCTCCTTCCTTTATATGTGCAATATGAGATTACTATCTTTAGATCAATTATGTTTGTCTTTGTATCATGCGAAAAGAAGGAATTGTATCAAGAGCTCTCTAAACTCCTCCTCGTGTTCAACTTGATAACTATGTAAAATTTAAAGAATAAAACTATTATTTAATACTTAATATTATCATTATTATTGATTTCGAGTAGCTTGCGAGTTTTTCGACTCGAGTATCAAGTAACTCGGCTCATTAAGAATTCGAATCAAGTTCGAATTCAAGTCGAAAACTATCAAGTCGAATTTTAACCGAGCTTTGACCGAGTCGAGCACGAGTAGCTCACGATCAATCTCGTCTTATTTACAACCCTAACCGTTACTGCATAGAAATCATAATATAATCTAAGCATATCAAAACTATCCAATGGAAAAACATTGCCCAGATTTAGGAACGAATATTCAATCGGATCGAGTTGGGTTAATTTTTTTATTTGAATAATTCTATTTTATAAACTAATTTTAATTTAAAAAAATCTCAAACCTGCTCGTTATCCTTCTATACGCTTTCTAACTCAAAACTTGTTTTAGACTTGAGCAACTGTTGCCTTAGTTTAAATATATATATAATTATCTTGTGTAAGTTGTTCCGTTTGACTTACTCTTGATGTAGACACCTACTCCATTGCAATACCTGATGTCATTACATGTTCATTATCACCACTAATCCAATAACACAAAGAAAAAACAAAGCAGAAATTAATTAATCTTGATTAGTGCACGATAATGAAGCCGGCAAAGCTAACCACCACCGTCCACGTCACAACAATATAAACAATCAAAATGGTCGGTCAAGAGAAAAGCACAGCCACAAATCATAGGCCAACGGGACCCATTGCTACCACTTTTGGCCGGTGATCAAAATCTTTCACGCTCCGATCAGCCAGCCAAGTTCATAACAACCGTACACGTGTCGCAATAGAAGCGATTCGAAGACCATCACCTTAATATTCTTCGTCAATGACAGGTGGCCGCCAGAAAAGAGGGAACCTTTTTGTGTTTTTCTCTTCAATTTTCCCCACCGGTTTAAACCCGGTTCGTAGAGTATTGGACCCTTATATAAGTAGCAGTGAAGAAGATGAGGGAAACAAGACGGAAAGAAAAATAGTAGCTATTTTTTCTAGAGCAGAACAAAGAAAATGCCGATTTCTCGAATTGCAGTAGGATCTCCGGCTGAGATTAGCCAAGCTGATGCTCTCAAAGCAGCTTTGGCTGAGTTTATTTCAATGCTCATTTTTGTTTTTGCCGGTTCAGGCTCGGGCATGGCTTTCAGTACGTTTATCCTTTTCCTTTCCGATCATGTCCTAAAGTTTTGTAATAGTTAACATTGTAACAATCCCCCTTGTTTTTCTTTGGCAGACAAGCTCAGTAACAACGGGGCCGCAACACCGGCCGGTCTCATATCTGCATCACTGGCCCATGCTTTGGCGCTGTTTGTGGCGGTTTCAGTTGGTGCTAACATCTCTGGTGGGCATGTAAACCCTGCCGTCACATTCGGTGCCTTTGTTGGTGGCCACATTACATTGATCCGAAGTATTTTGTATTGGATTGCTCAGTTGCTCGGATCCGTGGTCGCTTGCTTGCTTCTCAAGTTTTCAACCGGTGGATTGGTAAGACTAAAAAGCTAGAGCAAGTTTAACACGACGGTTAACTAATATATGTTCTGAATTTGATTCTTTTATGATGCAGGAAACACCTGCATTTGCCTTGTCATCCGGGGTTGGAGCATGGAATGCAGTGGTTTTCGAGATCGTGATGACCTTTGGTTTGGTTTACACCGTGTACGCCACGGCTGTCGACCCCAAGAAGGGTGACATCGGAATCATTGCACCCATTGCAATTGGTTTCATTGTGGGTGCCAACATCTTGGCTGGTGGTGCTTTTGATGGTGCATCCATGAATCCTGCAGTCTCCTTCGGACCAGCCGTGGTCAGCTGGACATGGGACAACCACTGGGTCTACTGGCTCGGTCCATTCATCGGCTCTGCCATTGCTGCCATTGTCTATGAAGTCTTCTCCATCGCCCCAGACACACACGAGCAGCTTCCAACTTCAGAATTTTAAGATTTCTGGTGCTCAGATGAGTTGTATGAGACCCATTAACAAGGGTTGTATAAAGTTTGTTGGGTCACTTTGTTTTCATAAATGTGGGTGCCTTTTTATTCCATGTTGTTTCTCTCTCTCTTTTGTCCAAGCCCATGCTTAAAAATAAAATCCTTCCTATTTCAAAAAGAAAAATAAACATTAAAATGTTTAAGCCCCCGGCGAGGATCGAACTCGCGACCTTTCGCTTACGAAGCAAACGCACTACCACTATGCTACGAAGGCAGATGACTTTTTCCGGCATTTTACATTATATATTTTTATTTACACTTCTAATCTAATGGAATATAGCATTTCTTTTTAAATCCTTCAACTCTTCTTCTTTTTCCTTTCAATACAAATTACAATATTTAATATATTCATATCAAGACCCCAAAATCAGACTCAATTGCATTTAAGTGTATTCAAATCTATAAGTCTTAAATATTGAAACAACAATGGTATAATTCTGGTGATACATGTAAATATAATGTACATGTCTGAGAAAAAAAATCATTTTAAAACACTACACCCACTTCAAAAGAATCATCAACAATCCAAAGGTTATATCTAAGCCTTGTCATTCAGTTTTCTCCTTCTCCGATTTCAAAATTCGATCCTAAAATCGGCCTTGTAGAGAAAGGTCGCTACTCCGATCACCGAAAAAACACTAAAACACTAAGCCGAAACGTGTATTTCTCTCCTCTCGTTTTCTTGTTCGATTAATTGAGTTGGAGAATCTTTAAGAATAAACATGTTGGAGACACTGGAGAGTTCAGTCAATGGCGACAGCTTCTGCAGTTAAAGAGCTAAGGAAACAGTAGCGGAGAAGAGCTATTGATGTTGCTTGAACCGTCTTTTTCTTATAAGTCGGATTTTTTTTTAAATAACGTGAATTCGATTCTAGAAATTTTCAAATTAGTATAGACTCCAAGTCGTGAATTAGTGGGGTAATTTCCAATGAATTTATTCCACTTTCTTCTTGTTCTTACAAGAAACCCAGAAACATGAATCATAAAGTTTCAGTTAAGTTTCGTGCGCAGTAGTACACGTTGTAATGATTGGCAAGCCGAGTTTAAATTTCATGCCTGTCATTGTCCAACTTGTTCAAATCATATTGGCCATCCTCTTTAACCCAATGGGATGGTACTCGACAACTCAGCTGGCACTTGGAACCATGATAATATAACTATTTCCCCACTTTTAGTTCATTGGGAGATAATGCAACTTGCTTTGACACACAACGTCTCCCTATTGATTCACGTATCACTAATATCTTGTCGTTTACTTTTTCATCAACTAGATAAATACTAATTCTGGGAATATATCATGGGAGTTTGATTATTCTTTCATGGTCGAAGATACGAGTTCAAATCTATAAAAATATATTTAAATATTATATAATTTTAATAATTTGTAATACTTAATGGGTAATTATATTTTTTATAGTCGAAAGTTATTCTTCGAAAGATTAAACTTATGTATAGAAGATCCTCAAGTATTTAGAAGAGCATTAATCTGGTTTGAAATTTTGAAATTCAAACATCAAGATATATATAAACATAGGTATTTAACCGATGATCATTTCGCAGTTTATAATTATAGTACAATAGTATTCATTACATTCGTAATCACCTTAACCGGATCGAAACTGTAACTTGAACCCCATAATGATAGACTACAGCATGACATGATCACACTGATATGCAACAAGATGAGATATGAAAAACCCAGATGTTAAAAGAGTTTCTAGGAGACCAGTAATGTTACATATACATATACATATACATATACATATACATATACATATATGTGAATAAATTAAAGAATTCTAACTAGCCGGTTAAATATGATGTCCCATATTCAAAGAAAGCAATTGATTGATTGGATGGGAGGAACATCTTACTCTCTTCTCCGTCCATCTTCCAGAGTGAGTCCCAGCAATAGTCATTCTCCAACGAAGGAGAAACCATTGAAGGACAAAAAATATTGCAGCCGTCCTGATCGCTATAGTTAGTGGTCTCAGTCAAAGGTTGTATCATATTTTCCTCAGACATATCAATATCCTTCCATATGTCATCCATGGAATACCCCTTTTCGTCTTCGAATTCCGGACCTTTTTCACCTTCCAAACCTGCCATGTTTGGCCCTCCGGTGTCATAGAAACTTACCTTTCCGGTGCTTGACGATGACGACGAATGACTGTTGGAAGATGATGATGATGATGGTGACATAGCCTTTTTCTTTTCTTGAGCCTTTTTCCTCATATGAGTTCTCCAATAATTTTTGATCTCGTTGTCGGTACGCCCCGGTAATTTTCGAGCAATTCTCGACCACCTGCATATCATTATTGTATTTATGTACCTAGTGAAGTCAAGTTCATCAAATCAAGTGAACATATTTCACACTTTCAATCATATATTATCATCTGGTTTACCTATTTCCCCATTTGGCATGAAGTTCAAGGACAAGACGCTCTTCTTGGGGTGTCATCTTGCCTCTTTTCAGACCAGGGTGAAGGTAATTAACCCAACGTAACCTGCAACTCTTTCCTGTTCGGTTCAAACCTACAACAAAATCACGTGGTTAAACGAGGACTCCTTCCAAAACCTGCCAATCTTCAAGATGATCCTACCTATCGGTTGTCTCCCGCCACACCTTCAAACCTGAAACTTTGGCAATAAAATCCCATCGTCGGTCTCCAAGTATGTGCACCAAGTTGTTCAGAATCACATCCTCTTGCTCCGTCCAAGGACCCTTCCGGACTTCGTCTTGCTCCGTTTTCATATTCATCTTTCGCTCCTTGTAATTCTCCAATTCTTCCTGGAAAAGTTAATGGTTCACGGTGACACAAGGGGTACAAGCTTCCCATATTTATACTAAAACCCCTTACTCCGCCATTGTCAAGAAAACAAAATATGACAGAATAAACCCTTGACCTCAGTAAAGGCCATATATGTGGAGAAGTTATTTAAACAAAATACTCTTAAACAAATTAAATTTTAAACTTTAATAGTAATTTATATATCTTAAACAAAATAAACCAGAAGAAATGGATCACTCTGGCTAGGGTTGAGCAAAACTCGAATTAACTCAAAAATATTGAAATACTCGACTCGAGGCAAAAATACTTATTCATTTTGATTCGAGTCGAAAAAATTTCAAATAAGTTTAAGTTGTAAAATGAAAATTTGAATAACTCGAAATTTTTAGTAGTTAGAGAATTTATTTTTAAGTTCGAGACGAGTCTCTCAAATTTTTATGATATATGTACCGATATATATATAAAAATATGAAAAAATAGTCACATATGAAAAAATATGAAGATATATATATATATATGTCTTATATGATTAGTGAAAGTCGTTTAAATTAAATCAAAGCATACTATAGCATAATAAATAATTACAATTAAATTTTCATAAGAACTCAAAAATTTGACTCGAATTTCTTCAACTCGACTCGACTCAAAAATTTTTGAATAAAAATTTGAATGATAAAATTAAACTCACAAACTTAAATAACTCGAAATTTTTTGACTCGATTTTATCAAACACTCACCCTTAACTACGACTCTACAAAATCAGCAAAACCACACCAAATAGAATCTTGATTAATAAGTTAAATAAACTGTCACAATTATAATTACGATTTTTATTAATTTTAGTTTATAATATTTTTCAGGCCAAATTGTGCAGCAATTTTTTAATTGTTCAATAGAAAAAATTTACATGTTTCTCTATTATATTTTAATCGCTTCGAAGAACACTTCAAATTAATTACTACAACTTGATCCACAATGTAGGGAAACCCTCCTTTTGTTGATTTCCCCTTTCCCACTTGCAATTGACTAGAGCCGGTAATTCCTTTTATTAAACCACTAGTGTGTATAAATATCCGATCCGACCATCCGTTTTTACCATGTGTCAGTTTAGCATCGTGACTCTCGGGTTTAATGAAGTTGACATGCACGATTTGCTTTCATTTCTAGCTGATAACCTCTTGAAAATGGTTGGTATGAGCCTTGAAATGTCTAGCCTTTTGCATCTTTCCACCAAAACCCTCAAATGAATGCAGAATTTAGGGTCTATTTTCGTTTTCATCATGATTGACGCAGTAACTGTTGGCACTTGATGTGTTACATCACCATGAACAACATGACAAAGGAGGAAAAAATATATTTAAAGTGGGATTTTGCATCACCTTTACTTCTACTAATGCTCTTAACCCAGAATTTATTTGTGGTTTTGATGTAAGAACTGTTGCCAGCATTGCAGAGAGAGATAATAAAACAATGGAAATTCTGAAGGGATTGGATGGCAGCGGTGGCTTCTAGGGTTTTAAGGGCCCTTATGAGTAGTGGAGTGAGGCTAGCAAGACTTCACCTTAAAAGGAACCCTGTTAATGACGTGGAAACCACCAAATTTATGGCCACCCCCCACTCAGTCACTTGCATTCCTTTTTCTTTTGATTAAGAGACGGGTCACCAGACGGCACGATCGAGCCGTATGTCCAATCATAAAAACCAACTTGTTAGCCATTCCTGGTTCCTTGATTTGTCTGAATTTTCAGCAGACATGTTTGCCTTACTTTGTTTTGTCTTAAGCAGCAAGTTATAGGTATGGATGTAGTAATGATCAGTGCCCCTCTAACATACCCATTAACGAAATATGCGGGTCTAAATCATTCCGGGTCGAAGTTTATTTTCATCTCAAATTTGGATGTTTTGAATTTAGATCATTCGGTTTTGAGGTTCTTTCTCGAATAAGTTGTTATTAGTTTAGATTTTCTCAAACTAGTCGATTCAAGTAAAGTCTACTGAACCCATCAAGGGATCGATCCTAGTAAACAAAAATGTTATTTTTCCTAAGTGATTCGAGTTTGAACAGCCGATTTGCACGAAATACTAAGATTAATAAAGATACTTATCTTATAATCGTACAGTAAAGTCCATTAAAGCTACATGTGTTAACCATTTTAGGTTAAACTTGTCCAAAAGTATACCTGACTCATAGCCATACTTGGCGTGCTTTAAAATCCATTCCCCTTCCCATGTAATCCGATAATATTAATAATTCCAGACGATAAGTTTTTTTATGTTTTTCTTCAGACCATGTTGTGTTATTTTACTGAAGTTAATTATATATAATTGTCTGAGATTAGCTTTCTGGTTTCGCACCATCAGAAAACAAATGCCCCATAGTTTTGGATGGTGGATTAAGCATTATATAATCAGTGATTAGGCATTGATTAACGGTTACTAATGATAAGATGAAGTGATCCTTTCTTGATGATGATTCTACATACAAACTCAACCCTGGTGATTGTGGGGACACACTGATAATTAGTCAGAGGCTAAGACTAGAATTAATGATAAACAAACTACTGGGTGCTTTGTTGGACCACTTTCCACTTTTACTAGGATTTATATGAGATTATGAAAGTGGGTTGAGTAATGCAATTTCTAAGTTCATGATAGATATAATATTCTAATGGAATTACAAGACAGACGTATGAACAGGCTTTGTAATTGGACAGCTCGGGTTGGTTATTGATTGGGTTGATGTTTAAATTTAAAAAATTAGGTTATATTTAGGATTGATATACTTTTTGTCCCTTAAATTATATTTAATTTTTTAATCTGTTTTCTAATTTTTGATTCGTTATGTCTCTTAAATTTTATAAAATTAGACCGAAATTATTTTTATTTAAGACGATTTGAGAAATTGGTATAGTTTAGGGATAATTTGGTGACAACATAAAGTATAAGAGACAAAACAAGTCAAAAAAAATAGTCTAGAGAATAAATTTAAAAATCAAATATAATTTAAGAGAAAAAAATGTATTACGCCTTAATTTGAATCAACTTTGAATTATTTTTGGTTTAAACTTGAAACTTAAATTTTTTAAGTCGAGTTATTACAAATTTATATATTTGTTTTGATTCAATTCAAAATTTTATTAATTTGAATAACTTAAAAATTTTTAAATAAAATTTGAGTTGTAAAACGAAAATTCGAATAACTCGAAATTTTTTTAGTAATTAAAAGATTTATTTTTAAGTTCGAGACGAACCCCTCAAACTTTTATAATATATATTGATATACAAAAATATGAAGAAATATTACTACACATGAATATATATATATATATATATGATTTGTGAAAGTTTATTTAAATTACAATCAAATCATATTATAACATAATAGATAATTACAATTAAATCTTTATAAGAATTCGAAACTCAACTCGACTCGAAAAATTTTTAAATAAAAATTCAAATGATAAAATTAGACACGTCAACTCAAATAACTAAAAAAAATTTAACTCGACTTGATTCGATTGAACACTCACTCCTGATGATCCATACTTATTCCTTCCATCTCCTTCCTTTGTATGGATCACACCTGCACCACTATGACTGCAATGTGTAATCAATTCATTACAAAGAAAGTTAGTGTCTTTGGGCGGAGATAAGGGTCTGGCATCAGCTGGAAAAGAAAGGGAAGGGCCAGTTATTTGATAGAATGTCCGCCATCAACATAACACGGATTCAGGATTTATGTAAACAAAATCAACACTGGACAACAATAAAAAAAAAAAATCAAGTACAGGAACGTGACGTAAGCTTCGGTAGTGCCTCTTGGTACAATTGAAACAGATAGGGTATTTGGTAATATTAATAATATTTTATTTACGATAATCGAATTAAAATAATTGTGGAATAAATCAATTGTCAGTATACTGAATTTTAATTTTAAATTAAAATGTTATCCTTTTTAAAGGTAAAAAAATATTTTCACCATTATATCTACTTAAGACTCGGTAATTATTAGAAAACAAAAACTGTTTTTTTTTTTTATTTGGAAGGAAAGGTCCCTTTCTAACCCATTCTTCACCACTCTGGCACTAAATTATTGAATATTACTACTATTTTCACATTAAATAATTAAATGATGTAATTTGGATGAAATTAAATATTTATAATTTATTTAAAAGTTAACACCAAATATAATGATTTATATAATTAGTGATGGTTGAGATTATATGAATTTTAAATGACAAGTTTTAATCTTATCCCACCATCTTTTTCTACCACTTGAAACTCAACATTGGGTGGTTGGAGAGAGGCTAGAAACATGTTCTTTAACCTTTCGAAAAGTTAAAACTCGATTCACCTCATCACCTATTTTAACCGTAATTATTAAAAATTTGGGTATAAAAATGGCATAAAGATAATTTTAACCTTTAACGTTTATAGTTTTTGTCGTTTGGGCCCTTATTCTTTTTTGGGATAAATTTAGCCTTTAACTTATATATTTTTGACAAATAGCTTATTTTTTAACTAGTTTGATGACTGGACCGTTAAAAATTTAACGATAATATATATATGTAATATAATTTTAAATGACATGGAATGTAACCTATTAAATATATATATATATGGAATATAATTTTATTCTAATATAAAATATAAAACAATTAAAATTCAAATAAAATATTAAAAATTAATTAATTCTAAAATAAAAATTATAAAACATTCTTAACCCTAACTACGATAAAATCAAAACCTTATTCGAATTGTGTTTATATTTTTTATTATATTTTAAAATTAAAAAATAAATAACATATTTTTTAAAATTTCTACATAATTATTGTGACACAATTGTATCATGGAAACCTTTTTCCCGTAAATTTGATTTATTATATATAATATTTAAGATTAAATGTGAAGGATTTTGTATTATTTAAATTATTGTCTAGAATTTGATATTTAAAATATTTGTTATATAATAAAAAATGAAATATTATATTAGTTTATGATATTTTATTTATATAATATTATTCCCGTTATTTTTTATTTGTTCATACATCTCAAATAAAAAATAATTACAATACACTATGATTACAAATTCTAAAATAAAAATATAAACACAATTCGAATAAGATTTTGATTTTATCATAGTTAGTATTAAGAATGTTTAATAATCTTTTATTTTAGAATTAATTAATTTTTAATATTTTATTTGAATTTTAATTGTTTATATTTTTATATTAGAATAAAATTATATTATATATATATATATATATATTTGATAGGTTACATTCCATTTCATTTAAAATTATATTCCATATATATATCATCGTTAAATTTTTAATGGTTAAATAAGCTATTTGTCAAAAAGATATAGGTTAAGGGTTAAATTTATTCAAAAAAAGAATAAGGGCCAAAACAACAAAAACTATAAACGTTAAGGGTTAAAATTATCTTTATGCCTATAAAAATACTTTTTAGTTTCACGATTAACGTTTCTTTAGTTATTTTGATGTATAACTTTTTATTTCTTAATATAAATCCAAGTTTTTTTTTATAAACGTTAAAAAATTTAGTTATACAATAAAAATACATTAAAATAATTTTATAAAAATAACTTAAAATCTTTAATTTCTTTAAAACACTAAGGGCCAATTTAGCATTGTTTTTAAAAAGTGCGGTGAAAAAGTGTGATGAGAAAACATAGTGAAAAAGTTCTTTTAAAATTTTTAAGTTTGAAAAATATGTGTTTAGTATTATTGTCAAAAAGTGCTTTTTGAGAAAGTAAATGACTATTTTAGACATAAGGTTATAAGTTCAAAATATATATTTAAATGATAATAAAATTATTTTATATTATAATATTAATTTAAATTATGATAAAATATAAAAATATTAATAAATAAATAAATAAATTATTTTTAAAAAGTGCTTTTTAGAAGTGCTTTTGAGAAAATATATAATTTTGTATGAATATATATATAATTTTTAAATTAAAAAAATAATTTATGTTAAATATAATTATGTATTTGTAAAAATTAGATTATAATAAAATATAATAAATGAAGGTTAAAATTGTAATATGACTCCTAAAAGCACTTTTCAAACGCAAAAGCTAAAACTTTTAGCTTTTGCGCAGTTTCTTTTTCAAAAGCTAACTGTGTAGCATTGCTTCTGCGTTTCAAACCAACTTTTGACCCAAAAACTGATTTAAAAAGTAATGCTAAACGGGGCCTAAACCACTCATGTCAATTCAATCACCACTAGTTTTATTGTCTTCATCGAATTTTCACTACTGAAAACTCTATCATATCATCATCAAAAATTAATGCGTAAATAGTTGATTCACCGTCGACAAATACTTAATAATAAGAACACAGTCAATTGGATTTCGAACAATAGCTAGAGGGTGGGAGATGTCGAACGGTGAGGTACGTGACGTTTGGACAGTGAACTATAATCCTTTAATATATGGGGATGTCAGACAGTGAATGAGATGTGATTTAAGGATTTTACCGAAAGAAATTAAAGTTTGATTTTTTTAAAAAATTTAAAAATTAAATATATAAAAACAAGTCATAAAAATTATAATTTGATGATAATAACTTTTAAGTCCTATTCATTAAAAAAAAATCTTGGGTTAAGGAATAAACATTAAGTATCAAAATGAAAAAATAATAATAATAAACACCAAACTGAAAAATAATAATAATCACGCCAAAAAATAAATAAATTTTAACGAAAGTCCCAATCCTGATAAAATAAATTCAAATACTGTAGCAACCCAAGAAGGTTGAGGTGGGTCTATATGAGAATTTTCTTGGTCCATTGGACTAACAGTAACTGAAGATTTAGGGTTATTTAGTATTAGGGAAACAAACCCAGTTACTAGGGAGACAAAAGCACTCCAACAAATAATATCCTTATTAGGGAACGGGAAATAATTTTTGATTAATTAATTAGTTTTATCGTTAAAATTGAACAATTTAATTAATTAATTATTAAATAATAATTTTTGGATTTTATTTTTTTTACTTTAACTTTAAGCTTTAAAAAGTAAATAAATAAATTCAATGAACTAAATGCGGAAGAAATAGATTAATGAATTCAAAATTTTAGTAAATAAATTTTGATTTTTTTTATTCAATAATTTGATTGTTATTAATTATACTAATGGTTAAAATAATATCGATTTTCACTAGAATTTAGATTTCGATGTATTGATAAGCGTGATGATTGTGCGTAACAAACCGATGATATTTTGATTTTTATGTTATTAATTTATTATTATTAATAATGAAGCTTTAAATTATTATTAATAATAATAATAATTCCAAGTCTGATTAACATTATTATGATCAAGTGTAAATTCTAACTATTTCATATATTAAAAAATATACGATTTCCTTTTAGTGTTGAGGGAATTTAGTTATAAGTTTTAATTTTAATTTTTTGGTTGGGTTTCTTAACAATTTATATTATGTATTATGAAATTTGATTGTTTGCAAATAACGCTTTATGGTTGATTTATTTGATTTGAAGATTCAATTTTTTTTTTAAAAAAAGTATTGAACCGTTGAAAATAAATTTATAAACCAACTAAACTGAATTGTTTTAGTCAAACCTGGTCTGATTCGCTTTGGTTTATTCCACTAATCGACCCCCTAACTCACATTTGCTCTCCAATCAACTCAGCCGCTCAACAATCCAAACACTTCATCTCCAACCACATCCCTTCCAAAACAGGGGCAGACATGTTTTATGTCCCAAAAGACATTAGTCTAGACAGGGAATAGAAGACAACAGAACCAATGGCAATAGAATAAGATAATTATGCGTGCGGAACGGCACAG